>JALGPY010000001.1:72972993-73572993 GCA_023055425.1 Linanthus parryae | reverse complement strand
TGGTGGATGAGAGTTCTCTTCAAAGTATTAGAGTTGCGCAGACTGGTACGGGCAACTGGAAGTTTTATTCAGAATTGTGACCAACTGAGCTTAAGGAGGAGGATTTCATCAAACCTAAGGCTGCAACAACACCACAGGCTTCAACAAATATGGATTTCTCTCAAATCATTGACAGAGTTGAGAACTTGGAAGATGGACTGGAGAATTTGAGGCAAGGTTAGTTTGACTTGTCCACTGAGTTTGGGAATTTCAAGGCCTTGATGGTTGGGAAACTAGACTTGATTATCAAGGGTTTAAATCTGGAAAAGGTGCCATTTGCTGAGAGTACAAAAAACAGCATTGACTCTGACATGGTGGCATCTCTAATTCGACATGGAGGGAGAGAGAGCGAGTTGGACGGACTTTTGGGAGTGGGAGAGGTGGTGGGTCTTGGTGGCCTGCTTTTTCGACGGTTTAGCGGCGGTGGTGGCTTCGGTCGCTGCTGTTTCTCTCATTGTTGTTTCAGGCGGCGGAGAGAGAGATGAGGGGGATGGGGCTGGTCGTGAGAGTGTGGTAATGTAATGGTGGTGGAGGTGATGCCGGTGGTGGTGTTGGTCGGGTGGAAGGGGAAGCAGAAAAAGTATAAGAAGAAGAGGAGAAGAAGATGGAGAAAAGTTTGGGAAACTCACCATCTACGGGAAACCGTTTATCTTTTTTTTTATATTAATTATAAAGATTTAAAGGTTTTACAAACCACAACTTCTATCCCCAATTAAGTATTTAATTAATTAGTATACTTTTTGAAATGCAACTACCTCCCTTATCGTTATATAATTAACATCTAAACTATACAATTACCCTTATAATAAAAACCGGGTATTACGGATTATCCCAAACCTGGAAGAATCTTGCAACGAACAACCAAACAACACCCTTTTGTAAAATTCTACAATATCCTTTTATGAAAATATATTGTGCCAAATTATTCTTATGATGGGACTGAAATCTCTAATTCAACAAAATTTTACATCATTTTATTAAAGATAAATAAGTATCCTTAATAACAGATATCCACACGGTTTCTTAAGTTTTCATGCATAAGGGACAAGGTGCAGTATCTCATGGTTCCCCGACTGTTAAGATCCAACCATTATCAAATATAATCTCTCTTCCCCACTAAATTTAAGATATTTCATCATGGTCATCGGCATCCAATCAGAAGATTCACATATCTTCCAATAGAACTAGCACCTTGAAGTTTAAGTACCAACATAAGCATCTCAAGCCCTGTCAAATATCCAAAAATATACATAAAAATTTGCGAATGATCAAGCTTCAAAGGACCTAAAACTGCGTTGAATGCTAATATTTTAGATGAAGATATGATAACCTCATCAAATCCAAATACATAGGATAAAAAAAGGTTGAACCAAGTAACACATTTTAATGGCACTTAACTATACATAGAAGAAATTCAAGCAGGTTTAGAAATCCTACAGAAAAAGGTATTCTCTTTGCCTGACGAGAATGTTGGGTAACATAAAATAAATATTTGAATCCAAGTACAACATCAGTGCCTAAGAAGTTCAGCTCACAGATGGATTTCATGAGTGGTTTTGACGTTGATTTCGTAACATGATGTTGCACATGATCGTTTTATGATTATCAGGGAAATCGATTATGTTTACCTCTTGTCGCGTGATCGTTCCTAGAACTATCTTCCGGATCTTGGCGTTTATGTTCAGGTGCTCCGACCCCAACATAAACGCGCACCTCTTCGGCAAAAGTTGACTTTCACAACACGAGCCGCTCCTTCGATGTGTTAGATAGGAATATATATAGAGAGGAACTGTAATACCCCTATATTTAGTAGGGTATTTACTTGTGAATTATTCTCAAATTGGGGTAATTGTTATTGTTTTTAAACTGGGGGTAGGTATGTGTAGTTTCATAAAACTAGAAAAAAGGGGTTAAAGTGTCTTTTCTCAAACCTAATACACCAAATACTCATCCTCTCTCTCTCTACCGATCGGATTGATCAGAACAGAAGCAGCGGCTTGCCCCGCTTCTCCCTCAACGTTCACCACCACCTCTCCCACTTCTCTTCACACGTTCTCCTCAACGCCACCCACAATCAACATAAACCAGCCCTCATCCCTCTCTTCGGCACCTCCATCTCACTCTCTTGCACTCTCTGTTCTCGCCGAAGCCAAGAAACCCACTCCCCTGTTTTCTCAAAACACCACCATCACCGCCTCATCTCCAGCAGATTCCGGCGAATTGACCACCACCACCAGGTCGCCTCTTCCCCCTCTGCCTTCCGACGAAACAGCAGGACCAACAGAGCCATCGTCGGCTCTGTTTTTGTGCCGACCCGGTTCCGACCCGAGAGAAGCCCGACGCAAGCCCGACGCAAACCCGACGCCGCCAGCGTCTCTTCTGCTTTGTCCGTCGTCCTTCCACCCTCTGTCGTCTCTCTTTCCGGCGACCACCGCTAGTAGCAGCAGCAGTTGCAGGATCGACACCATCGTCATCGTCGCCGCCACACTTCTTCCTTGCTTCGTCTTTCAATCGGTAATCACCGAGAGCACAATCTCTTCCCTATTTGGTTCATTAATCGGAATACCCATTGTTGTTACATGTTGTTCTCGTCAATTGATTGTTTGAAACTGGGTTTTGGCAGTGAATTGAAAGTGTAGAGAAGATGTCTGAATGAATGGTTTAATTGAATTTGTGGGGTACTTGTAGAAATTTTGTAAAATCTGTTGGGGGTGTTTGTGCACTTGCGTAAACTTTGGGGGAAGGTTTTGATGTTAACTAGAAACTGTTCTCTTTATTTGGCTATTTATTTTATAACTAGTATTTTGTTTATTATATACCAATTATAATTAATTAGTTTCTCTAACGTAAAAATAAATATAAGTCCTTATAGTATGATTATATAAGAAGCGTTTTGTTCATAAAAATAAATATTTTTGTATTAAATAAAATACAAATTTCTTAAACGTTATATAGTTTTATATTATGTGTCTATTGTAAGCTTTTCTTGTATAAATATATACTCTTTTAATAAGTATAACTAAATTTTGTTCAATACCAATATCAACTTTGATTATTATTACTCTTTTCTATAAAACCAGTTAAAAATAGATTCTTTAAGAATATAACTAATTGGTTTAAAGTTTATTTCTATTATCTTATTATTATTATTATTATTATTATTATTATTATTATTATTATTATTATTATTTCTTAATATCATAAAGTTGCAAAAGTTAATATGCTTTTCTAATATTAGAGTGATGTATATTAAATTGGGAACTTGTCGGGGAAATATTCTTTGCATTTGCATATAGGGCATAATTGCATTTGTTGTATGAGTTTGGTCACGTGTTAATATTAGGATTATTTGAATATTGTAGATTCCGAGTTCGTAAACGCTCAGTTCTTTGACGGTCCATACTACGAGTACTAGTTTCTGTGCTTGCTTGTGTGTGTGGAGCTCTCTTCAATCCAAGTAAGTATATGCACAACATCTTTAAATTATCAAAATGTGTTGTTTCGTGTGCGTTATCTCAAACTGTAAATTCGATTTCCGCTTTACAATACTTTGAGCCTTCCTAGTGATTTATCATGATCGGTTTTGAAAAGCATGTGGTTATTATCCAAATTGTGATCTTTTACCCTCGTGAAATATTGAACAATAAATGTACGATAATAGAATTGGCAACGGTGTACAGAGGATGCGTGTGAAGGCTACGGCCGGGGACACATGTGCGTTGATTCCCCTAGGGTATATACCCTCTTATTTATTGTGAAAACTAGGAGTACTACCTATGCTAGTGTGGGTCACAACAGTATAGGGGTGTCGACACTTAAGGTCTCACTAGTTGATTTAGGGAGAATCGGGATGGACTGTGATATCCCGTAGAAGCACCTTACTTTATTATTATTCCATCGTGACCCCTCTGTCCACATCGAACCTGTTGGGGCTCGTGTTATGCCTCAACCAAATAAAGAATAAAGTTGTGGTTATTACTTATCTTCCTGCTTATACTCTCGTGTTAGCCAAAAGCTCCGTCTTTACGTGTTGTGGTATACTTACTTAGTTTTTATTAATTAAAATTTTTCTGCGGTCGACTTTGTCTATTGTAAAACCCACAGGTTGGCTTTGAGGTGGGGGAAACGCGCACATGTTGAATCTTAGGATTTTGCAGCGAATAAAATTTAGTTTTCATTTCATCCCTTAGCTGTTTCAGACGTTTAGTTTTGTTTATTTCTTTGTTTCCAAACTTTGTTGGAGGGTTCTCCTTTTTATATATAAATAATGTACTTGGAATTTCGGTTGAATTGTACTAGCTGTGAACCGTGGTCCTTCGGGCTGTTTCAGGTGGTATCAGAGCCGACGGTTCTAAGCTAGTGCGATTATCCAAATTTCTCTAATAAAGAAAAATTAAACATTTTAAGATTTTTTGTTAAAGGAAATTTAAAACTCACATAGGACAACCAAAAATGGTAATAAAAATCGAACAAGTCGGGGTTTGGGGTAGCTTAGCTATTTTCCCTTGTTGTCTTCTATGAATATTTAAGTTTCCTGTTGATTGGAACTTCATGTGTGTCCTACTTGTGTTATTTCATGCCTCAACATTTGGATATTACTGTGATTCTACTTAGCATATGTGAAAATACTGTGTAGTTATTTAGATTGTCTATATTTAAATTTTCGTTGCGATATTGAGTGCATACGTGAATTAGAACCTTTCTGAGACTGTTTCTTTCTCATTTCTCAGATGGCCGCCCAACCCGCACCTGCCCTACCAGCACTACAGCCTGAGGATTCCCCGCTGTTCATGACCCACTTAGGACCTCAGGAGGAAATGATCGATTACTTCATTCGTGTGCACGAACGCTGCAACGATTGGAGCTTCTCTGCGTTTGGTGATGACCGCTTTCGAAACCAATTAGTAGTGGGTCACTGTATCCTCAATAGACTTCCCAACGTGCAACCATGGCTGGCAATAAAGGACGACTTCGAAGAGTTGGTGCACGAGGGTGAAGATGGAAACTTGGTGCCTAACGATGGACTTTGGAAGCATAACGGCGTTTACATGTTTCGACTCCACGACCTATATGATAGGTTACAAGAAGCGGCCGATCGACTCGTACAAGAGGAGAATGAAGAACCGGAACAGGAAGAGCATGATGAGGAACCCAAGTCAGATCCGGAGGAACCGTTGGAACAGGAAGCGCAAGAGGAACAGATTCCCGAGGAGGAGGAAGTGCCCGATCAAGTTCTAGGGAATATGGAGCAGGTAGACAGCCCATCCCTGCTTCTGATGACCTCACCGATGCACACCGAACAGAGCTTATGATGTACCAGCCCGGTCAGGAAACCATTGCACAGTACTGTGCCTATGTGATAGATATATGTGTTGCATGGGGCCACTTCGATGACCGACATAGCCATCCTTTAACCATATGCTACTACATACTCCGAGGATTGCCTGATGTACACCCTTGGAGGAGCCTGAGGCATCAATACCGTGACCTACTCGTTTGGAACGCGTGGGGCGAGGCTGTACCTAACGAATCTAGGTACAAACATCGCGAGCGAGACGTCTACGAGATCGACCCACTTAAGATTCAAGGACAGCTAGAAGACTTAGATCAGAATGGGGACCAAGAGAACATGGATGTGGGCCAGGATAACATGGATGAAGACCAGGAAGAAGAACACGTTCAGGAGGAAGAGCACGACGAGTTTATAGAGGACGAAGAGGAAATAGGTGAAGACGAGATCGACCTTCCAGAGACTGGCTCTGAGTGCCTGACTGACGTTGAGGAGCCCTAACACACCCGACCATTCACCCTTAGTTGCATTTTCTATTCTTCATTGCATTTTTTTTCAAGTGAGAACGATTAGGATTAGAATTTTGATTCAGTACATGTCTTTTCTTGGATTAATTGGATTTTTTTGTGGATTATGAGGTACTTGAATCAATAAATTCATTGTTATCTTATATTTTTCTCTCATGTGTATGGTTGGATTATAATTTTATTAAGTAAGGTTATATTTAACAGGGTACAATGCAATATTATACCAGGAGACGTGCAAGGGAAGTAAGAACTATGAGTCAGGGAACCCAAGGAAACCAGCCAGCTCCATTTCCAGAACAATATGACCCAATTCGGTTCCTGAACCTGGAACAAGCGACCCTAGCCCTAACCCAACTCCTGCACAACCAACAGGCTGGGGGAGGTGACGTGATGAGTAAGCTTGCAGAACTCCGCCCTGATTTCTTTTACGGGACGGACGACCCGACCATCCTAGAGAATTGGATTCGCGAATTCCACAAGGCACTGATTTCCGTACGTTGCCCCGAGGACCGACGTATAGAAGTGGCGGTCTATTACTTTAAGAAAGAAGCTGATAACTGGTGGACTTCCGTCTCAGCCGACTTACTCACCCAGGAAGGCTTTGGATGGGAGCAGCTAAAGGAGGCTATGCGTGAACGGTTTTACCCCGACCATGTGAAGTCGAAGAAGTTTGAAGAGTTTTTGCATCTGAAGCAAGATGGAGCTACCTTAACTGCTTACCATGAGAAATTTATGGAACTCATGAGGTTCGGAGGGGAAATTGTACCCACAGAAGTACGAAGGATCCGCAAATTTGTCGAAGGTCTGGACTTCGAAGTTCGAAGGGCAATGGGACCCACGCGATTTAACTCCTTAACGGAAGCTTATGGAGCGGCTCACGATATGCAGCGCATGTTGGATAGTAATGCCGAAACCAACAAGAAAAGGAAGACCGAGACACCAGCTGCAACCGGGTTCCAGAATCACGGTACGGGAAACAACGCCGAAGATAAGAGGGTTCGTCCCAACCCAGCCCCCACCAACCAGTTTGGAAACCCAGGTCAAGGTGGACAAGGCCAAGTAAGAGTTTTCAACTGCACGATGTGCGGAAGAAACCACCCAGGAGTGGATTGCCGAGGAAGGAAGGTTAATTGTCTCAACTGTGACAGGCTGGGCCATCGCAGGTATGAGTGCCGATCCAGGCCCAACAACAACAACAATGGTGGAGGTTATGGAGGCAACTATGTGAATCGCCAAGGAGGAAATGGTGAGTACAGCCGTGGAGGTAACTACTACAACGGTGGTAATCAATATGGCGAGAACCAGCAAAACGATCAACAAGGTGGAGGTTACCGCAATGGCAACAATTGAGGATACAACCAGGGCAGGAACAACAACAACAACAACAACAGTGGAGGTGGCTACAACAGGGGAAACAATTGGCAAGGTGGGAATGGTCAAAATAACCGACCCCAAGGAGGCAATGCCGCATCAGCAACAACAGTAGCTGCGCTTACAGCACCATCAACTACAACCAATAGCGCCACGGGAACTATCAATGTCATGAACCCGACTCAAGCGGAACATGCCAATGCACCAACTGGTACATCCCTAACCATCTCACCCTAGTATTATTTTACCTGCTTCAGAAGCATTGTTCCTCTTTATCTCGTCAATTTCTGTTAAGGGCCTAGGATTACTTACTCCCATCTCGCCTATCTGTCTCGATCTCGAATTTCATTGTCTTGTGACACCCTATACCCTGGACTGGCTAACCTAGAAGTAAGACTACCATAATACCTAGTTTAGTGACTTAGGAAACCCATATCGAGTGTAACTTGAGTGACGAGGACGTCACTCTCTTTTAAGGGGAATGTGATGAAACACCCCATTTGTCGTTCGTTTGGTTGGTATGATCCTTGCATTTTCTTGTGCAATAGAAATTTGCATCATTTCATCGTGCATGTAGATATAATGTTCTCGCTGGGAGTTGTTGTTTTACGCTTCGAGGACGAAGCGTTGTTTTAAGGGGAAGGTGATGTAATACCCCTATATTTATTAGGGTATTTACTTGTGTATTATTCTCAAATTGGGTAATTGTTATTGTTTTTAAACTGGGGGTAGGTATGTGTAGTTTCATAAAACTAGAAAAAAAGGGGTTAAAGTTTCTTTTCTCAAACCTAATACACCCAATAATCATCCTCTCTCTCTCTACCGATCGGATTGATCGGAACAGAAGCAGCGGCTTCCCCCGCTTCTCCCTCAACGTTCACCACCACCTCTCCCACTTCTCTTCACACGTTCTCCTCAACGCCACCCACTGTCAACATAAACCAGCCCTCATCCCTCTATTCGGCACCTCCATCTCACTCTCTTGCACTCTATGTTCTCGCCGAAGCCAAGAAACCCACTCCCCTATTTTCTCAAAACACCACCATCACCGCCTCATCTCCTGCAGATTCCGGCGAATTGACCACCACCACCAGGTCGCCTCTTCCCCCTCTGCCTTCCGACGAAACAACAGGACCAACAGAGCCATCGTCGGCTCTGTTTTTGTGCCGACCCGGTTCCGACCCGAGAGAAGCCCGACGCAAACCCGACGCCGCCAGCGTCTCTTCTGCTTTGTTCGTCGTCCTTCCACCCTCTGTCGTCTCTCTTTGTCCGGCGACCACCACTAGTAGCAGCAGCAGTTGCAGGATCGACACCATCGCCATCGTCGCCGCCGCACTTCTTCCTTGCTTCGTCTTTCAATCGGTAATCACCGATAGCACAATCTCTTCCCTATTTGGTTCATTAATCGGATTACCCATTGTTGTTACATGTTGTTCTCGTCAATCGATTGTTTGAAACTGGGTTTTGGCAGTGAATTGAAAGTGTAGAGAAGATGTCTGAATGAATGGTTTAATTGAATTTGTGGGGTACTTGTAGAAATTTTGTAAAATCTGTTGGGGGTGTTTGTGCACTTGCGTAAACTTTGGAGGAAGGTTTTGATGTTAACTAGAAACTGTTCTCTTTATTTGGCTATTTGCTTTATAACTAGTGTTTTGTTTATTATATACCAATTATAATTAATTAGTTTCTCTAACGTAAAAATAAATATAAGTCCTTATAGTATGATTTTATAAGTAGCGTTTTGTTCATAAAAATAAATATTTTTGTATTAAAGAAAATACAAATTTCTTAAACGTTATATAGTTTTATATTATGTGTCTATTGTAAGCTTTTCTTGTATAAATATATACTCTTTTAATAAGTATAGCTAAAATATCAACTTTCATTATTATTACTCTTTTCTATATAACCAGTTAAAAATAGATTCTTTAAGAATATAACTAATTGGTTTAAAGTTTATTTCTATTATCTTATTATTATTATTATTATTATTATTATTATTATTATTATTATTATTATTATTATTATTATTATTATTATTATTTCTTAATATCATAAAGTTGCAAAAGTTAATATGCTTTTATAATATTAGAGTGACGTATATAAAATTGGGAACTTGTCGGGGAAATATTCTTTGCATTTGCATATAGGGCATAATTGCATTTGTTGTATGAGTTTGGTCACGTGTTAATATTAGGATTATTTGAATATTGTAGATTCCGAGTTCGTAAACGATCAGTTCTTTGACGGTCCATACGACGAGTACTAGTTTCTGTGCTTGCTTGTGTGTGTGGAGCTCTCTTCAATCCAAGTAAGTATATGCACAACATCTTTAAATTATCAAAATGTGTTGTTTCGTGTGCGTTATCTCAAACTGTAAATTCGATTTCCGCTTTACAATACTTTGAGCCTTCCTAGTGATTTATCATGATCGGTTTTGAAAAGCATGTGGTTATTATCCAAATTGTGATCTTTTACCCTCGTGAAATATTGAACAATAAATGTACGATAATAGAATTGGCAACGGTGTACAGAGGATGCGTGTGAAGGCTACGGCCGGGGACACATGTGCGTTGATTCCCCTAGGGTATATACCCTCTTATTTATTGTGAAAACTAGGAGTACTACCTATGCTAGTGTGGGTCACAACAGTATAGGGGTGTCGACACTTAAGGTCTCACTAGTTGATTTAGGGAGAATCGGGATGGACTGTGATATCCCGTAGAAGCACCCTACTTTATTATTATTCCATCGTGACCCCTCTGTCCACATCGAACCTGTTGGGGCTCGTGTTATGCCTCAACCAAATAAAGAATAAAGTTGTGGTTATTACTTATCTTCCTGCTTATACTCTCGTGTTAGCCAAAAGCTCCGTCTTTACGTGTTGTGGTATACTTACTTAGTTTTTACTAATTAAAATTTTTCTGCGGTCGACTTTGTCTATTGTAAAACCCACAGGTTGGCTTTGAGGTGGGGGAAACGCGCACATGTTGAATCTTAGGATTTTGCAGCGAATAAAATTTAGTTTTCATTTCATCCCTTAGCTGTTTCAGACGTTTAGTTTTGTTTATTTCTTTGTTTCCAAACTTTGTTGGAGGGTTCTCCTTTTTATATATAAATAATGTACTTGGAATTTCGGTTGAATTGTACTAGCTGTGAACCGTGGTCTTTCGGGCTGTTTCAGGAACCGTATTTCTTTTTATCTCAGATGCGTCTAGAAACTAGCTCTATATATAGACTAAGTTTCTACCTATTTACACACTAACCCTCTCTAGTCTTAGCGATGTTAACCCCTTAAATTTACAAAACATTACGGAGTAGTAATTCGAACAACTTTTCACAATTCGCACACTACACCCGTCTTGCATTTGCAGATCACACAACCTTTCCGTCGGTTCCCGTGGTTGAACACAGCAATCATCATTGCACAGAAGCCTACAAGAAATCTGGAGACAGACCAAACTTACCGATTGTTGAACATCAAGGATTAGGCGTTTCATAAACTCTCACCCCCACCCACAATTCGTCGTCAGATCTGTTCGTATTTGGAGGTTGCAAAATTGCGAATTGAAGTGTATTCAAACGTTTGGTCGTTGATCTTGACGTGGGTCTTATTGGGTTTTACTGGGTAATGAGTTTGGTTTAGTTATTCGAGCGAAACATGTTCTGGAGGGAACGGGAGAAGGATAGCAAAGAGCTAAACGGAGGGCCGCTTTGTGGTCAGGTTCGAGTGCTTGTTGTTGGAGATTCAGGTACTGTATGATTCTGAGATTAGTTTTTCTATTCCATTCTACTCCTGCAGATACGGTTTGTTACCTTTTCTCCGACCATTTTCTGCTATTGATGTTCTTACCATTTGTAGCTAGGATTTTGTGCTGTTTCAAGTTCATTAGTGGCGAGATACTAGACAAACTGGCAATGGGTGGATGTCTTACTTGCCTAAATTAGCTAATCCAGTAGTACATGAAAACCAATACGAGTGATTGATTTCATGAAGTGATAGGCTCTAGCTGTATGGGTTTATTAGACTTGCAAAATGTAGAGGTACCTTGCAATTTCTGGGCTAAGCAGAGTGAAGAAAGCACGTGTTTCTTAGACTTGCCAAAATAAATCAATTGAAAATAGTGACTAATGGTTGGAAGAATGCGGTTATAGCTAATTGGGCCATTCTCTATTTCGATATATAAAGTTACTTGAATCACCGCTCCATCTTATCCATGTAATGCTGAAGTTTAATTCATATTCTGACAGGAGTTGGAAAATCATCTTTGGTTCATTTGATTGAGAAAGGTTCTTCAGTTGCTCGTCCTCCTCAAACGATTGGGTGTACCGTTGGCGTAAAGGTTAGGCTCCACTCTCTACTCAATGTTTTCCATGGCTGCGTACCGAGTCCATGCTCATGCCTTCCTTCCCTTTTCTTTCTTCCGTGTAGCATACCACTCTTGGAAATTCTGCCAGTTCTTCAAATAGTATTCAAGGTGACAAGGAAAGAGATTTCTTCATTGAGCTTTGGGATGTATCAGGGCATGAAAGATACAAAGATTGTAGATCTCTTTTCTATTCACAAATAAATGGTGATCATCTAATGGCCCTTCGTCTTCATAAATTATGTTTCACTTCGTTTGCCACTCAAATCTACAAATATTTGGAATGCCATGTCCCTGGGCTTGCATTTCAAAAATTATTTTTGTACGTTACTAGTGAACTTTGGCAAAATTGTTCTTGCAACAAACACAGGCTCGGAATCTGGATGCCTCTTATGGATAAAATCCCCACTAAATGATTTTTTGTTTGTTTTACTTTTATTCCCTCTTTTTGGTATCATCAGTTCACCACTTTAGTTTGCAGTCAGTAATGCAGGAGGTAAATTAGTACACCTGTTCAACCTGTTTCAAGTACAATACCAAGGACTCTACATTTCAACAAATGATTAATCAAATGAAGACATTTTTGGACTAGAAGACAAGGAATGCCATTCATTTGCACAGTTTAGGATTAATTATATGTTTTTCTTTTTTTGCCAAATGTTTGTTTACTGATTCTTAAGAGAAGAACTATTTGGTCATTTTAAGGTAAAAATCTGGAAAAAAGTTGAAATCAAATTATCTGTTTTACTGTTACAGTTTTCAAAACCTAAGTCATGCAAGAGTAATACATGGAAAATATTCCGTTCTACGGTACACAAAGTTACCTCTAGATTGACTACAGCTAAAACCCACTTCTACTAAAAAGGCTCGTTTGTTTTATAACCATGGCAAGTCAAAACCCTCACTAAACAAGTTTGTAAGCAAACACGCTTTATGAAAGAATGAAAAATACTGTCCCCTAGCAGCATTTAGTGTATTTGACACTGGATCTTTTATGTTAAGTCAGGTGTTATCTTTGTTCACGATCTATCTCAGAGAAGAACCAAAACAAGCTTGCAGAAGTGGGCATCAGAGATCTCAGCAACTGGGACGTTCTCTGCCCCTCTAGGATCTGGAGGCCCTGGTGGCCTTCCTGTCCCATATATTGTTATTGGTAACAAAGCCGATATCGCAGCAAAAGATGGAATGAGGGGAAGCAGTGGAAATCTTGTTGACGCAGCCAGGCAATGGGTTGAGAAGCAGGGTTTGCTTCCATCAAGTGAGGAACTTCCACTGACTGAGAGTTTCCCTGGCAGTGGAGGCCTATTAGCGGTGAGAATTCTGATTTGACTCTGCTTTCACGGAAACTTTTCCCATCAGTGTTGTCTGTTCTCATGCATTTACAGAAACTTGTGCTTCTCGGATGCAGAAAGAAACAGATTGTTGTTGTGTTTGAAAGACTTTTGAAAGAGGCGTGCTAGTCAATTTTGTTTTAGAATATATGAAGGATAAGTTTAACTAAGATGGGTTCACTATGCATGTCTTCAATGTATATGTAGTGCTAACATGCTTGAAGAACTGTGCGGTTTTCTTAAGCTTCAGCGCCTAAGAGCTCTGTGACATAACCTAGCCTGATACTGTCACATTTTTGTCAAGTATGCTTATACTAACTGATACCAGTTAACATCTCAAAAATTGAGTTGGATTAAAGCCAATAATCAAACCGAATACACACATACGCAGTTATGTTTGTTTCTTTGTAAATCATTAGTATAGAATGCTTTTCTCTGTAATAAGATTTTGTTACACGTGTCTCATACATAGTAATATTTTCTTTTGTTTCTTGAAAAATCCAAAGTGTAATCGTACTCCCTCCATGAAATAATATTGGTCAGATTTTACTTTTCATGGATATTAAGAAATCCAATAAATGTAATCTATTTCCAAAATTACCCCTCATGTACGTCTTTTTATTTTAAACCTATGCATCGAGAGATCATGATCTTTATTCATGGGCAGATGTGGCTTTCTAACAATCAAAGACTCAAGCTGCGATGAATTTCATCCCGTTTCTCTCAATCTCATCTCTTTCTTCCTCTCGTTTCACAACCAAGAATCTTTATCTCCGCTGTTTTGCTCTCCATTTCAGTGACCTGCTTGAGTCATCTGTAGCTAGATGTTGCTAGGAAGATGAACCGCTGGTCATTGCAGTAGAGAGGGATGGCATTTTGGTATTCGAAAATGTACCCAAGATTTAGAAACAACAATTATCCTCCAAGGGTAATATGGCAAGATCATGTAAATAAGTACTTTTAGTAATATGAGACAAAATTTGGCATTGCCAAAAAAGGAAAGGAAGACGCATAAACTAGACGAACGGGCATGCTTTTTTTGTTTTTGTTTTTTTTGTCTGTGTTTTTTCTGTACGTAGGTATTTTTACATTGTTCTGGAGCTAATTTTGATGCACTATATTTCCATTTGGAAAATTATAATATCACCTTCAACGTGAACGTGCCACCTCCTTTTCTTCCATTTTTGAACCCCCAGATGCATATTATCTATGGTGATTCATTTCCAGGTTAAAACAATAGCAAACAAGGAAAACATAAATCTTTTTTCTGCTATATTAGACCAACTGCATTAAAAGACAGATTAATGAGAAACTTAATGTTGGTCGTTGTAAGAACTATAAATTGAAATTGTTCGTAGATTCTTTTGAATTCAGCATGGGACCAAGCCTTTGTGTAGCTCGTTGTGGGAACTACTTCCCTGTGAAAAGTTCTAGAGTGGGAGCTGTCAGTAAATCCTCAGAGTGGCCTTCTTTTATGAGCAATTTAGTTGAACAGTAGAATTCTATTACATGGGCTTTGTAGAAAATGGTTTACTGTTTGAAAAAAACATAACCAGTTTTAGGACTGCTAGCATAAGATCGGTGAAATACTTAGCTATCATGGAGAAACTTAAAACAGAAATTATCCATTAGCAATTTGCAATAAGACAACTGGCCTGAACTATTAAAATTTCCATGTAATATCTAATATGCTAACCCTACTTGTGAAATCAGGAACTGCTATAAAACTTTGGCATAACTACTTAATGCATACCCCCAGTTTGGGAAGACTATCACATTGCAATACCCTGTTTCAAGATAATGTACCCCATTTGCAATAAAAACGTTTGAAACTGGTAACAATTTTCGTCCACTATTTGACGGAGTAGTCCGTTAGTTGACAATCAAGTCCATTTTAGTGAGGGTAAAATGGTGAACTCGATAAAAATATGAATACCAGCAGAACTACGATGTATCTTCGATCCTCACTGCCTCTGACAACTGTGCCCCTGGCAATTCTAGCTACAGTAGTTAGTTATGGAGGTGGAGGTCAGGTTGCCATAGTCAACATGATGGTACACCAATTGATTGAAAACAACAATATTCAGACATTTTGTATTATGTTACCGAAATTTTGTGAGTTTATCTAACTTAACAAACTGATATGGTCAAATGATAATCTAGCAACATATTACAGCGTTGCTACTACTATACCACACTAACCAGTACCTTCCCTCAAAGCACTTCAAACAACGAATGTAAAGCAGGTATAACCATTGATCATAGCGTACACAAATGTCATATGTCAGCTGACCTTATTTGACCAAAGTGTAACATCATTTGTTAATTGACCTTAGCAATGTAAAGGTGCACCAGAATTAACCGTACAGTATCTGCTGGACAAGATGAGGATTTCGGACTGAGCTACGAACGACTTGCTCTGGATTGCACATGTCCTGGAAGATATTTCTAGTTGCTCATTGTGGTCAGGCTGCGAGAAGGAAAGTTTGTAGCTGCAATCAGAATGGAAGAGTAAGGGACCAGGTCTAGGAACGATGGGATGGTGGAGCAGTGGTGAATATCTTTGGTGTCCAAGTTGTTACAGAGTCTTCATACTTTACTTTTTTCTCACTTGTTAATTGCTTTGCTAACTTGATAAAAAATAAATGGAAGCAACTTGCTAGCCAATTGCTTTATTTTTGTAGATCAGAAGCAGCTTTATTGCATAGAAAGACCCTAAGAATAGTTTAGTCGCAAGAGTGGTGCTGCTGGTCCGTTCCATTACTTTCTTGAATCTTGCTTCTGCTGCTGATTCTGATAATTTCAGAAGCAACTAATGAGTTTCTGGTTTTTCATCCCCTGTGGAGTTTGGCTTATTCAGAGTGCACCAAACTACTGGATCCTGATTTAACTATGGTAGTTCTCTTCATATAGATCTGGATTTACATATATTTCCCTTTAATACGTGTAAACTCTGGAGCTTTTATCTTAGTCCTCCATAGATGGCAGTTAGTATGTTGTTATCTTGTGATGCATGGAGATAGTGGGAAAACAATAAGCGAAACACCCTGAGTAGTTGCATTCTTCGGTTGATCTATGGTTGGAGCTAGAATTAGTTTTTTAAGATAATTAAATCCTCTTAATGAACCCCCAACTTCGATTAAGGTCTCACCATATTTGTTAACCTTCCGTAGTAAAACTGAAATCTATGCATGTATTCTCAAATCCAACTTTACTAAGCATAATCTCAGGATCTTTATGATTAGCTATGCTGTTTATTTCCAGCAGATTGTTGTTGGATATCATCTGTTATTGTTATTTATTCATCATTAAAACTGTTTGTGAAGTCTCTTCTATACTGGCATTGGCAGGCTGCAAAAGAGGCAAGATACGATAAAGAAGCTGTGATGAAGTTTTTCCGAATGGTCTGTTAACATGCCCAAGCCATCTCTCATAAGTTTTGTATTGCTCTCGTTGGGTCTTCATCTAATACTAAATACCCTTTCCTCAGTTAATCAGGCGGAGATATTTTTCTGACAACTTACCTCCACCAAACCCGTGGTCTACTCCAGTTCAAAGATCCGTACAGCATTCAAGCGAGATATTGAGTGATGAAGATCAACTGTACAAAAATTCAGGGTATGGTCTGTTTTACCCTTTATCTTCAAGTGTTAGACGAGAATTTCCTGCTTGTACATTTATTAATTTGACTGTTGCATATCCATGATGGAGTTAAAATACTCATTCTTAGGTGGCTTGGTTTATTGGATTTTGTCATGCTCATTCCGTCTAAATGTTTTATGAACATAACTTGAGTTGAACATTAGATTTGAGCTCAAGTTTGGGAAGAAATATTAGCCTTGAAAGCACGTGACTCAAAATTGAGTTCTTTCAAGATTTTGTGAATATAAACTGACATGAATTATTCTAAACTTTTTACCAGTCAGACAAAGTACTCTCCTGCCTTTAAGGTAGCAAGATAGCTATTCCTGTTGAGAAGCTTTAAATGCTAAATATGAACTGGTGGTTGGTTTGTCACGGTAAAAGCATCTTTTTCAATTTCCTTATCTTTGAGTGTGTGTGTGTGTGTGGCTCAAAGGTGGGATAGGTGACAACATAACTTCAGTTTGGTGACAATTGGTGTTATATACCCCCTGTCCCGTTCTATGTGTCTTTTTTGACTTTCAACAAAGTTTTTGTTGATGGTTTTGACTTGGTAGATCTACAAATAAGAATTTGGAAAGCGAAAATATAAAAATTTGGAAAAAAGAGTATGGAGGAAGTAAAGTGAAAAAGTAACTTGTTGGTATGTGCACTTGTTTGAAAACATCAATGTTAAGGAAAGAAAATGGCTTGCCTGGATTTTTATACTTGCATGTTAAGAAGCGAATGAGTGGACGATCTCTTGGGACTGTAAAAGGTAAACTCGAGGTTTTCTTCTATACTTTCGGAACAATATAAGTATTATCGGTATACAAGCATGTTCTAGATTTGTAACCTCTTTTAGCGATCAACATATGCGGTCAGTACTTCATGCTAGCAAGGATTCTGGAATCATGAATCCTGGAGAGATGGAAATTCAGTATTACAGACAGTCCTTCGATGCTTTCTCCACAAAACCAACCACTTCTGATTCAGAAATAAAGTTTGGAACTTCCAATGGCTCTTAGATTTATCTTCCTCTATAGCTAAAGAAGAGCCCAGAAATGAGAAGAAGGTGCTTTAAGAAGCCCAGTGAAATATCAATTAATGGCAAGGATGGGCCAACCTCTGTTAGTATCGTATGATACACGATAGGTATCATACATGATTACTGAGATGTATCGTCAGACCCAATTGATAGAGAACTCTAAGTTATATGAACTTTATGGAGATTTTGTTATAGTTTCTCCAGGGTTGCCTCACCCTCGCGAGTTGAAATCTGACCTTATGAAAGAAGATACCAAGTAATAGACGAGCTGTTCTACTTACCAGTCTTGAGCGGACTACTATCATGTTAGCAGTTGGGACTTAGAGTATGATTTTATATTCTGTAGGTTCTTTTTTTTACACAAGCAAGAACTTTGAACTAATAAAACCATTCTGCATAGATACTGACCTTGTTTGAGAAACATTTTTTTGGGTAAAAGACACTTTCCACCCTTATAATTTGGTAAAAATCCACTTTACACCCTTGTCACTAGCATGCCATAACTTTCATACTAAAAAGACAAAACTACCTCTAAATTTGAAGTAAAATTACACCACTATGAAAAGCATATATTCTCCTCACCCTCATTCTGTCTTCTCCTTCTCTAGAGAAACCCTAGCCGCCACCCATTCGGGAGAAACCATTATCACCATCGCTCTTATCTCTCTCTCTCACACACACAATGGAGGCAGCCGCGGCACAGGCTTGAATAGCAGCGCCGACGAACCAAAGGCAACAGCGGAATCGAGTTTTGCAAGGAGAGGGACTACGCTGAGCCCAAGGAGTTGCTGAAATGTCGAATTTCAGCGCCTCTGTCTCTCTCTTCTTCTCTGTTGCCTCCTCTTCTCGTGTCTCTCTCTTCTCCTCTTCTTCTTCGTAGGAGAAACAACAAGAAACGGTGGGTTGGGGCTTCGATTGGAGAGATTCCACCATGGGTTCAGCCATCGACGAAGGGCTCAGGGAGTAGGGACGGCGACTCTGATGTCCATGAGCCATCCGGGCTTTCTCTCCACCCTTACGCTCTCAATATCAAGTTTGATTGTCCTCCCATCGGCAGTCAAGTGTCTAATGAGTTACTATCCCTCCCAGGATCTGTGGATTTGGTGGAGCAGCCAGTTGTGAAATCGTGTTGGAAGGGGAGCTTGAAGAGGTTTGACCCAGATCTCCAGCTAGAGTTTAACCCACAAGCTAAATTGGTGGAAGGAATATGTTGTCCCAGATGATGTCTCTAATATGGGTGTTTATGTGGAATACTTGTCGAATTCGTCTTGGACAAAAACTTCCATTCTTCTTTTTCAATAACTCAGTCAATCATTGTGGTCTTCTTCCTCAATTTTGGAGATGTTCTGATGACATTCAGATATGTTGGTGCTGCAGTAGCAGACTAGCAGCTTAGTTTATCAAATTATTCCTTCAATTTGTATTTTGAATTATGTCTTAGTGGGGCTGAATAAGTGTTAGGTTGTGAATGATCCAAGTATTGATTATTTCATCAAGATTAGTTCGATCTAATTTATGAGTAATATTATGGATTGTTGTATTTTGAAGTTGCAATTATTGTTGTTCTTGATGGTTCAAGAGCAACATTAAACAAGTGCAAAGTCAAAAAATACACAAGGGCAATATGAAAAAATATTGTCACTCATTTTCCCAACGGAACGTGACTGAAGGGTGCGAAGTGTCCTAACTTTTTTTCCGTTTCAAGGTGCAAAGTGGATTTTTTCAGAAGTCAGGGGTGCAAATTGTATTTTAACCAAATTATAGGGGTGGAAAGTGTCTTTTACCCTTTTTTTGTGAATTAGCGGTCGAGGTGAGGAGAGAGAATTTCTCTCTTCATTTCAACCACTCATTCACCAAAAAAACAAAAAAGACAAAAAATGCCAATGAGCACTGATCACCCACTCAATTCCTCAGTTAGGCTTTGTAAGCTGTTTAGAAGAGGGTGTTTGTATCGTTACGATGCAATCCATGATATAGAAAATCCTACTACATATACACGATATGCATGAAACTTTGATAACTATAGTGCCGACTCTAAGGATCCAATATAGGTTTATTAAAGTGCCTAGCACTAAGGTCAATCAAGATGATCTCTAAATGATTTACTAATTGAGCTAAAGTGATTGAATGAAGCAGGGACAAACTGTAAGAGTGTTGATGGGCTAGGAATGAAGGGTTAATGGGCTATAATCATTTGGGAGAACCTAATATCAAGGGAATATACTCTTCTTCTTTTCCTACTGAACTACCAAACAGTTCTTTTTTACCGCCCTCGGATTTTATTTTTGTTAATTTCTTGAGACAGACTACCTAGCAAATGCGAAGAACTTCTTTGATGAAGATTTGATATGCCTACTCAGCATGGTAGACAAAGATGGGAGGAAATAGGTGGGTCAAACCCAGATTAATCAGGTACTCAAGGCGGCGTTTTGGAGATTGGTGGTGGTGGTGGGGGTGGAGGGGGGCGGCTGGGGTCCAATCAAGGTGGGGGGCGTAACTTTGAAAAATGATTCTTAGGGGACACCTCAACCGACTTCATCTGTTGCAGAAGCATGTCGTTTTGTCACAGATATATGAATCTGGGGTTCTCTAAGGTTATTCTCTTTCATGAGGGCTATTATGTAATACGACATAGGCTGAAAAGCTTCTTAAAAGACAGATGCTTCTCTTGGAAGATTCAGCCCTTTTAAAAGGCAGCTACCTAGGATGAGGTATGATTGGTTTAAGAAAATGTAGAGAGCAACTTTTGCAGCTAGGGTTTCAAGTATTGGAGGTTTGGGTTTTGGGGATTCAACCCATGGCGCCTACCCATCTCTCTTCGCTAAGGAGTGCGCGGGAGACTCGCTCAAAGCCACTTCCTTATCTTGCTTTTTCTCTTTGCTGCAGGAGTGCGCAAGAGACTAGCATAAGTTACTGTTTCTTCTTCTTGTTTTTAGTCCGATTTTCTTCTCAAATCTGGAGAATAGTATGTACTTCAGATTCTTGAGCTTATCTTTCCGGTTTAATTTTATATTAAAATCATATAGTATATTCCTGTCCTGGGGCTGTTTGCATCATCGTCCATGTTGTGGATAGAGGAGGGAGTGCATGAATGGGCAGGCCATTTCAAAGAATAAATATAATAAAATGAATGTTGCAGAAATGAGAATGTTTAGGTGAACAAGTATTGTAACTACGAAAGATAAGTTACACAATGACACAACTAGAAAGATTCCAGGCGTTGCGCCAAAAGAAGACAAAATAGAAGGAAAAAAAATGAGAGCGTGGTTTGAGGTGGTCTGCTCCAAATTGATGGCGGTAGACTAGGGAAAAGGCGACCAAGATGAATTTGGGTGGATACAATTAGATCAGTCTTGGTCAAATTAAACCTTAGAAGTTTGATCCATGTTTCCGACCCGGTTAAATTGTGAAAAGGCTTGGTGAGTTGAGTTGAGGTAGGGTAGGTGCTAGCTGGTGAGAATGAACATTAGGCTGGAACTTAAACTCTATCTCTGATAGTCTGATCGGGGAAAGATATGTATACATAATATAAATACGAGTGGTCAGAATAGTAGAAGTGCAAGATGTAGGGCTAATGATCAGTGTGTGACTGAGCAATTTTGAACGCGAGACCTTTAACATTGCTACTCATGCGTCACAGAGGGAGATTCCTATGGAATCGATTAGTCTGTGAACTATTGCTTTTTATCTCTCGATTGCATGAAAAGGTTTTCTGGATTGGAAACAACATTGGATTTAGGGCATTGTAAGGTGCAATAGAAGACCAGTTTGGATGCTAACCGAACATTGAACCCGTGGGCCCAACCTGCAGGCTTTGTTATCTTGCAGCATAGTGCAGGCTTTAACCTGAACTTTTTGCTAGTGACGTTTTGTTTACTTAGCCATGAAGTTAGAAACTTTGTATGTTCTTGCTTAGCCTTGATGAAAGGTGTCTTTTAGGGTTATGTTGGTCTTTTGTCATTAGGGCAGCAACTACAGCTTTACCACTGTAAATAGGATGTATCCACATGATCTCCAGTAGCTTATTTTGTATCTGAAACCTAGTAAGGAATAGATTAAGAGTTCTCTTGGTTTATAACCTAGTAGCTTATTTTGTATCTTGCAATTTCTCTTCCAATGTAAGAAGTGATTATTCAGAGTAAAGGAGGGTTATCAAAGATGGGCTACCATAATGTTGGTTGTTGGATCCATAGGAGTATCCATCGGCTTTAACTCCAACATATTAGACTCATGCTATGAAGCACCGGAACAGCATATAGGGCTGTGTTCCTGTTTCGTACCCGTCCGGAATGCCGGAACGCTCCCGAAATGTCAGCTTGCGTCCCCCCAAAAAATTGGAATCCAGAGCTTGACTGGAACGGTACGGGGACGCGTTCCATCTTTCACGAAACGTCTGGGATCGTCCGTCGCCGACCTTCAAGATCCACGGACCTTTTGGCGAATTCCATGACGTCAGCAATGTTTCTAGCCGACGCCGCTGCTCCTTCACCGGCGACGGGAACTGGGTTTGGCGGTGGAAGAGAGGAGAGAGGAGAAGACATACCTTAGAGCGGCGGCCATGGCTTTTCTGTATTTGTATTGCCCATTGAGCGGCTGAAGAGAGGGGAGAGGAGAAGACAAAATGTTGTTGAAGAATAAACCCACTTCCTTGCCTATTTTACCGTATTGCCCTTGTTTTTTCCAGATTTTACAAACATGCCATTCCTAATATAATCCCTAATGGGCTTTTGTGGACTTGTTTATTTGGACTTTTCTATCAAACAAGCAAACAGCCCAAGGAATTGGGCTTTTTAATAGGACATGTTTATGTATTATATACATTATAAAAAATGTAAATAAATAAGAGATATATATATAGTAATTATATTTAAATCGCCGTTCCCCCGGTGTTTCGTCTCCTCAAGTTTTTAAAATCGCTGTTCCGGCGTCCCCATCTGCGTTTCGTCTGGTCCCCGTCCCCATTTCGGTGCTACGTAGTGATGCGGATAAAGACTGGGAAGTTATGCTAAGTTATATAGGATTTTATTTAGTATGATTTTATTTAGTATTATCTTGGTTAGGATATTAGTTTTCATCAGAATAAGTTAGTAGTTATCCTTTAGGAATCTATCTTGTTAGTTCTTTTAGTTTGGTTAGGATTGTTTCATTGTTGCCTATTTATAGGGCTCCAGTTTACACTTGTTTTGTAGCTTTTGATTTATGAATAAATATTGATTTTCTCCTCACGTTTGAGTTGAGCATTTACTGAATCAGAGTGATTCAACTCTTCTTGGTGCATCCTGCATCACATAGGACTCATGCAATAAGTCCAGTGTGCAGTTTTGTTGAGAAAGACGAATACCAAGTCTCGAGCAAGCAACTTTAATGCCAAGAAAGTAATGAAGCGGGCCCAATCAGTCTAAAACTTGCTTTGAAGAAACGAAATTTAATTAGACATACCAGTTAATCCAGAGAAGTATACTGAACTAGTGATTAGGAGCTATAGGAGATAAGAATAAGAGTCTGAATAGACCTTATAATAACTAGAACTTCGATTCATCCAATCTGCCTTTCGGGATCAATCATACAAGTTTTTTAAAGGCAAGTATTGACTAGCAACTACCCTTCCCTAGAATTTGTCAAAATTCCAATTAAAGTATTGGAAGTTACTGGGAAAACCCAATAGCCACTACTCAAACATAGCAGCAACATTCAAGTTCCTCAAGACTACTAAATAGCCTAAATAAGTGAGACTGACCAGAAGCTTCCACGTTAATACTTATCTTCCTGCAGAACCAGTTAAGGTGGTAATCCCGCTAGGCCTGTCAATGGGCTGATTCCGACCGATTGACAGGCTAAACGACCCGGACCGCAAGAACCAAACCCAATATAAGATATGTAAAAACCAAAACCCAAAATAAGACCCTTAAAATATTGAAATTCATACATCGTCAACAAAACTTTGCTCTTTCCTCACCAATTTGAACTTTTGGGTTGCTTCTCTCCCTCAAAGCTAATTTTGAATCCTTAATTCTGTCCCCTCATCTCTCTGGTTTCCTTCTTTCTCCCTTAACTCTTTCGCTCTCCCATCAATCGTTGCAGGTCCTTCTACTCAATTCTTTTGGAGAAACAACTCTACTACTCAATATTTTGATATCGTCCTCTTAGAAATCAAGCTAATTGTTTATACGAAATGTACATGATTGGGAAGTTGATGTTTTGCATCAATTTATGGCAGGATTGTATTCCGTCAATGTGCATATTGGCAAAGATGACAAACTCTGTTGGTTAGGAGCCAAAGAGAATTTTACCGTGGCAGGGTTTTACACCGTTTTGAATGGTTTTCACGTCTACTTTCCTCATCGAATGGTGTGGAAGTCTGGTGCTCCCTTAAAAGTGGGATTTTTTGCTTGGACGGCAGTTAGAAATTCTATTCTCACCATTGATAATCTGAAGAAAAGAGGATTCCAGCTTGCAAATAGGTGTGTGATGTGTTACGGTGACGAGGAAACAGTGTCTCACCTCTTCCTACATTGCCCAGCTGCAAGGAGTCTTTGGGAAATTATTTGGGCCGTGTTCGGGATCCAGTGGGTACAACCGATAGATATGAAGACACAGTTAGAATGCTGGTTGCATGGTTGTCAAGGCTCAACTCGGAAAAAGATCTGGCGAATAGCACCTTTGTGTATTATTTGGCAAATTTGGCGGGAGCGCAATCAGCGAATTTTTGAGGAGAAGTATATGTCTATGCACCAATTGAGGACTAAATTTCTAAATACTTTCCGTTTCTGGTGTGAAGGGAATTTCTCAACTTCAACTTCTCCCCTCTCTGACTTATATGATATGATCAACAATTGAGTTGATCAATCTTGTACTCTTGCCGTTCTGTTTATAATATAATCTTTACTTATCAAAAAAAAGAAATCAAGCTAATCTCTCTCCATGCCCCTTGATTTTCTCCCTTTACCTACTATTCTCTGATCGAAAATCTTGTTGGTTATCTTTCTCCTTGATGTTCTCCAGCACCTTCAATCAGACCATATTCCTCCTGTGATTTCTCTCTTTGAGTCTCTCCATGATCGTCTCTCTCCCCCGTAATTTTCTCTCTCCTCATCAAAACGAACTTAGACACTCTCTCATAACTAATCAAGGTCGTTACCCCCGATCGCCTGCTTTCTCTCTGTCTCTATTCTTAACTTTTACAAACCTCTTTCTCGCTCAATTTTTTCCACCCCAGTCTTCTGCTCGTCCATCTCTCTCTCTACCCCTTAATCTTCTCCCACTCCATACCTCTCGTCCATTTCTTTCTCTCTCTCCAAATTCCCTAAACTCACTCAGGGCTAGTTTGGTAATGCTGTGGCGTTTTAGAAAGCTGCTTTGTAGAAAGTACCGTGAGAAAGCTGCTGTGGAAATCTACCCAAAAAGTTTTTGGTAAATTCCGTACTTAAGCTGCTGCGGGAAAGCACTTTTGACATTTTGTGTTTGGTAATTAGTGTTTTAGAGTTGTTACTGTCGAAATGACAATATCAGAAATGAAATGATAAATATTGTTGTTACAATTAATAATTATTGATATTATTAACGGATAAGATCATAAGAATGTCAAATAATACATTTATCGAAAATCAGGTCCTGGATAGCAACCCCTCCCCTGCTTTTCAAAAGTTGCTGTGGGAAAGCAACTGCTTTCCAGAAAGCAGGAAAAAATAAATTTACCAAACACATTAAAACTGCTTTTAGATTCGAAAAGCAGCGTTCTAGAAAACGTAAGCATTACCATACGGGCTCTCACTCTCCCTCCTACAGTTTAATATGTCTCGTCCATCTCTCTCTGGCTCCAACAATCAAACTCCTTAACTCTGTGTCTCTCTGTTTTATGATGTGTTATATAATAAATTGGTTCAACTTGTCATACCCGTCAGTTCTAGGTCTGGGCCCACGTTTTTACAATGGGCTCCAACATAAATGGGCCGGTTCATGGGTCGGGGTAGTATGATAAAGTTTTGGGTTGGGTTGAGGCCGGGTCTACCCAGATCGGCCCATTGACATGAGCCCACTAATAGGCCTTAATCCCACTACCATCTGCATCTATGATAACATATATAGCTGATGATTTGCGATAAACACCAAATGATCTCTGTCACACTATGTATGAACAAGTGAGAGAACAACCTCACTGAACGACCAGATCACCAAACCAGGCACGGGGTGATTGTTTAAGCCCGTATTAAGACGTTTTTAACCGACATACTAGGCTATTATTTGCCTTGATAATGCTCTATATATAGTTCCTCTCCTAAATAACCATGGAGAGACACATTTTAACATCTAATGGGTGTAACCCCAACATTAAGTCGCAGCTAAACAGTAAGACCTAACATACGCAATCTTAGCAACACTTGAAAAATTATTTTCAGAATCAATTGTTATTTATTTGGTATTAACTATTGGAAATTTTGTAGTCGAATATAAGGAATATACAGATGTGCATGAACTGTATATGCATGTAGCATAATGCATATCTTAGTAATAACTATCACTGATTTTTTTCTAAAAGAAAACTATCACTGATTTTGTGGGAGTAGATCTTAGGAGATTTTCCTTTTATAGATTAGCTAGTTCTTATTTATCTGTAATTACAGTGGCTCAATAAGAGAAGAGATTATTGCATTTTCTGTCATGGTATCAGAGCTTTTTCTTTTCTTTTTTTTTTTCTTTTTTTTTCTTATAAATTTGGCAACTTTATGTTTCTGTAGAACCTCAGGTTCTTTTTAGGCCTTCATATCGTAAAACTCTTTTCGTGGCTGTGTTATCACCTTCTTCCTTGAATCAACTCCAGATCCTTTTTCGAGCTGTGTTCATAGCTCTTACAACTTCAATATCAGTAACTCTAAGTTCACGAGAGGTGTTGGAAACTTAACAGAGAAAAAGTTGAATTATCGAGGTGGCAACATGAGCATGTTGAGTAAGGATGAGATCGAGAAGCTGAGAGACCTGCTACAAACAGTGGAAAAGCATGACAGGTCATATATTTGTTGAATATCTTTATCAGGCAATTCACATCCCTATGCCCTGCATCTGTTGCCAAAGGAACTTGGGTAATAGACTTATCCCAACTATAGTTTTGTCTGTTACCGCCCATGTCTAGCAATAAGAAAATTGCTACAGCTAACGGAACTTTGGTTACGATTGCTGGTCAAGGGGATATAGTTATAAACAAGAATATCATCTTAAGGGATGTTCAACATGTGTCGAAATTGTCTACCAATCTAGTTTCAATTCAGAAGCTTACAAAGGACTTGGGTTGTATGGCAACCTTTTCATCTGTACTTCGTAAATTTGTTGACCAAAACACATGGTTGGTGGTTGGACTTGCTACGGAGACGAGGGGACTTTACTTTCTTGAGAAAATTGGTGGGGAGGAGAGCACCAAAACCTCCTATTGAATCAAGATATTCGATTTTTGTTAACTAGTCTCAAAGAGGTAAATGGCTATGGAAGTTTGAAAAAGAGGATGGATTCCTATTAAGGAGATTATTGGGTACGAAATTTAGTTGGACAAGGATGGATGTATGGACAACTGTGGTGGTGAAGCGAGCTCAAGGGATATGTAGTTGAAGGGAGATATGGAGTCACATAATGCACAACGGACATTATTATGGACTGATTATTTGTCTACGTCGAAACCATGGGTCTTATGATGTTGAGAAAGTTTTGCGAGGCAAAGAATACTGCAGACGTCACGGTGAAAAAGAAAATTCAATTCAGAATGGTTGAGCGGGAATTCCTCTTCTCCTCACAAGGAGGTCTGGAGATTTAGCCCTGTGTGTGTGTGTGTGTGTGTGTGTGTGTGTGTGTGTGTGTGTGTGTGTGTGTGTGTGTGTGTGTGTTACTTTTTCCTATTGCATGAACTGTTGCTTTGGAGTAGTGTTGACAGCTGATAATCTACAAAAGGAGGTTTTCAGTCTGCTAAAATGTGTTGCCCACAGCTGCATTGAGACCTCAAACCACCTGTTTCTTCATTGAGGGCAAGCAGAAGTGTCTGGAACTTAGTTTGCATAATTTTAGGGTTTATTTTGATCGCCGCTCAAGGCGGTTAGAGTGTTTAGTAGTTGGGAATATGCGTGCAAAGGGTAAGGAAGGAAACTCTTCCATAATTTTGTGGTTCTTATGAAGGAATGGGCAAAATTGTCATACTTCCAATATTAAACATTATCACTTAATACATTGAGAAGCATTTCTATTAGCATTTCCTAGATGAAGCGAACGACTGAGTTGACTTCAAATACAGGGAATACTTTTTCTTTGTGATAATATACGGTACTTGCCAACTCACTCAGTTTAATGACTGAGACCCATAAGTTTGGTGGGCTGTGCTTAAAACATTCTGGAGCGAGGTTGAGATTGGTTGTTGACGAATTCAGATAACAGGAGCGATATGTTTTTGAGGAAGGTAAAGTGATAGTCGATGCTGTCTTAAGATTGAATGAGATGGTGGATTCCTAATTAAAACTTGATGTCATGGTTTGATGTGCAAGCGTATGACCATCTTAATTGCACTTTCTGCTTTCTGTACCAAGAAGGACGAGTTTTGGGTTGAACGGATAATTTTTATTTTATTTTATTTTTTCAGTAAGATCATGGTTGTTAGAATCGCGATCCAACTCGTAGGATCGTACGATTCTACGACCCAGAGGTGGAGTGGCGAGTTGGATCGTTCAGAAAGTCGTTTTCCGGTAGAGTTGGGTGGGATCGCGTCCAAACTCGTTGGATCGGTAGGATCGTGCGACCCACCGATTGACGTTGACGAAGCCAACTCCGAAGACCAGGCGAGGGTCGCCGGCCTCCGACAGACCTCCGACGGAGATCCGGCGAGTGTCGCCAGCCTCCGACGGAGATCCGGCGAGCGTCGCCAGCCTCGTACGGACCTCCGGCGAGGGCTTCTGTCTGGGTACTCTGGAACAGCTTCATGCCTTCATCTACCATCTTTTAATGGTGAAGAAGTAAGAACCCTAATTGAGGGTTGAAGATGATACAGAGAAAAATGGAGTGAAGGAGGTAGAGAGAGAAACGATGTTCATGGTATAGAATAGGGTTACAGTATACAGACAAAGGGGTATAAGTATAACTATTGAATTATAACTGTTGGATGGAAAGTTACAAATAATTACATGGATGACACAATAGCGTGCCTACACTAGCAACAAGATCTTTGAATAATTGTAAAGAGACAACATAGCTTCTAAAAATACAGAAAGAGCCCCAAGACTTCAATGTATTGTAAAGGAAGCTATTATTTATTTGTCTTTATCTTAAAAAGTACCCTTGCAAAAACAATTTTAACTTTACTAAAAACCTGATTGTTCACTAGTTATGTGCAATTTTTTGCATCTTTAATTTTTTTTTCAAACTTTAGTTATTATATGAAATTAAAAACTACAGTTTTGGTAGGATCTTACGATCCGATCCGTTCCTACGATCCTCGATCCTGTGGAGCACTCCACGATCCTACGTAGGATCACGATCCTGAAAACCTTGAGTAAGATACTCCATGATCCTGATTGGTGCATGGTTTCTTCCTGAGCTCAACGGGATATGAGTAAGCCTCTTGGTGCGGTCTTGACTAATGGACTGCCTATGTTGAGGTTTGAGCTTGTCTCACTCACTCAATGATCTAGCATTAAAGTTCTATCCCAAGCTCCCACATTGTTTGTTTTAGGAATCAGTCGACTGTGAAGCTGAACTTTCAGTTGATTGTGTCATTTGCATGTCGTGCAATCACTCAAAATATCTTATTTGGTTCCCTACCTCTGCCTTCTGTGGAGAAGTAAGACTAAGAATCCCCTAATCGCTTTCCATGGCGGTACTCGCAGTGTACGGTAAGAGCGATGTGCATACAATATGTCTTTTTGGATGTATGGTAGGAGGATTGACCTGCTGTAAATGCAATTATTTTGTCACCTGACTGGGCTTGTAAACACTGATGGTTAATGGACATGACATGTTTGCAACCCAGTCCTTTGTTCGATAGACTAAGCTCCTTGAATCTGTCATTTTGCTTGTGTCATTTTTGAGCTTCAGATGTGCACCCTTTTTGGGAGAGAAGATGTGCACTTTTACATGCAGTTTTCCTTGTGCTGTGTAGCTAAATTGCAACTTTTACCCCTTGTGTAGATTTATCATATTCCTATATTTTTCTCTGAACTTCATTCAAACTTCGTAAACATTGAACTAATGACCTCTTAGCATAGTTTAAGAAACCAGACCGGACCGGGTGGTCCGACCAGTTGAACCGCTGACTGGAAACGTGCTGGACTGGAAGTGCAAGTGAACATGGGGAACCGGTAGAGACAGGTGGTGAAACCATGAAATTGGTGAACCGGAGCAGTTACAGACCACGCTGTTCGTCAATAAAATTATTAAATCCGCATGCCCTGAACTTGGGAGAGTTGGATCTCACACAAACATTTTACCGCCTGACTAACATGAAACTTATTTACAGTTGCGATAATAATAATCATACTTCTTTCTGTACAGTCTTACCAAATTGCATTAACAAACTTGTTCACTTGCTAGTTCGAACCTATTCACTTACATAATAACAAATGATTAATAAAGATTTAAAATAATCTTTTACAATTTTTAAACAATTTGTGTAGTTATTCGATTCAAGTAAAAGGAAATACTAGTTTTTCTATTTGGTTTGGAAGTTTGGTGGATCATGCTATGTTTAAGTTAAGATTTGTTCTTGTAGAAATGATTATTATACGATTCAGGGTTTCAGACATAATTCAAAACTTTCTTTAATTAAATGTACTTTTATTTAGGGTAAAAGACAATGACCACCCCTGGGTTTAGGGAAAAACCCACAGACCACCCCTGGGTTTTGGATAAAGACACTCCGCACCTTTTTTTTGGATGGAGGCAAACAGTGCACTAACAGCACAGGCAAAATGACCATTTTACTCCTGAAATATCATAAAATTACCTTCTATATACTACCCCAATTTCTCACTTCCCCTCATTCCTAACCCTAATTCCTCTCACTTCCCTCTTTCTCTCTTCCCTCTTTCTCTCTTCCCATCCTCTCTTACTGGCGTCCTTCTAATCCTCACGACTCACCTCTCCGAACCCTCTCTCTCTCTCTCTCTCTCTCTCTCTCTCTGTCTGATCTATCTTCGTCGTCTTCATCCTCTACGCAAGCCCCGAAAAAAAAGAGCAAACTTTCTCCCTTTGATTCCTCCGTCAAAGCCCTAGCTTTCAATCTCAGCTCGAATCGGAGGAGAGGGAGGAGGTGTCGGCGCCGGACAAGTATCGGGACTGAGATCGTTGGTTGGAGAAGTCTCGGTTTGCCCCGACGACGGAATCGACGGCGTTGGAGTGGAATGAGCCCGGGCTGATCTGTAGCGGGTGAGGCCTCCGCCGCTGCCATTGGGGCCCATTGAGCCCTGCGACAACGAGGACGACGAAGATGGGTTATACATAGTGGTGGGTTGGTGCTCTATTTGGGTTCAGAAACAGAGGATTTTTATGATTTTCTTTCAATGGGGATGAGAAATACTCTGCTTCTGAAGCTGTTTTTTCTTCTTCTCCTTCATATGTTTGAGAGAGAGAGAAAGAAGAGAGTGGGGGCTGAGAGGCTGTTTCAGTGAATAATCTGATGATGATGATGCCATTTCAGCCAAGGTGAAAGAACAGCCCCGGGCTTTTTTTCTACAGATTGGGAATGTTACAAGTTAATAGAAAAAAAGTATAGTTTTCCTCGCCGTTCGGGGTTGGTATCTTCTTATCCTCTACACAAATACGCGTCTTCTACTTCAATTCATCTCTGAGCTTGAGTTTTTGCTAATTTAGATTTGAATCTCAGATTTGTGGGCTTTTAATTTGTTCCTTCATCTGGTGAATGAATGGGATTTGATTATAGGTTTGGATAAGTTGTTGATGTGTTGATTATTTGATGAATGAATGTGATGCTAATTGTAGAGAATTGTGGTGGTAATTGTAGAGAATTTATTGAATTTTGTTGTTCTTGATATAGATAAACAAGTTTTGATACAATTATTGAGATGTTCTTGGTGTTCTTGATGTTCTTGGGTTGATGTTCTTGGAGTACTTAATGATAAACATGGACAAAAAAGTTCAAAGAAACACACAAGGGCAGTATGGTCCGAAAAAAATCAATCAACCGTTTTTCTAACGGAACATAACAGAAGGGTGCTAAGTGTCCACAGAATATTCCGTTAAATGGGTGCGGAGTGTCTTTATCCAAAACCCAGGGGTGGTCTGTGGGTTTTTCCCTAAACCCAGGGGTGGTAATTGTCTTTTACCCTTTTATTTATTATTTACTCAATTGAACCAGGTAGACTGGTTATGCTTTTTTCTCATGCCTTTCTTCGTTCATGGTTCGATATTCTGGTGTCCTAGGCGTAGAGGAACCACACCAATCCATCCCGAACTTGGTGGTTAAACTCTACTGCGGCGACGATACTGTAGGGGAGCTCAAAGAATATTGAAAAAAAACTAAAAATAATACTTTCCGTTTTCCCAAAGATTACTAAATTTAGTATGTTAATGTATGTCTGCCGTTACTCTTCAGTTTATCCTGTAGAGGTACTCAAATTGGATCAGTGATTGAACTGCTGAGCTGATCAGCTGGTGCATTTTTGGTCCAACCTCCAAACTGTTATAGAAAATGTGTCTCCAACAGTTTTGGAGCTGGCAACGGTTACAAGATAGTTATCAAATTGAGATTCATACAAGGATTCTAAGTTCACCTTCACTTAATTGTGAATCGTAGAAATTCAGTTGCAATTTATTTAAGTGAATCAAATAACATATTTCTGAGAACTATGAACAATATATTCATATATTAATTATAAACAAACTGAAGTTTTTAGAAATTCTTCACATCCATAACTAGTAATTAGAAGTTGCTCACACCTAAAACATTGGAATAACGAAGGTATAAAATGGTATGCAGAGCAAAGAACTGTATAAAACAAACAAGGAGGAAACGTTAGGAAACTAACATGTGTTGCAAAACAATCAAAAATGTAAGAAGTAGATTTTCTTAGACAGGCTCTGTCTCGATTAGCCTACTAGCTGAAATGCGGTGAATTGTACAAATCGGTCTGCATCGCAAATGGTCTCTTGAATCGGGTTTCATATTTATTTTTTTCCATTAAAGATTCACGAGGGATTCACCTCGTTTAATGGGTGAATGGAATTAAATTGTAGGATATGAATAGTGAATCGTAAGATTCCAACAATTATGGTTACAAGAAATGTGCTGTCTACTGCTGCATCTTTTAATGAAGTCACGAAGGTTTAATATTGGAGATAGGCTTAGTGTATAAAGCTACACATACCTTCTCTTTCCATTACATTGCATGTAATATCCCGTCCCATATCAAGATATTGTGGATTGATATGGTGGATTAGATGTATATATGGCGGGGGATTGTCGTATCCCGTCCCACATTATAGATTTGTGAGTTTGATATCTGGATATGATCAACCTTGTGGATTACTACTAGCACCTTCAAGGCTTAAGCATTTTTAGCCGTTGGTACGGGTAAAGAAGTTGCTGGTGTAATCTGCTCGGGTCATTACATTGCGATGATTATAGGCTTGTGTTTTGAATGGTATGATTGAATGATAGATGATCCTGAGCGGAGGGCTTTTGGTTCCGCCTCTAATTTATGGTTAATCTCATAGGTGCTTTGCATGTATTTGGGGCTATTTGGTTCGTGTGTCCCCTAAATGCCTAGTGATAGCAGGGTTTTAAGTGCTATTTCTCTCTTAGTTTCCCGGGGTGCTATAATTTCATCGAATGTGTTCCAACAATGAGTTGTTGCTGCTTTGATGGATTTCTTGTTTCTGTACGCGTATTCACAGTCTTCCTCATATGTGCAGGTTCATTGGTGGAGACCCTTACAAGTACAATGTTCTGCCTCCCCTTCCAGCACAACACAATCTGACGCCGCCTCCAACACTCTATCCTCAGCAACCCATGTCAACACCTGATAACTATACTATTCCTAGATTTGCTGTGTCAAGTTCCCAGGACGTTGGCAGTACCAGATCAAAGCGAATGGATATAAATGTCTGAGGATGCTTTATACTTTGGTGTCAACTGCAAACCGTATATGTCTGTCTTATACTACAATGTTTCCAGATTGGCTAAATGACATGCCAATTTTATGTTAACGCGTTTAAGCTGGTCGATTGATTCTTTGATTCATTGGTAGCTTTTGTGGCCCATGTATCTCTTGAATGTATAATGATTGAACCAATCCATGTGTGTTTTGTTCCTTCCTCCTGGTGATACTGCAACACCTCTTTAACGGCGCGAAGTCATAAACTAACATTGATAAATTTGGTCAGCCATGATCCCTTGAAATCTTAACCCATATTATTACGGAGGGAAATTCTTATTTCTCACACACATGATAAATTAGCCGGATAAATGACACTAAACCAACATGCAGACTTAAACCTCGATGTGCATGAATGACAGCGTTGCTGTTGACAGTTCTACAGAAAGTAACTGACCTTTAACTAAATTCATTTCAGTCTTATGATTTTATGCTTATTAGTAATTTAATCTCTTATTGATAAATAAGCGCAACTGTTGCTATTGTCATTTTTTCGAGGAAAGTTGCTATTGTCAGTAGGTTGAACGGATTCATGGTTCTCCAATTTATCCTAAAATAAAATAACATACATTTTTTTTTTTTTTTAAATGAGCTGACCTCCGTATTAAGAAAAAACTCCACACGGCTTTCTATTGCTTAATATTTGTGGGTGCAGAAGGGCTGATAGAGGTCAAGTCAAACTAAAGCTTCCCAAAAGGCTTTGAGTTTTAGGGAATAGAAATGTTTCGATCACTTCAATTCCAAAACTTCGTTCATCCTTCACTTACTCGAGGCTATTTTGGATAGCACTCTCGTGGCAATGTATGCGATTTCGAAAATTCTGTTGCCCAGCTACTTTAACATTTTCATCCCTTGACATGTAAACGTATTGTAATTTCCGAACATTTTAGAATGACTTATTTTTCAAACTTACAGAAATGTGACTGATAAAAAAATTGCACGTGCAGTAAATCTGCTACATTTTTTTTGAGAATTACATCATATAATTGGGTTCGAAGCCCGGACCTCACGCAGAGGCTTCAAATACTCTACCACTAAGCGCTACAAATCGGTAAACTAAAAAGAGAAATATTATTTTATTATACAACAGAAAATTAAAAGAAGAAAACATTCTATGATGATATTAAAGACTACATGTTTGATGGTCTGATGGTATTAAATAAATCTTTGCTAGAGTAAAAATGTGTGTGATATTCTTTTGGCTAAATTGAACCGGAGGTACCCATATTTTGCAAAAACGAGCAAGTGGGTACCCAAATTCAAAATCGAACACCACGGGTTCCAAATTTTTGATTTTCGAGCAACTAGGTATCCTTCCGTTAACTTTCCGTTAATATTTGACGGAAAAATCTAAAACGACTATTGTACCCCTTATTTTCACCTCTAACATTTTTTAAAATACAAGTTTTACTAACAAATCTAAAAAAAATTTAAAATAATAAAATTTAATTTAATATTTTGATATATGTAAGAGAATGCAATTATTTCATCAAAACTACATATTCTTACATCATTTCAATATATGAAATATGTTTTTATTAGCATATATCCGTCAAACATAAAGTCTTTAACTTTCTTTAACAATTTTTTTTTTTTTTTTTTTTTTTTTTTTTTTTTTTTAATCTCAGAATTTCATAATTTCACATGTATTTTTGTAAGAAAACAATAACATACAAGTGTATTTGTGCATTTTATAAACTGACACAAGAGTTGACACCAGAAATTCTTGAATTGCCACACATGTCAGACGAAAAAGTATTCCACTCGAAAATCGGGGGAAATTTTACAGCCGCTACTCATACCGGACCGGATTTGGGAGGATGCTTTGATGAATTTTATTATAGGCTTGCTTTCACACCGTTGAGTCCCTTAGACGAGAACGGTGCACCGAGTGAGCACGTTGGCTCGGTGTGCTACGAGATTGAGCAACAACGTGGTCCGTTCGTCGCTTGGCTTTGGTTTCTTGTTGTCGGTGCAATGAGTTACTTGGTGGGCTGTGGGAAACGGAGTTGAGATTGAGACGAGCTGCTTGTAAACAATCGTCGTGTGGCTGGTTTGCTAGGAATTATGTTGAGCTTGAGTGCTGGTGGCTTTGCTCTGTGCTTGGCCACGATCAGGTCTGATGTTGGAAGCTGTTGCCGCCAGTTGGAACCTGGAATTGGCTCGCTGCTCGTGCCCGTTCGCTACCAGGTTTGGAGCTAACTATGCACTGTTTGTTGCCTCTGTCCGCTGCCCGGTTTTGATTCTAGATTGTCCCTGCTTGTGTGTTGCTATGGCTGTGCCGCGAAGACATTGGAACAAGGATGACGAGAATTCTGAGTTCCAGCAGCTTCATCGGTCCAATTCATAGACGGAGTTGCATATGGAGCTGGTGCACTAGATTTGTCGCGTGTGATGTGTTACATAGTCTTGTAGCACGTTAATTGAGTTGTCTCGTCCATGTATGTACTAAATTCGTAGCTAAGTTGATAGGTGTAATTTGGCACATGTTTAGTGCATGTAATGGGCTAGATAGTGGGCAGAATGATGGTCAAGGGTTTGTCCATGATCTGGGTAGTTACTGAGGTAACCGCCACTAGTTTATAGCCACTTCCTGCACTTGTTTTGTAGCGGGTTGAGGGAGAACGATTTTGTACTCCATTAGAGAGCTTGAGAGCTTGAGAGAGAGTCTTTTATTTGAGAAATAAAATTTGGGACGGTTCCTGTAAACACTTGCGCAATTCGTTCAATCATCTGCTCAACTATTAAGCTCGTAGGTACGTGAGAGAAGGCTGAACCAAGTTGAGAATTTGGTTGCCGCACAGAGCCGATTTTAGTGATTAACATTTGCCTGTGAAAACAGGTATCAGAGCGCCGGTTTGGTGCATTGTAGCTGCGTTATCATCCCTTCGATGGTGGAGAATAGTGGCCTGGTTGTGTGCCTTGCTGGTGCGAGTTTCGGTTGCTGTGCAGTGTGTCTCTCGCTGCGCTGTCAGGTTGTTTGGTGCGGCTTTGTGCTGCATTACTCTTCTTCTTCATTTCTGAATTGTGGTGGGGATTTAACTCGCTGTGGCTGGGAGAAATGCAGAGTTTCAGGAACGATTGTCGCGGTTGGAGGCAATCGTTGGCGTACTATATGACGATGATCCAACTGATCCTTTGACTCAGAGAATGGCGGCTGCGGAAGGTCAGATTGAGGACCAATACAATTCTCTCGAGGCCGAGGCGAATGGTGCGATGGCTCGGCATCAGACATACAGAGAGAGTTGGCTGCATCTCAAAATCGTTGCGAGAATTTAGAGAAGGAGTTGGCTGCTTCGTTAACTCGTCGCTAGACGGTAGAGAAAGAGTTTGACGGTTGTTCAGTTGGCTTTTGCCACGAGACCGGCTGGTGGTGGTAGTGCTGAGGATCGACAGAAAGTGAGGGTGCCAGAACCGCAACCGTTCAGTGGTACAGGGAGTTCCAAAGAGTTGGAAAACTTTCTGTTTGACACGGAGCATTACTTCTCCGCTGCTTGTGTTCACGACGAGGACAAAGTCACGCTAACGACTATGTTTCTCGTTGGGGATGCGAAGTTGTGGTGGAGGACTCGTTCTTCGGACGAGATGAGTGTAGGACGACCGAAGATAGATACGTGGGAGAAACTGAGGACTGAACTGAAGGAGAAATTCTGACCAATCAATGTGTTGTGGTTGGATCGAGAGGAACTGCAGCGTCTCAAGCACACATCTACAGTTTTGGTAAGGGAGTATGTGATGAAGTTCAGTTCTCTAATGCTCGACGTGCCTGACATGAGTGAGACGAACCGGCTGTATAATTTCATGGCGGGGTTGCAACCGTGGGCACAAGCTGAATTGAGGAGGCAGAACGTGAAGGATCTTCACGCCGCATATCCCGCTGCTGGTGCCTTGGTTGATTACTGTAGCAAGGAGTCATATTCTACCTCTTCTTCTTCGTCTAAAGCTAAGAAGGGGAAGAATGGAGCAGAGTTAGAGACGGGCAAGATGGGTGACGGTGGGTAAGAGAAGAAGAAACAATCTGATGCGACGACTAGTGTAGCCAAGAAGCAGGGCTGTTTCGTGTGTGATGGTCCGCATCGCGCTCGAGATTGTACAAGAAAAGAGAAGCTGAATGCCGTGATTGTGGCAGAGAATCGAGAGATTGCAGAGGATAGAGTTGATACTCCTAGTCTTCAAATCTTGAACACCTTGGTGGTTTTTGATCCGATGGAAAAGAAGCCAACTTTGGCAGAGATTGTTGAGGTAGAGTAAGGCAAGACGGACGACGCCAAGAATACCTCGACGGGGACGTCTAGTTCCAGAGGGGCGGGATGTTTGTCACTCCGATGATTCACTTAGACGAGTACGGTGCACCGAGTGAGCACGTTGACTCGGTGTGCTACGAGATTGAGCAACAACGTGGTCCGTTCGTCGCTTGGCTGTGGTTTTTGTTGTCGGTGCAACGAGTTACCTGGTGGGCTGTGGGAAACGGAATTGAGATTGAGACGAGCTTCTTGTAAACAGTCGTCGTGTGGCTGGTTATCTAGCAATCTGTTGATCTTGAGTGCTTGTGGATTTGCTCTGTGCTTGGCCACGATCAGGTGTGATGTTAGAAGCTGTTGCCGTCGGTTGGAACTTGGAATTGGCTCGCTGATCGTGCCCGTTCGCTACCAGGTTTGGAGCTAACTGTGCACAGTTTGTTGCCTCTGTCCGCTGCCGGGTTTGATTCCAGATTGTCCCTGCTTGTGTGTTGGTATGGCTGTGCTGCGAAGACATTGGAACAAGGATGACGAGAATTCTGAGTTCCAGCAGTTTCACCGGTCAAATTCATAGACGGAGTTGCATATGGAGCGGGTGCACTAGATATGTCGCGTGTGATGTGTTATTTGTCTAGGCCATGTATGCACTAAATTCGTAGCGCAGTTGCTAGGTGTAATTTGGCACATGTATAGTGCATGTAATGGGCTAGATATTGGGCAGAATGATGGCATGTGTTTGTCCATGATATGGGTAGTTACTGAGGTAACCGCCACTAGTTTATAGCCACTTCCTGCACTTGTTTTGTAGCGGGTTGAGGGAGAACGAATTTGTACTCCATTAGAGAGCTTGAGAGCTTGAGAGAGAGTCTTTTATTTGAGAAATAAAAGTTGGGACGGTTCCCGTAACATTTGTGCAATTCATTCAATCATCTGCTCAATTATTAAGCTCGTTGGTACGTGAGAGAAGGCTGAACCAAGTTGAGAATTTGGTTGCCGCGCAAAGTAGATTTTAGAGATTAAAATATGACCGTGTGACACTTGCCCTCATTGAAGGGTGATTATGGTAGTCGTTGATCTTCTCACGAAAGATGTGCACTTTGGGGCACTGCCAGCTGATTTTGATGCTCCACGAGTTGCTCGTCTGTTCATCGAAGTTGCCGTCAAGCATCACGGGTTTCCTGCTACCTAGGTTTCTGATCGCGATTCCGTCTTTTTGAGTACCTTCTGGGAAGAAATGTTCAAGCTCAGTGGTACTACTCTCAAGTTATCATCCACATACAGATGGCCAGACGAGGTCATGAACACCGCGAGTTAGAACAATATTTGCGTGCCATTACGCACGAGCGACCTGCGCGTGGGCTCAGTTTTTGCCGCTGGCTGAGTTGTCCCTTCAATTGAAGCCATAATGACAACATTCACATCTCCCCGTTTTGTGCACTTTACGTTCGCAAACCGCCTTCCCTATTTTGTTTTATCCCCGCATGGGTTCATTCTCCTATAGTTGCTGAATTGTTGACGGAACGTCATGCCTTACTTTGTGATGTGGAAGCGCAACTCACCGAGATGCAACAACACATGCGTGATCAGGCTAATAAGCATTGCAGGGAGGTGTTCTTCGAGCTTGGGGACTTGGTACTACTTTTCCTTCAGCCTTATTGTCAACGTTCGGTAGATCGTTCGCTTTCAACCACATTGGCCATTCATTATGGTCTCTTTGAGGTTTTGGAAAGGATCGGCGTAGTCCCGTATCATCTTCGGTTTCCGGATACGGGTGGCATCTATAATGTTTTCCATGTATTCTTGTTTTGTCCTTATGTGCCTCACGGTTGCAGTGCTCTCTTCGTGCCTGTCTATTTTTTCGTGGGAGTCCTCTCTTCGTGCCCGTCTATGCTTTTAAAACCCGCACTATCTTAGCAGCCGGTCAGCCTTAGGAGCAATGGTTGGTTCAGTGGTCTAATGGTTTGTTAGATATGTGGGAGCTCGTGACCGAGATTACGCAAGACTTGCTTGCGTTACACCTTGAGGACAAGGTGGTTTCCGACAGTGGTGGAGTTGATACGGTGATCACTGAGGTAGACGAATATGGCACGCCCACACCTTCTGGCCGGCGCCCGAAATACATAGAGGATTACGAGTAATTTTTAATTTATTTGTAAATAGTCTTTGAGCAATTTATAAGCTCATTGAGGGTTTTCTTCGTTGTATTTTCCCAGGTCATATGGTCGACGTACAAGGTATAGATATTCAAACGCATTTATTTTCTAAAATCAATATAGGAAAACATTTTTCTTTTCCTTCATTTTCTCTCTCTTCTCTTTCCCATACTTCTTCTCTGCCGATTGTCTCTTCCTTCGAATTTCTGCCCAATTGTGGTCTCCTTGGTAACATCATCATACCTCTTACAACTTCAATATTTGTAACTCGAAGTTCAGGAGAGGTGTTGGAAACTTAGCAGAGAAAAAAGTTGAATTATCAAGATAGCAACATGAGCATGTTGAGTAAGGATGAGTCGAGTTTGAATATACCGTCTTCTCGTGTTTTCAATCTACCTTACTAATATACTCTCAGTTGGAAAATGCTTATCTTGATTTTTTTTCTAATTCACAGATTGAATCCACCCTGGTATGAAGCAGAAATGAACACAGTGGCATTCCATTTTCACTGCAAGTAACACAAGCGTTAGATTTTCAACCAAAGAGCGGACACTCAATAATGTAGGCAATCACATACTCCAATCAACTTATATCAATAAGTTGGTGATTATCGTGAGTAAGGGATGATTTTTGAACTTCTACTTCCCTAAGAAAAAATGATTCACAAATGTATCGCTTGGCCCACACTGTATCGCGGGGTCACGCCTCATAAGTCATAATGACTGACAGCCTTTCATTCTATACGGAGTTCTTATACGCCAAGAGAGCTTTGATCTTTCACGGAGTACTATTTTCTTCGTTGCATGTTGCGTGCTCTCACAATGTCACCTAACTTTTCCTCCCATGTTCCCAACCCAAGCTAAAAAAAAGATCATGTGACCGAGCACGAGCTTGTAAGTTGTTAGGCAAGAAATTACACCCAGCCCCCTCAATTTCATATTTGTACAGAGATTGGTTTCTTGATTTTCATGGAGTCACATCTCCTCCTTTGAATGCAGACACGCACTCCGCTTATATAAGTTCGAAACCTCCAGATGTCTAATTTCACATGCATCTTATATCACTCCATAATTTGGCTTAGAATTCATCAAGCATTGAAAACTCAGCAACATGTGTTGTGTGACTTTTCTAACTTTTTACCAGTTTGGCGACAGTGCTTCCTCGCTCATCTAGATCCATTCAAACATCTCTGACAATATAAGTTCTATTGCGCACCTATTTTATCTGTCATTCACCACACAAAACTAACCATGCAATTATCATAACAAAAATGTGAGAAAACTCCGCAAAAAATGCTTTGAACTAGATGTATCAACTACAATGGATCAATGTCCCAACTAGCATCGCGTAAAAGGACAGGTGGTGGTTGATAAATTGATTATTTATTTGTATTAGTAAAAAACATCGATACAATATAAGTTTGATTAACCTACTACTAAGTTTACCCAGATCTATGAATCTTCCTACTAAATAAGCCAACAAAGATTAAACTTATAAATTGTCAATTTATAACTCTTATAAATCTTACTCACCTATATACATAAGAATTGTAGAGCCCTCCATAATTTGCAGCTTCTTCGTCACATGTGTTTGTCACTCGCACCTAAAACGTCATTCAACTAACACACAAGTTAAAATAACAGTACAATCAGTTACGTCCCTCTTGAATCCATGTGATTTCAAAACCAAACAAAACAATGCCCATGAAATGCCCGTGACACAGACAAAGAAACAACCACCAAAGGATTCATCATGTGCCAAAAGATAATCATGACTGAAAAGAAGAATTCATATCACCAGAATTGCATTTTCCCATCGATGCTGTTTTCAGAGATCTGAAACTCGAGAAAAAAAAAATTCTATCGATGATTAGTTACAGCGAAATCTTCCTTTTTCTGCTCTTCTGCATCATCTTCCTTGGCATCATAGGCACCCCGGATGGGCATCCCTGGAGCTGGCCGTTGCTTCGGATGCTCCCAAGCCTACTCCTCAACAGTCACAGGATTCACGATTGGTGTACCGATTTCCTAGTCCGAACCAGAGGTACATTCTTGTTCAAAGGCCCTAAATTCGCTAACATGGACATGTTGATTACTGCAGACCCATCAAATGTGCACTGCATAATGAGTTCCAATTTTGCGGATTTCCCAAAAGGCCCTCAGTTTCGCGAAATGTTCGACTTTCTTGGAGATGGGATATTCAATTCGGACGGCGAATCGTGGAAAAGCCAACGATTACTCGCGCAATCGCTCATCAGCCACCAGAAATTCTACCGGTTTCTCGTGCAAACTAGCCAGGATAAGGTACAGAATGGTCTAGTACCAATACTTGACCATGCCGCGGCACAAGGAACAATCATTGACTTCCAAGACATTTTCCAGAGGTTTACTTTTGACACTACATGTATGCTAGTAACCGGGTACGACCCTGGATGTCTCTCTGTAGATTTTCCCAGTGTTCCTTTCTCGAAAGCCATGGATGACGCTGAAGAGACTGTTTTCCATCGCCACATCGTGCCTGAATCAGCTTGGAAATTACAAAGAAAGCTTGGTGTCGGACAAGAGAAGAAACTATGCAATGCGAGGAGAATCGTGGATGAAACTGTATCAAAATTCATAAAGATGAAGAGGGATGAAGTGGCGAGAGTCCACAGTACCATATCAGAAGAAGGGGGTACTGATTTACTCACATCTTACATGACTAATTCTGAATATTTCAATGGTGAAAAGATGGTGAACCACGACGACGAATTCTTAAGGGACACAATCTTGAATTTCATGATAGCAGGCCGTGACACTACCAGCTCCGCGCTCACATGGTTTCTCTGGCTGGTTTCAACTAACCCACATGTTGAAGGAAAGATTCGAGAAGAGCTTGAACAAGTGGTACCACAGAATGGGAAGTTATTTGAAGTAGAAGAGGTGAAGAAGCTGGTTTATTTGCACGCTGCAATCTGCGAGGCATTGAGGCTTTACCCACCAGTCCCTTTCCAGCATAAGGAGCCTACGAAGACAACTACTCTTCCAAGTGGCCATTGCGTTCACCCGAAGATGAAGATATTGTTCTCTCTGTATGCAATGGGGAGGATGAAGTTTATATGGGGAGAGGATGCATCGGTTTTCAAGCCAGAGAGATGGATTTCTGAGAGAGGAACAATCAAGCATGAGCCATCTTACAAGTTCTTGGCGTTCAATGCAGGGCCTCGGATCTGCTTGGGGAAGGAAGTGGCATTTAATCAAGTGAAAGTGGTTGCTGCAAATATAATACATAATTATAGTGTTCATGTGGTTGAAGGGCATCGGGTGGATCCGAATGTATCAATTATTCTGTATATGAAGAAGGGATTGAAGGTTCGAGTTACCCAGAGATGCACCATATGAACCACATCTACAAAAACTACCGCAAATGATTTCAAGGACGTAGTCATGGATGTAATGTATTTATTTTCTTGTCTTTGTTTAATTTCTTTTGCATCAGTGTTTGATCAAGCTGGTACTTTAATAACATTCGACTCTTTTATTTAAACTCAATCACACAGTTTACTGATAGTAGGAACTAGACTAGCACATCTATTTCAACAGGCTATTTAGAATGCAGACGTTACCCTGACTAAAAAGGAAAGATTAGTGTCGTCTCTTTTTACTCATTGTCGTTTTACCATAACACATAGTGTTTTTTTTTTTTTTTTTTTTTTTTTTTTTTTTTTTTTTTTGAGAAACTACACACAGTTAATTCACTTCTACAGTTCTGGGACTAGATACACTTATCTTATCTTTTTCATTATTTCGTTTTAGGCAAACCTTCTACAGCAAAGTAATCTTTGTTGGAAGCAATGGTTTTTGACACCATTTTGTACCCGACTTTGAGCTCGATTTTAACCTGGCTCATTTGTGAGTTTACAACACCAATCGCATCATCATATAGTGGGCAACTTGGTGGTCGTTTCAGTAACTCATTCGTCGAAAACCATTGAGATATGAATGATCAAATCGAGCTCTCAAAATAAGTTTCTGATCACATATTGTGTTGAGAAGAAAAGAGAACCACATTTTGGTTGAGGGAAGAAACTTGAGAGTTTATCTACTTCAAGTTTGGACTCTAAGGGTAAGCCCTTTCGCTGAAGCAATTTTTGTTAAAGAGGGAGGAGCTAGCTATGGTCCGAACAACCACGCGCACGCCAACGTCTGGCTGGCTCTTGCGGGGGCCATGACGTGGTGTGGGGCTGGCTAGTTAGTGGGGCTACAACAATTATTTACTTTTTGGGCCAAATACTAACGAATTAATCTGTTAATAACCGAGTTCTAATTTCAGCTAATAAGTAACGATCGAATGCAAACACTTGCGATAGATGCAACTACTCATGAAACAACCCGGGATCTCGGTTCAGGGTTAAAGAGACAAACGATAACCAAAAGTATAAACATATTTACGAATGTTACAATTTATCTAATAAATACAACAATCTTTGAGAATACAAGTTTACAAGATTAATATATTTGAAATAAGCTATGTGATCTAACTTAAGCTAACGTCCTCGTCTCGTTCCGCGTTCCTATCCCGACTTATATTAACTTGTGGTGGTTTTGAAATAACAAACGCAAACATTACAGTTTAAAAACAATCAGTAAAAATTGAGTAAATATTCACTACGACATGTAAAGCAATGAGTGGCACACAAGCACGAGTTGAAATAATTCAAGAGAATTCGAAACATTAATAAGTAAAAGAGTAGAAAATTTCTGAACAGTTATAAGTAATCTCGTAGCTAGAACCTCCAACTTCAAAACGCTAATAAACCACGAGTATTCAAAATACTCTTAAACTTGTAAAATTTTACGAGAGAAAATCTTGTTTCAATGAAAATGTATTAATCCACTATTAACAAATCATCTTTCAACTTCATTTATATTGGTTGGGGCATATCTAGAGCCATCCAACGGGATCGACAGAGTAATCAGCTTTCGCTCAACTTCAATTAACAGTTAAGTTTAGTTGTGGCATGTCCAGAGCCACCAGCAGGATCAATGTAGAGAGAGGGATCATGAAGTAATCATTAATGGTGCTTTCTAGCGTCTATCAAACCCTATTTCTCCCGAGCATTAAGGGATCCCATATGTCAATCACCGCTCAAAACATTAGCTAAAAGGCCTTAAGTGTCAACACCCCTATACCGTAGTGACCCTAATAAGTTCAAGTAGCACTCTATTGTACTAAAACCCCTTGAACGCAATACCTGGGTGCGTTTTGGCTCATTGGGGGCGGATTTGAGAACATTCATGTTCTATCCAATAATATGAAGCATTGCTTCGATGGCCGTAACCATAAGTAATAAGAGGATTGGTTGGCGCCACCGTCCGGAGCAATAAATAAACACAACTCTGTACATCGTCCTAAATCTATTAGAAGTTGCTTAATTATTCACTTTATCGTATTCAAAACGGGAATTCTCAATACTTCTCAAAGGAGTTCAATAAAATATTTCAAACAACATAATTCATGCTTCTCATACTTTTACAATTAAAAAAATATTCATTCGAGACGTCAAACACATGTACACTTTGATAAGTAAAGGTCCCACATATGTACTTACCACTGATCCAAAGAACAACGATAAGCAATGCTATCACTCCAACGAGGACACTAGTCTCATATGAAGTTGGGTCACACAGTCAATGGAGCAGCACAAATACATAAATTTCCTTGGAACGATCCTTAACAACGGATGGATATACGCAAGTCAAGTATACAACCTAATAGCATATACCCTCTATATGAGGTTTTATGCAAGAATGCAATGAAATGTAGGTCATGCAAGCTAACTGACCAAACGCCTTTGACACTCCAAAACAGGCTAGTACAATATCTGACTGTGCCTAGACCCCAAATTATACTCATACTGATCCAACAACATGCCAAGAATGACTCCTTAATCTCCCGTATGAACATAGCATTGAAATCTACAACTTTATGTAATTTACACTCAGGCTCTTTAGTTTAGTAAAACTGCAAAAAACCCCAAACTGTTGATTTGGTCAACCCTACATGAGAATGACATACGAGTACTCCAAATATCATACAAGACATGCTAACAAACTCTAAGTTACTAAACTAATCTCAATTCTAAGATTAAATGAAATTACCATTTTGCCCTTCCTATCTAGATCAGTCAAACTAGGGTTTTCGAAAAGTCAAACTTGACCAAACTTGATACTTAGACTCAAAATATGAATACGAAAAAGTTTCATGAAAAACGCTAATGCCAGAAATGTCAATTAGGTCAAAATCCACTCAAATAGTCGACTTCACATATGATTTAAGATCAATTGAGGAGGATATTTGGAAATCTAAAAAGTAGTTCAAGAATTCTTGAACATATTTGAACTCTTAAACACTCAAATATATCACAAGATATGCTTGGTCAAATTTGGAAAAAAAAAAAATCATATTTCAATACTTAAGAAAAAATCATGCATTTTACAAAGTTCAAAGCAACAACTTTAGGCTTGATTTATGGGAAATCTGTTACAAAATTAAAGATGACCCAGAGCGGAAATGAAAAATTATGTACCAGATACACATAGGAGAAATAAAAACACAATTTAATTAAGTATTGAGGGAGTTTTAATCGTTTGAAATTGACTGCTTCAATCCAAAGTTCAACAATTAGAAAAAATTATGCTCCGTATGGATGACAACGGAGTGGATCCGGATTGGATCAGGCCCTTCCCGATCGAGATCCGACAAGGAGAAATGGAATCCAGATCCGACCCAGATCAGTTCGGATCATCACTTGATTTAGATCAGAACGGATCGGGTTTCATTCAGCTAATCCAAATCCAATCCGTAGATCCATATAGTACGTGGTCGGATCGGATTCGGATCAGACCCGACTCGAGTTATAAAGTAGAAAAAATAACATAAAAAATAAACACTATTTCATACGCTAAGGCATGTTTGTAAGGTATGAAGACTAAAAAACAAAAGAATAATTTTGTAGGTTGGAGTTACTATAGTATTCTTCTTGGAAGTGTAAGTGGGGAGGTAATAGCGGTATATTTATAAAGCGATTATATATGTCGGATTGAATCGGGTCGGAACCCGGTGGATATGCCCTCAGATCCAAATTCAGATCCAAATTCGTTCGGGTCAGGCTTTCCGGATCCAAATCCGATCCATTTCAATTGGATCTGATTTGGATCCGATCCATTTGGGTCGAATCGCTCGGGTCTCAGATCGGATTGGACCATATTGCCATCCGTACTACTCTGGACAGATTGAACAACACAAAATGAAACGACTTCAACTCGATTTTTAGGTGGGTTAGAGACCGAATTTGAAGAAAGTTAATGAAATACCCGTATTGCTAGTGGAGGTAATATGGTCATTAGACATTTATTTTTGGGGTTTATTATTGAATCTCTTAAAAGTTGGACCGGAATAGTAATTCTTGATAATTGAAGTCTCAAATTTCACTTCTTAATTACGTAGTTACGTTGTTCCAATAACTCTCCTAGTATTATACTATAAGAATCATAATTATTTTCCTACTTGTTTCACTAAACATGGCCCCAATAATGCTGTTAAATTTTGCTAGTAAGCCCCCAAATCTCAAAATCTTTCCATTTTATTTCAAGATTTATTTTTTCTAATCGACTACTCAAATTGATTATGCAAAATTTTTTCCAAATAACTCTTGATATGGCCGTAGCCTAATAAAATATTTCTAATCAATTTTTTCCTTAAAATCAGGCCAGTTACCCCATACCATCTACTCCAAGTAAAACTGATCGGGTAGTCCCCATTACTACCCCGTTTTTAATAACTCCAATATCTATACTAACTTAAAAATTAAATCACCCAAATCAATGCTTCCATAACCCCCACTTAGTAACCCCCGAGCAATTCTTAGGTGCTCATAGAGCAAATCACACGTGGTGCTCTATTCCACTTATATGTTGACATCTACACAAGAAGTGGGGTGAGTGCGAGAGAGAAAATAGCCATGTAAGAATCTGATTTTTTTTTTCTATAACCTATAGGGGTAGTGGTTAACCCTAGTGGGTATAGGTGTTAGTTACTGAATGGTGTAGAGCACCACATGTCATGCTGACGTGGTGCTCTTGGAGCAAATAAAAATTTCTCGTAACCCCCTCATCCTCTCCTATAAAACCATCCCCATTTACTCCATTCATCTTCACCAATACCACAAACATCATTTTCCTCTTCTTCGTTTCCAGCAGGCAACTCCACCCCGCCAACAATCTGTTACCGACAAGAACTCATATCACAGCTAACGTATCCCTCTCTATTTCCATCCCGATTCCTCTCGTTCATCTCTCTATCGCTCACATCGCTCCTCCAACCCACTTCGGCCCACGCCGGTCCCAAACAATAGCAGTTTTGGCGCCAAGGAACACAGCCGTTCGGCGATTCTCCCCCATCAACCCGTTCTCGCTCTTTCTGTCGCTAACTCACTCGAACTCCGTAATTACTGTAAGTCCAATCGTCATCGTTAATTCAGAAATTTATTACTCCACGTTCTTCGACTTTTAGCATGTACAAAGTCTTGCATCGTTCATGTTTTAGGAACTTGTGTGATTATATATGATGAGTTGTAAGTCTAAGTGTATGTCTGATGGGTGGTTATGTTGGAGATGTAAATGTATACATGAGTGAGTGTGAGTTTGTTGTGTGTGTGTGTCAAGTGCGTGGGTGTGTAATGTACAGTGGGAATGGTGCCTCTGTCACCAAATCAACCAAGGAAAAACAAAAGTAAAAAAAATAATAATAAAAAAATGAAGAATTGAGAATTGTGAAGGAATATGCTGTTTTTGTAATATAAATGGAGTTGTATGTGTGAGTTAGGAACTATATTAGTGGTAAAATAGTATTAACATGATTCGAGTAGAAGTAGTATGTTAAACTAGGTGCATCAGTATGTGTACATACACGATAGCAACATATTTTTTTTTCTGTAATAAAGTAAAATAAAATAGAATTATAGGTGTATTATTTGTGTAAATAAATGAGCAAGTTTCTAATAATAATGGAATTTGCTGGAAGACTTGTTCTGTTTCACAAGAAATAAATGTTCTAATTATATACAATAAAACTTTAAAGGTTCGAATTCGCTAATAAAGCGTAGATTTCTTGAACCCTATCAATTTTCATGAAAATAATAGAACCTTTTTCCTTTCATAATTGTACATAATAAATTATAATTTTCTTATGTGTATGAAGTAATCTAGGAGAAGTTTCTTTTGCATAGATTTGTCACACGTATAGTGACACAGAGTTAGACGATCCTAAGACCTAGACACACATCCATTGCATCAGAGTATGTACATATATCAGCAACCTGTAAGTTTGACTAGAGACTCATACTTGTAGGTGGGGATTTCACAGACAAGGAATTTGTCAACTTCTAGGAGTTCTCGCTAGATTGCCGTTTCCATTGAGGTGAGTTAATGCGCCAAGCCTAGAGCGCCCTTCGTTCCATTCGTGTTCTCATTGTTTTATTTTCTCAATCATTTCTTTAAATTTCATGTTAATCTATGTTTGGTTACTGTCACTTTCATTTCCTGAAAGACATAACTCATTTTCTAAATATATCGCAAACCATCACAATCAATTAAATGCGTAACGAACGTAAAGTGAAAAGACTGGTTGTACGGGGACTCCGGATTTACTATTATGTTATGGCTCAGGCCGTCTAGGGCTGCGGTCGGCCAAACACATAACTCGGTCGCAATTCGCTCCGGGTCGCTCCTAGTACTCACCTTTCTGGAACCCTTAAGGGGCTGTCGATACTTGAGGTCTACGTAGCTAGGATTTTGAATGTATATGTACGGATGGTTACCCCGTTACAACCAATTATAAAATGAGAATTTTAAGGACTTGGAATATTATTTTCGGAAGGAAGATATAATCATTTGAGAAGTCATGTTTTGACTATGGCAATGAAAAGAAAACTCTTCTCTTTATATTCCTAAAGATTATGACTTCTTGATAATCAGGTATTTATAAGTTTTTTTTTTATAACATTTAAGAGTTGTCGAATTTCATTTTACCAAACTTACTTATTCATCATTTTACATGCTTGGGCGTTAACATCACTCAGTTTGTGCTGACTTTAAGAAACTGTGGTGTCCTGTTTGTTTTTACCCACAACAGGTGTAGATGCTGGAGCCATGGATTGGGCGGGGACCGAGACTCACTACAATACACTTTAATATTTTCGCTGTTTAAAAATTCAAACTATCTTCTAGCATTGTGGTAATAATTAGAGCCCGTGTTTGAGGAATTTGCAATTCAGACTTATGTAATAACGGACTGCTTTAATTTAATCAGAATGGTTGTCTTTGGTTATCACTTTTGAAATCCTCGTATTCGAGTCTAATCTCGAGTACGGGGTGACATCAGTCCTGATTTCCGGTAATAAAATCGGAGAGTGTTACAGGTGGTATCGGAGCGGACTTTCCAAATAGGACTAAGAACAAATTAGGGAAACATAAAATGGATATATGGAAAGAAGTCTAAAAATTAATGTAAAATTTGACAAGCCGTTAGGGATTATGGGCAGTATAGGTCTTGTTCGTCGCATGCCTACTTGATTAGGAGTTGACACAATTCATTGCTTTTAACTACTCCCACCCACCCGCTACCTATATTTTTCCCTTGTGAGAGATGTTATGTAATTTGGTAGAATTTACAGTATTATTGCTTGAACTTGACTTTGGGATATGTTTGTAATGTCAATACTTTCCTTATTTGTCGTCCACTAGACGAGATGTACTCCCGTGGTGGAGATTATGATTATGGGTATGAGCTTTGTTTATGGTTCTAAATGTTGCATTAGACATGATTAACCCACTATGGTATGTGCTATCTCTTTTTGTGAAACTTGTGATTTGTTAATTGTTATATACGCTTCCTGAAAAGATATCAATGCATGTTAGAATGGGCAATCAAATAATAGGAAGTAGTGTGGGAAACGTGATTGATAGACCACATCATAACAATTTGATAATCCGGATGGCTTCACCAAACAACAACAACAATAACATGGAGCAAGTCGTCATGCACATGGCCCAGATAATAGGAAATGGAGAGCGCGAAAGGACTAGCTGGGCCAAGAAAGTGGCCGACATGCACCCACAGAACTTATCAGAAAATGAAGATCCCGTGGAGCTTGAGAATTGGATCAAGGATATGCACAAGATCCTCCAGACAGTCGAGTGCCCAGATGATCGTAAGGTGAACTGTGCAGTGTTTTACCTAAAGGGCGAGGCAGATGATTGGTGGACCAACTCACATGAGGTACTGCTATCCCATCCCAACTTCAAATAGGAGGCCCTTAAAATTGCTCTCAAAAACCGCTTCTACCAGTCGCATGTCAAGGTGAGGAAATAAAGTGAGTTCATGAATCTGAGGCAAGGAAATTGCTCGGTTACTGAATATTTCAAGAAGTTCATGGAGCTGACTAGGTTTGCGAGTAATATGGTGCCGGACGAGGAAGCAAATGTCGCTAAGTTTATCTCAGGTTTGCACTTACAACTGCAGAAGGCCATGTTGAATAGGACATACCCCACTCTGCACGAGGCTGATGATAGAGCGGCAAATATTTGGCGAATCCAAGAGGCCCAAGACGAAGTTCGAAGAAAACGTAAGTCTGATGGCTTAGGGGGAATTGGAAACAGTCTAGCTAAAGGTAACCAGAATGGTCCAGATAAGAGGTTCAAGCCAAACAACGGAGGGGGCAATCGGGGACAGTATCGCGGAAACCAACAGAATCCTAGAGGTCAACCCATTCACACTTACTATTGAAGGAAATGCAACCAAAACCATCCCGGATCCGATTGTGCAGGGAATCCGATGAATTTCCAAAATTGTGGCAAGAAAGGGCATCGAGCTTATGAGTGTCGATCGGCTCCAGCAGGGTATCAACAAGGGATTCAAGGGGGAAACAGCCAGAGGCGAGCATCGAACAACTACGAGGGGAACCGCCAACACAATGGGAACAACTTTGGCCACAACCCACAATATGGTAATCAGCAAAACGGGAACAAGAATGTTGGTAACCACAACAATCAGCTTAGTGGGGGAAATGGATACGAAAGACAGCAGGGGTACAACCATGGGAATGGAGGACCTATTGGAGCGCAGAATCGCAACGAGAACAACGCTGGGACTGTGAACAACAACAATGCAGCCAGAACTGGAGGAGCTATAGCGCAGAATGCTAATGTAGGAAGGATTGCAGTGATGACAAAGAGTGAGGCAGAAGAAGATCACGGAGTTGTTACGGGTTCTTTTCTTGTCCATGAGAAACCAGCTTTTGTATTATTTGATTCAGGCGCATCATATTCTTTCATATCCTCATCATTCGCCGAGAAATTGGGTCTAAATAAGGAGTCTAGTATGTCAATCCCCATAGCCACACCTACTGGCCAAGTAAAATTATGTGATACCTTATTCAAAGGAGTAGAGGTAAAAATCTTGACAATTACACTGCCAGCTAACTTGATATAGTTTGAACTTGGGGGTGTAGACGTAATCTTAGAAATGGACTAGCTTAGAGAGTATCGGACGGTCATAGACTGCTATGATCACGAAGTCCATTTAAGAGGACCCAGAGGGGAGAAAATATCTTATCGTGGCATCACGAGGGAGCCCCGTATCAGGCTAGTGTCATCCCTAACAATAATGAATCAAGTGAAGAAGGGGAATTGTGACTACTTGTTTTACGTTCAAGACGTATCAAAGGAGGAGAAATTACTCGACAAGATACCGGTTGTCAAAGACTTCCCAGATGTGTTTCCGGATGAAATTCCTGGAATGCCACCAATAAGGGAAGTTGAGTTCACATTGGAATTAGCACCTGGAACCGCACCAATATCAAAGGCACCGTACCGGATGGCACCAATAGAGTTGAAGGAGCTAAAAGATCAGTTGTAGGAACTCTTGGACAAAGGGTACATAAGGCCCATTGTTTCACCATGGGGAGCACCAGTGCTATTTGTCAAGAAGAAAGATGGGAGCTTACGGTTGTGCATCGACTACCGAGAGTTGAATAGCGCAACAATTAAGAACAAGTACCCTCTACCCCGAATTGATGACTTGTTCGACCAATTGCAAGGGGCAAATGTTTTTTCCAAGATAGATTTGAGGTCAGGGTATCATCAGCTTCGGGTAGCCGAGAATGATATCCCGAAGACAGCCTTCAGAACAAGGTATGGCCATTATGAGTTAACTGTCATGCCTTTTGGTTTGACTAATGCACCTGCATTGTTCATGGATTTGATGAATCGAGTCATGAGACCATTTTTGGACCGATTTGTTGCTGTCTTTATCGACGACACCAAGTGTACTCGAAGAGCCAAAAGGAGCACGGAGAGCATATTAGGGAAGTGTTGGAAATATTAAGACGGGAGCAGTTGTACGCAAAACTATTTCCATTTCTGGGTCACATCATCTCGAAGGAGGGGATAGCAATGGATCCAGGAAAGATCTTAGCAGTTAAGGATTGGCCAACCCCGAAGAATGTGTCTGAAATAAGGAGTTTCCTTGGCTTAGCAGGGTATTACAGGCGTTTGTGAAGGACTTCTTGAAGATTGCCAAGCCATTGACTATGCTAATGAAGAAGACATTGAAATATCAATGGAGCGAGAGTTGTGAGCAGGCATCCAGAATCTGAAGGAAAAGTTGACTACATCACCTGTGTTGGCCCTACCAAATGATTCAGGTGAGTTTGAAGAATGTAGTGATGCATCGAAGAAGGGCTTAGGATGTGTGCTCATGCAGGAGAGACGGGTGATTGCCTATGCATCAAGGCAATTGAAACCCCATGAAGAAAACTATGTGACACATGACTTGGATCTAGCAGCGATAGTTTTTGTATTGAAGATCTGGAGACATTACCTGATGGGGCAGTATGCAACCTATACACGGACCATCGCAGTCTGAAGTACATCTTTACGCAGAAGGAGCTGAACAATAGACAACGACGATGGCTGGAGATTATAAAGGATTACGATCTGCGTATCCAGTACCACGAAGGAAAGGCGAACGTGGTCGCTGACGCGTTAAGTCGGCAGGCGAGCCATGTAATGAATGCCATGCTAGTTTTGCCCGACAGGTTTTGTCGCGAGTTTAGAAAGCTTGAGATAGAAGTTGTGGAACAAGGAGGGGTGAAGAACCTACTTGGGAGCATGACAATGGTGCCAGACATATTAGAAGCGGTAAGGAGTAATCAAGCCGGATACGTGAAGCAGGAAAGAATAAAAAAGAAAATTGATGAAGGAGAAGCCAGAGACTTTAAGATTCATGAAGACGGGAGTATTGGCTTCAAAGGGAGATTGTGCGTACCTCAAAAGTGTGGGGAAACAAAAGAGACGTTGATGCGTGAAGCACACTACACACCCTACTCAGTACACCCTGGAGGCGACAAGCTTTACAAGGACTTGAAAAAGACATTTTGGTTGCCAAATATGAAGAAATAGGTAGAAGAATTAGTAGCTCAATGTTTGACTTGTCAGAAGGTGAAGTTCGAGCACAAGTGGATGGGAGGCTTAGTACAGCCGTTGGACGTTTCCAATTTGGAAGTGGGATTCCATTTCGATGGTTTTGTGATTACATTACCGACGTCGAAAAATGGACTCAACCAAATTTGGGTTATCGTGGACAGATTGACAAAGACGGCGAGGTTCATCCCGATGAAAGATACGTGGAACATGGAGAAAAGCGATGATGCGTATGTTAAGAACATAGTACGGTACCATGGCGTTCCAAGTTCTGTAGTCTCGGACAGGGATCCGAACTTTCTTTCTCACTTCTGGAGGGCTTTACAGGATGCACTGGTGACACAATTGAGATTCAGTACAGCTTTTCACCCGGCCACTGATGGACAAATAGATAGGACGATTCAGACGTTGGAGGACATGCCAAGGGCTTGCGTCATGGACTTCCAAGCTCATGGGTGGACAGGTTGCCATTAATAGAATTCTCGTACAACAAAACTTATGACGCTAGCATCGACATGGCGCCACACGAGGCTTTGTATCGGAGGAAGTGTCGAACGTCCTTATGCTAGAGTGCCATAAGCGAGACAGTGGTTATTGATCTACATGTGATTGAAGAGATGACGGACCAAGTGAGACTAATTCAGCAGTGGATGAAGGCAACACAGGATAGACATAAATCTTACACTGATCAGAAGAGGAGACCATTGGAGTTCCAAGTGGGAGAAAAGTATTTTCTCAAGGTTTCGCCTACGAAGGGGGTCATGAGTTTTAATCATAAGGGGAAGTTGAACCCAAAGTTTATCAGGCCGTATGACGTCCTAGAAAAGATTGAAGAAGTAGCATATCGGCCGGACCTACCGTCCAATCTGGGGCGAGTACATAATGTCTTCCGCGTGTTTCAGCTAAAGAAGTACGTGCCCGATCCATCACATTTGTTGGATCCCGAGCCAGTAGAGTTAGACCCGTCGTTATCATATGAGGAACATCCTGTAAAGATTTTTAACACAAAGAAACGAGACACACGTACCAAGAGTGTTAAGCTAGTAAAGGTCCCATGGACGAACCATTAAACAGAAGAGGCAACGTGGGAAGCTGAAGAAGAATAAATGAGAAAGAAAAATCCACATCTATTTAATGAGGTGCATTGAGTTCCGGGGACATCACTTCTCTAAGGGGGAGATGATCTAACCCTTCTACTGTGCATATCGTAACTGATATAACCCTTCTATTATGCATACCGCAACATTACCATGTCCCCATGTTAGGATTGCATAACATTTCATGTAGCATGTCGTATCTGTATCTGTATGTCGTATCTGTGTCTCATACACTTGTCACACATATCACTCCTGTATTCCATGGATGTGTCGTGCATCTTTTGGAGACCTGACCCTTACTGATTGTAAACGTTTGGTTTGAGAGCGAATCTCTTTATAAGGGGGGAATGAGGAAATATCCCGTATTGCTAGTGGAGGTAATATGGTCATTAGACATTTCTTTTGGGGTTTATTATTGAATCTCTTAAATGTTGGACCGTAACAGTAATTCTTGATAATTGAAGTCTCAAATTTCACTTCGTAATTACGTAATTACTTTGTTCCAATAACTCTCATCGTATTATACTATAAGTAATCATAATTATTTTTCCTACTTGTTTCACTAAACATGGCCCCAATAATGCTATTAAATTTTGCTAGTAAGCCCCCAATTCTCAAAATCTTTCCATTTTATTTAATTTTTTTTAATCGACTACTCAAATTAATTACGCAAAAGTTTTTCTAAATAACTCTTGATATGGCCCTAGCCTAATAAAATATTCCTAATCATTTTTTCCCTTAAAATCAGGCCAGTTACCCCATACCATCTACTCCAAGTAAAACTGATCAGGTAGTACTCATTACTACCCCGTTTTTATTAACTCCAATATCTATACTAACTTAAAAATTAAATCACCCAAACCAATGCTTCAATAACCCCCACTTAGTAACCTCCTCATCCTCTCCTATAAACCATCCCCATTTACTCCATTCATCTTCACCAACACCACAAACATCATTTTTCTCTTCTTCGTTTCCAGCAGGCAACTCCACCCCGCCAACAATCTGTTACCGACAAGCACTCATATCACAACTAACGTATACCTCTCTATTTCCACCCCGATTCCTCTCGTTCATCTCTCTGTGGCTCACGTCGCTCCTCCACCCACTTCGGCCCACGCCGGTCCCAAACAATAGCAGTTTTGGCGCCAAGGGACACCGCTGTTCGACGATTCTCCCCCATCAACCCGTTCTCGCTCTTTCCGTCGCTAACAAACTCGAACTCCTTAATTACTGTAAGTCCAGGTGTCATCGCTAATTCAGAAATTTATTACTCCGCATTCTTCGACTTTCAGCATGTACAGAGTCTTGCATCGTTCATGTTTTAGGAACTTGTGTGGTTAAATATGATGAGTTGTAAGTCTAAGTGCATGTCTGATGGGTGGTTATGTTGGAGATGTAAATGTATACATGAGTGAGTGTGAGTTTGTTGTGTGTGTGTCTAGTGAGTGGGTGTGTAATGTACAGTGGGAAGGGTGCCTCTGTGATCAAATCAACCAAGGAAAAAAAAATAAAAAAAAAAATAAAAAAAATGAAGAATTGAGAATTGTGAAGGAATAAGAATGTGTTTTTGTAATATAAATGGAGTTATTAGTGGTAAAATAGTAGTAACATGATTCTAGTAGTAGTATGTTAAATTAGGTGTATCAATATGTTTACATACACGATAGCAACATATTTTTTTTCCTGTAATAATAGTAAAATAAAATAGAATTATAGGTGTATTATTTGTTTAAATAAATTAGCAAGTTTCTAATAATAATGGAATTTGCTGTAAGACTTGTTCTATTTGACACGAAATAAATGTTCTAAATATATATAATAACACTTTAAAGGTTCGATAAAGCGTAGATTTCTTGAACCCTATCAATATTCATGAAAATAATAGAACATTTTTTCTTTCATACTTGTACATAATAAATTATAATTTTCTTATGTGTATGTGGTTAAAGTAATCTTGGAGAAGTTTCTTTTGCATAGATTTGTCACACCGTATAGTGACTCAGAATTTGGCTATTCTAAGACCTAGTCACGCATCCGTTGCATCAGAGTATGTACATATAACAACAACCTGTAATTTTGACTAGAGACTCATACTTGTAGGCGGGGATTTCACAGACAAGGAATTTGTCAACTTCTAGGAGTTGCTCTCGCTAGATTGCTGTTTCCATTGAGGTGAGTTAATGCGCCAAGCCTAGAGCACCCTTCGTTCCATTCATGTCGTCATTGTTTTGTTTGCTCAATCAGTTCTTTAAATTTTATGTTAATCTATGTTTGGTTACTGTCACTTTCTTTACCTGAAAGACATAAATTATTTTCTAAATATGTCACAAATCATCACAATGAATTAAGTATGTACATATATCACCAACATGTAATTTTGACTAGAGACTCATACTTGTAGGCGGGGATTTCACAGACAAGGAATTTGTCAACTTCTAGGAGTTCCTCTCGCTAGATTGCTGTTTCCATTGAGGTGAGTTAATGCGCCAAGCCTAGAGCACCCTTCGTTCCATTCGTGTCCTCATTGTTTTGTTTGCTCAATCATTTCTTTAAATTTTATGTTAATCTATGTTTGGTTACTGTCACTTTCTTTACCTGAAAGACATCAGTCATTTTCTAAATATATCGCAAATCATCACAATGAATTAAATGTGTAACGAACGTAAAGTGAAAAGTCTGATTGTACGGGGACTTCAGATTTACTATTATGTTATGGCTCTGGCCGTCTGGGGCTGCGGTCGGCCAAACACATAACTCGGTCGCAATTCTCCCCGGGTCGCTCATAGTACTCACCTTTCTGGGCTAGAACCCTTAAGGGGGTGGCGACACTTAAGGTCTACGTAGCTAGGATTTTGAATATATATGTACGGATGGTTACCCCGTTACAACCAATTATAAAATGAGAATTTTCACGACTTATAATATTATTTTCGGAAGGAAGATATAATCATTTGAGAAGTCATGTTTTGACTATGGCAATGAAAAGAAAAACTCTTCTCTTTATATTCCTGAAGATTATGACTTCTTTATAATCAGGTATTTATACGTTTTTTTATTCTAACATTTAAGATACGTCTTTTTAAATTACATTTTGCCAAACTTACTTATTCATCATTTTACATGATTGGGAATTAACATCACTCAGATTGTGCTAACTTTAAGAAACTGTGATGTCATGTTTGTTTTTACCCACCACAGGTGTAGATGCTGGAGCCATGGATTGGGCGGGGACCGAGACTCACTACAATACACTTTAGTATTTTCGCTGTTTAAACATTCAGACTATCTTCTAGTATTGTGTTAATAATTAGAGCCCGTGTTTGAGGAATTTGCAATTCAGGCTTGTGTAATAACCGACTGCTTTAATTTAATTGGAATGGTTGTCTTTGGTTATCACTTTTGAAATCCTTGTATTCGAGTCTAATCTCGAGTAAGGGGTGACATCAGTCCATATTTCCGGTAAGGAAACGGAGGGTGTTACAGTTAAAACATGAAATTTGTAGCAAATTATCATAGGATTCCATAAAGCCAAGGTTTTCATGATTTGAAGGGGTAACGCGAGAGATAAAAGCCTGTGAACATGGATGCTTTGCATGCAGGAAAAACAACCAAAAGGAGTGAGACATGGAATCAAACTCGATGCTAAACAAATTATGGGCAAGTTTAGATGCTTCTAAGGCATTCCTAAGGTCATAGGGATCACATTTATGTAAGGAACATTGAATTTGATGAAGAAATGAGGGAGTTACCATTTCCCGACGGCCATGGAGGTTTGGCGGCGGCAAGGTTCGGCCAAGCGCGGTGGCTGGAGCACAATCCGGCAATTTTCAGGCCATGCTTATGCCTACGGGCTTTGCATCGACATAAGGGACAAGAATATGTGGGTTACTTGCGCTGAAAAGCAACGAGGAGGGAGAAATCGATGAAATACCGAAACTAGGGTTCTTAAGTTTTTACCCGTTCTCTGAACTCGATAGCCAACTAATCGAAAAATTGATTTGGGGCTTTGGATAACCTGGGTGTGGAGTACCACCAGTAGTAGCAACTTGGAGAAAGAAGTAGGATTGAGGGAGATGAGAGATTACAATAAGAAGATGATGAAGAACAAGAATGTGTTCTTGAGTGTTCTTGAGAGAGAGAAATCCAAAAGAGAGAAATTGATTTTTTTGATGCACCAAAATGGCATTAGAGATGATGTATATGGTTGAATACTTATGGGTGAGGTGTCAAATGATCCACTAGGCTATGCATGCAAGATGACACACGTAGGCGGAGGTAGGTGTAGTTTTCCAAACTTTTGGGCACAAATTAGAATTAGATTTTCTACTTACTTTCAGAGAATTCCACTACACCTGAAATATTTCTAGGGACTCAAAATCATTCTAACAACTTCCGAAAATTGCAAACACTCCAAAGTTCCAACTTTAAAGACATGAAAAAAATTATTTACAAATTCTCCCCCAAAGTCTTGATATTGCACTAAGAACTCTCTCGGTAATTAGGGGTGTTACAATCTACCCACCTTAAAATAATCTTCATCCCCGAATATCTCATACTATACCTACCCATATACATGAAATGCAGATGAAATGCAGCACAGTGACTCAGTCTATTTTGACTTAATCTGACAAGTACATAAAACGCTCTCGTCGGATGTTCTGCTCCCAATAGATGGCTGCCTTAGTTGGTCCGCTAGCAAGACCTTAACTTAAAAAAATTTCTTATCATCACTCTCCGCATGACGGGGTCTATACTAGATATCAGCCTATATTGACATCACATTAGAGTTTCATATACGATCATTAAAACAAAATTTTGAAAGTATACGAACATACAAGTTATCAATTTTAGAAGTGAATCGAAAATTTTATAGAATTTAAACACATCTCAAAACTTTTGGACAAATACTTTGATAAAAAATAATATATCATTTTTCTTGACTCATCCGCATTAAAAATGTTATCTTACCTGTATAGGATTAGATACACCAATGACCTCAAGTATTCCACGCATACGAGGGGGAAAAGAACACTATGTTTCGTCACACAATGTGCCTCTCCATCACGACTCGCATGTGTTTCAGATGTTTCAACTCAGCCTACAAAGCGGACACAACTTATAGTACCGTCATACTAAGAGTCGCGCCAGCGGACTGGTAAACAAAGTGGTCCATATCACTTGGAATTTGGTAGCTCGACACCCAATCACTTTTCAGTAACCCTTTAAAAAATACTTTACTGACAAAACTTTATAATTTTGGAAATGACCGATGTCAAATTAACTAAAAATGAAACAAAACAAAGTATTATCTTAAATTTTTCGATTGTAGGTAAGAAAAGAATGGTCTCAGGGTCTTCTAAGTCAAAACTTCGATACTCTCATGTCGACAAAATAACATAGAAAGAGTCATAGATACGCATCACACAACTCAGCAAGAATTTTGATACAAATAAGCATGTCACATAAGTACTGCAGATTTAAATAGACAAGTAAGTTTTGCATGAATCATATCAACTACCCTTAACAGATAATCAATAAGTACGGTACATGTCAAGTATAACAATAAGTACCCAAACTCCCCGACGACTGTTTACTTCCTTTATTCCCATATTGACTTATCCTAGTTAATTTTATAATTTCAAAAATGTATTATCTTTATTTATTCACTCCTAATAGAAATCAAAATATCACTTTAACCGAATAACCGACGCTCTGATACCAACTGAAACAACCCGGGATCTCAGCTCAGGGTTAAAGAGACGAACGATACTCAAAAGTAGAAATATATTTACGAATTTTACAATTTAGCTAATAAATACAACAATCTTTGAGAAGACATGCTCACAAGATTAATATATTTAAAATAAGCTATGTGATCTAACTTAATCTTGAGTCCTCATCTCATTCCGCATTCCCATCCCGACTTGCATTAACCTGTGGTAGTTTTTAAATAACAAACGCATACACCACAATTTGAAAACAATCAGTTAAAACTGAGTAAATACACACTATAAACATGTAAAGTAATGAGTGGAACACATGCATGAGTTAAATCAATCAAGAGATTTGAAACATTAATATGCAAAATAGTTGGAAATTTCTGTACAATTATAAGTAATCACATAGCAAGAACCTCCAACTTATAAATGTTGATAAACCACGAGTATTCAAAATATTCTTAAACTAATAAAATTTCACGAGAGAAAATCTTGTTTCAATGAAAAAGGTATTAATCCACAAGTACCAAAATTTCTTTCATCTTCATTTATTTTGGTTGGGGCATATCTAGATCCACCTAACAAGATCGATAGAGTTATCAAATTCGTTCAACTTCAATTAGCACTTAAGTTTAGCTGAGGCATGTACAGAGCCACCAGCATGATCCATGTAGATAGAGAGATCACGAAGTATCATAAAGGGTGTTTCTAGGGTCTATCAAGCCCTATTTCTCCCAAGCGTTAAGGGAGCCCATACGTCAATACGTGCTCAAAACATTAGCTCGAAGGCCTTAAGTGCCAACACCCCTATATAGTAGTGACCCTTACAAGTATAAGTAGCACTCTATAGCTCTAACAATCCCTTGGCCACAATACCTTGGTAAATTTTGGCTTGTCGGGGGTGATTTGTGAACATGGAAGTTCGATCCAATAATATGGAGCATTGCTTTGATGGCCATAACCATAAGTAATAGGAAGATCGCTTGGCGCCACCGTCTGGAGCCATAAATAAACACAACTCTTTACATCGTCCTAAATATATTAGTAGTTTCTTAATTATTCACTTTATCGTATTCAAAACAGGAATATCAACGTTTCACGTGTAATTCTCAATACTTCTCACAAGAGTTCAATAAAAGTTTTCAAACAACCTTCGAGTATAAATCATTCCTCTCATACTTTTACAATTAACAAAACATTCATTCGAAACGTCAAATGCATGTACACTTTGATAAGTAAAGGTCTCACATATGTACTTGTTGGAATAGATGCCCTAGAGGCAATCTAGTTTAGTATGAATTTATTTGTGGCTATAAATTCATTTATTATTTATTGGATATTTAATATAATGAAGTCCTTAGATTTAAAATTGTGTTGTTTATCTTAAATATCCCTAGTCCAGTATAATGATTAATGGGACAATCATCTATAGACTAGTATGGGGTTGGATTGATATGGAGATATCATGATCCAACACATAGGTGTGCATTAGGGGTAATGGCGCACTGGATTGACCCATCTCCGAGAAGGCTACATACACGTTATGTTGAGTCACAAGTGCTTCTCGCAGGGCAATGGTATTGTCATCCTTAGACTTCAAGTCGCTAGATATTCTAGTTGTGGATTATTGTGATTTTGGTAGCGTTAAACGCTGCACCGTAACTGGGTAGTTATAAAGGCGTGTACTGGATACAATAAGAAGCAAGCTTAGAGATCGTAGTAGACGTAGATAGAATTTGTCCCTCCCACATAACGGGAGCAAATATCCTAGGCCACTCGAGGGATAGTGCTTATAGAATGTCTGGCCAGACTCAAGTAAATCAATAGGGGATATTGATGTTATTTGCACGAATAAGGCTATTCCCATGGATCGAGAAACTATGGATTGGATATACGAGTGTGACTTCTATGTCTCGTGTCCAATCCGGATATAGGGACAAAGGGATGAGACAATTACTTGTACAAAGGTTGTCAAGATGACTATTCTATTAGTTGGCTAGAATGGATGTTTTTTCTAGAAACCGCTCCATATTAGCACATAGTTGCTACCAACTAGATAGAACCTATCGGGTCACAGGTTATATAGAGTTGAACTAGATTTGGGAATTAATTAATTGGATTAATTAATTAGAAGGATCACTTTGCAAAACCTTGCAAACTTAGTATGGACAAATTTGCAAGGAAGGGACTAAATCGAATTCTAGTAGGACGAGAATAAGTCTTTTAGGTAGTTGGCAAGGAGTTGTTGGACTATATAAAGGACCTTCCTTCCTTCCTTCCTTCCCATAACTTATGCTCATAATTGATCATAACTAGAGTGGGAGAGAACAAAAGGAGAGAGAAACAAGCAAGGAAGGAGCCGACCGCCCCTCCCTCGCCGCCGCGCGTCGCCGTCGGCCCCAAGGAGGCCGAACCTCCTTGGTTTGGTCTCGTTTTCCGTGATTCTTCTTCCTCTTCCTCTTTCCGGGCTAGCACCAAGGAGTGGGAGATCTAGAAATCAACTCTAGGCGTGGACCAACTATAGAGAACGTGACACAATTCGCGTTTGAAGTCATCAAAGGAGAACCCTAAGGCGTGTTTTTGATTTCTTCCTTTACCATCGTTATGTCTCTTGACTTGTGATCCTTGGAGGGTTTTGCATGGTTAATTTTTGTTTCCGTTGCGCATCCATGAATCAATACCCTACAGTGGTATCAGAGCCACAGGTCGTAGAGCATAAACGTGGTTTATGTGTTACGTTTTAGTTGTTTACACCTTAAACTGATTGTTTATCGCTGAAAACAAGACAAATCAAGCATGCGATGCAATTTTTCAATAATCTATCAAAACAAGATCTAATTTTTGCATCGGATGCATGAATTAGTGAGTTTGAGAAACTTTAAGATCTTAGATCTAGGGTTTGGGCATCCTTGGGGAAGAAGGAGTTCTTCCAAAACAAGGAAACAACCAAACTTGGGCACCAAGAAAGGGAGTTGTTTTGGAAACAACTCCCTATAGAGGTTCGGCCCCCCTAAGGGGACCGCCCCTCTTGCTTTCCGCCCAAGTCTTGGCCGCCCTAGGGGCCAGTCGGGCCTAGCCGCGTGGGCTAGGGGCCGGGCCGGCCCTAGGGCATTGCGGTTCACCTTTTTGGGCCCGGGCAATTAGATTGTTGGGCCCATGGACCGTTTTAACCCTAGAAATCCTAAAATCAATTAAAATTGACCAAGCGCGTTAAAATTGGATTTTAACTATTTATGTGCAAATCGCATGGTGATTGGATATGGCCTTAGGATGTGGTTTGATGTGGATGTTTATTTTTGTGGTTTGGTTTTTTGGCCGGCGAGCTGATCAATTAATTTTAATAATTAATTAGGGTTTTATGACCTGCGTGCCATTTTTTTCTCAACTTGTGAGATTTATTTTATTTAGTATAGAAGTTAGCTAGTGCTAGATAAAGTAGATTGTTAGCCAAGATTGAAGGAAAAGAAGCCCAAAGCCAAAAGGAGCCACAAAAGATGGGGCATGGAGCATGGAGCATTCCACATGACTATGAAGGATGGACCAAAAGATCAAGACGCATGGAGATGTGTTTGCTTTTAGGGTTCATATATAATTCCATTGGCTTGGAATTATCTTAGTCTAGAAAAGGCCATATCCACATCACGTTTAATTTTGTTTTGTGGTTGTTTACTTTATTGTCTTATTATTTTGTGGTTGGTGTATGGATGATGCATGCAATTAGGATAATAAGATAATTAGACAACCCGAATCTTTTATTTGGAGTTGTGCCCAAACTCAAATAGATAGATCAGTTGATTTTGATCAACAAAACAATTAAAATCGAATTTAAAATCCCTCAAAATTCAAATATTGTGTTCTTGCCTTCTCGTTATTTAAACACTCATGATCATCATTATTTATCAAGTTCGTGCGTGCCAAAGCATGGCGACTTGGTTCATAATGATGGAATGCGATGGCACAAGCTAGTAATGTGCAATTGTTTAAATAAGAGATTGAACACAACTAGGCTATTAATGAGATTAAGAAACCTAGAGGCAATCAATTGGGATTATCCATATGGATGGATAAATAAGGAGTTATTTGCCCAATTGAACCAAGAGTTGCATAAGGGATGCAATTGGAATTTTTCCTACCTAAAGTAGTCAAATTATGGGTGACTTGCCAAAGCAAGCTCATAAGGATATGAAAGATGGATCTTGACCCACTAGAAAATATAAGGATATTTTCCGCATTAATATCTTGAGGGTTATTAATCCGTAGAAAAATAGTGGGAGCTATATTTGATAAACTAGCCATTATTGAATATAGTCAAAAATTCACAAATACTAAAACTTGCGTATTTTCCTTTTGTAGAATTCCAAATGGCAAACAACTCATCGAGTTCACAACATTCCCTACGATCTGTCCTTGAGAAGGACAAGCTCTCTGGAACCAACTTTCTTGATTGGTACAGAAACTTGAGAATTGTTCTCAAGCAAGAGAAGAAACTGTAGGCAATAGAGGAGCATGTTCCAGAAGGTCCAGAGAACCAAACACCTGCTGCCCTAAAGGCGTATCAAAAGAGTGTTGATGACGCTAATGATGCGGCCTGCCTTATGCTATGCACCACGACTTCTGAGCTTCATAAGCAACACGAAAACATGAATGCTGCCGATATGATCGAGCATCTGAAGCAGCTCTTCCAAGAGCAGGCAAGGGTAGAGAGGTATGAGGTCTCTAAGGCACTGTTCAAGTGTCATCTGTCAGAAGGGAACCCGGTGGGACCCCATGTACTCCGTATGATCGGGTACTTGGAGAATCTCGCCCGATTGGGGTTCCCGGTCGGCCAATAGTTGGCAACCGATCTCGTGTTGCAATCGTTGCCCGAGAGTTATGGACAGTTCATCATGAACTATAACATGAACGAGATTGTGAAACCACTGCCAGATTTACTCAATATGGTGAGGACAGCTGAACAGAGCATCAACAAGGGTAAGGGCAAGGCCATTATGATGGTGCAGAAAGGAAAGGGCAAAAGGTTTGCCTCATCCTCCAAGGGCAAACGAAAGTCAGTTGCAAAATCCAAGGAACCTGCCCTTAAGCCTGTTGGTGGCATTGCCAAAGGTGTGACTAAAGGTGAATGTCACTACTGCAGTCAGCCTGGACACTGGAGGAGGAACTGCCCAAAATATCTGGAGGACAAGAGGCTTGGAATAGTGATTCCACCACCACCGGGTATTTTTGTTGTAGATGTCAATTTAACTGTCTCTACATCATGGGTATTAGATACTGGATGTGGATCTCACATTTTTCGAAATGTGCAGGATCTAAAGAGAAGTAGAAGATTGGCTAAAGGAGAGGTAGATCTGCGCGTTGGGAATGGAGAAAAAGTTGCTGCGTGGCCATAGGCGTGTGCGAGCTATCTCTGCCTTCAGGATTAGTTTTAGAATTAAATAATTGCTATTTTGTGCCTGCTATGAGCAGAAACATTATTTCTATTTCTTTTTTGGACAAGGATGGTTTTATTATTTCAATAAAGAACGATTGTTGTTCCTTATATTTGAATAATATTCACTATTTTAGTGCGCAATTATTTAATATGTCCTTGATCTAAGCAATCCTGTCTACAACATTAATACCAAGCGGATTAAAACAAATGATTTAAATCCTGCTTATTTATGGCACTGTCGTTTAGGCCACATAAACGAGAAACGTGTATCTAGACTCCATAAAGATGGATTACTAGACTCATTTGATTTTGAATCATATGAGACATGTGAGGCTTGTTTATTGGGAAAAATGACAAAGTCCCCTTTCAGTAAGAAAGGTGAGAGGACTAGTGAGCAATTGGCGCTCATACATACTGATGTGTGTGGGCCATTTGCCATGCCTGCCAGGGGTGGTTATGTCTACTTCATTACATTTACTGATGATTACAGTAGATATGGATTTGTGTACCTTATGAGGGCAAAATCCGAATCCTTTGAAGTGTTCAAAGAATTCAAGAATGAAGTAGAGAAGCAACTTGGCAAAAGTATCAATGCTCTACGATCGGATCGTGGAGGAGAATAATTGAGCCAAGAGTTTGACGACTATCTTAGAGATTGTGGGATCGTCTCCCAACTCACTCCACCCGGAACGCCATAATGGAATGGCGTGTCTGAGAGGAGTAATCGAACCCTATTGGACATGGTTCGATCTATGATGTGTCAAACCAATCTTCCATTATCGTTTTGGGGCCACGTTCTATTAAGTGCAGCTTTCACCATTAACCGTGTTCCATCTAAATCAGTCATGAAGACACCATATGAGATGTGGAGTGGGAGGCGTCCCACACTGTCGTTCATGAGGATTTGGGGCTGCGATGTCTATGTAAAACGTTTACAATCAGACAAGCTAGGGCCGAAATCGGATAAGTGTAAATTTATGGGGTACCCTAAGGAAACTAAGGGCTACTACTTCTACAATCCAACCGAGAACAAAGTGTTTGTTGCTCGTACCGGCGTGTTTCTAGAAAGAGAATTTGTCTCTAAAGAAGCAAGTGGGAGGACTGTAGAGCTTGAAGAGGTTCAAGAACCACAAATCACTGAACCGATTATGGAACATGAACAGGAACCACAAGCAGTTGTGGAGCAACCTGTTCAGGTAACACAAGAGCTTCGTAGATCTAGTAGAGTGCGCCAGGAAACCGATAGGTATGGACTTCTCGTGACCGATTCCGGTGACACAATGCTCATAGATGATGAGCCTACTACCTATGAAGAGGCCATGAAAGGCCCAGACTCTCAGAAGTGGCTAGAAGCCATGAGATCCGAGATGGAATCCATGTATACCAACAAAGTATGGACTTTGGTGGAACCACCCGAAGGGGCGCGGCCCATAGGGTTCAAGTGGGTCTTAAAGAAGAAGATCAAAATGGATGGTAATGTGATTACCTATAAGGGCCGATTGGTGGCTAAACGATTCAGACAGATTCATGGTATTGACTATGATGAAATCTTTTCACCAGTCGCTATGACCAAATCCATCCGAATCCTACTTGCGATTGCAGCATACCATGACTATGAGATTTGGCAGATGGATGTCAAAACAGAATTCCTTTATGGAAATCTCCTCGAGGACGTGTATATGATACAACCGGAGGGTTTTGAGGATCCAAAGTAAGCCAACAAAGTCTGTAAGCTGCAACGATCCATTTATGGATTGAAGCAAGCTTCTAGGAGTTGGAATCAACGTTTTGATGAAGTAGTCAAAGAGTTTGGCTTCATCAGGAACGAAGATGAGTCTTGTGTCTAAGAGAAGGTTAGTGGGAGCCCTGTAGCTTTTCTGGTCTTGTATGTAGATGACATACTACTCATTGGAAACGACGTTCCCATGCTACAATCTGTTAAAGATTGGCTAGGGAAGTGTTTCTCAATGAAGGACTTAGGGGAAGCAGCCTATATACTCGGTATAAAGATCTATAGAGATAGATCTAAGAGGCTGCTAGGCCTAAGTCAAATAACATATATTGACAAGGTGTTGAAACAGTTCAACATGCAAGATTCCAAGAAGGGATTCTTGCCCATGTCACATGGAATCCCTCTTTCGAAGAGTGGTTGTCCTTCCAATGAGATTGAGAGGGAACGCATGAGTAGATATCCCTATGCCTCGGCCATAGGATCTATCATGCACGCCATGTTATGTACTATGATAACGCCCAATTAGGGGTTATCTTTTATCCTGATTTCACGAGTATTTGTGTCGGAAATAGCGGTTTTTGCCGGAAAATGCCTTAGAATGCCTCGGGAATCTAGAACGAGAAGTTTATTTGTACTTCCTGGATTTCTGCTTATTTATTGTTATATTTGGATATGATCGCGAGTTTTCGTTCGTGTTGCCTTTTCAGGAACAGGTTCAAGAGGTGCATCGGGAAGCGTGCCGGGACCAAGCCGGGACCGTCTCGGGAAACATGCACAAAACCGGGACAAGACGGGAACACGGAAAAGCAGGAGAACACAAAGGGAGGCAAACCGGGAGCGCCAGGCAGAAGAGTGGGACCCAGGGGACCCAACCAGGCCCACCAAAGGACCAAGCAGGGCCCCATCTCCACCCCCCTGCCTGCGCCCCCTGCCTGCGTATATACGCAGGCAGGAGGGGGAGAGGGGGAGGTGATTACAGGCCCTGGTTGCGTATATACGCAACCCTGCGTATATACGCAGCCAGTTTGACTTTTTGGTCAAAGACGGTGGACCGATGGCAGATTCCGTAATTTCGGGCGCACGGGTTTCGGGGAATACAGCACTATTTAAAGACTCGTCCAGACTCGTTTTGAATTCACGGAGATACAACACAATTCTCAGCACAACCGAAGGACAAGCCAGAGCATTCACGGAGAGCACGAAAGCGCGATTCGAGATTCGAAGACTTAGTTTGATTTCGTTCTCTCTCTTTATATTCAGAAACTGCGTTTTGTATTATGTCTAGTCGTAGCTAAACTTCTCACTTAGGTTCTCGGTGAACCTAGGGTTTCGTATCCAGATTTTATGACTACTTCGTTTATGGATTCATGATGATTAACTTAATTCAGCAAGTTATATCTGTTATTCTGGTTTTGAATGTTATCGTATATGCATGATAGGATTGATCACCCAGGATTGCTGTAGACCCGAGCTTGTAGGTGAAAACGTCAAGTTAGGGTTAGGAAGAAAAACCAGGATTTAGTACCTTACCCTGATAGACCGACCAGAGAAAGGGAGATAGGGCTAGCATCGAAAAACGTGAGACTAACTGTTAGAGAATTTGACTCGGGCCATTCGGACAGGTTAGAAACCCTAACAGCCTTAGACCGAGACTGCAGATTTAGGCAGCTTAACAAGAATCCGAAAGTCTGCAGGATCGGGATTACGTGTGGAATCTGAAAAGTCACTGCACAACTGGTACGTTGCACAGATATCGAAACTGCTGAGTGTTTTCATAATCGAACGTAAAACTAAAATCTGTAGAAACCCTAGGGGATCCCGGAGCCTAGTCTTCATCTATTATCGTCACAACCAATTCAACTTATTTCAGAAAAGTCACAAAAAAAATATTTACGTTTACGTTTTGAATTCCTGTTTTTAGTTTAGTCACTACAATCACAACCTACTCCTCCTTGTTACTACACTCGGTTAACCGAAACTGACAACGTGAGTAAACCCGAAATAGTCCTCGTGGGAACGATCACCCGAGTCTAATTTCACCCGGTATTACAAGATTCGTACACTTGCGACAGCACGTTAGTTTGAGCATCAAGTTTTTGGCGCCGTAACCGGGGACTTTTTAGGGTCTATTTAGTAGTCAGAATTAGTTTTATGAGTTTTTGTTTATTTTCAGCTTTGTTATTTTTATTTTTATCTCACTGCATTCTTGAATCTGCGTTTTCAGGATCTGTTTAGTTGATGCCCAGATTGCCTCGCGATTTGGTGTCACCACTCGACAACCCGGAAAAACTGTATACCGAACAGAACCGCAGAAACCGAGAAAGCAGGATGGCAACCAACCAGAGAGATACGCCCGAGAACACCGAAGCCGGTGGACAGGAACGAGAGACACGTACCCCAGCCTAGATGGCTCGGTACATTGAGGAACTTGTCACAGCGGGACTCGCTGCTCGAAGCAACTAGAGAACATACAACCGATCTGGGAAGCATTGGTGGAAAATTTCGAAGTCCCCACCGGGGGGCATGAGCGAGCTATTGTGGTGCCCGAGATCACCGCCGAGCACTTTGACATCAAACCATCCACCATCCAGACGGTACAAACTCTCTGCCCGTTTCATGGCAGGGCCCACGAAGACCCGAACGACTTTATCGGGAAATTCGAAGATTACTGCAACAAGGTCAGATACAAGGGGGTAGAAGCAGAGGCACTCATGTTGATCTTATTCCCATACTGTCTTTACGGAGTAGCCAAAGACTGGCTCGAATCCCGACCACCCCGATCCATCACCACATGGGAGGAGTGTGTCGCAGATTTTCTGGCAAAGTTCTATCCCGCCTCCCGAGTCATACAGTTACAGAGAGAGATCCTGTCATTCAGGCAGAAGATGGGGGAGACGGTGGTGGACGCATGGGACAGGCTCATGACATTGGTCAAACGGTGCCCGAACCACGGTTTTGGAGACGCGAAAATCCTGCAGGTTTTCTACCATGCCCTAGACCGGGAGAACGCCGACAGGATTGACAGAGAGGCCGGGGGAAACTTCCTGTATCACGTAGACAAAGAAGGTGCGTATGACCTGATGAAGCAGTTGGCCAAACAGGACACCCGACTGTTTGACGATCGCAGGATGGCGGCTAGAGCCGAACCAGCAGAGGATGACCGGATAGACAACCTGGCCAAGATCGTTCACGACTTGGTCAAGAAAGTCTACTCGGATAAGAAGACTGTTGCAGCAGTCGAAGAACCTGATCTGGACACAACCATTGAAGAACTGAGGACCGAAGACACCAATTACGTACAGCAGCAGTGGGACCCGAGCTGGTACCGACCGGGTACGAGAGACCATCCCGGGTTTCGGTACGGAAACCCGAACGCAGCAGTTAATGCACCGGGATTCCAGCACAGGCCACCAGCTCAGCAGGCTGCCCCGGCCCAGCAGGCTCAGTCAGTCCCATCCGCACAGCAGTACGACGCTCAGATGAAAGAGATCAAGTCCATGTTCCAGACCATGGAGTCCGGGTTCAAGCACATGGACACCTTGACGGCAGGTATGCAGACAACCAAAACGTCACTGCGCGCTTTGGAAGTGCAGGTGGGACAGTTAGCACAGCAGCTAACAGAGAGACAGCCATGAAACCTACCCTCGAATACAGTAAACAATCCACGGGCTCAGATCAATGCTATCTCCACTCCGAGTGGATTGGCACTGCAGGATCCACCGTATCCCAGCCACGCACGTGCAGAAAATTCGAAAGAAGTAGAACGCAACCTGTTGGGCCAGGATAACAGCACAGTCGATCGCCCCCAGCCGAAGGGCTCGGTTGAGCAGGATGCAGTGCAGAACGAGACAGGTGCAGAAACTGTACCGGTCTCCAAGGAGGTCCCGTACCCCTTGCGAACACGAAAGAGGGATGACAGCAAGGACTACGCCAGGTTTCTCGAGATGTTCAAGCAGCTGCAGATTAACATACCTTTTGCTGAGGCTTTGGCTAAGATGCCCACTTACGCCAAATTCCTCAAGGACATCTTGTATGGAAGGAGGCGAATGAGCGACTTCGAGACTATAAACCTGACGGCAGAAGTGAGCAATTGTGTGAAGAATGGGCTACCGAGGAAGAGAAAGGATCCTGGCAGTTTTGTTATACCGGTCACCCTAGGTAACGCTTATACAGGAAAGGCTCTGTGTGACCTAGGGGCCAGCATCAACCTGATGCCATTGACGATTTTCAAAAGTTTGAAAGTCGGTGAACCCCGACCCACCAGAATCATGCTGCAGATGGCAGACAGGTCCGTAAAACAGGCTTATGGGGTTATCGAGGATATTCTGGTCAAGGTCGGCGAGCTGATTTTTTCGGCAGATTTCGTCATCCTGGACATGGAGGCAGGGGAGGTACCGCTCATACTTGGCAAGCCGTTTTTGGCCACAGGCGAAGAAATGATAAACTGCAAGAGCGGGGAGCTGACCATGCAGATTAACGAGGAAAAAGTGAAATTCAACGTTTTCAAAAATCTGCAACTGCCAAATTACTACGACCACGAGGACATCTTTGCTATAGATGTGGTGGACGAAGGCTGGGAAAACGAAGAGATGGACCAATTGTGGGAAGAGATCGACAGCATGTACGGGGATGAAAAGGAGAAGACTCGGTGCGAGCACGCCATGAGAGCCGAGGACTGGACCACATTGCTCCGGGACGAAGACGGCGGGCAAAAGATGATTCTGGTCCCGTCACTCAAGGAGCCACCCGCACTGGAGCTGAAACCGCTCCCGAGCCATCTCAGGTATGCGTATATTGGTGAAAATAGTACTCTGCCCGTAATTGTTTCGTCTCGTTTATCTCAGGAACAGGAGCAGAAACTACTGGAAGTATTGCGAGAGCATAAGGAAGCAATCGCCTGGACGATTGCAGATATCAAGGGGATCAGCCCCTCTTACTGCATGCACAAGATCCGAATTGAAGAAGGCAAGAAACCGGTGATTCAACCCCAGCGGAGACTGAATCCGAACATGAAGGACGTTGTGCGAAAAGAGGTTATGAAGTGGCTGGAAGCGGGAATCATATACCCCATATCGGACAGCACGTGGATCAGCCCGGTCCAGTGCGTGCCCAAAAAGGGGGGTATTACGGTGGTGCAGAATAACGACCAGGAGCAGATTGCGCAGCGTACTGTTACAGGCTGGCGGATCTGCATGGACTATCGGAGGTTAAACGGCGCAACACTGAAGGACCACTTCCCGCTACCATTCATGGACCAGATGCTGGACCGGCTCGCCCACCACGCCTATTACTGTTTTCTGGACGGGTATTCCGGGTACAACCAGATTTGCATAGCCCCGGAGGATTAGGAAAAGACGACGTTTACCTGCCCATACGGTACGTTCGCGTTTCGGCGCATGCCGTTCGGGTTGTGTAATGCTCCTGCCACGTTCCAGAGATGTATGATGGCGATTTTTTCTGACATGATCGAGAAAAATCTGGAGGTCTTCATGGACGACTTCTCACTATTCGGGGACAGTTTCGATGACTGCCTGTTCCATTTGGGCCAGGTTCTGATCCGATGCAAGAAGGCGAATTTGGTGCTCAATTGGGAAAAGTGTCACTTTATGGTCACCGAGGGGATCCTGCTGGGTCACAGAATTTCCAGCAAGGGACTCGAGGTGGACAGGGCTAAGATGGAGGTGATAAAGCAGCTTCCGTACCCGACGAACGTAAGGGCGATCAAGAGTTTTCTGGGACATGCAGGATTTTACCGAAGGTTCATCAAAGACTTTTCCAAAATCACAAAGCCACTCTACGCTTTACTCAGAAAAGACGTACCCTTTGATTTCGATGCAGCATGTCGGCAAGCTTTTGACCATTTGAAAGAGAAGCTGACCACAGCCCCGGTTATAACCACGCCAGATTGGTCACTCCCGTTTGAGCTGATGTGTGACGCCAGCGACTATGCAGTCGGGGCAGTTTTGGGACAGCGAAAGGATAAGGTATGCCACGTCATTTATTATGCGAGCCGGGTACTCAACGATGCCCAGCTCAACTATGGAACGATAGAAAAGGAACTGCTGGCCGTGGTGTATGCCCTGGACAAATTCAGGCCCTATTTGGTCGGGTCGAAAGTTATCATTTTTACCGACCATAGTGCCCTGAAATACCTGCTGGACAAGAAGGACGCGAAACCGAGACTGTTGAGGTGGGTACTACTGATGCAGGAATTCGATGTGGAAATCCGGGACAAGAAGGGAGTTGAGAACGTGGTAGCGGATCACCTATCCAGAATTGAGAACGTGAAGGTGGACCCGGTGCCGATCAAGGAAAATTTCCCGGACGAACACATCATGGCAGTAAAAATCGGGAGACCGTGGTACTTTGCCATAGCCAATTACTTGGTAACTGGCACGCTTCCCGAGGATCTCACCCGTCGCAGCGGAAAAAGTTCATTGCCGAAAGTCGACAGTATTTCTGGGACCAACCGTACTTATTCAAACAGGGGGCCGATAACATCCTGAGAAGGTGTATCCCGACCCACGAGGCCTGGAACGTGATCCGACACTGCCACTCATCACAGTGTGGGGTCATTTTGGGGGAACGCGAAGAGCCCATAAAATACTGCAGTCCGGTTTTTTCTGGCCGACAATCTTCAAAGACTATCACGACTATGTGCAGGGATGTGATAGGTTCCAGAGGACAGGAAACACGTCACACCGGGACGAGATGCCGATGACCGTGTGGCAGGAGGTAGAGCCATTTGATGTATGGGGGATTGACTTCATGGGACCTTTCCCGTCATCCATGGGAAATCTTTACATTCTGCTGGTAGTAGATTATGTGACAAAGTGGATCGAAGCGATCGCGTGTCAGAAAAACGATGCAGCTACCGTTGAGCGTTTTCTGAAACGTAACGTTTTCACTTGTTTCGGGACTCCCACGGCAATGATTAGTGACGAGGGCTCTCACTTCATCAATCGAGTTTTTGCGAAAGTTCTGAAACAGTACGGCGTGTCAGTTCATAAAGTCTCGTTACCCTACCATCCGCAGACGAACGGGCAAGCCGAGGTGTTGAATCGAGAGATCAAGAGCATACTCGAGAAAACAGTGAATCTCGGCCGAAAGGATTGGTCCGTCAGACTGGACGATGCGCTTTGGGCCTACAGGACTGCTTTCAAAACACCGCTGGGAATGTCACCATACCAGCTCGTGTTTGGGAAAGCGTGCCACTTAACGGTGGAATTGGAGCACAAGGCGTATTGGGCCATCAAACTGCTCAACTTGGACCAGAATCTAGCAGGAGATAAGAGGAAGATGGCGCTGCTGGAATTAAGGGAATTCCGCAGAACGGCTTTCGATAGCGCCAAAATTTACAAAGAGAAGACAAAGAAGTGGCATGATAACCGTATCACGCCAAAGCAGTTTAACGAAGGCGACAAAGTGCTTCTCTACAATACCCGGATGCGGTTCTTTCCGGGAAAGCTGAGGTCTCGTTGGTCGGGACCGTTCATCATCAAGCAGATTTTTGCCTGGGGGGCATTCGAGCTGGAAAATGCAAAATACAAGTCCAGTTTCAGGGTGAACGGGAACCGGATCAAGCCGTATCTCGAGACCGCCGAAGTCGTCAAAATAGACCCGGTCTATTTTGATGACCCATAAGAGGTAACAAGGTCGGGCCGTCGACCGTAAATCACAAGGCGCTGTTTGGGAGGCAACCCAAAATTAATCGTTTATTTATTTATTTTTATTAGTTTATTAAGTTATTATGTTCAGTTCTGAATTTCCGAGAGAGGAGAGATGAGCGGGTTTTTGACTTTGAATTTGAGAATGTGCAGTGACAAAAACATCCAAAACAGCCAGAAGCGGGAAAACAGAGGAAGAGAGGCCATTTGAAAAAAAAAAAAATTTGCCTCGGGCTGCTTATATACGCAGCCCTGCGTATATACGCAACCCGAGGCCATTTTTTTTTATTTTTTTTGTTTTCTTTTTGATTTCTGATTGGGTATACGCAGCCAGAAAGAAAAAAAAAAATTGTAATTTTTTTCAAAACCCCAAGGGCATTTTGGTCATTTTGACAATTGTAGGGTTTATGAGGGGGGGGGGGGAGGCCGCGACTACACCATTGTTGCCCTCCTCTCTCTCTCTCTTCCTCCATTTTCTCCCACTTGAAGAACAAGGATTTTGCATCGGACCTCCAAATCAAAATCCGGACACATTTCTGGAATCCCCTCGTCGCAAGGAGCAAGTTTCATCCATCAAAATCCGGAAACAAGCGAAAATCGAGCGGGCAATTCTCATCAAAAAGTGAGGTGTTCTTGAGGAAAAGTGCAGATTCGAAGGTGTTAGAGCAAGAACTAGCAAAAACCGTACAAGGGAACGTGAACGAGGAGATCGAGGGCTTCGATTGGTGGGTTCGAATTTCAATTCCGGGCAGTTTCGTTTTCCGGCGACCGCCGTCGACTTTTCCGGCGACTTTCCGGGCAGAATCTCCGGTCTTCACCCCTGTTTAGGGAAGGTCGAAAATCTCATCCCTCGCTTTATTTTCCGTTTTGGCACGGCCCGTAGCCGGGCCCGTTATTTTTTTGGTATTTTTTGATTTTGGAGCGGCACTTGCCGTGTGGACCTCTGGTAGCTCTTAGGTGGACTATCTATTGAGACACACTAGTTTTGTGCACGTTTCACGTTTTTTCTTTATATTACCGAGTCCGCACGTTTTACGAGGTTGTGACTGTTATGGAGTTTACGGTACCGGTCCTAGACCAAGATCGGGACGAGATCCCTACTGACTATGACGCGGATGAGATCACCTCTAGGAAGTTTGACAGTTTTCGGTTCGTGAACCATAACGCTCAGTTCTACTTTTTGACCAGAACCAAAATGGGTCATAGCCTTCCCCTAGACTACCAGTTTCAGGTCGACCATATGAACATGCCGCCAGAGATGGCAGAGTATGCGAGTCGACCGGAAATTTTCGGACAATCCCTAGCGGGGTTTCCGGACGTTTCTAGTTCTGACTTGGTGCGTGAGTTTTACGCAAACCTCATGCATAAGGGGGAGGGTGAGGCCAACGGGGATGTCCGATGGGTGTATTGTCGGCGTACATTTTTGTTGATCACGGCGGATACCATCCGCCAAGCGTACCAGATCCCGTTGCGCCATTTCTCGTGCGCATATGCTGAGTGTGCAGATTACCCGCCTAGCGATTCTGAGCTTTTGCGGGTTGTGACTGGGGGGGGGGGGGGGTACCCGGGTGCCCATTTCGAGAGAGAGGGGACTGGCGAGATAGGCAAGAAATTGCATTCTCGTTTTATTACCGGGCCGCCACGTTGGTGGGCCGAGTGGGTAGTAAACAGGGTAGTGGGTATTAAGCATTTTACCTACCTTGACTTTGAGTATGTACTCTTAGTCTATTGCCTTGTTCTCCGACGAGAGGTGGACATTCCTCGTCGCATATGGGTGTACATGCAGGAGCGGAACTGCTCCGCGAGCCACAAGGGGTTGGGGTATGCCAACCTCATCGCCAAACTGGCGCGGGAGTTTGAGGTTCCGATGTACGATGTCGAGGGTGATCTACTTCCTCCTAGGCCACGGCCTTATAGGAAGCTCATAGCCCGTCACCTGGGCCCACCACAGCCGGTCGTTGACCTCGATGAGGATGACGATATGATGGAGGAGGACCCGGCTCCTGCTCCTGCACCTGCCCCTGCCCCTGCCCCTAGGAGGCGTTCGACTCAGGAGCGACCAGCCAGTCGCCAGGCATCGGCCGGACTTCGGCGGTGCCGTACTAGTAGAGAGAGTGAGCGTCCCGAGTCGAGTCGACAGGGGACTGAGAGGAATGCCCCGACCCAGCCAGCCCGACAGCGAGGTGAGCTGGCCCCACGGGCCGACCCCACCCCACGAGCTAGACCAGCCCCGCCACGTAGATTGCCCCGCATTGACGAGAGATTTGAGGGGTGTCGTGGCGGACAGAAGTCCATATGAGAGAAAGTGTATGAGAGCGTGGGCAAGCTTTGGAGAGCTTTGACGCATAACCGCCGGACTCAGCGGAAGGTCACGAAGGACACCCAGGCTGCCCTAGCTAGTATTTGTTGGAATAGATGCCCTAGAGGCAATCTAGTTTAGTATGAATTTGTATATGGCTAGAAAATTCATTTATTATTTATTGGATATTTAATATAATGAAGTCCTAAGATTTACAATCGTGTTGTTTATCTTAAATATCCCTAGTCAAGTATAATGATTAAATGGGACAATCATCTATAGACTAGTATGGGGTTGGATTGATATGGAGATATCACGATCCAACACATAGGTGCATTACGGAATGTTGCACTGGATTGACCCATCACCGAGAAGGATACATACATGTTATGTTGAGTCACAAGTGCTTCTCGGGTACAATGGTATTGTCATCCTTAGACTTGAAGTCACTAGATATTCTAGTTGTGGATCATTGTGATCTTGGTAGCGTTAAACGCTACACCGTAACTGGGTAGTTATAAAGGCGTGTACTGGATACAATGAGAAGCAAGCTTAGAGATCGTAGTGGACGTAGAGAGGATTTGCCCCTCCCACATAACGGGAGAAAATATCCTAGGCCACTCGAGGGATAGTGCTTATAGAATGTCTGGCCAGACTCAAATAAATCAATATGGGATATTGATGTTATTTGCACGAATAAGGCTATTCCTTGGATCGAGAAACTATGGATTGGATATACGAGTGTGACTTGTATGTCTCGTGTCCAATCCGGATATGGAGGCAAAGGGATGAGACAATTACTTTTACAAGGTTGTCAAGATGACTATTCTATTAGTTGGCTAGAATGGATGTTTTGCTAGAAACCGCTCCATATTAGCAAAGAGTTGCTACCAACTAGATAGAACCTATGGGGTCACACGCTATATAGAGTTGTACTAGATTTGGGAATTAATTAATTGGATTAATTAATTAGAAGGATCACTTTGCAAACCCTTGCAAACTTAGTAGGGACTAATTTGCAAGGAAGGGACTAAATTGAATTCTAGTAGGACTAGAATAAGTCCTTTAGGTAGTTAACAAGGAGTTGTTGGACTATATAAAGGACCCTCCTTCCTTCCTTCCTCATAACTTATGCTCTAGAGAGAACATAACAAGAGTGGGAGAGAACAAAGGAGAGAGAGCAAGCAACAAAGGAGGCCGACGCCCCCCTTGCCGCCGCCCTCGTCCCCGTCGGCCAAAAAGAGGGCCGAGCCCCTTTCTTTTTGTCTCGTTTTGCGTGATTCCTTCACCCTCCTCTCATTCCGGGCTAGCACCAAGGAGATTGGAGATCTAGGATCAACTCTAGGCGTGGATCAACTATAGAGAACGTGACACTATTCGCGTTTGAAGTCATCAAGGAGAACCCAAAGGTGTGTTTATGATTTCTTACCTTCACTATCGTTATGCATCTAGACTTGTGATCCTTGGAGGGTTTTGCATGGTTGTTTGTTTGATTATGCTTCCGTTTGCGCGATCCATGAATCAAAACCCTACAGTGGTATCAGAGCCAGGGGTCATAGAGCATAAACGTAGTTTATGTGTTACATTCTTGTTGTTTTACACCTTAAATTGTTGTTTATCGCGTAAAACAAGACAAATCAAGCATGGGATGCAATTTGTCAAACAATTACCCATAACAAGATCCAATTTTTGCATTGGATGCATGAATTGGTGAGTTTGAGAAATTTTAGGATCTAAGATCTAGAGTTTGGGCATCCTTGGGGAACAAGGAGTTCTCCCAAAACAAGGAAACAACCAAACTTGGGCTCCAAGCAAGGAGGTTGTTTTGGAAACAACCTCCATAAGGAGGTTCGGCCCCCTAGGAGACCGCCCCCCTTGCTTGCCTCCCAAGATTGGCCTCCTAAGGGGCCGGGCGGCCCTAACCCGCGGGCCTAGCTTGCGGGTTTTGGGTCGGGCCGGCCCTAGGGCCTTATGGTTCACTTAGTTTGGGCCCGGGCAATTGGATTGTTGGGCCCATGGACCGTTTTAACCCTAGAAATCCTAAAATCAATTAAAATTGACCAAGCGCGTTAAAATTGGATTTTAACAATTTATGTGCAAATCGCATGGTGATTGGATATGGCCTTAGGATGTGGTTTGATGTGGATGTTTAATTTTGTGGTTTGGTTTTACAACCTGCGAGCTGATCAATTAATTGTAATAATTAATTAGGGTTTTATGGCCTGCGTGCCATTTTTTTTCTCAACCTGTGAGATTTATTTTATTTAGTATAGATATTAGCTAGTGCAAGATAAAGTAGATTGTTAGCCAAGATTGAAGAAAAGAAGCCCAAAGCCAAAGAAGCCACAAAAGATGGAACATGGAGCATGGAGCATTCCACATGACTATGAAGGATGGACCAAAAGATCAAGACGCATGGAGATGTGTTTGCTTAGGGTTCATAGATAATTCCATTGGCTTGGAATTATCTTAGTCTAGAAAAGGCCATATCCACATCACGTTTAATTTATGTTTTGTGGTTGTTTATTTATTGTCTTATTATTTGTGTGGTTGGTGTATGGATGATGCATGCAATTAGGATAATAAGATAATTAGACAACCCGGATCTATTATTTGGAGTTGTGCCCAAACTCAAATAGATAGATTAGTTGATATTGATCAACAAAACAATTAAAATTGAATTTAAAAATCCCTCAAAATTCAATATTGTGTTCTTGCCTTCTCGTTATTTAAACACTCATTATCATCATTATTTATCAAGTTCGTGCGTGCCAAAGCATGGCGACTTGGTTCATAATGATGGAATGCGATGGCACGTAACAATGTGCAATTGTTTAGGTAAGAGGTTGAACACAACTAGGCTATTAATTTGATTAAGAAACCTAGAGGCAATCAATTGGGATTATCCATATGGATGGATAAATAAAGAGTTATTTGCCCGGTTGAACCAAGAGTTGCATATGGGATGCAATTGGAAATTGTTCCTACCTAGAAGTAGTCAAATTATGGGTGACTTGCCAAAGCAAGCTCATAAGGAGATGAAAAGATGGATCTTGGCCCACTAGAAAATATAAGGATATTTTCCGCATTAATATCTTGAGGGTTATTAATCCGTAGAAAAATAGTGGGAGCTATATTTAATAAACTAGCCATTATTAAATATAGTCAAAAATTCACAAATATTAAAACTTGCGTATTTTCCTTTTGTAGAATTCCAAATGGCAAACAACTCATCGAGTTCACAACATTCCCTACGATCTGTCCTTGAGAAGGACAAGCTCTCTGGAACCAACTTTCTTGATTGGTACAGAAACTTGAGAATTGTTCTCAAGCAAGAGAAGAAACTGTACGCAATAGAGGAGCATGTTCCAGAAGGTTTAGAGAACCAGACACCTGTTGCCTTCAGGCGAGGGTAGAAAGGTATGAAGTCTCAAAGGCACTGTTCAAATGTCATCTGGCAGAAGGGAACCCGGTGGGACCCCATGTACTCCGAATGATCGGGTACTTTGAAAATCTCGCCCGGCTTGGGTTCCCGGTCGGCCAAGAGTTGGCAACCGATCTCGTGTTGCAGTCGTTGCCCGAGAGTTATGGACAGTTCATTATGAACTATAACATGAACGAGATCGTTAAACCACTGCCAGATTTTCTCAACATGTTGAGGACGGCTGAACAGAGCATCAACAAGGGTAAGGGCAAGGCCATTATGATGGTGCATAAAGGAAAGGGCAAAAAGTTTGCATCTTCCTCCAAGGGCAAAGGCAAGTCAGTTGCAAAGTCCAAGGAACAAGCCCTTAAGCATGTTGGTGGCATTGCCAAGGTCGTGACTAAGGGTGAATGTCACTACTGTAGTCAACCTGGACACTGGAGGAGGAACTGCCCAAAATATCTGGAGGACAAGAGGCTTGGAATAGTGATTCCACCACCACCAGGCATTTTTTGTAGATGTCAATTTAACTGTCTCTACATCATGGGTATTAGATACTGGATGTGGATCTCATATTTGTCGAAATATGCAGGATCTAAAGAGAAGTAAAAGATTGGCTAAAGGGGAGGTAGATCTGCGCGTTGGGAATGGAGCAAAGGTTGCTGCGTTGGCCATAGGCGTGTGCGAGCTATCTCTGCCTTCAGGATTAGTTTTAGAATTAAATAATTGCTATTTTGTGCCTGCTATGAGCAGAAACATTATTTCTATTTCTTGTTTGGACAAGGATGGTTTTATTATTTCAATAAAGAACAATTGTTGTTCCTTTTATTTAAATAATAGTCACTATTTTAGTGCGCAATTATTTAATGGACTTTACGTCCTTGATCTAAGCAATCCTGTCTACAACATTAATACCAAGCGGATTAAAATAAATGATTTAAATCCTGCTTATTTATGGCACTGTCGTTTAGGCCATATAAACGAGAAACGTGTATCTAGACTCCATAAGGATGGATTACTAGACTCATTTGATTTTGAATCATATGAGACATGTGAGGCTTGTTTATTGGGAAAAATGACAAAGTCCCCTTTCAATAAGAAAGGTGAGAGGACTAGTGAGCAATTGGCGCTCATACATACCGATGTGTGTGGGCCATTTGCCACACCTGCCAGGGGTGGTTATGTCTACTTCATTACATTTACTGATGATTACAGTAGATATGGATTTGTGTACCTAATGAGGGCAAAATCCGAATCCTTTGAAGTGTTCAAAGAATTCAAGAATGAATTAGAGAAGCAACTTGGCAAAAGTATCAAGGCTCTACGATCGGATCGTGGAGGAGAATACTTGAGCCAAGAGTTTGACGACTATCTTAGAGAGTGTGGGATCGTGTCCCAACTCACTCCACCCGGAACGCCACAATGGAATGGCGTATCCGAGAGGAGGAATCGAACCCTATTGGATATGGTTCGGTCTATGATGTGTCAAACCGATCTTCCATTATCATTTTGGGGCTACGCTCTATTAAGTGCAGCTTTCACCATTAACCGTGTTCCATCTAAATCAGTCATGAAGATACCATATGAGATGTGGAGTGGGAGGCGTCCCACACTGTCGTTCATGAGGATTTGGGGCTGCGATGTCTATGTAAAACGTTTACAATCAGACAAGCTAGGGCCTAAATCGGATAAGTGTAAATTTGTGGGGTACCCTAAGGAAACTAAGGGTTACTACTTCTACAATCCAACCGAGAACAAAGTGTTTGTTGCTCGGACCGGCGTGTTTCTAGAAAGAGAGTTTGTCTCTAAAGAAGCAAGTGGGAGGAATGTAGAACTTGAAGAAGTTCAAGAACCACAAATCACTGAACCGAGTATGGAACATGAACAGGAATCACAAGCAGTTGTGGATCCACCTGTTCAGGTAACACAAGAGCTTCGTAGATCTAGTAGAGTGCGCCAGGAACCAGAGAGGTACGGACTTCTCGTAACTGATTCCGGTGACACGATGCTCATAGATGATGAGCCTACTACCTATGAGGAGGCCATGAGTGGCCCAGACTCGCAGAAGTGGCTTGAAGCCATGAGATCCGAGATGGAATCCATGTATACCAACAAAGTATGGACTTTGGTGGAACCACCTGAAGGGGCGCGGCCCATAGGGTGCAAGTGGGTCTTCAAGAAGAAGATCGTCATGGATGGTAATGTGATTACCTATAAGGGCCGATTGGTGGCTAAAGGATTCAGACAGATTCATGGTATTGACTATGATGAAACCTTTTCACTAGTCGCAATGACCAAATCCATCCGAATCCTACTTGCAATTGCAGCATACTACGACTATGAGATTTGGCAGATGGATGTCAAAACAGCATTCCTTTATGGGAATCTCCTCGAGGACGTGTATATGATACAGCCGGAGGGTTTTGAGGATCCAAAGCAAGCCAACAAAGTCTGTAAGCTGCAACGATCCATTTATGGATTGAAGCAAGCTTCTAGGAGTTGGAATCGACGTTTTGATGAAGTTGTCAAAGAGTTTGGCTTCATCAGGAACGAAGATGAGTCTTGTGTCTACAAGAAGGTTAGTGGGAGCTCTGTAGCTTTTCTGGTCTTGTATGTGGATGACATACTACTCATTGGAAACGACATTCCCATGCTGCAATCTGTGAAAGATTGGCTAGGAAAGTGTTTCTCAATGAAGGACTTAGGGGAAGCAGCCTATATACTCGGTATAAAGATCTATAGAGATAGATCTAAGAGGTTGCTAGGCCTAAGTCAAAGTACATATATTGACAAGGTGTTGAAACGGTTCAACATGCAAGATTCCAAGAAGGGATTCTTGCCCATGTCACATGGAATCACTCTTTCGAAGAGTGGTTGTCCTTCCAATGAGATTGAGAAGGAACGCATGAGTAGGATTCCCTATGCCTCGGCCATAGGATCTATCATGTACGCCATGTTATGTACCAGACCATATGTGTCATATGCCTTGAGTATGAAAAGCAGATACCAATCCAATCTGGGTGAGAGTCACTGGATTACAGTCAAGAACATCCTAAAGTACTTGAGAAGAACTAAGGATGCTTTCTTGATATTTGGCGGTGAGGAAGAGTTGCGTGTAAGGGGTTACACTGATGCAAGCTTCCAAACCGATAGAGATGACTTTAGATCACAATCGGGATATGTGTTTTGCCTGAATGGAGCAGCGGTGAGCTGGAAGAGTTCCAAGCAAGAGACGGTAGCTGATTCTACAACAGAGGCTGAGTACATTGCTGCAAATGGCGCAGCAAAGGCGGCTGTTTGGATCAGAAAGTTTGTTTCTGAACTTGGTGTGGTCCCTAGCATTGCGGATCCAGTGGAGTTGTTTTGTGACAACACTGGGGCGATCGCGCAATCAAAGGAACCCAGATCGCACCAGAAGTCCAAGCATGTGCTCAGGAAGTTTCATCTGATTCGAGATATTATCGATAGAGGAGACGTTCGGATATGCAAGATTCCTACAGATGATAATCTGTCAGACCCGCTTACGAAGCCTCTCACGCAGTGGAAGCATGAAGGGCACACTAGGAGTATGGGCATACGAGATGCGCCAGATTGGCTCTAGTGCAAGTGGGAGGTTGTTGGAATAGATGCCCTAGAGGCAATCTAGTTTAGTATGAATTTGTATATGGCTAGAAAATTCATTTATTATTTATTGGATATTTAAGAAAATGAAGTCCTTAGATTTACAATCGTGTTGTTTATCTTAAATATCCCTAGTCAAGTATAATGATTAAATGGTACAATCATCTATAGACTAGTATGGGGTTGGATTGATATGGAGATATCACGATCCAACACATAGGTGTGCATTACGGAATGTTGCACTGGATTGACCCATCACCGAGAAGGCTACATACATGTTATGTTGAGTCACAAGTGCTTCTCGGGTACAATGGTATTGTCATCCTTAGACTTGAAGTCACTAGATATTCTAGTTGTGGATCATTGTGATCTTGGTAGCGTTAAACGCTACACCGTAACTGGGTAGTTATAAAGGCGTGTACTGGATACAATGAGAAGCAAGCTTAGAGATCGTAGTGGACGTAGAGAGGATTTGCCCCTCCCACATAACGGGAGCAAATATCCTAGGCCACTCGAGGGATAGTGCTTATAGAATGTCTGGCCAGACTCAAATAAATCAATATGGGATATTGATGTTATTTGCACGAATAAGGCTATTCCATGGATCGAGAAACTATGGATTGGATATACGAGTGTGACTTGTATGTCTCGTGTCCAATCCGGATATGGAGGCAAAGGGATGAGACAATTACTTGTACAAGGTTGTCTAGATGACTATTCTATTAGTTGGCTAGAATGGATGTTTTGCTAGAAACCGCTCCATATTAGCAAAGAGTTGCTACCAACTAGATAGAACCTATGGGGTCACACGCTATATAGAGTTGTACTAGATTTGGGAATTAATCAATTGGATTAATTAATTAGAAGGATCACTTTGCAAACCCTTGCAAACTTAGTAGGGACTAATTTGCAAGGAAGGGACTAAATTGAATTCTAGTAGGACTAGAATAAGTCCTTTAGGTAGTTAACAAGGAGTTGTTGGACTATATAAAGGACCCTCCTTCCTTCCTTCCTCATAACTTATGCTCTAGAGAGAACATAACAAGAGTGGGAGAGAACAAAGGAGAGAGAGCAAGCAACAAAGGAGGCCGACGCCCCCCTTGCCGCCGCCCTCGTCCCCGTCGGCCAAAAAGAGGGCCGAGCCCCTTTCTTTTTGTCTCGTTTTGCGTGATTCCTTCACCCTCCTCTCATTCCGGGCTAGCACCAAGGAGATTGGAGATCTAGGATCAACTCTAGGCGCGAATCAACTATAGAGAACGTGACACTATTCGCGTTTGAAGTCATCAAGGAGAACCCAAAGGTGTGTTTATGATTTCTTACCTTCACTATCGTTATGCATCTAGACTTGTGATCCTTGGAGGGTTTTGCATGGTTGTTTGTTTGATTATGCTTCTGTTTGCGCGATCCATGAATCAAAACCCTACAGTATTCGAGAGGAGCAGCGGGATGCGGCTCGGCACGCAGGCCGAGAACCGCCACTCCCGCTGTATTTTCCCCCTACCTACTCCAGCAGCTTCACCGAGGGATGGTCGGATGGCGGGGACTCTAGTGAGTGCACATCCGCTCCACCTCCTCCGACCCAGCCACCTCCTCCGACTCAGCCATCACCGCCACCTGCCCGACAGGAGAGACCACAGCCTGGGACACGATCCAGGCAGCCTACGGGCCGTCAGACTGGGTCCCGTACCGAGCAGCCTTCGAGTGGAAGGACGACATTGCGATCCCAGCCACCTAGCAGTTGGACTGGGTCTGAGTCGCAGTCCTCTGATTACCGGCCCCGTACACGTGCGCGTCAGCCGGTCGTCTTCAGGTCTGATTCCGGTAGCAGCTCCCCGGGGAGCATATCCGGTACGTCCGATACCGGGTCAGACCCGACATTTTTTCCGGACGAGTGAGTGCCATGAGGGCATGCCACCTCTTAGTGTGGGGGTGGTAGTCGTGTCTGCATTATCCCGGTCTGCACGTTTTTTCGTATTTATTTGCAGTTTTTATTTTTATTTTTGAGTCAGCATATTTTCTTTATTTGAGTCAACCCACCACAAACATTCTGGCCGTGCATTGTATATAATTTAAAAAAAAAATGAAAAATTAAAAAAAAATTTTATGCTGCTGGTTGGGTATATACGCAGACCTGCGTATATACGCAAACAGCAAGTATAAATTATTTTTTTTCGAAAAAAAAAAAGTTTAAAATCAGAAAATTTTGAGAAAGGGAAATCGAGATAACGAAAACAGTGAAGAAATTGAGTTTGAATCCTTTGAAAGAGAAGAAAACTTGCACCGAGGTATAGTAGATAGGTGAGAGCCAGCGACCTTTGGAATCCGCAAGTAATTATCACCTGAGCTAAAAATCCGACTAGTTGCTACACCACCGTCACATAGGTAGTCGACAACCCGCCCACGGGCGCCGTCACGGTCATCGCATTTTTCGGTGGAGTGACTGGCTATCAAGGGACCTCACGTTTTGTTTCTTACTCCTAGGTCCAATTAGTTAACCCGTTTGAAGCCATTTACCCTCTTTCTTCGTAGCCACTTTAGCCTAGGCAGCCTTCTTTGAGACCGCATCAGTCGATAGTTGGCTATTCTACGTGTTATGACAGAGGGAGTGAGTAGGGAAGGTTTTAGATGGGAGAGCTTCATGAGTTATCAGTCTTGGACAGTTTCGATATTAACACGTTTTTCGAGGGAAGGACAGGGTGAGTTAGTGGCGACAGTGCATTAATTTGCGGAGGTGGATCACTTCACTACATAGTGACCACAGGAGGAGTTAGTCGCATGCGAGCATCTTTTCGCACAAAACGGGGTTCCGGGGGGTTGTAGGGTCAATTGGTGGTTGTGCCGTTTTTCTACATCTTTGGTGATGAGGAGGTTCGGTGGGACTGCACAGTATTATCTCGACTACAGGATCAGCGCTTCAGGATTAGTGTGGAGGTACTTCACATGAGGACATTTTACGTACCCCAAGGCAGAGATTTATTTTCACTCATTCAGCTTTAATCAGTTTAGTATTGTCAGTATTCGTGTACGTTTGTATATATAGTTGTGTTTAAAAAAAAATAATAAAAAAATAATATAAAAAAAGAGAAAAAATAAAAAAAAAGAAGAAAAATAGAAAAAGAAAAAGAAGAAAAATCATGATCTAGTTTTTAGTTTGTTTTATGTTTTTGTTATTTAAATAAAAAGCTGAGTGAGTGGCACAATTTTCGAGACGTTTTGCACCGCTTCACATTTGTGGCCGCGAGCACGGCAAAGACACACCGGGGGACAGGAGAATTGGGAAAGCAGGAACTTAGGTGTTTCGGGCAGTTTTTTGGGATCTCGGTGAGGGGTGTGAGTTTGGTAAATTGTGAGAATGTCATAACAAGTAGGATTATGCCGTACCTTGATACATATATTTATCCTACCTGATTAGACATAGATCCTTTCGGAAACAGCTCGGATGGTAAGTTAGCTAGGGATTTGCTCAGTTTGATAACCAGAGTAATAGTACTTCGGTCCAGTGCTTAATTCCACCATATAAATCTGTTCAGACTTACCGATCGCTTGCAGGGAAGTAAATTCTGAAAAGGATGAGATCATGAGGACACACTGTTTATGTTTTTGAGGTTGCCCGATCTCACCAAAAATATTTTTGTAATCAGTCTGTTTTGAGTCGTTTGAGTCTGTGTATATTCTACCTGAGTCAGTTTTTCTATCGATTCGTCCGGTTGAAAGGTTCGGGTCGAAAGCGTATGCAACGGTAGGGTATGTAAAGAGTCAGTCACGAGGACAGAAATGCAGGCTAGATTTGGCAGGATTGCTCGGGACGAGCAATGCTTAGTGCGGGGGTATTTGATAACGCCCAATTAGGGGTTATCTTTTAGCCTGATTTCACGAGTATTTGTGTCGGAAATAGCGGTTTTTGCCAGAAATTGCCTTAGAATGCCTCGGGAATCTAGAACGAGACGTTTATTTGTACTTCCTGGATTTCTGCATATTTATTGTTATATTTGGATATGATCGCGGGTTTTCGTTCGTGTTGCCTTTTCAGGAACAGGTTTGGGAGGTGCATCGGGAAGCGTGCCGGGACCAAGCCGGGACCGTCTCGGGAAACATGCACAAAACCGGGACAAGACGGGAACACGGAAAAGCAGGAGAACACAAAGGGAGGCAAACCGAGAGCGTCAGGCAGAAGAGTGGGACCCAGGGGACCCAACCAGGCCCACCAAAGGACCAAGCAGGGCCCCATCTCCACCTCCCTGTCTGCGTATATACGCAGGCCTGCGTATATACGCAGCCATGCGTATATACGCAGGCAGGAGGGGGAGAGGGTGAGGTGATTACAGGCCCTGGTTGCGTATATACGCAACCCTGCGTATATACGCAGCCAGTTTGACTTTTTGGTCAAAGACGGTGGACCGATGGCAGATTCCGTAATTTCCGGCGCACGCGTTTCGGGGAAAACAGAACTATTTAAAGACTCGTCCAGACTCATTTTGAATTCACGGAGATACAACACAATTCTCAGCACAACCGAAGGACAAGTCAGAGCATTCACGGAGAGCACGAAAGCGCGATTCGAGATTCGAAGACTTAGTTTGATTTCGTTCTCTCTCTTTATATTCAGAAACTGCGTTTTGTATTATGTCTAGTCGTAGCTAAACTTCTCACCTAGGTTCTCGGTGAACCTAGGGTTTCGTATCCAGATTTTATGACTACTTCGTTTATGGATTCATGATGATTATCTTAATTCAGCAAGTTATATCTGTTATTCTGGTTTTGAATGTTATCGTATATGCATGATAGGATTGATCACCCAGGATTGCTATAGACCTGAGCTTGTAGGTGAAAACGTCAAGTTAGGGTTAGGAAGAAAAACCAGGATTTAGTACCTTACCCTGATAGACCGACCAGAGAAAGGGAGATAGGGCTAGCATCGAAAAACGTGAGACTAACTGTTAGAGAATTTGACCCGGGCCATTCGGACAGGTTAGAAACCCTAACAGCCTTAGACCGAGACTGCAGATTTAGGCAGCTTAACAAGAATCCGAAAGTCTGCAGGATCGGGATTACGTGTGGAATCTGAAAAGTCACTGCACAACTGGTACGTTGCACAGATATCGAAACTGCAGAGTGTTTTCATAATCGAACGTAAAACTGAAATCTGTAGAAACCCTAGGGGATCCCGGAGCCTAGTCTTCATCTATTATCGTTACAACCGATTCAACTTATTTCAGAAAAGTCACAAAAAAAATATTTACGTTTACGTTTTGAATTCCTGTTTTTAGTTTAGTCACTACAATCACAACCTACTCCTCCTTGTTACTACACTCGGTTAACCGAAACTGACAACGTGAGTAAACCCGAATAGTCCTCGTGGGAACGATCACCCGAGTCTAATTGCACCCGGTATTACAAGATTCGTACACTTGCGACAGCACGTTAGTTTGCGCATCATACTAGACCAGATGTGTCATATGCCTTGAGTATGACAAGAAGATACCAATCCAATCCAGGTGAGAGTCACTGGATTGCAGTCAAGAACATCCTAAAGTACTTGAGAAGAACTAAGGATGCTTTATTGATATTTGGCGGTGAGGAAGAGTTGCGTGTAAGAGGTTACACTGATGCAAGCTTCCAAACCGACAGAGATGACTTTAGATCACAGTCAGGATATGTGTTTTGCCTGAATGGAGTAGCGGTGAGCTGGAAGAGTTCCAAGCAAGAGACGGTGGCTGATTCTACAACAGAGGCTGAGTACATTGTTGCAAATGGCGCAGCAAAGGAAGCTGTTTGGATCAGAAAGTTTGTTTCTGAACTTGGTGTGGTTACTAGCATTGCAGACCCAGTCGAGTTGTACTGTGACAACACTGGGGCGATCACGCAATCAAAGGAACCCAGGTCACACCAGAAATCCAAGCACGTGCTCAGGAAGTTTCATCTAATTCGAGATATTATCGATAGAGGAGACGTTCGGATATGCAAGATTCCTACAGATGAGAATCTGTCAGACCTGCTTACAAAGCCGCTCACGTAGTGGAAGCATGAAGGGCACACTAGGAGTATGGGCATACGAGATGCGCCAGATTTGCTCTAGTGCAAGTGGGAGACTGTTGGAATAGATGCCCTAGAGGCAATCTAGTTAAGTACGAATTTATTTGTGGCTAGAAATTCATTTATTATTTATTGGATATTTAATATAATGAAGTCCTTAGATTTACAATTGTGTTGTTTATCTTAAATATCCCTAGTCCAGTATAATGATTAATGGGACAATCATCTATAGACTAGTATGGGGTTGGATTGATATGGAGATATCATGATCCAACACATAGGTGTGCATTAGGGGTAATGGTGCACTGGATTGACCCATCTCCGAGAAGGCTACATACACATTATGTTGAGTCACAAGCTCTTCTCGCGGTGCAATGGTATTGTCATCCTTAGACTTGAAGTCGCTAGATATTCTAGTTGTGGATTATTGTGATTTTGGTAGCGTTAAACGCTACACCGTAACTGGGTAGTTATAAAGGCGTGTAATTGATACAATAAGAAGCAAGCTTAGAGATCGTTGTGGACGTAGATAGAATTTGTCCCTCCCACATAACGGGAGAAAATATCCTAGGCCACTCGAGGGATAGTGCTTATAGAATATCTGGCCAGACTCAAATAAATCAATATGGGATGTTGAAGTTATTTGCACGAATAAGGCTATTCCCATGGATCGAGAAACTATGGATTGGATATACGAGTGTGACTTGTATGTCTCATTTCCAATCAGGATATAGGGACAAAGGGATGAGACAATTACTTGTACAAAGGTTGTCAAGATGACTATTATATTAGTCGGCTAGAATGGATGTTTTGCTAGAAACCGCTCCATATTAGCAAATAGTTGCTACCAACTAGATAGAACCTATGGGGTCACACACTATATAGAGTTGAACTAGATTTGGGAATTAATTAATTGGATTAATTAATTAGAAGGATCACTTTTCAAAACCTTGCAAACTTAGTAGGGACTAATTTGCAAGGAAGGGACTAAATCGAATTCTAGTAGGACTAGAATAAGTCCTTTAGGTAGTTGGCAAGGAGTTGTTGGACTATATAAAGGACCTTCCTTCCTTCCTTCCCATAACTTATGCTCATAATTGATCATAACTAGAGTGGGATAGAACAAAAGGAAAGAGAAACAAGCAAGGAAGGAGCCGACCGCCCCTCCCTCGCCGCCGCGCGTCCCCGTCGGCCCCAAGGAGGCCGAACCTCCTTGGTTTGGTCTCGTTTTGCGTGATTCTTCTTCCTCTTCCTCTTTCCGGGCTAGCACCAAGGAGTGGGAGATGTAGAATCAAATCTAGGCGTGGACCAACTATAGAGAACATGACACAATTCGCGTTTGAAGTCATCAAAGGAGAACCCTAAGGTGTGTTATTGATTTCTTCCTTTACCATCGTTATGTCTCTTAACTTGTGATCCTTGGAGGGTTTTGCATGGTTAATTTTTGTTTCCGTTGCGCATCCATGAATCAAAACCCTACAGTACTTACCACTTAGTCAAAGAACAACGACAAGAAATGCTAGCACTTCAACGAGGAAACTGGTCTCATACAAAATTCGGTCTCACGGTCAATGCAGCAACACGAATACATACATCTCCTTGGAACGATCCTTAACAACGGCTGGATATACTCAATTTAAGTATACAACCTATTAGCATATACCCTCTATATGAGATGGTATGCAAGAATGCAATGAAATTCAGGTCATGCAAGCTAACTGACCAAACCCCCCTGAAACTCCCAAACTGGCTAGTACAGTCTCTGACTGTGACTAGACCTCAAAATATACTCCTAATGGTCCGAAAACTTGCAAAAATGACTCCTTCATCTCCCATATGAACCTGACATTGAAACTTTAACTTTAGTAATTTACACTTAGCCCCCTAAAGTTTATTAAAACTGCAAAAAGGCCCTAACTGTTGACTGGGTCAACCCTTACCAAGATTTACATACGAGTACTCAAATATCATACAAGACATGCTAACAAACTCTAAGTTACTAAACTAATGTTAATTCAAAGCTTAAGTGAAATTACCATATTAGCCCTCCTATATAGATCAGTCAATATAGGGTTTTCGAAAAGTCAAACTTGTCCAAACTTGATATTTAGACACAGAATATTAATACAAACAAGTTTCATGAAGAACGCTAAGGCTAGAAATGTCACTTAGAATGTCGAATTCAAAATTCAAATATAGGGGAAAATCCACTCAAATATTCGACTTCACATATGATTTATGATCAATTGAGGAGGATATTTGGAAATCTAAAAATTATGATATTCAAGATGGTAGTTCAAGGATTCTCGAACATATTTGAACTCTAAAAAACTCAAAATATTTCACAAGATATGCTTGGTCAAAGTTGGTTAAAAGAATCATGTGTCAATACATAAAAAAAAATCACGCATTTTAAAAGTTCTAAGCAGCAACTTTACACTTGATTTATGAGGAATCCGTTATGAAATTGAAGATGACTCATTGTGGATAAAATATAATATTATGTACCAGATACACGTAGGAGAAATAAAAACAAGATTTAATTATGTTTGAGGGAGTTATAATCGTTTGAATATGACTACTTCAATCCAAAGTTCAACAATTAGAAAAAAATCTGCTCCGGACAGATTGAACAACACAAAATGTAATGAATTCAACTCGATTTTTAGGTGGGTTAAATTTGTAGAAAGCTAAAACTTGAAAGTTGTAGCAAATTATCTCAGGATTCCAGAAAGACAAGGCTTGCATGAATTGAGGGAGTAACGAGAGAGATATAAGCCCGTGAACATGGCTGCTTTCCATGCCAGAAAACAACCAAAAGGTGTGAAACATGGAATCAAACTCGATTCAAAACAAATTCTGGGTAGTTTAGATGCTTCTAATGCATTCCTAAGGTCATAGGGATCACATTGATATAAGGAACATCGAATTTGGTGGAGAAATGTGGGAGTTACCATTTCCCGTCGGCCATGGGGGTTTGGCGGCGACAAGTTTCGGCCAAGCGCGGTGGCTTGAGCAAATTACGGTGATTTACATGCCGCGCTTGTGTTTACCGGCTTTGCCTCGACATCAGGAAAAAGAATATGTGGTTTAATTGCGCTTAAATACAACGAGGAGGGAGAAATCGATGAAATACCGCAACTAGGGCTCTTCAGTTCTTACCCGTTTCTGAAATCCATAGCCAACGAATCGACAAATTGATTTGGGGCTTTGGATCACCGGGGTGTGGAGTACCACCAATAGTAGTAGCTCGGAGTAATAAGGAGGATTGAGGGAGATGAAATATTACAAGAAGAAGATGATGAAGAACAAGAATGTGTTCTTGAGTGTTACTGAGAGAGAGAAACCCAAAAGAGGGAAATTGACTTTTGTGATGCAACAAAATTGTACTTGAGATGATATAGATGGTTGACTCCTTATGGGTGAGGTGTCAAATGATCCACTAGGCTATGCATGCAAGATGACACATGTAGGGGAGGTTTGTAGTTATCTCTTTGTGGAAATTCAGATGCTGACTTTGCACGATATAAAGTTGATAGAAAGAGCAGTTCATGTGTTGCATATTCCTTGATTCATCCATAATCAGCTGACATTCAAAGAAACAAAACTATGTGTCATTATCAATAGCTGAAGCTAAATATATAGCAGCTGGATTATGCTGTTCACAAGTGCTGTGGATTGCTCAGCAAATGAGGAATCCTGGATTTAATTTCAAAGAAATACCTATCAAATGTGCCAGCAACAGTGCTTTTCCAATTACAAAGAATCCAATTCAGCATTCCAGAACCAAGCACTAGGGGTGTTCGCGGGGCGGTTTGGGCGGTTAAAACCTTAATTTCTCCCCATCCCGACCACCTCTGGTTGAAAAAATTGCTACCCAAACCTACCCAAGTAATCGCTAAACCCAAACCTAACCGAATATTTCGGGTCGGCTCGATTCGGTTCGGTCCCCTAGCACACGATGAATGAACTTGATTAAAAAGTATTACTCGCTTAGATAATATTCAAAATAATTTCTACTAGAATAATACATCTCTTTTAAGCGGTCTAATATTAATGTTCATGGGACATTTTGGGAGTATCCGACGATTTGAGAAAATGTAATAGCTACATGTTTATGATTTATTTGCATATTATATGTGAATATGATGAAAGACTTATAAATGATTTTTTTGTGCATGAAGATATCACAACTGTGATCACAACTTATTAAGTTATATTAAATCGTTATATAAGTGGTTATTATGATAAATTTGTTAGATTAGAACTCTATAGTTACAAGTATAGAAAAAAAAAAAATTATGTTGGGCGGGGCGGTTTTGGGCTAAACGGCCAAATCACTTTAATACCCATAACCAATCGGTAATGGCCGGGTTGAAATTTTATGAACCCGAAATGAATCATTTAACCCAATCCTTTTTATATATTGGGTAGGTTCAGCTTGTACTGGCCGGTTTGGGCGGGTCGCTCGGGTTTTTGGACACCCCTACCAAGCACATAGATGTTAGACACCATTTCATCAGAGATCATGCTGAGAAATGTGATGTTGTTCTTGAATATGTTTCTACTAACAAACAACAGATATCTTCTCTAAACCATTGTCAGGAGAAAGATTTACTTAGGGGGAGTATCGGGTAACTTTCAAGTAAAGTATTATATGTTTCAAAGTTTTAAACTAATTTTCAAAGCCTTGAAAATCGTTTCAAAGCCTTGATGTTACTTGTTTCAGCAGGATAGCTTTTCAAGGCCTTGAAATTCTTTCTAAAGCCTTGAAAATAAGTTTGTATGCTATTTAGTAAAAAGTTGGATCTTCCAATATTGGGTGCTATCTCAGTAGATAATTTCTCAATATTGTATTTAATTTTCAAAATTTATTTTCGTATAAATCAGTATTATTTTATTTCCTTTCCCACGTCACACACACACACAAATTTGAATTTCATTCAAACTGCAAATATCTTAAAGAGATTTGGAAATATTTATGTTTCCTTATCTAACTCAAAATCTTTAGTATTTATCTTCTTCTTCTCTCTCTCTCTCTCTCTCTCTCTCTCTCTCTCTCTCTCTCTCTCTCTCTCTTCTCCGTATCACTCCTGCCTATCTCTTCTTCACCCTTGAACCCTAATGAGCTCAAGAAGAGAATCCCAAAGAATGAAGATGGATGGAGGTTCAAAGGTGGTTTCAGAAAAGAAGAGGAAGACTGCAGAAGATGTGGTTCAAAACATCATTTGTGATTCTAGTTCCAGAACTCCAACTGTAGAAAAGGCTCCTTCTCCTCCAAAGAAGAAAATCAAGAAAGATCTGACACCAGCTTCTAGCAAGAAGAAGAAGAAGGAAGACACGTCTGCTTTTGAGAAACAGCCTAAGGAACTAGTGGCTAGTTCAAAGAAGTTGAAGAAGAAGAAGCCTACAATTGCTGACATGGGAAAAGGAAAAGCTGCAGAGGATGAACAAGAGAAAAGCACTGGAAAAGAAATTCAGATCTATTCAGAAAAGCCTCAGTCCCCTGGTAAGAAATCTATTATTTCAACCAAGTGGTTTATTTCTCAAACTGCTAGAGGAAAATGGTTAGATGAGTTTGCTTCTAGACCAATAGCATATTGTAGCATGGTTAGTGTTAACATGTTGAAAACCACGAATCTGGAGTGAGTTAAGAAAAGCGCTCTTTGGAAAATCTTAAACCCTCCTCAAGTGGCCTATCCTAGGCTTCCTAGGCTTTCTATCTGAACATGAGTTAACTCAAAACAATTGTTAACTTGGTGATTCAATATAAAGTTGCTGGGATCATAATGGAGTTAGATCACTCAGAGTTTGACAATGTTCTAGGCTTTCCCAAGAGATATAATACTGAAAACTATCCCAAAAAGGTTGAAGCTTTGAAACTGGCTAGGGAATAATTCTTTCTACCTAATGTCTCTAACTCCTCTAAACATTTAACACACTCTATGCTAACTATTGAAGCAAAAGTTTTGTTTAACATCCTGATGAGGTGTGTAGTGCCTAGGGAGAATTGAAAAGAGTTGATCACTGACATGGTGTTATATTTGATGTACTTGATCATGCATGGATATGAGATTGATCTTCCAACAATTGTGATGGAACACATGCTCTAATCCCAGACAAAAGAAAGAAAGCACCCTTTGCCGTATGCTAATTTGCTTTCTGCTATCTTTCTACACCTTGAACTCACTAGTGACAGAGAAGAAACCATTACCACTGGTTTTGCATGCTTGATGATACAATATTTGAGAGAATTGGTGTTGTGAAAACCAGTGATGGGATTTGGAAGTTATACTATGATCTGTCTGAGAAGGATTTGCAATCCAAGAAGTTTCTTAAACCCAAGGCCTTCACCCCTCCTTCAAGCGAGTAAAGTATATGGTTGAAAGCATCTTTAAGAGTATCAATTTACTTCATGTGGAAGAAGAAGTGTCTCAGGCTGCCCAAGAATCAAAGAAGGATGCGGAAGGTTCAACCAGAGATTTGTTTAGTGAGCATACAACTCAGGATGAGAATACATGGGTGGTGGAAAAAGGGAAAAAGGTAGTTCAAGAACAGGGAGATAAAGATCAAGAGAAAGCAGATGCGGACAGTCCAGACTCAGGGATGTTTCTCAAAGATGCTAAGAAGAAAAAGAAGAAAAACAACATTCCAGAGATACTGACAGAAATTTTTGAAGATGATGTGCATTCAGGTGTTGCTGCTAAGGCGGCTTAGGAAGAACAACAAGATGATGAGGATGATGAAGAAGATGCTGAGTCAAAGGGAGATGGAGACCCAACCCCTTAATTATTTCCTCTTCGTTCTATCGTTTTCAAGGCCTTGATTTTCTTTTCAAAGTCTTTAAAAATTCTGTCTTTTCAAAACTTTTTTCCTTAGTTTTCCAAATTTTGATCCAACATTTTCTCAATACTTTTTGATGAAATTCGCAAAGGGGGAGAAATTTAGGGTGTTTATTTGTTTTATTTCAGTATTTTTTTATCTAGCTTAGAGATCTGGTTTAGATCAGTAGGCTTTGCTAGACATTACTACTGTTTTGTTGCTAATAAGTTGGATTGCTTGGATATCTTGTGTTACAGTTTACTTTTAGTATTTTTTATCTGGCTTAGAGATCTAGTTTAGATCAATAGGGTTTTCTAGACATTGCTACTGTTTTGTTGCTAATAAGTTTGATTGCTTGGATATCTTGTGTTACAGTTTACTATCATGGATTTCTACTATGCTCTAATGAATATTTTTTTTGCAGAAAATCAGTCCCTAAAAAGATTTTTGTTTTGTCTTTCATCAACGGGGAGATTGTAAGTTCAGCCTGTTTCAAGGCCTTGAAACTGCTTTCAAGGGTTTGAAACAAGCACTACAGAATACAACATGAACTAAGGGGGAGATTTTGATTTCATTCCAACTCATGATGTCCTATGATTGATTATATGTTACTTGATGATGAAATACAAATCATTTTGCTACTCTAAAATGTGACTAATCTATCTGTTTGACTAAGTTCTTGCTGGCATATACAGTTGACTATTTTGAAGGAATTAGTTCCTAAACTGAATGTTGCAGAAAAGGAAACTGAGCTGTTGATTGATGCTTTGTTGGTTAAATCTGATCAAGACCTTCCGAACTTACTCCTAAACAAGATCAAAGACAGTATCTTTGAAGATACTGAGCAACTAGCCGTTGGAAGAGCTGTTAGAAGAGTCAAAGATTTGAAGCTCATTTTTAAGAAAGTTTGTTGAGAAGATCTTGAAGATCTTCAATTCAAACAGACTGATTAAAAGAGGGAATTGATGAAGAATTCCAAAGACACAACAGAGCACAATAGAAAGAGAAATTCAAACCCTATAGAGGATTGACAAGCAACCTAGAAGCAGATCTACATCACTCAATCCAATCTTCTGAAGAACACTGCATTCTCACTGAAGACTTAGTTCTCAGTGTTCTTCTCTTCTGATCATCATTTGTATATCATTTAGATAATACTTCTAGTTCTTATTATCGTGGATTTTTCAAGGTGAAAAATAGAGAATCCTTAGTTAATAAGTTAGCTAGAGCAGGTATTAGATAGGTTAGTGAGAACCACAAGCTGTAACAGAGTAAGGCATCACTCTGTGCTTGAGATCTAGGGCTTAGCTTTTGATTAATAAGAATTGAGTTGAAAATCCTGCAGGGATTAAGTCCTTGAGGTAGAGACGTATGTCCAAGTGGACTCTTGCCTTTACTTTACTTCTTTTTTACTTAGCTCATACACTGCTCAAAACAGGTTTCTATTTAAGGGCATGAAACTCATTTCAAGGCCTTGAAAACTATCTTATTTCTCTTTACTTTTTGTTTTGATTCAAAGAACTTGAAACTCATTTCAAAGCCTTGAAATACTTGCTGCACTTCACAAACATGTTTGAAACCATTCTTTTTGCTAAAGTTGCAAAAGTTGCCTTACTCTATTCAATCCCCCCTTCAAGAGTATTGATCCTGTAGTTATTCCTACATTATTGTCCTTCATGTTTGTTGCTCCAAATAAATCCGAAAGTTTTAACGGCCCAGGGAGGAAATTATATGAGGGCAAGGGTTAGACTTGATATCGATAAACCCCTAAAACGGGGGGGGGGGGGGGGGTTATATTATGGTTTAAGGTGAAAATTTGTGGCTCGACTATAAGTATGAGCGTGTCCCTTTGCTATGCTTTTGGTGTGGAAGGTGTAGGGTTTTGGTTCATGGATGCGCAACGGAAACAATAATTAACCATGAAAAACCCTCCAAGGATCACAAGTCAAGAGACATAACGATGGTAAAGGAAGAAATCAATAACACACCTTAGGGTTCTCCTTTGATGACTTCAAACGCGAATTGTGTCACATTATCTATAGTTGATCCACGCCTAGAGTTGATTTCTAGATTTCCCACTCCTTGGTGCTAGCCCGGAAATAGGAAGAGGAAGAAGAATCACGCAAAACGAGACCAAACCAAGGAGGTTCGGCATCCTTGGGGCCGACGGGGACGGGCGGCGACAAAGGGAGCGGGGGGTGGGGGGGGCTTCATACTTGCTTGTTGCTCTCTCCTATTGTTCTCTCCCACTCTAGTTATGATCAATTATGAGCATAAGTTATGGGAAGGAAGGAAGGTCCTTTATATAGTCCAACAACTCCTTGCCAACTACCTAAAGGACTTATTCTAGTCCTACTAGAATTCAATTTAGTCCCTTCCTTGCAAATTAGTCCCTACTAAGTTTGCAAGGTTTTGCAAAGTGATCCTTCTAATTAATTAATCCAATTAATTAATTCCCAAATCTAGTTCAACTCTATATAGAGTGTGACCCCATAGGTTCTATCTAGTTGGTGGCAACTATTTGCTAATATGGAGCGGTTTCTAGCAAAACATCCATTCTAGCCAACTAATAGAATAGTCATCTTGACAACCTTTGTACAAGTAATTGTCTCATCCCTTTGTCTCTATATCCGGATTGAGCATGAGACATACAAGTCACACTCGTATATCTAATCCATAGTTTCTCGATCCATGGGAATATCCTTATTCGTGCAAATAACATCAATATCCCATATTGATTTATTTGAGTCTGGCCAGACATTCTATAAGCACTATCCCTCGAGTGGCCTAGGATATTTGCTCCCGTTATGTGGGAGGGAAAAATTCTATCTACGTCCACTACGATCTCTAAGCTATCTTCTTATTGTATACAGTACATGCCTTTATAACTACCCAGTTACGGTGTAGCTTTTAACGCTACCAAAATCACAATAATCCACAACTAGAATATCTAGTGACTTCAAGTCTAAGGATGACAATACCATTGCACCGCGAGAAGCGCTTGTGACTCAACATAACGTGCATGTAGCCTTCTCGGAGATGGGTCAATCCAGTGCGTCATTACCCTTAATGTACACCTATGTGTTGGATCATGATATCTCCATATCAATCCAACCACATACTAGTCTATAGATGATTGTCCCATTAATCATTATACTGGACTAGGGATATTTAAGATAAACAACACAATTGTAAATCTAAGGACTTCATTATATTAAATATCCAATAAATAATAAATGATTTTCTAGCCACAGATAAATTCATACTAAACTAGATTGCCTCTAGGGCATCTATTCCAACAGTCTCCCACTTGCACTAGAGCCAATCTGGCGCATCTCGTATGCCCATACTCCTAGTGTGCCCTTCATGCTTCCACTGCGTGAGCGGCTTTGTAAGCGGGTCTGACAGATTCTCATTTGTAGGAATCTTGCATATCCGAACGTCTCCTCTATCGATAATATCTCGAATAAGATGAAACTTCCTGAGCACGTGCTTGGATTTCTGGTGCGAACTGGGTTCCTTCGATTGTGCGATCGCCCCAGTGTTGTCACAGTACAACTCTACTGGATCCGCAATGCTAGTAACCACACCAAGTTCAGAAAAAACTTTCTTATGCAAACAGCTTCCTTTGCTGCGCCATTTGCAGCAATTTACTCAGCCTCTGTTGTAGAATCAGCCACTGTCTCTTGCTTTGAAATCTTCCAGCTCACCGCTGCTCCATTCAGGCAAAACACATATCCCAACTGTGATCTAAATTCATCTCTGTCGGTTTTGAAGCTTGCATCAGTGTAACCCCTTACACGCAACTCTTCCTCACCGCCAAATATCAAGAAAGCATCCTTAGTTCTTCTCAAGTACTTTAGGATGTTCTTGACTGCAATCCAGTGACTCTCACCTGGATTGGATTGGTATCTGCTTGTCATACTCAAGGCATATGACACATCTGGTCTAGTTCAAAACATGGCGTACATGATAGATCCTATGGCCGAGGCATAGGGAATTCTACTCATGCGTTCCCTCTCAATCTCATTGGAAGGACAACCACTCTTCGAAAGAGTGATTCCATGTGACATGGGCAAGAATCCCTTCTTGGAATCTTGCATGTTGAACCGTTTCAACACGTTGTCAATATATGTACTTTGGCTTAGGCCTAGCAGTCTCTTAGAACTATCTCTATAGATCTTTATACGGAGTATATAGGCTGCTTCCCCTAAGTCTTTCATTGAGAAACACTTCCCTAGCCAATCTTTAACAGATTGTAGCATGGGAACGTCGTTTCCAATGAGTAGTATGCCATCCACATACAAGACCATAAAAGCTACAGAGCTCCCACTAACCTTCTTGTAGACACAAGACTCATCTTCGTTCCTGATGAAGCCAAACTCTTTGACTACTTCATCAAAACGTCGATTCCAACTCCTAGAAGCCTTCTTCAATCCATAAATGGATCGTTGCAGCTTAAAGACTTTGTTGGCTTGCTTTGGATCCTCAAAACCCTCCGGCTGTATCATATACACGTCCTCGAGGAGATTCCCATAAAGGAATGCTGTTTTGACATCCATCTGCCAAATATCATAGTCATGGTATGCTGCAATCGCAAGTAGGATTCGGATGGATTTGGTCATAGCGACTGGTGAAAAGGTTTCATCATATTCAATACCATGAATCTGTCTGAATCCTTTAGCCACCAATCGGCCCTTATAGGTAATCACATTACCATCCATGTCGATCTTCTTCTTGAAGACCCACTTGCACCCTATGGGCCGCGCCCCTTCGAGTGGTTCCACCAAAGTCCATACTTTGTTGGTATACATGGATTCCATCTCGGATGTCATGGCTTCTAGCCACTTCTGAGAGTCTGGGCCTTTCATGGCCTCTTCATAGGTAGTAGGCTCATCATCTATGAGCATTGTGTCACCGGAATCGGTCACGAGAAGTCCATACCTCTCGAGTTCCTTGCGCACTCTACTAGATCTACGAAGCTCTTGTGTTACCTGAACAGGTTGCTCCACAACCGCTTGTGGTTCCTGTTCATGTTCCATAATCGGTTCAGTGATTTGAGGTTCTTGAACCTCTTCAAGCTCTACATTCCTCCCACTTGCTTCTTTAGAGACAAATTCTCTTCCTAGAAACACGCCGGTCCGCGCAACAAACACTTTGTTCTCGGTTGGATTGTAGAAGTAGTAGCCCTTAGTTTCCTTAGGGTACCCCATAAATTTACACTTATCCGATTTCGGCCCTAGCTTGTCTGATTGTAAACGTTTTACATAGACATCGCAGCCCCAAATCCTCATGAACGACAGTGTGGGACGCCTCCCACTCCACATCTCATATGGTGTCTTCATGACTGATTTAGATGGAACACGGTTAATGGTGAAAGCTGCACTTAATAGAGAGTGGCCCCAAAACGATAATGGAAGATCGATTTGACACATCATAGATCGAACCATATCTAATAGGGTTCGATTCATCCTCTCAGACACGCCATTCCATTGTGGCGTTCCGGGTGGAGTGAGTTGGGATACGATCCCACACTCTCTAAGATAGTCGTCAAACTCTTGGCTCAATTATTCTCCTCCACGATCCGATCGTAGAGCCTTGATACTTTTGCCAAGTTGTTTCTCTACTTCATTCTTGAATTCTTTGAACACTTCAAAGGATTCGGATTTGCCCTCATAAGGTACACAAATCCATATCTACTGTAATCATCAGTAAATGTAATGAATTAGACATAACCACCCCTGGCAGGCGTGGCAAATGGCCCACACACATCAATATGTATGAGCGCCAATTGCTCACTAGTCCTCTCACCTTTCTTACTGAAAACTTTTTCATTTTTCCCAATAAACAAGCCTCACATGTCTCATATGATTCAAAATCAAATGAGTCTAGTAATCCATCTTTATGGAGTCTAGATACACGTTTCTCGTTTATGTGGCCTAAACGACAGTGCCATAAATAAGCAGGATTTAAATCATTTGTTTTAATCCGCTTGGTATTAATGTTGTAGACAGGATTGCTTAGATCAAGGACATACAGTCCATTAAATAATTGCGCACTAAAATAGTGAATATTATTCAAATAAAAGGAACAACAATTGTTCTTTATTGAAATAATAAAACCATCCTTTTCCAAAAAAGAAATAGAAATAATGTTTCTGCTCATAGCAGGCACAAATTAGCAATTATTTAATTATAAAACTAATCCTGAAGGCAGAGATAGCTCGCACACACCTATGTCCACGCAGCAACTTTTGCTCCATTCCCAACGCGCAGATCTACCTCTCCTTTAGCCAATCTTCTACTTCTCTTTAGATCCTGCACATTTCGAAAAATGTGAGATCCACATCCAGTATCTAATACCCATGATGTAGAGACAGTTAAATTGACATCTGCAACAAAAATACCTGGTGGTAGTGGAATCACTATTCCAAGCCTCTTGTCCTCCAGATATTTTGGGCAGTTCCTCCTCCAGTGTCCAGGTTGACTGCAGTAGTGACATTCACCTTTAGTCACACCTTTGGCAATGCCACCAACAGGCTTAAGGGCAGTTTCCTTGGACTTGGCAACTGACTTGCCTTTGCCCTTGGAGGATGAGGCAAACCTTTTTCCCTTTCCTTTCTGCACCATCATAATGGCCTTGCCCTTACCCTTGTTGATGCTCTGTTCAGCTGTCCTCAACATATTGAGTAAATCTGGCAGTGGTTTCACGATCTCGTTCATGTTATAGTTCATGATGAACTGTCCATAACTCTCAGGCAACGATTGCAACACGAGATCGGTTGCCAACTCTTGGCCGACCGGGAACCCTAGTCGGGCGAGATTCTCCAAGTACCCGATCATACGGAGTACATGGGGTCCCACCGGGTTCCCTTCTTCCAGATGACACTTGAACAGTGCCTTAGAGACCTCATACCTCTCTACCCTTGCCTGCTCTTGGAAGAGCTGCTTCAGATGCTCGATCATATCGACAGCATTCATGTTTTCGTGTTGCTTGTGAAGCTCAGAAGTCATGGTGCATAGCATAAGGCAGGCCGCATCATTAGCGTCATCAACACGCTTTTGATACGCCTTTAGGGCAGCAGGTGTTTGGTTCTCTGGACCTTCTAGAACATGCTCCTCTATTGCGTACAGTTTCTTCTCTTGCTTGAGAAGAATTCTCAAGTTTCTGTACCAATCAAGAAAGTTGGTTCTGGAGAGCTTGTCCTTCTCAAGGACAGATCGTAGGGAATGTTGTGAACTCGATGAGTTGTTTGCCATTTGGAATTCTACAAAAGGAAAATACGCAAGTTTTAGTATTTGTGATTTTTTTGACTATATTTAATAATGGCTAGTTTATTAAATACAGCTCCCACTATTTTTCTACGGATTAATAACCCTCGAGATATTAATGCGGAAAATATCATTATATTTTCTAGTGGGCCAAGATCCATGTTTCATCTCCTTATGAGCTTGCTTTGGCAAGTCACCCATAATTTGACTACTTTAGGTAGGAACAATTCCAATTGCATCCCTTATGCAACTCTTGGTTCAATTGGGCAAATAACTCCTTATTTATCCATCCATATGGATAATCCCAATTGATTGCCTCTAGGTTTCTTAATCATATTAATATCCTAGTTGTGTTCAACCTCTTATTTAAACAATTGCACATTACTAGCTTGTGCCATCGCATTCCATCATTATGAACCAAGTCGTCATGCTTTGGCACGCACGAACTTGATAAATAATGATGATAATGAGTGTTTAAATAACGAGAAGGCAAGAACACAATATTTGAATTTTGAGGGATTTTAAATTCAATTTTTAATTGTTTTGTTGATCAAAATCAACTAATCTATCTATTTGAGTTTGGGCACAACTCCAAATAATAGATCCGGTTTGTCTAATTATCTTATTATCCTAATTGCATGCATCATCCATACACCAACCACACAATAATAAGATAATAAAGTAAACAACCACAAAACAAAAATTAAACGTGATGTGGATATGGCCTTTTCTAGACTAAGATAATTCCAAGCCAATAGAATTATCTATGAACCCTAAAAGCAAACACATCTCCATGCGTCTTGATCTTTTGGTCCATCCCTCATAGTCTTGTGGAATGCTCCATGCTCCATTCTCTGTGGCTCCTTTTGGCTTTGGGCTTCTTTTCTTCAATCTTGGCTAACAATCTACTTTATCTAGCACTAGCTAACTTCTATACTAAATAAAATAAATCTCACAAGTTGAGAAAAAAAATGGCACGCAGGCCATAAAACCCTAATTAATTATTATAATTAATTGATCAGCTCGCAGGCCGTAAAACCAAACCACAAAATAAACATCCACATCAAACCACATCCTAAGTCCATATCCAATCACCATGCGATTCGCACATAAACAGTTAAAATCCAATTTTAACGCGCTTGGTCAATTTTAATTGATTTTAGGATTTCTAGGGTTAAAACGGTCCATGGGCCCAACAATCTAATTGCCCGGGCCCAAAAAGGTGAACCGCAAGGCCCTAGGGCCGGGCCGGCCACTAGCCCACGCGGCTAGGTCGCGGGCTAGGGCCGCCCGGCCCCTGGGCGGCCAAGACTTGGGCGGAAAGCAAGAGAGGCGATCCCCTTAGGGGGGCCGAACCTCTATAGGGAGTTGTTTCCAAAAAAACTCCCTTGCTTGGTGCCCAAGTTTGGTTGTTTCCTTGTTTTGGAAGAACTCCTTCTTCCCCAGGATGCCCAAACCCTAGATCTAAGATCCTAAAATTTCTCAAACTCACTAATTCATGCATCCAATGAAAAAATTAGATCTTGTTATGATATATTTTGACAAATTGCATCCCATGCTTGATTTGTCTTGTTTTATGCGATAAACAATCAATTTAAGGTGTAAAACAACTAAAACGTAACACATAAACCACGTTTATGCTCTACGACCTGTGGCTCTGATACCACTGTAGGGTTTTGATTCATGGATGCGCAACGGAAACAATAATTAACCATGCAAAACCCTCCAAGGATCACAAGTCAAGAGACATAACGATGGTAAAGGAAGAAATCAATACCACACCTTAGGGTTCTCCTTTGATGACTTGAAACGCGAATTGTGTCACGTTCTCTATAGTTGATCCACGCCTAGAGTTGATTTCTAGATCTCCAACTCCTTGGTGCTAGCCCGGAAAGAGGAAGAGGAAGAAGAATTACGCCAAACGAGACCAAAACAAGGAGGTTCGGCCTCCTTGGGGCCGACGGGGACGGGCGGCGGCTCCTTCCTTGCTTGTTGCTCTCTCCTTTTGTTCTCTCCAACTCTAGTTATGATAAATTATGAGCATAATTTTTGGGAAGGAGGAAGGTCCTTTATATAGTCCAACAACTCCTTGCCAACTACCTAACGGACTTATTCTAGTCCTACTAGAATTCAATTTAGTCCCTTCCTTGCAAATTAGTCCCTACTAAGTTTGCAAGGTTTTGGAAAGTGATCATTCTAATAAATTAATCCAATTAATTAATTCCCAAATCTAGTTCAACTCTATATAGCGTGTGACCCCATAGGTTCTATCTAGTTGGTAGCAACTATTTGCTAATATGAAGCGGTTTCTAGGAAAACATCCATTCTAGACAACTAATTGAATAGTCATCTTGACAACCTTTGTACAAGTAATTGTCTCATCCCTTTGTCTCTATATCCAGATTGAACACGAGACATACAAGTCACACTCGTATATCCAATCCATAGTTTCTCGATCCATGGGAATAGCCTTATTCGTGCAAATAACATCAATATCCCATATTGATTTATTTGAGTCTGGCCAGACATTCTATAAGCACTATCCAACGAGTGGCCTAGGATATTTGCTCCCGTTATGTGGGAGGGACAAATTCTATATACGTCCACTACGATCTCTAAGCTTGCTTCTTATTGTATCCAGTACACGCCTTTATAACTACCCAGTTACGGTGTAGCTTTTAACGCTACCAAAATCACAATAATCCACAACTAGAATATCTAGTGACTTCAAGTCTAAGGATGACAATACCATTGCAACCCGAGAAGCGCTTGTGACTCAACATAACGTGTATGTAGCCTTCTCGGAGATGGGTCAATCCAGTGCGTCATTACCCTTAATGCACACCTATGTGTTGGATCATGATATCTCCATATCAATCCAACCCCATACTAGTCTATAGATGATTGTCCCATTAATCATTATACTGGACTAGGGATATTTAAGATAAACAACCCAATTGTAAATCTAAGGACTTCATTTTATTAAATATTCAATAAATAATAAATGAATTTCTAGCCACAGATAAATTCATACTAAACTAGATTGCCTCTAGGGCATCTATTCCAACAGAAGGATTGGACATTATTATTATGAATTCATGAGGTAAACCGAACGCGGACAAGTGAAAACACAACCCAGTATACGGTGATTAGTTATGGTACAAACCAACCCAGAGGAGAAGGTTATTTGAGATGTTTTACGATAAAGAACAAGCAGTACAAGAGGAGGACGGGTAGAATAATACTGCTGAAGAGGAAGGGGCTAAAGTAGATAACTTGAAGAAGAGGATTTGGGATTTAGCGGCGAAGAGATTCGATCTACGGCTTTGATGGACACTGAATTTTTGAGCAAGCAACATGCTAGGCCAATGAAAGCCTTCAACAATCCTTTAGCGGAAGAAACATAACTTGTTAAAGTGGGTCATTTGGGTAAATTCTCAAAAGTACTAAAATCCAAGGGTGTATTTTTAAGTGAGGATACAATGTCTTTGAGGGCCAAGATAAAAGTTGGTGAAACAAATCTCTCCACTTACCCTAAAGACAAGGTAAGAGCACATAATAAGGGTCGAGGGAAAGGTTTAGCAGGCTTTCCGAAAAGCGGGAAAGGAGGGGGTAGAGGGAAAGCAAAACCCATGGGTGCTAGTAGTATGTTTGCTTAACCAGTTAGCCGTGTGGCTCATGTAAATATAGGTTGGACAGGCCACTCCTCGGCTTATTGCTCGAAAAATACTACTTGGGATGCAGATTTGTACTGGTCATTTGGCGCATAAAGCGCAACACCAATCAATAACAGTGTCTCAAAAGGTACAAAGTATGAGGAATATGGAGGTGAAGACATTTAGAAAGAGGGAATAGGATTCCGACACAGGATAGGGTCGCCTTAAAGGACCAAAATGATGTATTGGTTGAGGCTTCAAGTAATCCTAGACAGGCACAATGAATCTCCTAAGATGGAACGTGCAATGTTTGGCAACCCTCGTAGCGTTACATCTCTTCACGATCTTGTGAGGAGGAGGAAGCCGAATCTTGTTTTCATTTGGAAACAATAATGTATGCAACTAAAATTGATTGGATAAAGAGGGATTGGGTTTTGCTAAAGGCATTTTTTTGTGATTGTGTTAGTAATGGAAGTAGTAGAAGTCCAAGCAGTGGTTTAGCGTTGTTGTGGGATGATAATGTTAAATTTTTCTAATTAATTGGTCCAGATTTCATATACATGGCTTGGTGAGTTTCGATAATGACTCCAAGTAAGGATTTTTGACAGGTTTCTATGGTGATCCGACGAGGGAGGAGAGATACCAATCTTGGCAATTGCTAGAACGACTGAGTCTGAGGGGTCAGCCCTGGTGTGTTATAGAAGATTTCAATGCCTTTTCGTCTATCTTAGAGAAGGAAGGGGAAATACAAGTACCCTTTGGTCAGATAGAAGGATTTTGCAGTATTGTTGAACGCTTACAACTAAGGGATACGGGGTTTTCAGGGGTGCAGTTCACATGGAGCAACAATCAGGGTGATGAAAGAAAGCTCAGATAGATGTTTTGTTACTGATGAATGGTCAGATATATTTGTAGGGGATGGGTGCAACATCTAGTTGCTGAGGTGTCATACCCAATTCCAATTGAAGTCTGTTGGAGCATCCATAGTACGAAGAAGATCAAGGTGAAGCGTATATTTCAATTTGAGCCTATGTGGTTGCACCACGAAGGGTGTAAAAATGTTGTCCAGTATTGCTGGTCCAGCTCTGAGGGCCATGTTGAGGGAATATTAAATGCTACTGCCACTGTACTAAAACAATGGGAAATGAGTTCATTGAAAAATTTAAGAATCAACTGAAAAAACTCAGGCGCAGGTTACAACCGTTGGCCGAAGGTATTCAAACTTCAGAAGTCGTTTCTGAAACCAAGAGTGTCCGTAACAACATTCTCCAAATCCTAAGGGAGGAAGAGATGTGGCGACAACGATCTAGGGAGGGTTGGATGAGGAAGGGGGAAAAATACGAGATTTTTTCACCGAAAAGAACTTATTCGTAGAACAAGGAATATAATTGATGGCATAGAGGATAACACATGTTCTTGGGTAGATGATCCGATCCAGGTGTCATTGATTCTTGAGAACTATTTCGAAGACATTTGCAGCTCTACCGATCCGTCGCGAAAGCAAATGGAATTAGTTATGGCAGGGATAAAGGAGCTAGTCTCTCTGGAGCAACGCAGATTCATGAACCATGATTTTACAAAGGAGGATATTCGGGTTGCATTGAAGCAATTGGCGCCTTGTAAGGCACCTGGGCCCGTTGGATTTCCGTCCCTTTTCTTTTAGAAAAAATGTAATATGATAAGCAACGAAGTTGATGAGACTTTTACGAGCATACTGAACGGAAGAGGATACATTACCAGGTACAATCACACACTTATATCTTTAATCCTTAAAGTTAAAGAGGTCAAAAAGGTAACTGCTTTGCGCCCGATCAGCCTATGTAATACTATTTACAAATTTATTACCAAAGTTTTGAATAATCGCATGAAGATTATTCTTGATGGATTAATCTAGGAGAATCAGAGTGCTTTCGTACCTGGCAGGTTGATATTGGATAATACTTTTGACTGATTTTGAGCTGCTCCATACACTGAAGAACGCGAGGAAAGAAAAAATAGGTTTTCTTGCGCTCAAAGCTGGTATGAGTAAGGCATATGATAGAGTGGAATGATACTTCCTTAGGGAAGTAATGGAGTGCAAGGGTTGTAGAACAAGATGGATCGAAGTGGTGATGAATTGTATGTCTATAGCTTTCTACAACCTCCTTTTTAATGGTGAGGTTAAAGGATCGATTAATCCTGAAAAGGGGCTTAGATAAGGCTGCTCGCTTTCTCCTTATTTTTTTCTTTTAATAAGTGAAAGTCTCTCACGAATTTAAATTTAACTATGCAGGAGGGTTGCTTATCCGGCGTGGGTGCTTATAGAGGGGATCCAGTTATTTCTCATCTATTCTTTGCATATGACAGCCTTCTGTTTGCCAAATCTACAAGTTTAGAGAGCTGCGGGAAATCTTCAAAACCTATGAGGAAGTATCGGGTTAGAGACTGAATCTAGAGAAGTCCTCGATCGTTTACCCAGATAATGTAAGCCTAGAAGAGAAGACTGCACTAATTTAGCTTGTGGAGTACAACTAGTAAAGGAGCACGACAGTTATTTAGGTCTACTAACAGCAATTAGAAGAAGAAGGAAAACAACGTTTGGCTATCTTTTAGAAAGGATCATCAAAAAGCTGAAGGGGTTGAAGGGGAAGAGCTAGCAGCAAGTGGAAAATAAGTACTGATCAAAGTAGTTATCCAAGTCATTCCAAATTACGCAATGCGATGATTTTTACTACCAAAGAGTGTTTGCAACGATATGGAGAATTTAGTAAGACGATTTTTGTGGGGTGGATATGAGGATAAAAGGAAGGTTCCTTGGATTGTTTGGGATAAGATGAAGTTTCCAAAGGAAGATGAAGGGCTTGGTTTAAGAGATTTGTATGATTTTAACGTGGCTCTCTTGGTGAAACAAACCTGAAGGTTCCTACATAAGTTGAATTCCCTAGTTAGTATAGTGTTTAAAGCGAAGTACTATCGCGATTCTTCAATTCTAAAGGGGGATCTGAACCCGAAGAGTCAGGTATCATATTTTTTTCGTAGTATCATAGCTGGTCGAGATATGATAAAAGCAGGGATTGTATGGAATGTGGGCTCGGGTGGACAAATTTGTGTTTTCAAGGATAGCTGGTTAAAGCGTGCAAGAACCTTCAGAGTAATTTTTCCATGTCCGCTGGGAGCTGAAGAACTTACTGTGGACTATTTTATAAAACCATATACCACATAGTGGATAGAGGAGCGTTTGGCATAGTTTCTTCTTCCTGTTGATATATAAATCATCAGATTAATTCCTATTTCTGAGGCCCCTGCTAAGGATAATCTTTTTTTGTATCATTCAGATGATGGAAACTACTCAGTCTCCTCGAGTTATAGGGGAAAATCGTTAGGACAAAGGGAGATCCCTCCCCCTTAGCTGGTCTGGTAAATAGGCAATGGTTGTAGAAGATGTGGCGTATGAAGGTCCCAAAGAAAATAACTCAATGGGTGTTGATATAGAATTCATCAAATTGATTCCTATTTCTGAGGCCCCTGCTGAGGATAATCTTTTTTTTTTATCATTCAGATGACGGAAACTACTCTGTCTCCTCGAGTTATAGGGGAAAATCGTTAGGAAAAAGGGAGATCCCTCCCCCTCTGCTGGTCCGGTAAATAGGCAATGGTTGCAGAAAATGTGGCATATGAAGGTCCCGAAGAAAATAAGTCAATGGGTATGGAGATTATGGAATAATTCACTACCAGTGGCATTTGCACTTCAAAATCGAGGTATGGGGGTTCCAACACTATGTCAACAATGTTTAACTGAAGACGAGTTAGATGATCATGTGTTTATGTGGTGTCCCTTTGTGACCCAAGTCTGGATTGATAGCATGGGGACTGATTTAGTAGACATAAGAGTTGGTAGGATTAGGGATTGGATTTTTGAAATCTGTCTAAACAATCTACGTCAGTATGTGAGATTTTTTCAGCAACAATCTGGTCTATTTGGAGATCGAGGAATGATAGGAAGTTCAACGGACATAACAAATATGTGCGCGAAACTGCAGGCTTTGGGCTTGACTATAGATTGTGGTTCAAAGAGGCAATTTTCGCATGGCTACTTTGGGATTCCCTATAGGTTGAAGGTGTAGAAGATCTAGTCAGGGAGCCCCCTGCCACCGGAGCTTACATGGTGCTTTCATTGAATTTTACCATTCAACTGGTGAAATTATGGAGGAATTGATCCAACAACTCTTCGCTGAGATCAGGGAATTAATGGCCTAATAGCGACTCGAAGAACAGGGGGAACAACAAGAAGCAGAGGAGAACTCCTCTCCACTACCACAAACCCAACAACAATCCCAACAGGCATTATCGTCGCAAGAACAAGAACAAATTTCGAAAGAAACAGAGCAGCAAGAACTTTTCCAGAGGACGATAGTTCAAATTAGTGCGTCGCCAACTACCATCTAGCCCCAAGAACCAGCCGCAATAGAGAACGTCATAAAGATGGAGATTTCGCAGTCACAACTCACCGTTGTCTTGCCTCTCCCGTCGAGCTCACATAGGCAACCACCTCCGGCGCTCCCGACGCCAGTCAGACCCACAAAACCCTCCTAAGACAGCCAATCGACCGACCCAAGCTGTAGGGTTTTGTAACTAATTACACAACGGAATAAAATCAAATAAAGATCTGCACAAGACCCTCTAAGGATCACAGGGCTAGACATCATAACGATAGTAAAGGATTTAGTATCAAATACCTTGTTTGTCTCCATGGATGACTTCACACGTGAAATATTGTTCCCGTCTCTATGGATAGTCCACGCCGTGATCAAGTCCAGAGTCCTTCCCCTTGTTATGCCATCAATTGAAGGAAGGATGAAGAAGATCACGCGAAACGAACCAAAAAGAGGTCGAGCCTCTCTTTGTGGTCGACGCGGTAAGGGACGGACAAGGGGTTTCGGTGATATTGTCTTGTTCTCTCCTTGCTATGTTCTCTCCAAGTGTTATAAAAATTATGGCACACTGTTTAAGAATAAGCTAGGACTGTTCATATATATAGTCTAACAACTCCTTTTTACTACATATTAGCCCCTCTACTAATCACGTCCTTACATGGAATAGTCTACATTGCAAATTAGTGCTACCAAGTTTGCGTGTGGTTGCGCATTGATCCTCCTTTTTAATTAATCATATCAATTAATTCCCAAGTCTAGTTTAATCCATATTGCGTGTGACCCCATAGGTTTCTACTTAGTTGGTAGTAACGATTACTAACATGAAGCGGTGTCTAATACACATCCATGCCACCCAGCTAAAAGAAATAGTTAGTAATCCAACAAATCTTGTGACTATATTGTCTCATCCCTTTGTCTCTATATATGGATTTGACACGAGACATACAAGTTACACTCGTATATCCAATCCATAGTTTCTCGGTCCTGGGAATAGTCTTAGCAATGCAGATAACATTAATATCCATATTGATTCATCTGATTCTGGCCAGACATTCTATAAGCACCATCCCTCGGGTGGCCGCGGATATTTGCTCCCGTTATGTGGGAGGAAAAAATTCTATCTACATCACTACCATCTCTAAGCTTGCTTCCTATTGTGTCTGATATGCACCTTTAATACTACCTAGTTACGGTGTAGCGCTTGACGATATCAAAACACAATATTCCACAACTAGAGGATCTAGTGACTTCAAGTCTAAGGATGACAATACCGTTGTCACTACGAGAAGCACTTGTGACTTTACATAACTTGTATGTAGCCTTCTCTTTGTGGATCAATCCAGTATGCCATTACTCCTATTGCATACCCATGTGCTAGATTTGATATCTCCATATCAATCTACCCACATACTAGTCTATATATGATCATCATATTAATCAGTGTAATCGACTAGGGATATTTAAGATAAAAAACACATTTTCAATCTAAGGAATTCATTATATTAAAGATCTCAATGAATAATACAATGAATATTCTAGCCAAAAGTAATTTGCATACTAAATAAGATTGCCTATAGGGCATCTATTCCAATAGCCTCCCACTTTCACTTGAGCCAATCTGGTGCATCTCGTATGCCAATAGATCTAGTGTGCCCTTCATGCTTGCAATGAACAAGCGGCTTCGTGTGGGAATATGACAGATTATCATCTGTAGGAATCTTGCATATCTGCACATGTCCTCTATCGATGATATCTCGAATAAGATGGAACTTCCTGAGCACGTGTTTGGATTTCTGGTGTGACCTTGGTTCCTTTGATTGTGCGATCGCTCCAGTTTTGTCAGAATACAACGCTATTGGATCCACAGTACTAGGAACCACACCAAGCTCAGTAATGAACATCCTAATTCAAACAGCTTGTTTTGCTGCTCCACTCAGCAATTTACTCAACCTCAGTTGCAGAATCAGCAACCGTCTCTTGCTTGGAACTCTTCCAGCTCACAGCTCCTCCATTCAGGCAATACACAAATCCCGACTGCAATCTGAAATCATCTATGTCGGTTTGGAAGCTTGCACCCTTGTAACCCCTTAAACACAACTCTTCCTCCCATCCATAGATCTAGAATTCATCTTTAGTTCTTCTCCAGTACTTGAGGAAGTTCTTGACCGCTATCCAGTGACTCTCAGCTGGATTAGACTTGTATCTTCTTGTCATACTCAACACGTATGACACATCTGGTCTAGTACACAACAGGGCGTACATGATGGATCCCATGGCCGAAGCATACGGAACCCGACTCATGCGGTCTTTCTCAATCTTATTGTAAGGACAATCATCCTTCGAAAGGGTGATTCCATGCGACATGGGCAAGAATCCCTTCTTGTAATCTTGCATGTTGAACCGATTCAACACCTTGTCTACATATTTATTATGACTTAGGCCTATCAGCTTCCTCGATCTATCTCTATTGATCGTGATACCAAGTATATAAGCTGCATCCCCTAAGTCTTTCATTGAGAAACACTTTCCTAGCCAATCCTTCACGGATTGCAGCATATGAATGTTGTTTACAATGAGTAGTATGTCATCCACATACAATACCAGAAATACAACGGAGCTCCCACTAACTTTCTTGTAGACACAAGATCATCTTCGTCCTTGATGAAGTCAAACTCTTTGACCGCTTCATCAAAATGTCGATTCCAACTCCTAGAAGCTTGCTTCAATCCATAAATGGAACGTTGCAACTTACTGACTTTATTTGCATGCTCTAGATCTACAAAACCCTCAGGTTGTGTCATATACACATCCTTGAGGAGGTTTCCATACAGAAACGCTGTTTTGACATCCATCTACCAAATCTCATTGTCCTAATAAGTTGCAATAGCAAGTAGGATTCGAATGGACTTGGTCATCGCGACTGGTGAAAATGTTTCATCATAGTCTATACCATGAATTTGTCTGAATTCTTTTGCCACCAATCGACCCTTATAGGTAATCACATTACCATCCATGTCGGTATTCTTCTTGAAGACCCACTTTCACCCTATGGGCCGCGCCCCTTGGGGTAGTTTTACCAAAGTTAATACTTTATTGGTGTACATGGATTCCATCTCGGATCTTATGGCCTTAAGCAATTTCTGAGAGTTCGGTCCGTTCATGGCCTCTCCATAGGTAGTAGGCTCATCATCCATGAGCAACGTGTCACCAGGCTCAGTCACGAGGAGTCCATACCTCTCTGGCTCCTGGCAGACTCTACTTGATCTACGAAGTTCTTGTGTTACTTGAACAGGCTGGTCCACAACGTCTTGTGGTTCATGTTCATGTTCCATAGTAGGATCAATAGTTTTTGGATCTTGAACTTCTTCAAGCTCTACATTCCTCCCACTTGCTTCTTTGGACACAAACTCTATTTTTAGAAACACGCCGGACCGGGCGACAATCACTTTGTTCTCGGTTGGATTGTAGAAGTAATATCCCTTAGTTTCCTTAAGGTATCTACACTTATCCGACTTGAGCCCGAGCTTGTCTGTTTGTAAACGTTTTACATAGACATCGCAGCCCCAAATCATCATGAAGGACATTGTGGGACGCCTCCAACTCCACATCTCATATGGATTCGTCATGACCGATTTAGATGGAAAACGGTTAATAGTGAAAGCTGGACACAATAGAGCGTGGCCCCAAAATGATAATGGAAGATTAGATTAACACATCATAGATCAAACCATGTCTAACAGTGGTTGATTCCTCTTCTCGGACACGCCGTTCCATTGTGGCATTCCGGGTGGAGTAAGTTGGGACAAGATCCCACACTCTCTAAGATAGTCGTCAAACTCTTGTCTTAAGTATCCTCCTCCACAATCCGATCGTAGAGCCTTGATACTTTTTCCAAGTTGCTTCTCTACTTCATTCTTGAATTCTTTGAATTTTTCAAAGGATTCAGATTTGGCCTTCATAAGGTACACAAATCCATATCTACTGAAATCATCAGTAAATGTAATGAAATAGAAATAACCACCTCTGGCAGGCATGGAAAATGGCCCACATACATCATTATGCATGAGAGCCAATTGCTCACTAGTCCTCTCACATTTATTATTGAAAGGATACTTTGTCATCTTTCCAAATAAACAAGCTTCACATGTCTCATATGATTCAAAATCAAATGAGTCTAGAAATCCATCTTTATGGAGTCTAGATACACGTTTCTCGTTTATATGGCCTAGACGACAGTGCCATAGATAAGCAGGACTGAAATCATTCATTTTGATCCTCTTGCTATTTATGTTATAGACATGATTACTTAGATCAAGGAAATACATTCCATTAAATAATTGCGTACTATAATAGTGAATACTATCAAAAATAAATGGAGCAACAATTGCCCTTTATTGAAATAGCAAAATCATCCTTATCCAAACAAGAAATAGAAATAATGTTTATGCTCATAGCAGGAAAAAAATAGCAATTATTTAATTCTAAAACTAATCCTGAAGGCAAAGACAACTCGTACACGCCCACGAACAATGCACCAACCTTTGCTCCATTCCCAACGCGCAGATCTATCCCCCTTTAGCCTGTCTTCTACTTCTCTTTAGATCCTACACATTTCGACAAATGTGAGATTCGCATCCAGTATCCAATACCCACGATGAAGAGATAGTTAAATTGACATCTATAACAAAAATACCTGGTGGTGGTGGAATCACTATTCCAAACCTTTTATCCTCCAGATACTTTGGGCAACTTCCTCCTCCAGTGTCCAGGCTGACTGCAGTAGTGACAATCACCCTTAGTCACGCCCTTGGAAACACTACCAGTAGGTTTAAGGGTAGCGTCCTTAGGTTTGGAGGTAGAAGCAAAGCTTTTGCTCTTTCCTTTATTCACCATCATTATTGCCTTTCCCTTTCCCTTGTTGATGCTTTGTTCAGTTGTCCTCAACATATTGAGTAAATATGGAAGAGGCTTAACGATCTCTTTCATTTTATAGTTCATGATGAATTGTCCATAACTTTCAGGAAAGATTGCAAGATGAGATCAGTCGCTAACTCTTGGCCAAGCGGAAACTCTAGGTGTGTGAGGCTCTCCAAGTATCCAATCATAAGAAGCACGTGAGGCCCCAATGGGTTTCCCTCTGACAGATGACATTTGAACAATGCCTTGGAAACTGCATACCGCTCAACCCTTGTCTGCTCTTGGAAAAGTTGCTTCAAGTGAATGATAATTTCAAACACATCCATGTTCTCAAGTTGCTTCTGAAGCTTAGAGCTCATGGTTCAAAGCATAAGGCAGGCCGCATCATTAGCATCGTCAACGATCTTTTGATGTGCCTTTATGGCTGCAGAAAAAATGTTTTCTGGAACCTCAAGAACTTGCTCCTCCAGAGTGTACAGTTTCTTTTCCTGCTTGAGAACGATTCTCAAGTTCCTGTACCAGTCTAGAAAGTTTGTTCCAGAAAGCTTGTCCTTCTCAAGGACGGCTCGTAGGCAATGTGATGAGTTCGATGATTTGTTTGTCACTGGAATTCTACAAAATGAGAAATATAAAATTTTTAGTATTTTGTGAACAAATAACTACATTTAATAATGGCTATATTATTAAATATAGCTCCCACTATTTTTCCCGGATTAATAACCCTCAATATTAATGCGGAAAATATCATTATATTTTTTAGTGGGGCCAAGATCCATATTTCACTTCTTTTTTAGCTTGCTTTGGCAAGTCACCCAAAAATTAGTTATTTAGGTAGGAACAATTCCAATTGCATCCCCATGCAATTATTGGTTCAATTGGAAAAATAAACCCTTGTTTATCTATCCCATAGATAATCCCAATTGGTTGCCTCTTGGCTTTTAATCCTATTAAAATCACCTAGTTGCATTCAACCTCTTATTCTAACAATTGCATATTACTTGCTTGTGCCATCGCATCACATCATGATGAACCAAGTCGCCTTGCTTTGTCACGCACGAGCTTGGTAAATCATGATCATGATGAGTGTTAAGTAACGAGAAGGTAAAACGCAATATTTAAATTTGAGGTATTTACCTTTCAATTTTAATTGTTTTGTTGATCCATATCAACTGATTTACTTATTTGAGTTGGGCAAACTCATAATAAAAGATCCGGGTTGTATTATCTTGTTATCAATTTTGCTTGTGTCATCCATACACCAACAATAAATAAAAAGACAATAAATTTAACAACCACAAACAAAATTAAATGTGATATCGATATAGCCTCAAACTAAGATATTTCCAAGCCAATGAGAATATCTATGAACCCTAAAAATAGCAAGCTCATCTCCATGCGCCTCGATCTTTTAGTCCATGCTCCATAGCTTTGTGGAATGCCGCCATCTTGTGGTTTTTTCTATTCTTTATAATTCTTCTCCATTTCTTGGATATCTTCTACTCTATCTAATACTAGCTAGCATCTATACTAAATAGAGAGATCTCACAAGTTGAGAAGAAGACCGGATCGTAGTCCGTAAAACCTAATTAATTATTACATTAATTATTACAATAAAACCAAACCACAAAATAAAACAATCACAACATCCACCTAAGATCATATCCAACCACCATGCGAATAGCACATAAACAGTTAAAATCCAATTTTGACACGCTTGGTCAATTTTAGTTGTTTTGGATGTACTAGGGTCAAAACGGTCAAAGAGGGCCCACCAACACTTAGTCGAACCCTTAATGGACCGCCACGGGCCACTCAGCCGACCGGCCCTAGGCCGCACGATCCAACCGTGCAGCTAGGCCGGCCCGACCTTGTGACCGTGGCCTTGCTTGTCGTGCATGGGAAGGGGGGGGGGGGGACGGCTAGGGATTTTGGACCTAGTTGTTTCCTTCCCTCTTCCTTCCTTGTTTCCCAAGCATAGTTATTTCCATATTTTGGAAAAACCTCTTTTCCCCTAATTGTGCCAAACCCTAGTTCTTAAGATCAAAAAGTTCAATTACGTACTGAATCCAATTCAGCTTGCATCAATATGCCAATTATTAAGTTTTACGCGATCACGATGAAGGTGAAACTAACAAAATTAACACATAAACTATGTTATGCTCTATGACCTGTGGCTCTGATACCACTATAGGGTTTTGTAACAGATTACGTAACTGAATAAAACAAAATAAAGATCCGCACAAGACCCTCCAAGGATCACAGGATTAGACATCATGACGAAGTAAAGAATTTAGTATCAAATACCTTGTTTGTCTCCTTGGATGACTTCAAACGTGAAATATTGTTCACGTCTCTATGGATAGTCCACGCCTAGTATCAAGTCCTAGAGTCCTTCCTCTTGTTGTGCTATAAATTTAAGAAAGGAGGAAGAAAATCACGGGAAAAGAACCAAAAAGAGGCCGCGACTCTCTTTCTCGGCGACGGGGTAGGGGACGAACAAGGAGTTTCGGCCCTCTTGTCTTGTTCTCTCTCTATGCTTTGTTCTCTCCTTGTGTCATAACAATTATGACAAACTTTTTGAGAATAAGCTAGGAGTGTTAATATATATAGTCTAACAAATCCTTGTTAACTACATATTAGCCCCTCTACTAATCATATTCTTATATGGATTAGTCCACATTGAAAATTAGTCCTACTAAATTTGCATGTGGTTGAGAATTGATACTTCTAATTAATTAATCATATTAATTAATTCCCAAGTCTAGTTTAATCCATATGGCGTGTGAACCCATCGGTTTCTTCTTAGTTGGTAGTAACGATTACTAACATGGAGCGGTGTCTAGTAACACATCCATGTCGCCCAACTAATAGAAATAGTCAGTAATCCGACAAAATTTGTGACTATATTGTCTCATTCCTTTGTCTCTATATCCGGATTGGACACGAGACATACAAGTCACACTTGTATATCCAATCCATAGTTCCTCGATCCTGGTAGTAGTCTTATCGATACAGATAACATCAATATCCCATATTGATTCTTCTGAGTCTGGCCAGACATTCTATAAGCACCATCCCTCGAGTGGGCGCGAATATTTGCTCCAGTTATGTGGGAGGGACGAATTCTATCTACATAACTATCATCTCTAAGCTTGCTTCCTATTGTGTCCGCTATGCGCCTTATTACTACCCAGTTACGGTGTAGCGTTTGACAAAATCAAAACACAATATTCCACAACTAGAGGATCTAGTGACTTCAAGTCTAAGGATGACAATACCGTTGTCACTACGAGAAGCACGTATGACTTTACATAACTTGTATGTAGCCTTCTCGTTGTGGATCAATCCAATATGCCATTACTCCTAATGCATACCCATGTGCTAGATTTGATATCTCCATATCAATCTACCCACATACTAGTCTATAGATGATAATCCTATTAATCAGTATAATCGACTAGGGATATTTAAGATACACAACACATTTGCGATCTAAGGACTTCATTATATTATATATCTCCATAAATAATACAATGAATATTCTAGCCAAAAGTAATGTTCATACTAAATAAGATTGCCTCTAGGACATCTATTCCAACCCAAGCCTCCGCAACTCCCAAATCACCGGTGAAAACCTGAAGGAACCGCCGCCAACCCTGCCCAAAATAGCCAAGAAAACCGGCACGGACGCCACCGGCCTTAGGCGAACCCATCTGTTGAACGACGACCTCCCAACACCGCCACCGTTCGCGTCCTCTCTCTAGGAACTCTCGACGGCTCAACCGCAACCAAATCCATTGTCATTCTACTCGATGGCATTCTGACCTCCGCCATAGTGGACCACCAGAGCCATCGATCTGGGTTCGCCACTGACCTAGCCGCTCTCCCACGTGACTTTGTTCGCTAGCGCCACCCAACAGCCGAAGCCTCCTTTCCCGTCGAACCCTTCCTGCAGCGATGGCCTCCACCGTTGTCAGTTAGGGCTTGTGGCTTCAATCCTTCTTTGGGAATAAGTTTTCATTTGGGCGCAACTCTAATTTTGGGTCTATAGCCCCACATGGGCCTTATTCAGTTCTGGTATGGGTCACTTGCATCTATTGGACTCACTACCAAGCATTTCTTATTTGGACCTAGTGTTGATTTGGGACTACAAAGGGAGGTTCTCAAGATCAATCGCCATCCATTTAATGCGGGCATTATTATTTTGGAACGTATTGAAGGTTTTTTTTTTCCGCGTTCGCCATGAGGACAAGGCAATTTTCAAGCATGGGGGAGGTGATACGGGTCAACCGTATCACATCATTACTATTTAATTATTTATTTTTAGCAAGTGTTAGTAATTAATAATTATTTATTTAGTTACGATTATTATTATTTGATTAGTCAGCAGACCGGGCTTTCTTTTCAATTGGCCCGTGAGAGTCTAATGTTAGGTTTCGTTTTATCTATTTAAACAAGTTCTAGTCTCAGTTTATTTTATCGAATAAATTGATTATTGAAAAGAAATTTTTATTCGGTCAACAGTAGTTGTTAGAACAGCGCCGTAGGCTACAAGCTATGTGGTCAGTCTTGACGATTTTAATCGTTAACCACTATAGGACAAATTAATAATTAGTTACATTTAGTATTTACCTATCAGTCCTTCTCTTAGTATATTAATCTTTTGTATTTGTCTGATTTATTATTCAATACAATTATTCAGTTCTACATGGTATCTGAGCGGGTTCCAAGCCCTAGCTTTTGATTATTTTTTGTTCTCGAGGATCGACCCATCGTCGTTCCCTCTCTGCTCACACGTGGGTCGCCTCTTCCTCAGATCATCGTCCCCCTGCTTCGTCACTACGGTGCGACGGTTTCAGTGCCGTCCTCTGCTACTGTGTGCGTTGTCAATCACCACACGCAACGACGCCTCTGGTCGCTGCCCATCGCCGCCCGTCCATCTCAGGTTCTGCTCCACGGTCGTCGTCGTTCTCTGCGCTCAACTCAGCGCACCTTGCATCGCCGGAAGCCCAGAGTCTTCTAAGCAGAATCGTCGCCGCGTCTGTACAGTCCTGATCACCGGCCTGTTTCGCCGGAAAACTCAGACACACCTGTGCAGTCCCGATCGCACAAAATTGCCGTCTGTTTCACAGTTTCGATCTCTTCTCAGGCAGCCCTACAGTTCGTCTGACTGCTCTTCTCTGCCTTTGTCGCTTTCTGCGCCGCCATTCCTCAACAGTACCTCAAGCCTTTGCTAGGCTCTCTCAGCACAAGTCGACCCACTCTCTGTTGGGTCTCAATTGAGATGTGCAATACACCAATTATTTATTGATTTAGTTGCCCACTTAGACAATCAGTAGTCTATTATTAATTCAAGCTCTTGGCAATCATTTATTGAATTTGGTTCGTGCTCCACTTGTTTGTTGGTCTACGCAATGGCCGCCACGTTAGGTATTCTTGGTCCAGTACCTGCTCAGCGTTCACATATCCTTGCGGCCAGTGCGGGTCCGTCTCCCTCTGTTAAGGGTTCGCAACTTACTCATTCGGGATCCGGCCAACACTATCATCCTCCTCATTCGGGTCCTAGGCAGCCCCGTCCCTTCCTCGGCTCCTGTCAGGGCTGTGGTGAATAGGGCCATCGCATTCGACAGTGTTCGCAGTTTGGCTGGATGCTTCAGCAGTATCACGACTCTAGGACCGCTCGACCGTCCGGCTATCGCTCCGGTCCTACTGGCTATTCAGATTTTTCTTCTTCCAGGACTCCGCGGGCTCATGTTGCTACCGCTCAGTCGGGATTGCTACCCGCACCGTCATGGATACTTGATAGTGGTGCCACTCACCACATTACAGCTGATCTGGATAACTTATCGCTGCACCAGCCCTATACACGTGGAGATGATGTCACCATTGGCGATGGCACGAGCTTGCCAATCACTCATACTGGTTCGCTATCTTTATCTTCTTCTTCTCATTCATTTCAACTTCATAATGTTCTCTGTGTTCCTTCCATTAAGAAAAATCTAATATCTGTTTCCCAGCTTTGTTCGTCTAATAACCTAGTAGTTGAGTTCTCCTCTGTTGGCTTTGTCCTGAAGGACCGAACCACGGGGGCGTATAGGAACTATAGGGACTAAACAGCAATTAGTTTGACCTAACTTCTAGTAGCTTCTTAGTATTCTATATAAAGAGATGTAGTCTTGCACTATTATCATTATTCAATAATATATTCTGTTCTATATGGTATCAGAGCTGAACTGGGGGGTCCCCTGTCTGCTGTTCCCGTCATCTATTGCGACAACATGGGCGCCAATTACGTCTGCTCTAATCCCGTGTTTCACTCTCGCATGAAACATGTTGCACTTGACTTTCACTTTGTGCGCGAACAGGTTCATGCTGGCCTTCTTCGGGTTTCCCATGTTCCCTCTGCTGATCAGTTGGCTGATTCCCTCACCAAGCCACTCTCCCGTGGCCCATTTCTTTTGTTACGGTCCAAGCTTGGAGTCTCGCCACGACCCTCCAGCTTGCGGGGGCGTATAGGACAAATTAATAATTAGTTACATTTAGTATTTACCTATCAGTCCTTCTCTTAGTATATTAATCTTTTGTATTTGTCTGATTTATTATTCAATACAATTATTCAGTTCTACAACCACGATACCTTTACGGTATCATGAACACTGATGCCTCGCGGTTGTGTTCGGGACTAGTTTCAGGTATGGGCGCAGTGATAAGGGACTCTGCTGGCTCATTTTTTGCAGGTAGACATCAGCGACTAAGAAGGCTGAGATCCCCACTGTTGACGGAAATCGCAGCAATGGAGTCAGGGCTGCAACTTGCAAAGGAATTAAATCTGTGCAATCTGGAGCTACAAGCGGACAGCCAGGTTGGTATCTATCTGCTGAAGCATGGTTTTTGCCGGAAAAAAAAAGGCTGATCAAGCCTTGGATGAAATGAAGAAGCTGTTGATTAATTGCCAGTAACTTATTGCTCACTTTTATTCAATTGCTATTTCTTTTGTTAGTTGTAGTAGAAATAAGCTAGCTCATAGTTTTGCAACAAAAGGTTTAGAAGAAGAGGACATATCCTACTATTCTCAAGCCCCTAGCTGGGCTCAATTTGTGTATATTTCGGGCCTCACGGGAGTGACTTCCCAGTCCTAATAGTATCATCTTTTCTCTCAATTTGTTTTTTAATTTTTCTCTGTTGGTTTGATTTTTCCTGAAATAACGTTAATGATTTAGGGTGGGTTTGGTGTGGACTTTTTGGATTTTTAGCTGTCTTTTAAGATGGTGTGAAAAAAGTCTGTGACACAAAATCTCAAGAAAAAAGATGCATGGGTTTGGTAGAAAAAGTTTGTGATGTTTAAAGTCAGTGATGTGACAGTTTTGTTGTTTAGTGAAAGTTACCATCATACCCTTTTTGTATATTTAGTGATGTGACAGTTTTGTTGTTTAGTGAGGACATTATTGTCATTTTCTTGATGTGAGGAAAAAAGACACAAAAAAATCCACTCAAACCCAACTTTTTTCTTCCACCCATTCTACACTACAACTTGAAAATCCAAAATCCAAAATCCACTCAAAAAAGTTCATACCAAACGTCTACAAAAAGTCCAAAAAGCAAAAAGATGGATTTTAGATTAAAATCCACTAAAAAGCCCACGCCAAACCCACCCTTAGTGACGAGTTAGCTGAAGACAGTTTGATAATGGTCCATCACTACATTATTGGCCAGAGATAGAATAGGGACATTACTTTGAATGCCCTTTGATACAGATGCCAGAAGGTGGGCGCGTAAGCAGACTTCCAAATACTGCCAGTGGGCCTATTTGTACTTACTAGATTTTGTGGCAGCTAGTGCAGGTCCACACTGCTGAAGGCAAATATCTACCACTCTGTCTCTTCTCTTTAGCCTCATTTGACTTTTTTAACTCGTATCTGAGTCACTTTGACCGGGTGATTTGGTCGGCAAAACGATACGATTTTTTAGTAATTTTTTCACCGTGTAATAGAGCACCTTTTACTCTACAATACCATGAAAAAAATATCAAAAAATTGTATCATTTTGTTAGCCAAATCACCAGGTCAAAGTGACCCAGTGAATAGTGACAAAAACAAAAATGGGGCTAAAGAGGAGAGACAGAGTGGTAGTTCTAAAGACAAACCACGTCTCCTACTTCAGAATAATGATGAAGAATTCCTAACTTTGCAATGCAAAATTAATGAAGGACCTAACAGTGAGGGGCAGTATTACATGGAATTCTCAAAAAGTTAAAACTTCGTTATATATTGGCCCTGTTTCGATAATATGGTTGGCCTTGTTTGGTTAATCAAACCAGGTGAATGTTTGGATTTGATGATTTTAGTTTTGATGTTTTGACTTTTGTGTGAGTAGAAAAATGAGTGAAATGTGGATCCTATAAATTTTGGGTTAAAGTTTGGTTAACCTTTTGTGGAAGTTAACCAAACCATGATATCCAAACAGGGCCATTAATACGCACATGCACATGCCGAAACACACACATATTTCATCACTAAGGCTACCACCACATTCTTTAATTTAAGCCTTGGGCCTTTTCGTACATGATAGACCAACAAGGGGAACAAAATAAGCAAATCGCCATACTTCTAGTCAATTAACCAGGATCCTTGTAGCACGTACGAACATCTCCAACCTTTCAAGCGGAAGGGGAAGGGGAAGCGGAAGGGGAAGGGGAAGGGGAAAGGAAAAAAAGTGATGCTCTTCATCCATCCAAGGGAGAAGAGGAGGGGGAGGGGCGGGTGGAGGGGAAAGGAAAGTCACCCGGAAGGGCATGGAAAATCTCCTAGATTTTCCTCTTGGAGGACAAGCATGTACGCGGTAGTTTTGGGTAATTTTACTTATCCGTTGAAAATTTTAATTATCAAAATTGTTTTTCTAAAGAAATTAACCAAAGAAATACTAATGAAAAATAACTGTATAATTTTTTAAAATATTAGTAATACTTGATTATATTCTGAATTTTTAACAGTATACTTTAATAATTTATTTAAATATGATTAATCTCATAATAATAACAATAACAAGAATAATAATAATTACTTCTCAAAAAATAATAATTTCCGCATATATATTTAATACAGTCTTCATATAATTTATGTTATTATTAAACATGATGAGAAAGCGTATAAATGGAATTTAATTGGATGAAGGTGCTTTTCAGTTGGAGATGATAATGTAGTTGGCATCTCTCACATGGGTTCCGGTGTGTGGAAGTGCGCACGGACTCTATCTACAGTGAATCATCTTAAGGCGCGGGATACCGACTAGTAAGAAGTTATAAAATGCAAAACCATAGCCCTGTTTGGATGGTGAAGAAATCCAGTAAAATTTTAAAACAAAATTCGTTTGGATTTAATACATTTGAACAGCTAGTCTCTGTTTCTTGCCACATAAAAAGGAGGGAAGAGTTGGCTGGAACCATGCCACAATATAGGAAGAAGAGATTATAAATTTATGAGACAGATGTACTTTTATCATACTTTATTACTGGAAAATTAAGAATCCAGCCATTGACTGTATCTACTATTCCGTGCTCTATGCATACGATTATGATAAATGTTTAGCCATCCGTCCAGATCCTAAATGTTAAAATGATTGGAAAAGAAAAAATATCAGAGAAAAGAAAGGTGTAATGCAATGATACAATATATTATTAATTTACTAGCTAGAAAAATGGTACGTCATGTTCAAGGACAGTTATTGATAATAATCTCGTGAAACACGAGTTGTATGTTCCATGTCTGCATAGTCGTGGCAATATTAGCTCCACTCGCGCATACTTGGTCTGTTTCTTCTCTTTCTTCCAGTTTTGATTTTTTTATCCGTAGACATGTCACTTTGACCCGATGATTTGGATAATAAAACGATGCAATTTTTCAGTAATTTTTCATAGTATTGTAGAGTAAAGTTTACTGTACAACACCATGAAAATTTACCAAAAAATTACATGATATTGCTAATCAAATCATCAAGTCAAAGTGGTCTGATGAATAGTGGTAAAACTCAAAAGTGGAAGAAAGAGAAGAAACAGAGGAAGTAAGTTTTAAAGATATTTCCTCAAAATAGTGCCGCAGCTACATACAATGATTGAAGGGATGCTTGTCTATTTCCATATCTAGTAGGTAGCTTGTCTATGGTGGATGCTTGTCTATCTCCATATCTGGTACCACTCCGTTCGTTCTCTTTCTTCCCCTATTGACTTTTACTATTATTCACGCGGTCACTTTGACCCGGTAATTTGGATAGCAAAACGAAGCATTTTTTGACAACTCTTTCAAGGTGTTGTAGAATAAGAGTTACTTTATAATACCATTAAAAAATTATTTAAAAATTACATCGTTTTGAAATTGAAATCGCCGGGTCAAAGTGACCCAACTACGAGTCTAAAAGTCAACAGGGGGAGAAAGAGAAGGAACAGAGTGGTACTACCTCTGTCCCTGCTCTTCCCCATCATTTTGACTTTTACCACTATTCACTGGGTCACTTTGACTCAGTGATTTGGATAGCAAAATAATTTAATTTTTTGATAATTTTTTCATGGTGTCGTAGAGTATAAGTTGCTCTATAACACCGTGAAAAAATTATCGAAAAATCGCAATATTTTGCTATCGAAATCACCCGGTCAAAGTGACCCATATACGAGTCAAATATTCCCAATGATGGGCAAGAGCTGGGACAGAGTAGTATGTCGCTTGTCTATTGCCATATATTATTTTTCTACTCAAAAGGGAAATTGAAAGAAAAGGAATTACAGACTGTTCTGGGAGTTTCTTGCATATTGTCATATCTAGTTGGTAGGACCGGCTCGAGGCCTAGGCAACTTAAGCAGTAAGCAGAATGACTAAGGCCCCCAAATTCCACCAATTCTTTAATTGTGAAGGGCAAGCATTTATTCCTTTTGGAGCTTGGCTAATGCGTCGGTGAAGTGTCATCATTACCATGAAAATAATATTGGATTTTGCTATCATTAATATGCTATATACAATATTTAGCTTAGTAATAATTTTTCATTAGCCTGCATGATTTGATGTTTCGGAAAACAACCTTGGTATTTATAACTAAGACTAATATCTATGATTTAAGAAAACCATGTAAGCGGCATTTTTAAGCAGACCTGTACCAAAATTGTAGCTCTGATTAGTAAAGACAGTTGGAAATTTCAGAAGAAGGCCCAAATAAACGTTAATAAGTTATACAATAATCATAATGAATCCCCCTTCGCGTTTCGCCTAAGGCCTCCAAAAGTTATAAGATGGTCCTGCTAATAGGTATAGCTCTCATACATGAAAACGAAATAACCCATACAGAAACCCACCACACTAGGCATGTCTTTTCTTAATTTGCCCCATAATCAGAAAGCCCTTTATTTCTTGCTGTTCTATTACGTTTCTTCTGGAGGAGGAAGTGTTTGCCAATCTCGCCTAGACGATTCATTGAACAAACTAGACTATCAGTAAATAAGTATCTCCCATTAAAGCCACTGCAATACCAAACTAATTGACAAACCCCAACAAAAAAGACAAGTGTCATTATGAGGCAAAGAAAATCCAACCAAAAATCGTCGGCTCATAGCAACAGATAAGAGAGCCAATCTCCTACTATGAATGAGATACGAAACTGGTTTGTGTGTGTGTACATGTGCTTGCGTATATGTATATATAACTGCCTAATTGATATTGGTTTGTACTTGGGAGAGATCATTATCCTTAAGAGAAATAACACAGTATGTTCTCAATGATCAGTTTCTGTGAAATCCTCTTTCTAGTGTCATCTTTTTTCTTCTTGGTTATTTTAGCCACCATTGATGGAATCCCGCGGAGCTGGCCGTTGTTTGGCATGCTCCCAGGCCTTTCTCTGAACATCCATCAGATTCACGATTGGGTTACCGACCTCTTATGGCGAACCAGAGGTACATTCATGTTTAAAGGCCCTCTATTCGCTAGCATGGATATGCTAGTAACAGTTGAACCATCCAATGTGCATTACATAATGAGTACCAACTTTTCGAATTTCCCCAAGGGCCCTAAATTTCAGGAGATATTTGATATCCTAGGAGACGGGATATTCAATTCCGATGAAGAACTTTGGAAAAGCCAGAGGACGTTGGCGCAATCACATCTTAGCCATCCCAGGTTCTACAGATTCCTAGTAAAGACTAGCCAGGATAAAGTGGAGAAAGGCATTGTTCCCATTCTTGATCATGTTTCTGAACAAGGGTTGGTTATAGATTTTCAAGATATGTTCCAGAGGTTTACATTTGATACCACGTGTATGCTCGTAACTGGATACGATCCAGGGTGTCTTTCTATCAACCTCCCTAATGTTCCTTTCTCAAAAGCCATGGATGACGCCGAAGAAGCACTCTTTCATCGCCATGTCGTGCCTGAGCTACTTTGGAAGCTACAAAGAGCACTAGGTTTCGGACAAGAGAAGAAACTGAGGGATGCCCGGGTGGTCCTGGATAAAACCATAGCCAGATATATAGCGATGAAGAGAGATGGTGGAACTAACATCAAATCAGAAGAGGAAATTAGAGAGTTTGGAGTGGATCTGTTGACCTCGTACATGAATCATGATGAACAAGGGAATGGCGGTGAAGGGAAGAACCAAGAAGATAAGTTTTTGAGGGACACCATTTTGAATTTCATGATAGCAGGACGTGACACTACTAGCTCCGCTCTTACATGGTTTCTTTGGCTTGTTTCAACTCACCCACATGTTGAAGAAAAGATTCGAGAAGAGCTCGACCAAGTGGTGATACCACAAAATGGAAAGTTATTTGGAGTAGAAGAGGTGAAGAAGCTGGTATATTTGCACGCTGCGATCTGCGAGGCATTAAGGTTGTATCCACCAGTTCCTTTCCAGCATAAGGAGCCTACGAAGACAACTACTCTACCAAGTGGCCATTGTGTTCACCCGAAGATGAAGATATTATTCTCTCTGTATGCAATGGGGAGGATGAAGTTTATATGGGGAGAGGATGTATCGGACTTCAAGCCAGAGAGATGGATTTCTGAGCGAGGAACGATCAAACACCAGCCTTCGTACAAATTCTTGGCATTCAATGCAGGGCCGCGAACCTGCTTGGGGAAGGAAGTGGCTTTTAATCAAGTGAAAGTGGTTGCTGGAAACATCATACAGAATTACAGTGTTCAAGTGGTGGAGGGGCATCCAATTTCTCCGAATGTGTCAATAATTCTGTATATGAAGTATGGTTTGAAGGTAAGAGTAGCCAGGAGATGCACACACTAAAAACAACAACAGAAATATGGACAATTGGGGTTTCTATCATGGAAATAAAGATGCAAGGTATATTTATGTTTGTACATTATCATTTCTTCTTTCTCCTGTGGTTATGTTGAACAGAAATATTAAAATATTCCTATTCTCTTGTCTATCAAATAGTAATATATTTACCTTATTAGCATATTTCGGAATGTCTGTAGACCCAGAAAGATATATATGTATGAAACAGAAAGAAAAATATATCTTATTTATATCTAAAACCCAATCGGAAGTAATCCATTTTCTATTTTCTATAATTCCGTCAAAGTACCAGATTACAAATTATTGCTTCTTACGGAAAGCCTTCGGGCATTTTTCTGGATAGTGTTTGTTTGATTTTTTTTTCGTTGAACTTATGATTGAGTTAGTAGTTGATATTTAAAGCCAGTTCCAGTCTGGAAAATCATTCAAGTAAATACACAATCACTTCACTGATGGACATATGGGTGAGGATATTTGTTTATTGGCAGAGCTAAGGAGACAAAAAGTAAATCACTAATCTTCTACAGGATCAGAGAAATACCTTGGTACCACTCCGTTTCTTCTCTTTAGCCCCCTTTCTATTTTGGTACGTTTCCTCTCTTGCTCCCCCTTTCCTCATTTGTCATATTTAAGGATCCACAATGACAACTTTGCCCTTGCAGTTAATATCCAACCTTTACTCACCTCACCCACTTTTTTCTCTCAAACACCAACCCTACACCCTCCGTGTCTTTCATTTCACCACACAAGTGAGAGGATAGAGAGAGAGAAAGTCAGAAGTAGAGAGAAAGAGAGGAAGAAGAAGGGAGAGAGACGCATAAATCTCTGGCGGCGTCGAGAGAATTGCAAGCCATGCGGCGGCGGTATTCCTCTCTGTGTGGTCGGAGAATTCGATCTGACGCTGGACATCATCCTTCGTGAACACGCGGCCTCCGCCGGCGCGTCCGTCATCAACTGCCGCAGTGCCGCTTCCTCAAGATGGACCAACCACATCCCAGATCTGACTCTCCGTACATCCTCCACTACACCGGCTACGACGCCAAGACCGGCACCTCCGGCGAACGCCGCACCCTCGAAGCCGACGGCGCCATCGACGAGGTATGCACTTCTTCTTTTCTCTCCCTTCCTCTTTATTTTGTGGCATCTCCTCTTCAGATCCGTCAATTTTGACTGTGGATCTGTTATTTTCTTATAGACAGCAGTGGTGGAGAGGCCGGTGGAGGAGGCTGAGTTGTGCTCTCCGGCGAGGCGGGATGGCGGTGGTGGTGGCGATCTTGTCTGTTCTCTCCGGCGATACCACAGCCGGCGTGTTCTTCTTCGTCTTTTTCTTCTTTTCCTGTACTCTTCTTCTTCCTCTGTGATATTCTTTTTTAGATTTGTAATTTGTTTCTTTGATGTGAATCAAAGAAGTAATTTTTTCTTAAATTATACTCTTGATTGTGTAAAATTATTCTTGGATCTGTTAGTTTTGGTTGTTGTTGGTGGTTGTTTGACTGGTGGTGATAGAGGTCTGATGGTGGTGCTTATTACAGTAGAGAAAGAGGAGCAGAGAGAGAAAGAGGAGCAGAGAGAGAAAGAGGATAGAAGAGGAATCTCAAAAGAAGGAAGGGGCAAAATAGTAAATGACACAATTTCCTTAATTACCGTGCCCGCCCAAAGGGGGCTAAAGAGAAGAAACGGAGTGGTAGCTGGTACAGGTCAGAGGGTGGGGCTCAAGCAGCTTCTGATACTGAGACTTGAAACTAGCTAGTTATTCTCTGTCTATATTTAGTTGGAGGAGCACACCAATTTCTGTTGAAACCTGAAAAATGAAACAATGCTTCAAACGTCAAAATATAATACCAAATGTCTTACCAGAGAAGTTATACTGTATCAAACTAGCCATTATGAACCACCTTCGTACAGTTGATGCTCAAAGATAATATGTCTAACCAGCAAGTTCATTTTCGGTATCAAAATTTTCCCCAAGGGTTTGTCCCTCAAGAATGTCTAAATCCTTACTCAAACCATCCGTCGTTCAAATACTAATTTTCTGAATGGTTGGGCAGACTTCCATGAGAACATTCTTGTGAGATATGTTTGTCAATTTCCGTACCATAAGCTACAACTAGTGTGCACACTATGATGTCGTTTCGCTAGATTTATTGTTCAAATTTTAACATTTCTTTCCATCTGTAACTACTTTTTGTAATGGTGCGGCGTTGATGGGATTCTTACAGTAGTGTTGGGTCCGTTTAGGTAATTCATGGTCCTTACTTTCTTCAAACTACCATCCTTATTTATGTTCGGGTGTTGCTGCTGTAGCTGTGGTGATGCAGACTGCAGCACATTTACATATAAAGGATTGCAATAACTTGGAAGGCCATGGAATTAACAACAATTTAGGGTTTGTGAATAACAAAGAGATAGATACAAATGAAATCAAATGAGAAGATGAAAAGAATGATCTAGATTAATTGAACGGAAAGGTTAACGGTGTCATTGAAAAGACACCCATTAAATACAGAGAATGAGAGACGACCGTTCATGAACGGTTGTGGATACTAACGGCAGGAAACAGCTGTAACTACTAGAGATTAGGGTTTACATAAATGGGCCATAACACAAGGATTGGGCCTGAAACACAAATAATAACATTCGGCTCTTCTTTGGGCTTTTCTCGTGGATATGAACATTGGATTTTGGGCTTCATTTCTTGATCAAGTTTAATATCCCCCCCCCCCCCATGCGACAGCAACCTTTTGGTGAATATATCTGCGACTTGATCTGCAGATGAAACAAAATCCACAATAAGTTCATGGTTTAATGCTTTTTCACGCACGTAATGATAATCAATTTCAATATGTTTTGTTCGTGCGTGAAAAAGGGGATTTGCAGTAAGAGCTAGAGCTGAGAGGTTATCAGACCAGATAATGGGAGAAGATGAAATGGAGAAATGTAAATCACGAAATAAGGTTTTGAACCAAGAAAGATCACCAGCCCCTGTGGCCAGGGCTCTATATTCAGCTTCGGTGGAGGAGCGGGCCACGGTGGGTTGTTTTTTTGAAGCCCAATGTATAGGGTTTGGGCCTAAGTAAACAACAAGCCCAGTTGTGTTTCGCCGATCAGTTGGGTTGCCAGCCTAATCTGCATCGATGAAGACATGTATGGTAAGTGACCCTTTTGGTATAAAATACCATTGGACTTAGTTCCTTGAAGATAGCGTAATATTCTTTTTGCACCACTTAAGTGAAGATCAGTTTGTGCATGCATAAACTGGCATAAATGATTCACAGCGAATGAAATATCAGGTCTGCTAAATGTTAAATACTGCAAGGCACCATGAAGCTGGCAAAAACCAGAAGGATTTGGCAAAGGTTTGCCATCAAGAAGGTGGTATTTCACACCAACAACAAGTGGTGTAGAACATGGCTTACAAGTTGACATGTTGAATATTTTCAAAATGTCCACCATGTACTTTTCTTGGTAAATGAAAATACCATTATGTGATCTATGGATCTGCAGACCCAAAAAATATGTCAAAGGTCCCAATTTGGTCATCTCAAACTCAGAGTTAAGTTTGATCACAAGATGGAATATAAAAGTAGCCTCATTCCCTGTTAATATAATGTCATCTACATAAAGAAGTAAAACAGTTATTTTGTTTTGACGATGTCTAACAAAAAGTGAAGAATCAGCAAGAGATGCAGTAAAGCCAAGAGAGTGACGATAAGTTGTGAAACGTTCAAACCATGTTCTAGGGGCTTGTTTTAAGCCATATATTAATTTTTTGAGTAAGCAAACATGATTTGAAAACTGGTGATTGACAAATCCCCGTGGTTGGTACATAAAAATTGTCTATTTGAGAATTCCATGTAAGAAGGCATTTTTTTACGTCTAATTGCTGTAAGAGCCAATTAAATGTGGCAGAAAGTGCAAGAATACATCTAATTGTAGCATATTTTTCTACATGACTAAATGTTTCCTCATAATCCAAACCATGAGTTTGGTGGAAACATTTAGCAACCAGATCGTGCTTTAAATCGACACACAGAACCATTTGGGTTGTATTTTGTGCGGTAGACCCACTTATTGTCAATAATGTTGGCTTGGGGGTGGAGGCACTAAAACCCAGGTTTGTTTCTTTTGGAGACTGTTAAATTCATCAGTCATGGTAATTTGCCACTGTGAATGCTTAACAGCCTCACTAAATGAGTGTGGATCAGAAAAAGAAGTAGAAGAAGATGCAGAAAAACCAGTATGAGCACTAGCAGAGAATGGTATTTTCTTTTTGACAATACCAGATTGGCTCCTTCTCCTCATGGGATGGTGAGGATGAGTAGGGTGTGTCATCACTAAACTCTGTGAAGAAGATGCCAAGCCTTGACTGAGAGTGGGAGATCCAGTGGTAGGTATCTGTTCTTATGGGGGTATCTGTTCTGACTGTGGTGTTGGAACCATCTCAGCAGGCTGCATCAACCCAGAGTTCTCAGACCCAGATGATGGAGCATCTGAAGCAAATTGGGGGGGGGGGGGAGGGACTTTGGTAGGGGGGGGGGGAGGGACATTTGAGTTTTCATTATTGATTCCTGAAACAAAGACATCAGTGTTAGTATTGCTTTGTGAAGTTGAAATAGTAACAGCAGGTGAATATGGAAAGGTATGATCATCAAAAATGACACATCTGCTAATGAACACTTTATTAGTGCTAATATCAAAGCATAAATAACCTTTAAATCCATCTGCATATCCAATGAAGACACACTTTTTGTTCTAGGTTCTAAGGGTGAGTTTTTGTAGAATGGTTTATGGTGGAAAAACTGGTTTATAGATTGTGGTGGTTTTTTTTTTGGTTTTTAGAAAAGATCTTGTTCAAACCAGTGTGTTTGGCAGTGGTTTTTAAACTAGATTAAAAACTGGAGAAATGTGTTTGGTTGTTGTTTTTAAACTAGATGATGTAGATTAAATGACAAATATAAACTCCACTTGTATTTTTCATTTACAGATTCAAGAAGAACAAATGCAATGTAAAAAGTTCACAATTTCGTGAGCTTCAACTATTTCATGAAAGTAATAAATTGAAGAAGAAATTAATGGTATTGTGACATCTAGAAAAATCAAATTTTCATATTTGGATTCAACAAAAACTTATTGATTTGATTAAATTTTTGTTCACAACAAATTCACGACTTTTTTCATGAAATTAAAGTATGAGCAACTTTGGGGTCATATACTTGAATTGCTTAGTGTTAGAATAGGACAAACACAATTAAAATAATAACACCAAAGTGGATAAGTCTGATAGAGAAAGTGACGTAATGATACACTTGGAAATATATAGAAACTATGAGGGTAATATAGACTTAGCATGAATTAGAAAAAAACTGGAAAAAAACCCCAAAAGATGGTTTTTTCCTCCACCCCAAAAGCTGAAAAAAACCAGTTTAAAAACCAGTTTTTAAACTACCCTAAATAAACACTTTAGAGAAATCATATGGTGGAAAAACTAAAAATTAAAAAAAAAATCATTTTGCCAAACGCACCCTAACTTGTTATGTAAATAAGGAGTAAGACATGGAAAACATGCACATCCAAAAATTTATGTCTAGAATAATCAGGTTTCTTATGAAAGAGCAATTCAAAGGAGATTTGTTAGAAGTATTGGCACTAGGCATTCTATTAATAAGATAAGTTGCAGTAGTTACAGCATGATACCAAAAATAAGAAGGCATAGAAGCATTATGTAAAAGAGTTCTTACAGTTTCAACAATGTGCCTATTTTTGCGTTCTGAAACTCCATTTTGCTGTGGAGTGTGAGGACATGATCTTTGATGTATAATACCATTTTCACTAAGATAAGTTTGAAAGGCAAATGAGGTGTATTCTCCTCCTCCATCAGATCTAAATACATAAATAGAGCACTTCAACAATTTCTCAACAAATAACTTGAATTTGGGAAAAGTTACAGCAACTTCAGATTTGTTATGTAAAGGAAACAACCAGGTTAATTTTGAATATCCATCAAAGAACAGAACAAAATATCTATAACCATGATAAGACTTTAATGGTGCAGGAACCCAAACATCTGAGTGTATCAACTGTAAAGAAGAAGAAATAACTGTAGTAGATGTTTTGTAAGGTAATCTGGTCATTTTACCAGCTAGACAAGAAGCACATAAAACAGAATCTGAATTAGAACAAGTAATTGCATGTAGACACAATTTCATTTGTTGGATGTCCCAGACGAGCATGCCACAGGGAGGACTTGACTCTTTGACCCAGATAAGCATGAGAAGAGCGCTTGGCAGAAAGAGATTGAATTGGATAGAGGCCATTTTTACTCAAGTCCTGATAAAGTATTTTGCCCGTAGCCAGATCCTGAATATAGAAGGATTTGGCATAAAAAACAAATCGAGCATTGTGTTCATCACATAATTTGTGCACAGATAAAAGATTTGCAGATAAACCAGGTATATGTAGAGTATCAGATAGTTTAAACAGAAAATTAACAGTGGGTAAGAGAGCAGTACCAGAGTTCTGAATGGGGAGAGGAGAGCCGTTACCAATAGTAACTTGGTCAGATCCAGAGTAGGGATCTGAAAGGGATAGATTCCTTAATTCGCCAGCCATGTGTGAAGATGCTCTAGTATCAGTCAGCCAGAAATTGGGTTAGGAAGTTTGAGACTCAGTGGTAGATGCCATGGCTGAAAGTTATTCTGGAGGATCGCGGCCTTGGTAGGAAAAATGCATACGATGCCAACAGTCCAAGGCTGAGTGATAGTGAGTTCCACATATCTGACATGTAATTGGCGTTTTGTTTCCTCGACCATAACCAGAAAAATTTGTGGTAGAGCTGTTGTAGTTGTTGTTGTAAGAGTTTGAAAAACAACCACAATTTCTGTTTCCAGAGAAATTTTGACCACCACGAGAGTTGGATCGACCCCTTTTGTGGTCAAAACGACCACCGTTCCTTTGACCAGAACAACCATAAAAAAACCCAGAAGAAGAATAACCGCCACGAGTAAAACCAGAACACCACCACAACCTCGAGAAGAAAAAGGAGATTGATTCGTGTAAAAAGCTGTTTGTGGACCAATATCAGAGGGTGGTTGATTTCGAGACTCGAGCATTTGTTCCTATGCTTTTAATAAAACATGGAGATCTTGAAAGGTAAGGGGAGTAGAACGAGTTCGAATCGAGGAACGAAACGAGTTGTATTCAAAAGGAAGACCATTTAGGGTAAAAAGTAACATATCTTCATCATCGGTTTGAACCGATGAGGCATTAAGTTTGTCTCGCAAGTTTTTAAGCCTTTTCATGTAAAGATCAATAGAATCAGAACTTTTTTTGATTGTTTGTAAATCGGATTTGAGTTTTAAAATATGAGAATGAGAGAAAGAGGCGTAGCGAGATTCAAGAGTTACCCAAGAAGATCCGGAGTCTTGAACCTCAATAACAAGAGTAAGAGCTTCAGCAGAAAGAGTAGCGTGTATGAGTGTCAAGATAGCCTGATCTTGAACATACCAAGTAGAATGGGCCGGATTCACCGTCGGTGTAACATAACCATCATCACCGGAGAGAAACTACGGCGGCGCAACCGTGGTGCCATCCAAGAACCCAAAAAGTGAATGGGTTTTGAGAATAGAGGTTAATTGATGTCGCCAAAGCACATAGTTGTTGCTATCGAGTTTATGAGGCATGAGGTTGTGAACATTGGAGAGGAGAGCAAGAGGGTTTGAGGAAGAAGACGCCATTGAAGCGAGAGAGAGCATGAGAGAAACATGAGAGGCTCTTATACCATAACAACAATTTAGGGTTTCTGAATAGCAAAGAGATAGATCCAAATGAGATCAAATGAGAAGATGAAAAGAATGATCTTGATTAATTGAACGAAAAGGTTAACGGTGTCATTGAAGAGACACCCATTAAATACACATAACGAGAGACGACCGTTAATGAACGGTCGTGAATACTAACGGTGGGAAACAGATGTTACTACTAGAGATTAGGGTTTACATAAATGGGCCATAACACAAGGATTGGGCCTGAAACATAAATAATAATTTTGGGCTCTTCTTTGGGCTTTTCTCCTGGATATGAACATTGGATTTGGGCTTCATTTCTTGATCTGGTTTAATAGGAATATTCGAAACGTGAAAGAAAACAGGTCTTTGCACAAATAGCTGTAATGGACACCATTACTAAGTCACCAGTTACCATCCAGTAGTCACTGTAGGGTTTTGATGCAGGTTACTCAGCGAAAATACAAAAAAATCTACTCAAAACCCTCCGGGAATCGCAGGTGAAGCATTCAGAATGTGATAAAGGAGATAAGGTTACCTTGTTAATCTGGCTGATCATTACGTAGAATTGATGTCCACCGTAGAATAAGGAATCGGATATTTTTCTACTGTTTGTGCTAGAAGTGTAGGGAAGGAAGCAATCTGGAGCATGATCAAATCAAGCAAAGCAACACAAAAGAAGAGGATGGGTTCGGCCTCTCTTTGTTCCGTCGGCTCTAGGGAGGTTTGACATCTCTCTTTTTCTCTTGCTCTAATCATTTCATCTAATGAAATATTAGACCTTGACTAACCTTTTATAATTAATAACTCTTTTTCATTACAAAACTGCCCTACTACTAATCTGAACCATACTTGGATTAGTCTATACTAATCCGATCCATATTGAGATTAGTCCAATAATAATCCGATCTATATTTGGATTAATTAGTAGTTTAGTCCACTTTGCTATTTAGTCCAACTAAGCATGCACGTTGTTGCACTTTGATCTCTTATTCTTTGAACTGTTAATTAGTCCTACTAATTAACATCTACATCCATTCTAATCCTTTGGTGTGTGACCCTACAGGTTCCTATTACATTGGCAGTAACAATTAAAAACACTGAGCGGTGTCTAGCAACACGGAAATGCTTCCCAACTAATAGGAATAGTCAATGATCTGACAAACCTTTTTGACCAGTGTTACCGTGTTGTATTGTCCCTTTGTTACAGTGCAACATTTGATGATATGAAAACATGATAGTTCACAACTAGAGTATCTAGTGACTTCAAGTCAAAGGACCACAACACTATTGTCACTACGAGAAGAACTTGTGGCGTTCACATAACTCCCAAGTAGCCTTCTCGTCGTGGGTCAATCCAGTATGTCATTACTCCTAATGCATACCCATGTGTTAGACTTGATATCTCCATATCAATTTACCAACATAGTAGTGTCTATGCATAGTGATCGTCCTACTAACGAATATACTTGACTAGTGATAATTTAAGATAAACAACAATTGCGATCTAACGACTACATTATATTAATATCTCCATATACAATAAAATGCATATTCTAGCCATAACAAGGTTCACACTAAAATAGATTGCCTCTAGGGAATCTACAACAACATTCACAATATCTTTTTCTGGAAGTGCGGCCACAGGAAATTGCCCACAATGACTCTATGTGTAAACCCTACAGCACTGGCAATGGTTTTTGTCCTTTATGTGAGGAGACCACTGAACCACGAACCACCTCTTTCTTAATTGCTCCAAAACATCCGATTTGGGACCCTGAGGGCCTAAAATCTATATCATGGTGTCGAAACCTGGTTATAAGATCCTCGACTCATGTTCTCCGGGCTCTTTGAAGAGGCCGTTGTAGGAGGGTATTTAGCAATAACAACTTTTTTCCAACTGCGATAAAGCAAGATGTTAATGGACAACAAAAGAGTTTTTATCAGGATGTCAATGGACAACATCCAAAGTAGATGTAAGGCATTCCAACTATCCTAACACTAACCAGGTGGGAGAAAACAACCAAAACATCGACGTGTGGTATTAATAACACCAAAATACTGATGTTTCCCCCCAAAAATACCAAAATATGGTGTTTCTAGAAACCTCAAGTTGAAGTGGTGGTTTCATTGAAGCCTTAACTTCAACTTCATGTATCATATCTAGTATTTAGAAAAACACTTGAGTTCTAGAAACCTCAAGTCGTAGATGAGTTTTCAAGGCTAATGACCACATCTTCAACTCGAGGTTTCTAAAAACACCATTTTTGGTACTTCTTGGACAAACTCCCATATTCGATCACGGGATACATCATAAATGTTGATGGCGCTTTGAAGGATGGTTAGTATAAAGGTGGTCTGGGTGTTCACGTGTGTGGCAATGATGGTGCTGAGTATGTGATAGGAGCGGGTGACTCCGACGACATGTCGTAGCACAATTCCGACTGAATTAGTCGGACTCTTAGAAGAGAAATGAAAGGAGAAGAGGGAAGGAGAAGAACCAGAGAGAGAAATAAAAGTTTGGGGTAAAATTCATAATAATGTTCCGAGATCCATTTACATTCCATATATAGCTAGGGCGAAATGAAATAAAAGAAAACAGAAAGAGCTTTTGTAATTAAACAAAATAGCTAACAACCTAGACATGTCAGCTCGTGGAGGCAACATTATGAGTCCAGCTAGACCAATGAGAAGGAGAAACGATTCTGGATTGGCTAGCTAGTCAAACGACACCGTTCCTCTAATCATGCTGACTCCCCTTGAAACGGTGGCGTTCTACTAAACCCGTCTTATAACATCTATCGCCATATTAACCAAATATTCAAATATTTGGTAATCGGCAGCGATTATTTGGTAACTCGTCGGCCGGAATCTGGAAATAGACAGGGGACTCTGATAAGTCCCTCCCCCTTAAATTTTTTTGTGACCTCACGCAAACGAAGGTGGAAACTACTGTTTGAGCTTATAGAATGTTGGGTTTTGATTCATGGATGCGCAACGGAAACACAAACAATCATAAAACCATGCAAAACCCTCCAAGTATCACAAGTCAAGAGACATAACGATGGTAAAGGATGAACTCAATAACACACCTTAGGGATCTCCTTTGATGACTTCAAACGCGAATTGTGTCACGTTCTCTATGGTTGATCCACGCCTAGAGTTGATCCTAGAATATCCCAAGTCCTTGGTGCTAGCCCGGAAGAGGAAGAGGAAGAGGAAGAAGAATCATGCAAAACGAGACCCAAAGGAGGGCTCTCGGCCTCCTTGTGGCCGACGGGGACGGGCGGCGGACAAAGGGGCGGTCGGCTCCTTTGCTTGTTGCTCTCTCTCCTTTGTTCTCTCCCACTCTTGTTATGTTCAATAATGAGCATAATTTCTATGGGAAGGAAGGAAGGAGGGTCCTTTATATAGTCCAACAACTCCTTGCCAACTACCTAAAGGACTTATTCTAGTCCTACTAGAATTCAATTTAGTCCCTTCCTTGCAAATTAGTCTCTACTAAGTTTGCAAGGTTTTGCAAAGTGATCCTTCTGATTAATTAATCCAATTAATTAATTCCCAAATCTAGTTCAACTCTATGTAGCGTGTGCCCCATAGGTTCTATCTAGTTGGTAGCAACTATTTGCTAATATGGAGCGGTCTCTAGCAAAACATCCATTCTAGCCAACTAATAGAATAGTCATCTTGACTACCTTGTACAAGTAATTGTCTCATCCCTTTGTCTCTATATCCGGATTGGACACGAGACATACAAGTCACACTCGTATATCCAATCCATAGTTTTCTAATTCCATGGGAATAGCCTTATTCGTGCAAATAACATCAATATCCAATATTGATTTATTTGAGTCTGGCCAGACATTCTATAAGCATTATCCCTCGAGTGGCCTAGGATTTTTGCTCCCGTTATGTGGGAGGGACAAATTCTATCTACGTCCACTACGATCTCTAAGCTTGCTTCTTATTGTATCCAGTACACGCCTTTATAACTACCCAGTCACGGTGTAGCGTTTAACGCTACCAAAATAACAATAATCCACAACTAGAATATCTAGTGACTTCAAGTCTAAGGATGACAATACCATTGCACCGCGAGAAGCGCTTGTGACTCAACATAACGTGTATGTAGCCTTCTCGGAGATGGGTCAATCCAGTGCAACATTCCCTAATGCACACCTATGTGTTGGATCGTGATATCTCCATATCAATCCAACCCCATACTAGTCTATAGATGATTGTCCCATTAATCATTATACTTGACTAGGGATATTTAAGATAAACAACACAATTGTAAATCTAAGGACTTCATTATATTAAATATCCAATAAATAATAAAATGAATTTCTAGCCACAAATAATTCATACTAAACTAGATTGCCTCTAGAGCATCTATTCCAACAGTCTCCCACTTGCACTAGAGCCAATCTGGCGCATCTCGTATGCCCATACTCCTAGTGTGCCCTTCATGCTTCCACTGCGTGAGCGGCTTTGTAAGCGGATCTGACAGATTCTCATCTGTAGGAATCTTGCATATCCGAACGTCTCCTCTATTGATAATATCTCGAATCAGATGAAACTTTCTGAGCACGTGTTTGGACTTCTAATGCGATCTTGGTTCATTTTATTGCGCGATCGCCCCAGTGTTGTCGCAAAACAACTCGACTGGATCCGCAATGCTAGGGACCACACCAAGTTCAGAAACAAACTTTCTGATCCAAACAGCTTCCTTTGCTGCGCCATTTGCAGCAATGTACTAAGCCTATGTTGTAGAATCAGCTACCGTCTCTTGCTTGGAACTCTTCCAGCTCACCGCTGCTCCATTCAGGCAAAACACATATCTCGACTGTGATCTAAAGTCATCTTTGTCGGTTTGGAAGCTTGCATCAGTGTAACCCCTTACACGCAACTCTTCCTTACCGCCAAATATCAAGAAGGCATCCTTAGTTCTTCTCAAGTACTTTAGGATGTTCTTGACTGCAATCCACTGACTCTCACCCGGATTGGATTGGTATCTGCTTGTCATACTCAAGGCATATGACACATCTGGTCTAGTAAATAACATGGCGTACATGATAGATCCTATGGCCGAGGCATAGGGAATTCTACTCATGCGTTCCTTCTAAATCTCATTGGAGGGACAACCACTCTTCGAAAGAGTGATTCCATGTGACATGGGAAAGAATCCCTTCTTGGAATCTTGCATGTTGAACTACTTCAACACTTTGTCTTTATATGTTCTTTGACTTAGGCCTAGCAGTCTCCTAGATCTATCTCTATAGATCTTTATGTTGGAATAGATGCCCTAGAGGCAATCTAGTTTGGAATGAATTTGTATATGGCTAGAAAATTCATTTATTATTTATTGGATATTTAATATAATGAAGTCCTTAGATTTACAATCGTGTTATTTATCTTAAATATCCCTAGTCAAGTATAATGATTAAATGGGACAATCATCTATAGACTAGTATGGGGTTGGATTGATATGGAGATATCACGATCCATCACATAGGTGTGCATTACGGAATGTTACACTGGATTGACCCATCACCGAGAAGGCTACATACATGTTACGTTGAGTCACAAGTGCTTCTCGGGTACAATGGTATTGTCATCCTTAGACTTGAAGTCACTAGATATTCTAGTTGTGGATCATTGTGATCTTGGTAGCGTTAAACGCTACACCGTAACTGGGTAGTTATAAAGGCGTGTACTGGATACAATGAGAAGCAAGCTTAGAGATCGTAGTGGACGTAACGGGAACAAATATCCTAGGCCACTCGAAGGATAGTGCTTATAGAATGTCTGGCCAGACTCAAATAAATCAATATGGGATATTGATGTTATTTGCATGAATAAGGCTATTCCATGGATCGAGAAACTATGGATTGGATATACGAGTGTGACTTGTATGTCTCGTGTCCAATCCGGATATGGAGGCAAAGGGATGAGACAATTACTTGTACAAGGTTGTCTAGATGACTATTCTATTAGTTGGCTAGAATGGATGTTTTGCTAGAAACCGCTCCATATTAGCAAAGAGTTGCTACCAACTAGATAGAACCTATGGGGTCACACGCTATATAGAGTTGTACTAGATTTGGGAATTAATTAATTGGATTAATTAATTAGAAAGATCACTTTGCAAACCCTTGCAAACTTAGTAGGGACTAATTTGCAAGGAAGGGACTAAATTGAATTCTAGTAGGACTAGAATAAGTCCTTTAGGTAGTTAACAAGGAGTTGTTGGACTATATAAAGGACCCTCCTTCCTTCCTTCCTTATAACTTATGCTCTAGAGAGAACATAACAAGAGTGGGAGAGAACAAAGGAGAGAGAGCAAGCAACAAAGGAGGCCGACGCCCCCCTTGCCGCCGCCCTCGTCCCCGTCGGCCAAAAAGAGGGCCGAGCCCCTTCCTTTTTGTCTCGTTTTACGTGATTCCTTCACCCTCCTCTCATTCCGGGCTAGCACCAAGGAGATTGGAGATCTAGAAACAACTCTAGGCGTGGATCAACTATAGAGAACGTGACACTATTCGCGTTTGAAGTCATCAAGGAGAACCCAAAGGTGTGTTCATGAATTCTTACCTTTACTATCGTTATGCATCTAGACTTGTGATCCTTGGAGGGTTTTGCATGGTTATTTGTTTGATTATGCTTCCGTTTGCGCGATCCATGAATCAAAACCCTACAGTGGTATCAGAGCCACAGGTCATAGAGCATAAACGTAGTTTATGTGTTACATTCTTGTTGTTTTACACCTTAAATTGTTGTTTATCGCGTAAAACAAGACAAATCAAGCATGGGATGCAATTTGTCAACAATTACCCATAACAAGATCCAATTTTTGCATTAGATGCATGAATTGGTGAGTTTGAGAAATTTTAGGATCTAAGATCTAGGGTTTGGGCATCCTTGGGGAAGAAGGAGTTCTCCCAAAACAAGGAAACAACCAAACTTGGGCTCCAAGCAAGGAGGTTGTTTTGGAAACAACCTCCATAAGGAGGTTCGGCCCCCTAGAGGACCGCCCCCCTTGCTTGCCGCCCAAGATTGGCGCCCTAAGGGGCCGGGCGGCCCTAACCCGCGGGCCTAGCTAGCGGGTTTTGGGCCGGGCCGGCCCTAGGGCCTTATGGTTCACTTTGTTTGGACCCGGGCAATTGGATTGTTGGGCCCATGGACCGTTTTAACCCTAGAAATCCTAAAATCAATTAAAATTGACCAAGCGCGTTAAAATTGGATTTTAACTGTTTATGTGCAAATCGCATGGTGATTGGATATGGCCTTAGGATGTGGTTTGATGTGGATGTTTAATTTTGTGGTTTGGTTTTACGGCCTGCGAGCTGATCAATTAATTGTAATAATTAATTAGGGTTTTATGGCATGCGTGCCATTTTTTTTCTCGACTTGTGAGATTTATTTTATTTAGTATAGATATTAGCTAGTGCTAGATAAAGTAGATTGTTAGCCAAGATTGGAGAAAAGAAGCCCAAAAGCCAAAGAAGCCACAAAAGATGGAGCATGGAGCATTCCACATGACTATGAAGGATGGACCAAAAGATCAAGACGCATGGAGATGTGTGTTTGCTTAGAGTTCATAGATAATTCCATTGGCTTGGAATTATCTTAGTCTAGAAAAGGCCATATCCACATCACGTTTAATTTCTGTTTTGTGGTTGTTTATTTATTGTCTTATTATTTGTGTGGTTGGTGTATGGATGATGCATGCAATTAGGATAATAAGATAATTAGACAACCCGGATCTATTATTTGGAGTTGTGCCCAAACTCAAATAGATAGATTAATTGATATTGATCAACAAAATAATTAAAATTGAATTGAAAAATCCCTCAAATTCAAATATTGTGTTCTTGCCTTCTCGTTATTTAAACACTCATTATCATCATTATTTATCAAGTTCGTGCGTGCCAAAGCATGGCGACTTGGTTCATAATGATGGAATGCGATGGCACGTAACAATGTGCAATTGTTTAGATAAGAGGTTGAACACAACTAGGCTATTAATTTGATTAAGAAACCTAGAGGCAATCAATTGGGATTATCCATATGGATGGATAAATAAGGAGTTATTTGCCCGATTGAACCAAGAGTTGCATATGGGATGCAATTGGAAATTGTTCCTACCTAGAAGTAGTCGAATTATGGGTGACTTGCCAAAGCAAGCTCATAAGGAGATGAAAAGATGGATCTTGGCCCACTAGAAAATATAAGGATATTTTCCGCATTAATATCTTGAGGGTTATTAATCCGTAGAAAAATAGTGGGAGCTATATTTAATAAACCAGCCATTATTAAATATAGTCAAAATTCACAAATACTTGAGCCAAGAGTTTGACGACTATCTTAGAGAGTGTGGGATCGTGTCCCAACTCACTCCACCCGGAACGCCACAATGGAATGGCGTGTCCGAGAGGAGGAATCGAACACTATTGGATATGGTTCGGTCTATGATGTGTCAAACCGATCTTCCATTATCATTTTGGGGCTACGCTCTATTAAGTGCAGCTTTCACCATTAACCGTGTTCCATCTAAATCAGTCATGAAGACACCATATGAGATGTGGAGTGGGAGGCGTCCCACACTGTCGTTCATGAGGATTTGGGGCTGCGATGTCTATGTAAAGCGTTTACAATCAGACAAGCTAGGGCCTAAATCGGATAAGTGTAAATTTGTGGGGTACCCTAAGGAAACTAAGGGATACTACTTCTACAATCCAACCGAGAACAAAGTGTTTGTTGCTCAGACCGGCGTGTTTCTAGAAAGAGAGTTTGTCTCTAAAGAAGCAAGTGGGAGGAATGTAGAACTTGAAGAAGTTCAAGAACCACAAATCACTGAACCGATTATGGAACATGAACAGGAATCACAAGCAGTTGTGGATCCACCTGTTCAGGTAACACAAGAGCTTCGTAGATCTAGTAGAGTGCGCCACGAACCCGAGAGGTATGGAATTCTCGTGACCGATTCCGGTGACACGATGCTCATAGATGATGAGCCTACTACCTATGAGGAGGCCATGAGTGGCCCAGACTCGCAGAAGTGGCTTGAAGCCATGAGATCCGAGATGGAATCCATGTATACCAACAAAGTATGGACTTTGGTGGAACCACCTGATGGGGCGCGGCCCATAGGGTGCAAGTGGGTCTTCAGGAAGAAGATCGACATGGATGGTAATGTGATTACCTATAAGGGCCGATTGGTGGCTAAAGGATTCAGACAGATTCATGGTATTGACTATGATGAAACCTTTTCACCAGTCGCTATGACCAAATCCATCCGAATCCTACTTGCAATTGCAGCATACTACGACTATGAGATTTGGCAGATGGATGTCAAAACAGCATTCCTTTATGGGAATCTCCTCGAGGACGTGTATATGATACAGCCGGAGGGTTTTGAGGATCCAAAGCAAGCCAACAAAGTCTTTAAGCTGCAACGATCCATTTATGGATTGAAGCAAGCTTCTAGGAGTTGGAATCGACGTTTTGATGAAGTGGTCAAAGAGTTTGGCTTCATCAGAAACGAAGATGAGTCTTGTGTCTACAAGAAGGTTAGTGGGAGCTTTGTAGCTTTTCTGGTCTTGTATGTGGATGACATACTACTCATTGGAAACGACATTCCAATGCTGCAATCTGTGAAAGATTGGCTAGGAAAGTGTTTCTCAATGAAAGACTTAGGGGAAGCAGCCTATATACTCGGTATAAAGATCTATAGAGATAGATCTAAAAGGTTGCTAGGCCTAAGTCAAAGTACATATATTGACAAGGTGTTGAAACGGTTCAACATGCAAGATTCCAAGAAGGGATTCTTGCCCATGTCACATGGAATCACTCTTTCGAAGAGTGGTTGTCCTTCCAATGAGATTGAGAAGGAACGCATGAGTAGGATTCCCTATGCCTCGGCCATAGGATCTATCATGTACGCCATGTTATGTACTAGACCAGATGTGTCATATGCCTTGAGTATGACAAGCAGATACCAATCCAATCCGGGTGAGAGTCACTGGATTGATGTCAAGAACATCCTGAAGTACTTGAGAAGAACTAAGGATGCTTTCTTGATGTTTGGCGGTGAGGAAGAGTTGCGTGTAAGGGGTTACACTGATGCAAGCTTCCAAACCGATAGAGATGACTTTAGATCACAGTCGGGATATGTGTTTTGCCTGAATGGAGCAGCGGTGAGCTGGAAGAGTTCCAAGCAAGATACGGTGGCTGATTCTACAACAGAGGCTGAGTACATTGCTGCAAATGGCGCAGCAAAGGAGGCTGTTTGGATCAGAAAGTTTGTTTCTGAACTTGGTGTGGTCCCTAGCATTGCGGATCCAGTAGAGTTGTTTTGTGACAACACTGGGGCGATCGCACAATCAAAGGAACCCAGATCGCACCAGAAGTCCAAGCATGTGCTCAGGAAGTTTCATCTGATTCGAGATATTATCGATAGAGGAGACGTTCGGATATGCAAGATTCCTACAGATGATAATCTGTCAGACCCGCTAACGAAGCCTCTCACGCAGTGGAAGCATGAAGGGCACACTAGGAGTATGGGCATACGAGATGCGCCAGATTGGCTCTAGTGCAAGTGGGAGACTGTTGGAATAGATGCCCTAGAGGCAATCTAGTTTAGTATGAATTTGTATATGGCTAGAAAATTCATTTATTATTTATTGGATATTTAATATAATGAAGTCCTTAGATTTACAATCGTGTTGTTTATCTTAAATATCCCTAGTCAAGTATAATGATTAAATGGGACAATCATCTATAGACTAGTATGGGGTTGGATTGATATGGAGATATCACGATCCATCACATAGGTGTGCATTACGGAATGTTGCACTGGATTGACCCATCACCGAGAAGGCTACATACATGTTACGTTGAGTCACAAGTGCTTCTCGGGTACAATGGTATTGTCATCCTTAGACTTGAAGTCACTAGATATTCTAGTTGTGGATCATTGTGATCTTGGTAGCGTTAAACGCTACACCGTAACTGGGTAGTTATAAAGGCGTGTACTGGATACAATGAGAAGCAAGCTTAGAGATCGTAGTGGACGTAGAGAGGATTTGCCCCTCCCACATAACGGGAACAAATATCCTAGGCCACTCGAAGGATAGTGCTTATAGAATGTCTGGCCAGACTCAAATAAATCAATATGGGATATTGATGTTATTTGCATGAATAAGGCTATTCCATGGATCGAGAAACTATGGATTGGATATACGAGTGTGACTTGTATGTCTCGTGTCCAATCCGGATATGGAGGCAAAGGGATGAGACAATTACTTGTACAAGGTTGTCTAGATGACTATTCTATTAGTTGGCTAGAATGGATGTTTTGCTAGAAACCGCTCCATATTAGCAAAGAGTTGCTACCAACTAGATAGAACCTATGGGGTCACACGCTATATAGAGTTGTACTAGATTTGGGAATTAATTAATTGGATTAATTAATTAGAAAGATCACTTTGCAAACCCTTGCAAACTTAGTAGGGACTAATTTGCAAGGAAGGGACTAAATTGAATTCTAGTAGGACTAGAATAAGTCCTTTAGGTAGTTAACAAGGAGTTGTTGGACTATATAAAGGACCCTCCTTCCTTCCTTCCTTATAACTTATGCTCTAGAGAGAACATAAAAAGAGTGGGAGAGAACAAAGGAGAGAGAGCAAGCAACAAAGGAGGCCGACGCCCCCCTTGCCGCCGCCCTCGTCCCCGTCGGCCAAAAAGAGGGCCGAGCCCCTTCCTTTTTGTCTCGTTTTGCGTGATTCCTTCACCCTCCTCTCATCCGGGCTAGCACCAAGGAGATTGGAGATCTAGAAACAACTCTAGGCGTGGATCAACTATAGAGAACGTGACACTATTCGTGTTTGAAGTCATCAAGGAGAACCCAAAGGTGTGTTCATGAATTCTTACCTTTACTATCATTATGCATCTAGACTTGTGATCCTTGGAGGGTTTTGCATGGTTATTTGTTTGATTATGCTTCTGTTTGCGCGATCCATGAATCAAAACCCTACACTTTATACCGCGTATCTAGGCTGCTTCCCCTAAGTCCTTCATCGAGAAACACTTCCCTAGCCAATCTTTAACAGATTGCAGCATGGGAACGTCGTTTCCAATGAGTAGTATGTCATCCACATACAAGACCAGAAAAGCTATAGAGCTCCCACTAACCTTCTTGTAGACCCAAGATTCATCTTTGTTTCTGATGAAGCCAAACTCTTTGACCACGTCATTGAAACGTCGATTCCAACTCCTAGAAGCTTGCTTCAATCCATAAATGGATCGTTGCAGCTTACAGACTTTGTTGGCTTGCTTTGGATCCTCAAAACCCTCCGGCTATATCATATACACGTCCTCGAGGATATTCCCATAAAGGAATGCTGTTTTGACATCCATCTGCCGAATCTCGTAGTCGTGGTATGCTGCAATCGCAAGTAGGATTCGGATGGATTTGGTCATAGCGACTGGTGAAAAGGTTTCATCATAGTCAATACCATGAATCTGTCTGAATCCTTTAGCCACCAATCGGCCCTTATAGGTAATCACATTACCATCCATGTCGATCTTCTTCTTGAAGACCCACTTGCACCCTATGGTCCGCGCCCAATCGGGTGGTTCCACCAAAGTCCATACTTTGTTGGTATACATGGATTCCATCTCGGATCTCATGGCTTCCAGCCACTTCTGAGAGTCTGGGCCATTCATGGCCTCTTCATAGGTAGTAGGCTCATCGTCTATGAGCATCGTGTCACCGGAATTGGTCACGATAAGTCCATACCTCTCCGGTTCCGGGCGCACTCTAGTAGATCTACGAAGCTCTTGTGTTACCTGAACAGGTTGCTCCACAACTGTTTGTCAATCCTGTTCATGCTCCATAATCAGTTCAGTGATTTGTGGTTCTTGAACCTCTTCAAGTTCTACATTCCTCCCACTTGCTTCTTTAGAGACAAACTCTCTTTCTAGAAACACGCCGGTCCGAGCAACAAACACTTTTTTCTCGGTTGGATTGTAGAAGTAGTATCCCTTAGTTTCTTTAGGGTACCCCACAAATTTACACTTATCCGATTTTGGCCCCAGCTTGTCTGATTGTAAACGTTTTACATAGATGGAACACGGTTAATGGTGAAAGCTGCACTTAATAGAGCGTAGCCCCAAAATGATAATGGAAGATCGGTTTGACACATCATAGATCGAACCATATCCAATAGGGTTCGATTCCTCCTCTCGGACACGCCATTCCATTGTGGCGTTCCGGGTGGAGTGAGTTGGAACACGATCCCACACTCTCTAAGATAGTCGTCAAACTCTTGGCTTAAGTATTCTCCTCCACGATCCGATCGTAGAGCCTTGATACTTTTGCCAAGTTGCTTCTCTACTTCATTCTTGAATTCTTTGAACACTTCAAAGGATTCGGATTTTGCCCTCATAAGGTTCACAAATCCATATCTACTGTAATCATCAGTAAATGTAATGAAGTAGACATAACCACCCCTCGCAGGCGTGGCAAATGGCCCACACACATCGGTATGTATGAGCGACAATTGCTCACTAGTCCTCTCACCTTTCTTATTGAAAGGGGACTTTGTCATTTTTCCCAATAAACAAGCCTCACATGTCTCATATGATTCAAAATCAAATGAGTCTAGTAATCCATCCTCATGGAGTCTAGATACACGTTTCTCATTTATGTGGCCTAAACGACAGTGCCATAAATAAGATGGATTTAAATCATTTATTTTAATCCGCTTGGTATTAATGTTGTAGACAGGATTGCTTAGATCAAGGACATAGAGTCCATTAAATAATTGCGCACTAAAATAGTGAATATTATTTAAATAAAAGGAACGGCAATTGTTCTTTGTTGAAATAATAAAACCATCATTGTCCAAACAAGAAATAGAAATAATGTTTCTGCTCATAGCAGGCACAAAATAGCAATTATTTAATTCTAAAACTAATCCTGAAGGCAGAGATAGCTCGCACACGCCTATGGCCAACGCATCAACCTTTGCTCCATTCCCAACGCGCAGATCTACCTCTCCTTTAGCCAATCTTCTACTTCTCTTTAGATCCTGCATATTTCGACAAATATGAGATCCACATCCAGTATCTAATACCCATGATGTAGAGACAGTTAAATTGACATCTACAACAAAATTACCTGGTGGTGGTGGAATCACTATTCCAAGCCTCTTTTCCTCCAAATATTTTGGGCAGTTCCTCCTCCAGTGTCCAGGCTGACTGCAGTAGTGACACTCACTTTTAGTCAAACCTTTGGCAATGCCACCAACAGGCTTAAGGGCAGGTTCCTTGGTCTTGGCAACTGACTTGCCTTTGCCCTTCGAGGAAGAGGCAAACCTTTTGCCCTTTCCTTTCTGTACCATCATAATGGCCTTGCCCTTACCCTTGTTGATGCTCTGTTCAGCCGTCCTCAACATATTGAGTAAATCTGGCAGTGGTTTAACGATCTCGTTCATGTTATAGCTCATAATGAACTGTCCATAACTCTCGGGCAACGATTGCAACACGAGATTGGTTGCCAACTCTTGGCCGACCGGGAACCCTAGTCGAGCGAGATTCTCCAAGTACCCGATCATTCGGAGTACATGGGGTCCCACCGGGTTCCCTTCTGCCTGATGACACTTGAACAGTGCCTTAGAGACCTCATACCTCTCTACCCTCGCCTGCTCTTGGAAGAGCTGATTTAGATGTTCGATCATATCGACAGCATTCATGTTTTCGTGTTTCTTCTGAAGCTCAGAAGTCATGGTGCAAAGCATAAGGCAGGGTGCATCATTAGCGTCATCAACACGCTTTTGATACGCCTTTAGGGCAGCAGGTGTTTGGTTCTCTGGACCTTCTGGAACATGCTCCTCTATTGCGTACAGTTTCTTCTCTTGCTTGAGAACAATTCTCAAGTTTCTGTACCAATCAATAAAGTTGGTTCCATAGAGCTTGTCCTTCTCAAGGACAGATCGTAGGGAATTTTGTGAACTCGATAAGTTGTTTGCCATTTGGAATTCTACAAAAAGGAAAATACGCAAGTTTTAGTATTTGTGAATTTTTTGACTATATTCAATAATGGCTAGTTTATCAAATATAGCTCCCACTATTTTTCTACGGATTAATAACCCTCAAGATATTAATGCAGAAAATATCCTTATATTTTCTAGTGGGCCAAGATCCATCTTTCATCTCCTTATGAGCTTGCTTTGGCAAGTCACCCATAATTTGAGTACTTTAGGTAGGAACGATTCCAATTGCATCCCATATGCAACTCTTGGTTCAATTGGGCAAATAACTCCTTATTTATCCATCCATATGGATAATCCCAACTGATTGCCTCTAGGTTTCTTAATCAAATTAATAGCCTAGTTGTGTTCAACCTCTTATCTAAACAATTGCACATTGTAACGTGCCATCGCATTCCATCATTATGAACCAAGTCGCCATGCTTTGGCACGCACGAACTTGATAAATAATGATGATAATGAGTGTTTAAATAACGAGAAGGCAAGAACACAATATTTGAATTTTGAGGGATTTTAAATTCAATTTTTAATTGTTTTGTTGATCAATATCAACTAATCTATCTATTTGAGTTTGGGCACAACTCCAAATAATAGATCCGGGTTGTCTAATTATCTTATTATTCTTATTGCATTCATCATCCATACACCAACCACACAATAATAAGACATTAAAATAAACAACCACAAAACAGAAATTAAACGTGATGTGGATATGGCCTTTTTCTAGACTAAGATAATTCCTAGCCAATGGAATTATCTATGAACCCTAAAACAAACACATCTCCATGCGTCTTGATCTTTTGGTCCATCCTTCATAGTCATGTGGAATGCTCCATGCTCCATGCTCCATCTTTTGTGGCTTCTTTGGCTTTGGGCTTCTTTTCTTCAATTTTGGCTGACAATCTACTTTATCTAGCACTAGCTATTTTCTATACTAAATAAAATAAATCTCACAAGTTGAGAAAAAAAATGGCACGCAGGCCATAAAATCCTAATTAATTATTACAATTAATTGATCAGCTCGCAGGCCGTAAAACCAAACCACAAAATTAAACATCCACATCAAACCACATCCTAAGGCCATATCCAATCACCATGCGATTTGCACATAAACAGTTAAAATCCAATTTTAACGCGCTTGGTCAATTTTAATTGATTTTAGGATTTCTAGGGTTAAAACGGTCCATGGGCCCCACAATCAAATTGCCCGGGGCCAATAAGGTGAACCACAAGGCCCTAGGGCCGGCCCGACCAAAAACTCACAAGCCTAGGCCGCGGGTTAGGGCCGCCCGGCCCCTAGGGCGGCCAAGCTTGGGCGGCAAGCAAAGGGGGGCGGTCCCTAGGGGGGGCCGAACCTCCTTGTGGGAGTTGGTTCCAAAACAACTCCCTTGCTTGGTGCCCAAGTTTGGTTGTTTCCTTGTTTTGGGAGAACTCCTTCTTCCCCAAGGATGCCCAAACCCTAGATCTAAGATCCTAAAATTTCTCAAACTCACCAATTCATGCATCCAATGCAAAAATTGGATCTTGTTATGATTAATTATTGACAAATTGCATCCCATGCTTGATTTGTCTTATTTTACGCGATAAACAATCAAATTAAGGTGTAAAACAACTAAAACGTAACACATAAACCACGTTTAGGCTCTACAACCAGGCTCTGATACCACTGTTGGGTTTTGATTCATGGATGCGCAACGGAAACACAAACAATCATAAAACCATGCAAAACCCTCCAAGGATCACAAGTCAAGAGACATAACGATGGTAAAGGAAGAAATCAATAACACACCTTAGGGTTCTCCTTTGATGACTTCAAACGCGAATTGTGTCACGTTCTCTATGGTTGATCCACACCTAGAGTTGATCCTAGAATCTCCCAAGTCCTTGGTGCTAGCCCGGAAGAGGAAGAGGAAGAAGAATCACGCAAAACGAGACCCAAAGGAGGGCTCTCGGCCTCCTTGTGGCCGACGGGGACGGGCGGCGGACAAAGGGGCGGTCGGCTCCTTTGCTTGTTGCTCTCTCTCCTTTGTTCTCTCCCACTCTTGTTATGTTCAATAATGAGTATAAGTTCTATGGGAAGGAAGGAAGGAGGGTCCTTTATATAGTCCAACAACTCCTTGCCAACTACCTAAAGGACTTATTCTAGTCCTATTAGAATTCAATTTAGTCCCTTCCTTGCAAATTAGTCCCTACTAAGTTTGCAAGGTTTTGCAAAGTGATCCTTCTAATTAATTAATCCAATTAATTAATTCCCAAATCTAGTTCAACTCTATGTAGCGTGTGACCCCATAGGTTCTATCTAGTTGGTAGCAACTATTTGCTAATATGGAGCGTCTCTAGCAAAACATCCATTCTAGCCAACTAATAGAATAGTCATCTTGACAACCTTGTACAAGTAATTGTCTCATCCCTTTGTCTCTATATCCGGATTGGACACGAGACATACAAGTCACACTCGTATATCCAATCCATAGTTTCTCGATCCATGGGAATAGCCTTATTCGTGCAAATAACATCAATATCCAATATTGATTTATTTGAGTCTGGCCAGACATTCTATAAGCACTATCCCTCGAGTCGCCTAGGATTTTTGCTCCCGTTATGTGGGAGGGACAAATTTTATCTACGTCCACTTCGATCTCTAAGCTTGCTTCTTATTGTATCCAGTACACGCCTTTATAACTACCCAGTTACGGTGTAGCGTTTAACGCTACCAAAATCACCATAATCCACAACTAGAATATCTAGTGACTTCAAGTCTAAGGATGACAATACCATTGCACCGCGAGAAGCGCTTGTGACTCAACATAACGTGTATGTAGCCTTCTCGAAGATGGGTCAATCCAGTGCAACATTCCCTAATGCACACCTATGTGTGGATCGTGATATCTCCATATCAATCCAACCCCATACTAGTCTATAGATGATTGTCCCATTAATCATTATACTTGACTAGGGATATTTAAGATAAACAACACAATTGTAAATCTAAGGACTTCATTATATTAAATATCCAATAAATAATAAATGAATTTCTAGCCACAAATAATTCATACTAAACTAAATTGGCTTTAGGGCATCTATTCCAACATAGAAGTCCTCCCAATTGGCCTCAGCAGGGGAGAGGTTAGCCCACTGAACTAACACTCTAACAGTGGAGGATCGACCCTTTTTAACAAATTGCCCATCCAAAATGGTACTGGGTTCCACCAGAAACTGACCCTCAGGTCCAACAGCAGGAATTGACAGAGAAACTGGGATATTGCCAACAACCTTCTTTAAGAGAGAAATATGAAAAAATGGATGTACCTTAGAGTTGTCTGGAAGCTTAAGTTTATAGGCAAACTTGCCAATTTTCTGAAGTATCTCATAAGGGCCATAGAACGTGGCAAAAGTTTGTAATTGTGCTTGAGATGCATTGATCTTTGCCTACAGGGATGTAGCTTAAGGAAAACTATATCTCCCCACATTAAACTCTCTTTAAGTCCTCTTCTGTTGGCATAACGGGTCATTCACTCTTGTGCCTTAGTAAGGTTGTCCTTGATTAGCTGCAGCAATTTGCTTCTATCACCGAGGAAATTATCCACATTTGCATTGCCAGTCTTATTCAGTTGATGGAAATTGTAGTGTGAGGGAGGAAAACCATAGAGTGCTTCAAAATGAGTGAGTCGAAGAGAAGTGTGAAAATCGGTGTTATACCACCACTCAGCTAAAGCCAACCATTTCACCCATTTATGTGGTCTATCTCCAGTTAAGTACCTCAGATAACTCTCCCGACATTGATTAAGCCTCTCACTTTGGCCATCTGTATGTGGGTGATATGCTGTGGTACTTGAGCTGAGTACCCAAAGCTTTGAAGAGAGTGTGCCAAACGTGGCTAATAAAAATAGCATCTCTGTCACCACCAATTGAACTTGGAAGGCCATGAAGCTTATGTAGGGTTTTGATCATGGATACGCAGCGGAAGAACTATATAATTATCCGATCAAGACCCTCCAAGGATCAGAGGAAGAGAATTCATGACGATGGTAAGAGAATAGTGTTTATGTACCTTTAAGGTCTCCTTGATGACTTATAACGAGAAAATTATCACGTCTCTACGGTTGATCCACGTCTAGAGGTGAGATCTAGATCTTCCAAATGCCTTGTGCTAGCTAGGAGGAGTGGAAGAGGACGAATAAATGACGCAACGGATCACCAAAAGAGAGGGGCGGCCTCTCTTGTGGCTGACGGGGTGGGCGGACGGCAAGGAGGCTTCGACCTCCTTGTTTGTCTTGCTCTCTACTTCCTTCTCTCCTACTCAAAGTGTTTATGAGCATAAGTTGTAGGGAAGGAAGCTAGGAGCATCCTTTATATATTCCAAATACTCCTTGTTTACTACATAAAGGCCCATCCTAATCCTACTCAAGTTCGGATTAGTCCAACTTGCATATTAGTCCTACTAAGTTAGCAAGTTGTTGCGATTTGATCCTTTTAATTAATTAATCATATTAATTAATTAATTCCCAAGTCTAGTTCACCTCTATATGATGTTTCACCAAATAGGTTCTATTTAGTTGGTAGTAACAATTTACTAATATGGAGCGGCCTCTAGCAAGACATCCATTCTAGCCAACAAATTGAATAGTATTCATGAAAAACCTTTGTGAAAGTTTTGTCTCATCCTTTTGTCTCAATACCCGGATTGGACACGAGACATACAAGTCACACTCGTATATCCAATCCATATCTCCCCGATCTTGGGAATATCCTTATGGGTGCAAATAACATCAATATCCTATATTGATTTTATTGAGTCTGGCCAGACATTCTATAAGCACTATCCCTCAAGTGGCCTAGTATATTTGCTCCCGTTAGGTGGGAGGGAAAAATTCTATCTACGTCTACTACGATCTCTAAGCTTTCTTCTTATTGTATCTGGTACACGCCTTTATGGCTACCCAGTCCCGGTGTAGCGTTTGACGCTACCAAAATCACAATAATCCACAACTAGATGATCTAGTGACTTCAAGTCTAAGGATGAAAATACCGTTCTCACCACAAGAATCACTTGTGACTAGACATAAAATGTATGTAGCCTTCTCAGAGTTGGTTCAATCAAGTATGCCATTACACCTAATGCACACCCATGTGTTCGATCATGCTATCTCCATATCAATCCAACCCCATACTAGTCTATAGATGATTGTCCCATTAATCATTATAATGGACTAGGGATATTTAAGATAAACAACACAATTGTAAATCTAAGGACTTCATTATATTAAATATCCAATAAATAATACAATGAATATTCTAGCCAATTTACTGTTCATACTAAACTAGATTGTCTCTAGGGAACCTATTCCAACAGACTCCCATTTTCACTAGAGCAAATCCGGTGCATCTCGTATGCCAATGCTCCTAGTGTACCCTTCATGCTTGCGCTGAAGAAGTGGCTTTGTAAGAGGATATGACAGATTCTCATCTGTAGGAATCTTGCGTATCCGAACGTCTCCTCTTTCGACAATATCTCAAATAAGATGGAACTTCTTGAGCACGTGCCTGGATTTCTGCTGCGACCTGGGTTCCTTCGATTGCGCGATCGCTCCAGTGTTGTCACAATGCAACTCTATTGGATCCGCAATGCTAGGAACCGCACCAAGCTCAGTAATGAACTTTCTAATCCAAACAGCTTCCTTTGCTGCACCATTTTCAGCAATATACTCAGCCTCTGTTGTAGAATCAGCTACCGTCTCTTGCTTGGAACTCTTCCAGCTGACCGCTGCTCCATTCAGGCAAAAAACAAATCCCACTGCGATCTGAAATCATCTCAGTCGGTCTGGAAGCTTGCATCCGTGTAACCCTTTACACGCAAATCTTTATCACCTCCAAATATCAAGAATGCATCCTTAGTTATTCTCAAGTACTTAAGGATGTTCTTGACCGCAATCTAGTGACTCTCACCTGGATTGGATTGATATCTGCTTGTCATACTCAACGCATATGACACATCTGGTCTAGTACATAACATGGCATACATGATGGATCCAATGGCCGAGGCATAGGGAACCCTACTCATGCGTTCCTTCTCAATCTCATTGGAAGGAAAACCACTCTTCCAAATAGTGACTCCATGTGACATGGGCATGAATCCCTTTTTGGAATCTTGCATGCTGAACCGTTTCTGCACCTTGTCTATATATGTACTTTGACTTAGGTCGAGCATCCTCTTAGATCTATCTCTATAGATCTTTTTACCGAGTATATAGGCTGCTTCACCTAAGTCTTTCATTGAGAAACACTTTCTTAGCCAATCTTTAACAGATTGCAGCATGGCAATGTTGTTTCCAATGAGTAGTATGTCATCCACATACAAGACCAGAAAAGCAATAGAGCTCCCACTAACCTTCTTGTAGAAACAAGATTCATCTTCGTTTTTGATGAAGCAAAACTCTTTGACTACTTCATCAAAACGTCGATTCCAACTCCTAGAAGCTTGCTTCAAACCATAAATGGATCGTTTCAGCTTACATGTTGGCTTATTTTGGATCCTCAAAACCCTCAGGTTGTGTCATTTACACATCCTCAAGGAGATTCCCATACAGAAATGCTGTTTTGACATCCATATGCCAAATATCATAGTCGTAGTATGCTGCAATAGCAAGTAAGATTCGGATTGGTCATTGCGACTGGTGAAAAGGTTTCATCATAGTCAATACCATGAATCTCTCTGAATCATTTAGCTACCAATCGGCCCTTGTAGGTAATCACATTACCATCCATGTCGATCTTCTTCTTGAAGACACACTTGCACCCTATGGGCTGTGCCCCTACGGGTGGTTCCACCAAAGTCCATACTTTGTTGGTATACATGGATTCCATCTCGGATCTCATGGACTCAAGCCACTTCGGAGAGTTCGGCCCTTTCATGGCCTCTTCATAGGTAGTAGGCTAGTCATCTATGAGCATCGTGTCACCAGATTCAGTCACGAGAAGTCCATACCTCTCTGGCTCCTGGCGCACTCTACTAGATCTACGAAGCTCTTGTGTTACTTGAACAGGTTGCTCCACAACTTCTTGTGATTCTTGTTCTGTTCCATAGTTGGATCAATGCGTTGTGGTTATTTAACTTCTTCAAGTTCTACAGTCCTCCCACTTGATTCTGTAGAGACAAACTCTCTTTCTAGAAACACGCCGGTCCGAGCAACAAACACTTCGTTCTCGGTTGGATTGTAGAAATAATATCCCTTAGTTTCCTTAGGGTATCACACAAATTTGCATTTGTCCGACTTAGGCCCTAGCTTGTCTGATTGTAAACGTTTTACATAGACATCGCAGCCCCAAATATTCATGAACGACACTGTGGGACGCCTCCCACTCCACATCTCATGTGGTGTCTTCATGACTGACTTAGATGGCAGACGGTTAATGGGGAAAGCTGCACTCAATAGAGTATAGCCCCAAAATGATAATGGAAGATCAGTTTGACACATCGTAGATCGAACCATATCTAATAGAGTTCGATTCCTCCACTCAAACACGCCATTCCATTGTGTCGTTCCGGCTAGAGTGAGTTGGGATATTATCCCACACTCTCTAAGATAGTCTTCAAACTCTTGGCTCAAGTATTCTCCTCCACGATCTGATAGTAGAGCCTTGATACTTTTACCAAGCTGCTTCTCTACTTCATTCTTGAATTCTTTGAACATTTCAAAGGATTCAGATTTGGCCCTCATAAGGTATACAAATCCATATCTACTGAAATCATCAGTAAATGTTATGAAGTCGACATAACCACCCCTGGAAGGCGTTGCAAATGGCCCACATACATCATTGTGTACTAGCGCCAATTTCTCACTAGTCCTCTCTCCTTTCTTATTGAAAGGGGACTTTGTCATTTTTTCCAATAAACAAGCCTCACATGTCTCATATGATTCAAAATCAAATGAGTCTAAAAAAAACATCCTTATGGAGTCTAGATACACGCTTCTCGTTTATATGGCCTAAACGACAATGCCATAGATAAGCAGGATTTGAATTATTCATTTTAATCCTCTTGGTATTAATGTTATAGATAGGATTGCTTAGATCAAGGATATATAATCCATTAAATAATTGCCCACTACAATAGTGAATACTATTAAAATAAATGGAGCAACAATTGGTGTTTATTGAAATAGTAAAACCATCCTTGTCAAAACAAGAAATAGAAATAATGTTTCTGCTCATAGCAGGCACAAAATAGCAATTATTTAATTCTAAAACTAATCCTAAAGGTAGAGACAGCTCGTACACGCCTACGGCTAATGCAGCAACTCTTGCTCCATTCCCAATGCGCAGGTCTATCTCCCCTTTAGCCAATCTTCTACTTCTCTGTAGATCCTGCACATTTCAACAAAAGTGAGATCCACATCCAGTATCCAATACCCATGATGAAGAGATAGTTAAGTTGACATCTATAAAAAAATACCTGGTGGTGGTGGAATCACTATTCCAAGCCTCTTGTCCACCAGATATTTTGGGCAGTTCTTCCTCCAGTGTTCAGGCTGACTGCAGGAGTGACACTCACCTTTAGTCACACCTTTGGCAATGCCACCAACAGGCTTAAGTGCAGGTTCCTTGGGTTTGGCATTTGACTTGACTTTGCCCTTGAAGGATGAGGCAAAACTTTTTCCCTTTCATTTCTGTACCATCATTATGGATTTTCCCTTACCCTTGTTGATGCTTTGTTCTGTTGTCCTCAACATATTGAGTAAATCCGGCAGAGGTTTCACAATCTCGTTCACGTTATAGTTCATAATGAACTGTCCTTAACTTTCAGGCAACAATTGCAAGATGAGATCGGTGGCCAACTCTTAGCCTACCGGAAACCCTAGGCTCTCAAGATAGCCTATCATGCGTAGCACATGCGGCCCTATGGGGTTTCCTTCTGATAGATGACATTTGAACAACGCCTTGGAAACTTCATACCTCTCAACCCTTGCTTGCTCTTGGAAGAGCTGCTTCAAGTGTGCGATCATATCGACTGCATTCATGTTCTCATGTTGCTTCTGAAGCTCAGAGTTCATGGTGCAAAGCATTAGACAGGCCGCATCATTTGAGTCATCAACACACTTCTAATACGCCTTTAGGGCTGCAGGAGTGTTGTTTTCCGGAGCATCAGGAACTTGCTCCGCTAGAGCGTACAATTTCTTTTCTTGCTTGAGAACGATTCTCAAGTTTCTGTACCAGTCTAGAAAATTTGTCCCGGATAGGTTGTCCTTCTCAAGGACAGTGCGTAGGGAGTGAGATGAGTTCGATGAGTTGTTTGCCATTGGAATTCTACAGAAAGGAAAATACGCAAGTTTTAGTATTTTGTGAACAATTAACTATATTCAATAATGGCTAGATTATTAAACATAGCTCCCACTATTTTTCTACGGATTAATAACCCTCAATATATTAATACGGAAAATATCACTATATTTTCTAGTGGGTGCCAAGATCCCTATTTCACTTCTTTTGAGCTTCCTTAGGCAAGTCACCCATAATTAGCTATTTAGATATGAACAATTCTAATTGCATCATATTCAACTCTTGGTTCAATTGCGAAAATAAATCATTATTTATCTATCCCATAGATAAACCCAATTGATTGCCTCTAGGTTTTTAATCTTTATTCAATCACCTAGATACGTCCAACCTCTTACTCCAACAATTGCACACTATGTGTGCCATCACACCACATGATGACGAATCAAATCGCCTTGCTTTGGCACGCACGAATTCGATTAATCGATCTTTTGATGAGTGATTAAGTAACGAGAAGGAAAAACATAATATATTTTGTTTTGAGGGATTTTAATTTCAATTTTAAATTGTTTTGTTGATCTTTATCAACTGATTTACTTATTTGAGTTTGGGCACAACTCCAAAGAAAAGATCCGCTTTGTTAATTATCTTATTATCAAATTGCATGCATCATCCATACACTAGCAACAATAATAAGACAATAAAATAAACATCCACAAAACATGAAATAACGTGATATGGATATGTCCTCCTAGACTAAGATATTCTCAAGCCAATGAGAATATCTATGAACCCAAGAATGAAAAACGCATCTCCATGTGCCTCCATCTCTTGGTGCATCCTTCTTAGCCTTGTGGAATGCTCCATGCTCCATGTCGTGGCTCCTTTAATTATTTGGGCTTCTTTTTATTCAATCTTGGCTATCATATATTTTATCTAGCACTAGCTAACATCTATACTAAAAAAATAAATCTCACAAGTTGAGAGAAAAAATACCAGCTCGCAGGCCGTAAAACATAATTAATTATTACATCAAATTGATCAGCTCGCATGCCGTAAACAAACCACAAAAATTAAACATCCACAACAAACCACATCTATGGCCATATCCAATCACCATACAATTGCACATAAACAGTTAAAACCAATTTTAACGCACTTAGTCAATTTTAGTTGATTTTAGGATTAACTAGGGTCAAAACGGTCCAAGAGGCCCAACCAAAACTCTCGGCCGAACCCCTAAGAGACCGCCTAAGGCCTTGGGCCGGCCGGCCCCTAGCCAACACGGCTAGGCCGTGCGCTAGGGCTGCCCCTGCCCCGTGGCCGAACCTTCCTTGGGCGGCAAGGAAGTAGGGAGGGTCCCCTGGAGGGGGGGAGGGCGAACCTCCTTAGGAGTTGTTTCCAAAACAACTCATTGCCTTGTTGCCCAAGTTTGGTTGTTTCCTTATTTGAAAAAACCTCAGTTTTTCAATAGGATGCCCAAAAACCCTAGATCTAAGATCCTAAAATTTCTCAAACTCACTAATTCGTACATCCAATGTAAAAATTATATCTTGTTTGGTTGAATCATATTCAAGATGCATCTAATATGCTTAATTTGTTGTTTTAACGCAATGATCAACAATCGAAGGTCATAAACAACAAAAACGGAACACATGAACCACGTTATGCTTACCACTGTAGGGTTTTGATCATGGATACGCAGCGGAAGAACAATATAATTATTTGATCAAGACCCTCCAAGGATCACAGGAAGAGAATTGATGACGATGGTTAGAGTACAGTGTTTATGTACCTTTGAGGTCTTGTTGATGACTTCTAACGAGAAAATCATCACGTCTCTACGGTTGATCCACGTCTAGAGGTGAGATCTAGATATTCCAAACGCCTTGTTTAGCTAGGAGGAGTTGAAGAGGATGAAGACATTACGCAACGGAGCACCAAAAGAGAAGGGCGGCGTCTCTTGTGGCCGACGGGGTGGGCGGACGGCAAGGGGGCTTCGGCCTCCTTGTTTGTCTTGAACTCTCCTTCCTCTCTCCAAATCAAAGTGTATTATGAGCATAATTTGTAGGGAAGGAAGCTAGGAGAATCCTTTATATAGTCCAACAACTCCTTGTTTACTACATAAAGGCCCATCCTAATCCTACACAAGTCCGGATTAGTCCAACTTGCATATTAGTCCTACTAAGTTAGCAAGTTGTTGCGATTTAATCATTTTAATTAATTAATCATATAAATTAATTATTTCCCAAGTCTAGTTCACCTCTATATGACGTGTGACCCCATAGGTTCTATTTACTAATATGGAGCGGCCTCTAGCAAGACATCAATTCTAGCCAACAAATAGAATAGTCATAATGACAAACCTTTGTGATAGTATTGCCTCATCCTTTTGTCTAACTACCAGGATTGGACACGAGACATACAAGTCACACTCGTATATGCAATCCATAGTTACTCGATCTTGGGAATAGGCTTATCTGTACAAATAACATCAATATCCTATGTTGATTTATTTGAGTTTGGCCAGACATTCTATAAGCACTATCCCTCGAGTGGCCTAGGATATTTTCTCCCGTTATGTTGGAGGGAAAAATTCTATCTATGTCTAATACGATCTCTAAGCTTGCTTCTTATTGTATCCGGTACACGCCTTTATGGCTACCCAGTGACGGTGTAGCGTTTGACGCTACCAAAATCACAATAATCCGCAACTAGATGATCTAGTGACTTCAAATCTAAGGATGACACTACTGTTGTCACCGCGAGAAGCACTTGTGACTTCACGTAACATGTATGTAGCCTTCTCGGAGTTGGGTCAATCCATTATGCCATTACATCTAATGCACACTCATGTGTTGGATCATGATATCTCCATATCAATCCAACCCCATACTAGTCTATGATGATTGTCCCATTAATCATTATAATGGACAATGGATATATAAGATAACAACAGAATTGTAAATCTAAGGACTTCATTATATTAAATATCCAATAAATAATACAATGAATATTCTAGCCAATTTACTGTTCATAATAAACTAGATTGCCTCTAGGGCACCTATTCCAACAGCTTACCCACATGAAGAAAGAAGATTTCAGCTACTTCATATGCAATATAAGGATGAGCGAGAGGGATGAAATTCCCATATTTAGAGAACATGTCTATAACCACCAGAATTGTGGTTTTGCCCTCTGATTTTGGAAGTCCGTCCACAAAAATCCATGGTGATGTGTTCCTAGGGCTTATCTGGAATTGGAAGAGGCTGTAACAACCCATGGACGGGTAAGTGTTCAGCCTTCAATCTCTGGCAGATGTCACAACCTTTAACCCAATTTTGACTTGTTTCTTCAACCCTGGCCAGTAAAACATCATCTTCACCCTCTTATATGTTCCCAAAATACCATAATGCCCTCCTACCCATGTATTGTGTAACTACCTGATAATCTGAGCTCTTAGATCATTAGTGGAACCAACATAAATCACCCCATTTTGCTTGAGTACCCCATCTTGGAGAGTAAATTATGATTGTGGATCTGGAGCTATGGTGAGTGCAGCCATCTTAAAAGTAACCCTGCTATCTCCTTCATAACTACTCTTGAAATCGTGTAACCACTTAGGTGTCGCAGAGGAGATTGCAGCACATTGTATAATAGGATCTTCTTCGGAAGTCACCAACTTCGACAGTGCATCAGCCACTACATTATCTTGTCCCTTCTTGTAGTGTATCTCATAGTGTAACCCAAGCAATTTAGAGATCCATTTTTGCTGCAATAGAGTGGTTAGTCTCTACTCCAGTAAATAGTTAAGACTGTGGTTATTAGTCTTTATAATGAACTTACACCTCTCCAAATATGGCCTCCACTTAGACACAACTTGAACTAGAGATAGGAGTTCTTTCTCATAAGTACACAATCCTAATTTCTTTTTGCAGATAGTTGTGGGATGTTGATCATGGATATGCATCGGAAGAAAGAATTATCAATTCAAGACCCTCCAAGGATCACATGAAGAGAATCATAACGATGGTAAAGGAAGAAACAAGTAACACCCCTTAGAGATCTCATGTGATGACTTGTAACGTGAATTGTGTCACGTCTCTACGGTTGATCCACGCCTAGGGTTGATGTCTAGATCTTCCTACTCCTTTGTGCTAGCTTGGAAGGAGGAAGAGGAAGAAGAAATCACACCACGAGGATTAAAGAGAGGGATTCGGCCTCTCTTTGTGGCCGATGGGTAGGGGGCAGACGCAAGGGGGGGGGGTCGGCCTCCTTGTGGTCTTTCACTCTCTCCTTTGTTTCCTTCCCACTCAACTTATTTTATGAGCCTAAGTGTGGGAAGGAATCTAGGAGCATCCTTTATATAGTCCAACAACTCCTTGTCAACTACCTAAAGGGCCTTCCTACTCCTACATGAGTTCGGATTAGTCCCTTCTTTGCATATTAGTCCTACTAATCTTGCAAGGTGTTGCAAAGTGATCCTTCTAATTAATTAATCATATTAATTAATTCCCAAATCTATTTCAACCCTATCGGGCGTGTGACCTCACAGATTCAATCTAGTTGGTAGCAACAATTCGCAAATATGGAGCGGTCTCTAGCAAGACATCCATTCTAGCCAACAATTAGAAATAGTCATCATGATAAATCTTGTGCAAGTATTGTCTCATCCCTTTGTCTCCATATCCGGATTGGACACGATACATACAAGTCACACTCGTATATCCAATCCATAGTTTCTCGATCCTAGGAACAGCCTTATTCGTGCAAATAACATTAATATCCCATATTGATTTATTTGAGTCTGGCCAAACATTCTATAAGCACTATCCCTCGAGTGGCCTAGGATATTTTCTCCCGTTATGTGGGAGGGACAAAATCTATATACGTATACTAAGATCTCTAAGCTTGCTTCTTATTGTATCCGGTACACGCCTTTATAGCTACCCAGTTACGGTGTAGCGTTTGACGCTACCAAAATCACAATAATCCACAACTAGACGATCTAGTGACTTCAAGTCTAAGGACGACAATACCGTTTTTACCAAGAGAAGCGCTTGTGACCTTACATAACATGTATGTAGCCTTCTCGGAGAAGGGTCAATCCAGTATGCCATTACCACTAATGCATACCCATGTGTTGGATTATTGAAATCTCCATATCAATCCAACCCCATACTAGTCTATAGATGATTGTCCCATTTAATCATTATAATTGACTAGGGATATTTAAGATAAACAACACATTTGTAAATATAAGGACTTCATTATATTAAATATCCAATAAATAATACAATGAATATTCTAGCAAAAAATAAGTTCATACTAAACTAGATTGCCTCTAGGGCATGTATTCCAACAGTCTACCACTTGAACTAGAGCCAATCTGATGCATCTAGTATGCAAAGCTCCTAGTGTGCCCTTCATGCTTGCGCAGAACAAGCGGCTTTGTAAGTGGATCTGACATATTCTCATATGTAGGAATCTTGCATATCCGAACGTCTCCTCTATCGATAATATCTCGAATGAGATGGAACTTCCTAAGCACGTGTTTGGATTTCTGGTGTGACCGAGGCTCCTTCGATTGCGCGATCGCCCCAGTGTTGTCACAGTACAACTCTACTTGATCCGCAATACTAGGAACCACACCAAGTTCAGAAACGACTTTCCTAATCCAAACAGCTTCCTTTGCTACGGCATTCGCAGCAATGTACTCAGCCTTTGTTGTAGAATCAGCCATGGTTTCTTGCTTGGAACTCTTCCAGCTCATTGCTGCTCCATTCAGGCAAAACACATATCCCGATTGTGATCTGAAATCATCTTTGTCGGTTTGGAAGCTTGCATGTGTGTAACCCCTTACACGCAGCTCTTCCTCACCACCAAATATCAAGAAAGCACCTTAGTTCTTCTCAAGTACTTTAGGATGTTCTTGACTGCAATGGAGTGACCCTCACCTGGATTGGACTGGTATCTGCTTGCAATAATCAAGGTATATGACACATCTGGTCTAGTACATAACATGGCGTACATGATGGATCCTATGACTGAGGCATTGGGAATCCTACTCATGCGTTCCTTCTCAATCTCATTGGAAGGACAATCACTCTTCGAAAGAGTTATTCCATGTGACATGTTCAAGAATCCTTTTCTTGGAATCTTGCATGTTGAACTACTTCAACACTTTGTCTATATATGTTCTTTGACTTAGGCCTAGCAGTCTCCTAGATCTATCTTTATAGATATTTATACCAAGTATATAGGATGCTTCCCCTAAGTCCTTCATTGAGAAACACTTTCCTAGCCAATTTTAACAAATTGCAGCATGGGAATGTCGTTTCCAATTAGTAGTATGTAATCCACATAAAGACAAGAAAAGCTACAGAGCTCCCACAACCTTCTTGTAGAAACAAGACTCATCTTCGTTTCTGATGAAGCCAAACTCTTTGACTACTTCATCAAAACGTTGATTCCAACTCCTAAAAGCTTGCTTCAACCCATAAAAGGATCGTTGCAGCTTACAGACTTTATTGGCTTGCTTTGGATCTTCAAAACCCTTCGGCTGTATCATATACACGTCCTCGAGGAGATTCCCATAGAGGAATGCTGTTTTGACATATATCTGCCAGATCTGATTGTCTTAGTATGCTCCAATAGCAAGTAGGATTCGGATGTATTTGGTCATAGTGACTGGTGAAAAGGTTTCATCATAGTCAATACCATGAATCTGTCTAAATTCTTTAGCCACCAATCGGCCCTTGTAGGTAATCACATTACCATCCATGTCGATCTTCTTATTGAAGACCCACTTGCACCTTATGGGCGGCGCCCCTTCGGGTGGTTCCACAAAAGTCCATACTTTGTTGGTATACATGGATTCCATCTCGGATCTCATGGCTTCAAGCCACTTCTGAGAGTTCGGCCCTTTCTTGGCTTCCTCATAGTTAGTAGGCTCATCATCTATGAGAATCGTGTCACCAGTTTCAGTCACGAGAAGTCCATACCTCTCTCGATCCTGGTAGTCTACCAGATCTACGAGGATCTTGTGCTGCTTGAACAGGTTGCTCCACAACCACTTGTGGTTCCTGATCATGTTCCATAGAAGGATTAGTGCCTTGTGGTTCTTGAAATTCTTCAAGTTCAACAGTCCTCCCACTTGCTTCTTTAGAGACAAACTCTCTTTCTAGAAACACGCCGGGCCGAGCAAGAAACACTTTGTTCTCATTTGGATTGTATAAATAGTAGACATTAGTTTCCATAGGGTACCCCACAAATTTACACTTATCCGACTTAGGTCCTAGCTTGTCTGATTGAAAAAGTTTTACATAGACATTGCTCCCAAATCTTCACGAACGACAGTGTAGGAAGCCTCCCACTCCACATCTCATGTGGTGTTTTCATGACCGATTTAGATGGAACACGGTTAATGGTGAAAGTTGCACTTAATATAGCATAGCCCCAAAACGATAATGGAAGATCGGTCTGACACATCATAGATCGAACCATATCAAATAGTATTTGATTCCTCCTCTCTGACACGCCATTCCATTGTAGCGTTCCGGGTGGAGTGAGTTGGGACACGATCCCACACTCTCTAAGATAGTCGTCAAACTCTTGGCTCAAGTATTCTCCTCCACTATCCGATCATAGAGACTTGATACGTTTGCCAAGTTGCTTCTCTACTTCACTCTTGAATTCTTTGAACTTTTCAAAGGATTCAGATTTGGCTTTCATAAGGTATACAAATCCATATCTACTGAAATCATAAGTAAATGTGATGAAGTAGACGTAACCACCCCTAGCAGGCATGGAAAATGGCCCACATACATCAGTATGCACGAGTGCAAATTGCTCACTAGTCCTCGCACTTTTCTTATTGAAAGGGGACTTTGTCATTTTTCCCAATAAACAAGCTTCACATGTCTCATATGATTCAAAATCAAATGAGTCTAGAAATCCATCCTTATGGAGTCTAGATACACGTAAGCAGGTTTTAAATTATTTATTTTAATCCTATTAGTTGTAGACAGGATTGCTTAGATCAAGGACGTATAGTCCATTAAATAATTTTGCACTACAATAGTGAATCTTATTAAAATAAATGGAAAAACAATTGTTCTCTATTGAAATAATAAAACCTTCCTTGTCAAACAAGAAATAGAAATAATGTGTCTGCTCATAACAGGCAAAAAATAGCAATTATTTTATTCTAAAACTAATCCTGAAGGCAGAGACAGCTCGTACACGCCTACGGCCAATGCAATAACCTTTGCTCCATTCCCAACGCGCAGGTCTATCTCCCCTTTAGCCAATCTTCTACTTCTCGTTAGATCCTGCACATTTCGAAAAATGTGAGATCCACATCCAGTATCCAATACCCATGATGTAGAGATAGTTAAATTGAAATCTACAACAAAAATACCTAGTGGTGGTAGAATCACTATTCCAAGCCTCTTGTTCTCCAGATATTTTGGGCAGTTCCTCCTCCAGTGTCCAGGCTAACCGCAGTAGTGACATTAACCTTTAGTCACACCTTTGGCAATGCCACCAACAGGCTTAAGGGCAGGTTCCTTGGACTTGGCAACTGCTTTGCCTTTGCTCTTGGAGGATGAGGCAAACCTTTTGCCCTTTCCTTTATGCAACATCATAATAGCCTTGCCCTTACCCTTGTTGATGGTTTGTTCAGCTGTCCTCAACATGTTAAGTAAATACGGCAGTGGTTTCACGATCTCGTTAATGTTATAGTTCATGAAGAACTGTCCATAACTCTCAGGCAACGATTGCAACACGAGATCGGTGGCCAACTCTTGGTCGACCGGGAACCCTAATCGCGCGAGATTCTCCAAGTATCAGATCATACAGAGTACATGAGGTCCCACATGGGTTTATTCAGCCAGATGACATTTGAACAATGCCTTAGAAACTTCATACCTCTCAACCCTTGCCTGTTCTTGGAAGAGCTGCTTCAAGTGAACATATTGACTGCATTCATGTTCTCATGTTGCAAAGCATGAGGCAGGCTGCATCATTAGCGTCGTCAACACGCTTCTGATACGCCTTTAGGGCTGCAGGAGTATTGTTTTCTGGAACTTCCGGAAATTGCTCCTCTATAGCGTGCATTTTCTTCTCTTGCTTGAGAACGATTCTCAAGTTTCTGTACCGGTCAAGGAAATTGGTTCCAAAAAGCTTGTCCTTCTCAAGGACAGAGCATAGGGAATGTTGTGAACTTGATGAGTTTTTTGCCATTTGGAATTCTACAAAAGTAAACTACGCGAGTTTTAGTATATGTGAACTTTTGACTATATTTAATAATGGCTAGGTTAATAAACATAGCTCCCACTATTTTTCTACGGATTAATAACCCTCAAGATATTAATGCAGAAAATATCATTATATTTTCTAGTGGGCCAAGATCCATGTTTCATATCTTCTTGAGCTTGCTTTGGCAAGTCACCCAAAAGTTGACTACTTTAGGTAGGAACAATTCCAATTGCATCCAATGCAACTCTTGGTTCAATTTGAAAAATAACTCCTTATTTATCCATCGGCAAGGATATTCCCAATTGATTGCATCTGGGTTTTAATCATATTAATAACCCCGTTGTGTCCAAACAATTTCACATTACTTGCTTGTGCCATCGCATCACATCATTATGAACAAAGTCGCCTTGCTTTGGCATGCACGAGCTTGATAAATCATGATGATGAGTGTTTAAATAACGAGAAGGAAAAAACACAATATTTCAATTTTGAGGGATTTTAAAATTCAATTTTAATTGTTTTGTTGATCCATATCAATTGATCTATCTAGTTTTGAGTTTGGGCACAACTCGAAATAATATATCCGGGTTGTTAATTATCTTATTATCCTAATTGCATGCATCATCCATATACAATTCACAAAATAATAAGACAGAAAAATAAACAACCACAATAAAAGTAAACATGATGTGGATATAGCATTTTCTAGACTAAGATATTCCCAAGCCAATGGGAATATCTATGAACCCTAAATATCAAAACACATCTCTATGTGCCTCCATCTTTTGGTCCATCCTTTATAGTCTTGTGAAATGCTCCATGCTCCATCTTTTGTGGCTCCTTCGACTTTTGGGCTTACTTTTCTCCAATCTTGGGTAACAATCTATTCTATCTAGCACTAGATAACATCTATACTATATAAATAAATCTCACAAGTTGAGAAAAAAAATCGACTCGCAGGTCGTAAACTCTAATTAATTATTGCATCAAATTGATCGGCTCGTAGGCCGTAAACCAAACCACAAAATTAAACAATCACACCAAACCACATCCTATGGTCATATTCAATCACCGTGCGATTTGCACATAAATCGTTAAAATCCAATTTTAACGCGCTTGGTCAATTTTTAATTGATTTTAGGATTACTAGGGTCAAAACGGTCCAAGGGGCCAACAATATATGGCCGAACCTCCTTGGAGCCGCCCCGGGCCGAGCCTAGGCCGGCCGGTCCAACCCGTGGGGTTGGCCGACCGCCTGCCTAGGTGGCTTGGGCGGCAAGGAAGGTGAGGGGCGGTCCCAAAGGGGGCCAAACCTCTTGAGTTGTTTCCAAAACAACTCCTTCCTTATTGCCGAAGTCCAAAACATTTCCAAATTAGAACAAGTTTCCACTTTGTACCCAAAACCATAAATCTAAGATCCTAAAATTTCTCAAACTCACTAATTCATGCATCCAATGCACAAACTAGGTCTTGTTTGTTTGAATTATTGACAAATTGCATCATATGCTTGATTTGTCCGTTTTACGCGATAAACAACAATTTTAAAGTGTAAAATTGTCGAAATGTAACACATGAACCACGTCTATGTTCTACGACCTGTGGCTCTGATACCACTGTAGGGTTTTGATCATGGATACGCAGCGAAAGAAAGAATTATCCATTTAAGACCCTCCAAGGATCACAGGAAGAGAATCATAACGATGGTAAAGGAAGAAACAAGAAACACACCTTAGAGATCTCCTGTGATGACTTTTAACGTGAACTGTGTCACGTCTCTACAATTGATCCACGACTAGGGTTGATGTCCTCATATTCCTACTCCTTTGTGCTAGCTTGGACCGGAGGAATAGGAAGAAGAAATCACGCAACGAGGATCGGCCTCTCTTTGTGGCCGACAGGTAGGGGGCGGTCGGCCTCCTTGTGGTCTTGCTCTCTCTCCTTTATTTCCTTCCCACTCAATTTATTTTATGAGCATAAGTGTGAGAAGGAAGCTAGGAGCATACTTTATATAGTCCAACAACTCCTTCTCAACTACCTAAAGCCCCTTCCTACTCCTACATGAGTTCGGATTAATCCCTTCCTTGCATATTATCCTACTAAGTTTGAAAGGTGCAGCAAAGTGATCCTTCTGAATAATTAATCATATTAATTAATTTCCAAATCTAGTTCAACTCTATTGGGCGTGTGACCCCATAGTATCTATCTAGTTGGTAGAAACAATTGCTAATATGGAGCGGTCTCTAGCAAGACATCCATTCTAGCCAACCCATAGAAATAGTCATCATGGCAAACCTTGTGCAAGTATTTCTCATCCTTTTGTCTCAATATCCGGATGGGAAACGAGACATATAAGTCACACTCGTATATCCAATCCATAGTTTCTCGATTATGGGAATAGCCTTATTCGTGCAAATAACATCAATATCCCATATTGATTTCTTTGAGTCTGGCAAGACATTCTATAAGCACTATCCCTCGAGTGGCCTAGGATATTTTCTCCCGTTATGTGGGAGGGACAAATTCTATCTACGTCTACTACGATCTCTAAGCTTGCTTCTTATTGTACCAGGTAAACGCCTTTATAGCTACCCATTTACGGTGTAGCGTTTGACGCTACCAAAATCACAATAATCCACAACTAGACAATCTAGTGACTTCAATTCTAAGGATGACAATACCGTTTTCACCACGAGAAGCGCTTGTGACCTCACATAACATGTATGTAGCCTTCTCGGAGATGGGTCAATCCAGTATGCCATTACCACTAATGCATATTCATGTGCTGGATTAATGATAACTCCATATAAATCCAACCCCATACTAGTCTATAGATGATTGTCCCATTTAATCATTATAATGGAGTAGGGATATTTAAGATAAACAACACAATTGTAAATCTAAGGACTTCATTATATTAAATATCCAATAAATAATACAATGACTATTCTAGCCAAAAATAAGTTCATACTAAACTAGATTGCCTCTAGGGCATCTATTCCAACAATAGTTCCTTGCTGAAATCAGCTAGAGATTGGTTTTCTTGCATTAGAACTGCACCACTGCCATCATAACAACCATCTGTCTCTAACACAAAAGGTTTAGAAAAATTGGGCAGTGAAGGAACCGGGGCAGTTACCATTGTTGTCTCGAGTGTGTCGAATGCTGTAAATTACCTTTCTTCAGCAACAGTGTCAATGGCGTGTCTATAACCCCATCACCTCTCACAAATCTTCTGTAGTAACATGTGAACCCTGAGAAACCCATTGATTCCTTGATTGTCTTAGGAATTGGCCACTCCTTCATAACTTGCAACTTCTTAGGATCTGTTTGGACTCCTTCTTGGCTCATGATTTGACCCAAGTAATCCACATAAGCGATTCCAAAAGATCACTTGTTGAGCTTGGCATAAAACTGATGCTTCCTCATAGTAGCAAACACTAGCTCTAGATGGTTGTAGCGTTCCAACATAGAAGTTCTGTAAATCAGAATATCATAATAAAATACTAGAACCATCTTCCTCAAATATTCCTTAAATACCTGATTTATGAAACACTGGAATGTGGCTGGTGCATCAGTTAACCCAAAGGGAATCACCTTAAACTCGTCCCTCATGAGTTCTGAATGAAATCTTACAGGTGTCATGTTCTGCCATTCTCACCTGATGATAGCCAGCCCTGAGATCAAGCTTAGTGAAAATATTAGCCCCTTTAATTCATCCAAAAGATCATCAATAATAGGAATGGGAAACTTGTTCATGAAGGTTATGTCATTGAGGCCTCTATAGTCAACACAAAACCTCCAAGACCCATCCTTCTTCTTCACTAGTAATACATGAGATGCCAAGGGACTAGTATTGGGCTGTATGATCCCACTATGCATCATCTCTTTGACCATCTTATCTATCTCATTCTTATGGATGTATAAGGCCGGAGGCACACATGATTAACTCCTTCTTTGAGGTGTATTTGGTGGTCTTCGACTCTTGATTGAGGTAACTGCTTGGGCTCCTAAAAAATGTCTTCATACATCAGAATAATTGGAAGTAGTTCTGCAGGGATGACATGATCCTCCTCTACTGGTGTAATAGAAAATTTTGTGCAGCAACACTATATTCCTGGTTAAAGAAACCTTTGGAAAAAGAGTTCAGTTGTACCTCATTGATGTTGGAGCTATTGGTGTTAGCTTGTGGAATCAATGTCTTTCCCTTATATTGAAATCCAAAATCTCTTTTGTTAAAGTCCAAGGACACTGGACTCATCTCCTTCATCCATTGAGCACCCAACACAATGTCCACCCTCCTAGAGATAGCACTCTTGAGTCTGTGACAATCCTACGCTCTTGCAACTGTATCACTTCTTGATGACATACTCCAGGTCTTTCTATTTCACCACCATTTGAAAATGTCACCTACATAACCCTGGTATCTTTACTAGTGCAGCCCAGCCTTTTAGCAGTGATCTTTTCTATGAAATTATGGGTGCTCCCTGATTCTTTGAGAATGTACACCACTTTACCATTGATACTTCCTGCAATCCTAGTAGTGTCAGCAGGTGTGTGGCCTGACATGGCATGTACTGAAATTCCCATGTGATTTTCATTTTCAATTTCAGCTGCCGGATTACGAGTGATAACTTGGCTGTGAACTTCTCTATCCTCCTCCTTGACATCTTCCTATTCCTCTTCTTCCCTAATAATGAGGTACAGAGTTTTCTTAGCACATTTATGACCAGGGGTGTAGCCGTCATCACAGTAAAACAGAGCTTCTTTCTCTTTTCTCTTTCATTCCAGCATCGGTAAGCCTTTTCATGTTGTTGAAATTCCCTCTATTGAAGATCTCTAACTTACTGTCACTCCCATTAGCTCTCTTGTCCCTGCTCCAATTTGAGTTACCTACTGGCATTCTTGTACCCTCCCTTCACATTTTGCTGTAGGTGCTGTTCCAGAGAGTTTGTGTGTGTTTCATGTAACCTAGCCACAAATTTAGCTTGAGAGGTCCCACATGGGTTTATTCAGCCAGATGACATTTGAACAATGCCTTAGAAACTTCATACCTCTCAACCCTTGCCTGCTCTTGGACGAGCTGCTTCAAGTGAACATATTGACTGCATTCATGTTCTCATGTTGCAAAGCATGAGGCAGGCTGCATCATTAGCATCGTCAACACGCTTCTGATACGCCTTTAGGGCTGCAGGAGTATTGTTTTTTGGAACTTCCGGAACTTGCTCCTCCATAGCGTGCATTTTCTTCTCTTGCTTGAGAACGATTCTCAGGTTTCTGTACCGGTCAAGGAAATTGGTTCCAAAAAGCTTGTCCTTCTCAAGGACAGAGCATAGGGAATGTTGTGAACTTGATTAGTTTTTTGCCATTTGGAATTCTACCAAAGTAAACTACGCGAGTTTTAGTATATGTGAACTTTTGACTATATTTATTAATGGCTAGGTTAATAAACATAGCTCCCACTATTTTTCTACGGATTAATAACCCTCAAGATATTAATGCGGAAAATATCATTATATTTTCTAGTGGGCCAAGATCCATGTTTCATATCTTCTTGAGCTTGCTTTGGCAAGTCACCCAAAAGTTGACTACTTTAGGTAGGAACAATTCCAATTGCATCCAATGCAACTCTTGGTTCAATTGGAAAAATAACTCCTTATTTATCCATCGGCAAGGATATTCCCAATTGATTGCATATGGGTTTTAATCATATTAATAACCCCGTTGTGTCCAAACAATTTCACATTACTTGCTTGTGTCATCGCATCACATCATTATGAACAAAGTCGCATTGCTTTGGCATGCACGAGCTTGATAAATCATGATGATGATGAGTGTTTAAATAACGAGAAGGAAAAAACACAATATTTCAATTTTGAGGGATTTTAAAATTCAATTTTAATTGTTTTGTTGATCCATATCAATTGATCTATCTAGTTTTGAGTTTGGGCACAACTCGAAATAATATATCCGGGTTGTTAATTATCTTATTATCCTAATTGCATGCATCATCCATATACAATTCACAAAATAATAAGACAGAAAAATAAACAACCACAATAAAAATAAACATGATGTGGATATAGCATTTTCTAGACTAAGATATTCCCAAGCCAATGGGAATATCTATGAAACCTAAATATCAAAACACATCTCTATGTGCCTCCATCTTTTGGTCCATCCTTTATAGTCTTGTGAAATGCTCCATGCTCCATCTTTTGTGGCTCCTTCGACTTTTGGTCTTACTTTTCTCCAATCTTGGGTAACAATCTATTCTATCTAGCACTAGATAACATCTATACTATATAAAATAAATCTCACAAGTTGAGAAAAAAAATCGACTCGCAAGTCGTAAACTCTAATTAATTATTGCATCAAATTGATCGGCTCGTAGGCCGTAAACCAAACCACAAAATTAAACAATCACACCAAACCACATCCTATGGTCATATTCAATCACCATGCGATTTGTACATAAACCGTTAAAATCCAATTTTAACGCGCTTGGTCAATTTTTAATTGATTTTAGGATTACTAGGGTCAAAACGGTCCAAGGGGCCAACAATATATGGCCGAACCTCCTTGGAGCCGCCCCGGGCCGAGCCTAGGCCGGCCGGCCCAACCCGTGGGGTTTGTTGACCGCCTGCCTAGGTGGCTTGGGCGGCAAGGAAGGTGAGGGGCGGTCCCAAAGGGGGCCAAACCTCTTGAGTTGTTTCCAAAACAACTCCTTCCTTGTTGCCGAAGTCCAAAACATTTCCAAATTAGAACAAGTTTCCACTTTGTACCCAAAACCATAGATCTAAGATCCTAAAATTTCTCAAAATCACTAATTCATGCATCCAATGCACAAACTAGGTCTTGTTTGTTTGAATTATTTACAAATTGCATCATATGCTTGATTTGTCCGTTTTACGCGATAAACAACAATTTTAAAGTGTAAAATTGTCGAAACGTAACACATGAACCACGTCTATGTTCTACGACCTGTGGCTCTGATACCACTGTAGGGTTTTGATCATGGATACGCAGCGAAAGAAAGAATTATCCATTTAAGACCCTCCAAGGATCACAGGAAGAGAATCATAACGATGGTAAAGGAAGAAACAAGAAACACACCTTAGAGATCTCCTGTGATGACTTTTAACGTGAACTGTGTCACGTCTCTACAATTGATCCACGACTAGGGTTGATGTCTACATATTCCTACTCCTTTGTGCTAGCTTGGACCGGAGGAATAGGAAGAAGAAATCACGCAAAGAGGATCGGCCTCTCTTTGTGGCCGACAGGTAGGGGGCGGTCGGCCTCCTTGTGGTCTTGCTCTCTCTCCTTTATTTCCTTCCCACTCAATTTATTTTATGAGCATAAGTGTGAGAAGGAAGCTAGGTGCATACTTTATATAGTCCAACAACTACTTCTCAACTACCTAAAGCCCCTTCCTACTCCTACATGAGTTCAGATTAATCCTTTCCTTGCATATTATCCTACTAAGTTTGAAAGGTGCAGCAAAGTGATCCTTCTGAATAATTAATCATATTAATTAATTTCCAAATCTAGTTCAACTCTATTGGGCGTGTGACCCCATAGTATCTATCTAGTTGGTAGAAACAATTGCTAATATGGAGCGGTCTCTAGCAAGACATCCATTCTAGCCAACCCATAGAAATAGTCATCATGGCAAACCTTGTGCAAGTATTTCTCATCCTTTTGTCTCAATATCCGGATGGGAAACGAGACATATAAGTCACACTCGTATATCCAATCCATAGTTTCTCGATTATGGGAATAGCCTTATTCGTGCAAATAACATCAATATCCCATATTGATTTCTTTGAGTCTGGCAAGACATTCTATAAGCACTATCCCTCGAGTGGCCTAGGATATTTTCTCCCGTTATGTGGGAGGGACAAATTCTATCTACGTCTACTGCGATCTCTAAGCTTGCTTCTTATTGTACCAGGTACACGCCTTTATAGCTACCCATTTACGGTGTAGCGTTTGACGCTACCAAAATCACAATAATCCACAACTAGAAAATCTAGTGACTTCAATTCTAAGGATGACAATACCGTTTTCACCACGAGAAGCGCTTGTGACCTCACATAACATGTATGTAGCCTTCTCGGAGATGGGTCAATCCAGTATGCCATTACCACTAATGCATATTCATGTGCTGGATTAATGATAACTCCATATAAATCCAACCCCATACTAGTCTATAGATGATTGTCCCATTTAATCATTATAATGGAGTAGGGATATTTAAGATAAACAACACAATTGTAAATCTAAGGACTTCATTATATTAAATATCCAATAAATAATACAATGACTATTCTAGCCAAAAATAAGTTCATACTAAACTAGATTGCCTCTAGGGCATCTATTCCAACAATAGTTCCTTGCTGAAATCAGCTAGAGATTGGTTTTCTTGCATTAGAACTGCACCACTGCCATCATAACAACCATCTGTCTCTAACACAAAAGGTTTAGAAAAATTGGGCAGTGAAGGAACCGGGGCAGTTACCATTGTTGTCTCGAGTGTGTCGAATGCTGTAAATTACCTTTCTTCAGCAACAGTGTCAATGTCATGTCTATAACCCCATAACCTCTCACAAATCTTCTGTAGTAACATGTGAACCCTGAGAAACCCATGGATTCCTTGATTGTCTTAGGAATTGGCCACTCCTTCATAACTTGCAACTTCTTAGGATCTGTTTGGACTCCTTCTTGGCTCATGATTTGACCCAAGTAATCCACATAAGCGATTCCAAAAGATCACTTGTTGAGCTTGGCATACAACTGATGCTTCCTCATAGTAGCAAACACTAGCTCTAGATGGTTGTAGCGTTCCAACATAGAAGTTCTGTAAATCAGAATATCATAATAAAATACTAGAACCATCTTCCTCAAATATTCCTTAAATACCTGATTTATGAAACACTGGAATGTGGCTGGTGCATCAGTTAACCCAAAGGGCATCACCTTAAACTCGTCCCTCATGAGTTCTGAAGGAAATCTTACAGGTGTCATGTTCTGCCATTCTCACCTGATGATAGCCAGCCCTGAGATCAAGCTTAGTGAAAATATTATCCCCTTTAATTCATCCAAAAGTTCATCAATAATAGGAATGGGAAACTTGTTCTTGAAGGTTATGTCATTGAGGCCTCTATAGTCAACACAAAACCTCCAAGACCCATCCTTCTTCTTCACTAGTAATACATGAGATGCCAAGGGACTAGTATTGGGCTGTATGATCCCACTATGCATCATCTCTTTGACCATCTTATCTATCTCATTCTCATGGATGTATAAGGCCGGAGGCACACATGATTAGCTCCTTCTTTGAGTGGTATTTGGTGGTATTCGACTCTTGATGGAGGTAACTGCTTGGGCTCCTAAAAAATGTCTTCATACATCAGAATAATTGGAAGTAGTTCTGCAGGGATGACATGATCCTCCTCTACTGGTGTAATAGAAAATGTTGTGCAGCAACACTATATTCCTGGTTAAAGAAACCTTTGGAAAAAGAGTTCAGTTGTACCTCATTGATGTTGGAGCTATTGGTGTTAGCTTGTGGAATCAATGTCTTTCCCTTATATTGAAATCCAAAATCTCTTTTGTTAAAGTCCAAGGACACTGGACTCATCTCCTTCATCCATTGAGCACCCAACACAATGTCACACCCTCCTAGAGATAGCACTCTTGAGTCTGTGACAATCCTACAGTCTTGCAACTGTATCACTACTTGATGACATACTCCAGGTCTTTCTATTTCACCACCATTTGCAAATGTCACCTACATAACCCTGGTATCTTTACTAGTACAGCCCAGCCTTTTAGCAGTGATCTTGTCTATGAAATTATGGGTGCTCCCTGATTCTTTGAGAATGTACACCACTTTACCATTGATACTTCCTGCAATCCTAGTAGTGTCAGCAGGTGTGTGGCATGACATGGCATGTACTGAAATTCCCATGTGATTTTCATTTTCAATTTCAGCTGCCGGATTACGAGTGATAACTTGGCTGTGAACTTCTCTATCCTCCTCCTTGACATCTTCCTATTCCTCTTCTTCCCTAATAATGAGGTACAGAGTTTTCTTAGCACATTTATGACCAGGGGTGTAGCCGTCATCACAGTAAAACAGAGCTTCTTTCTCTTTTCTCTTTCATTCCAGCATCGGTAAGCCTTTTCATGTTGTTGAAATTCCCTCTATTGAAGATCTCTAACTTATTGTCACTCACATTAGCTCTCTTGTCCCTGCTCCAATTTGAGTTACCTACTGGCATTCTTGTACCCTCCCTTCACATTTTGCTGTAGGTGCTGTTCCAGAGAGTTTGTGTGTGTTTCATGTAACCTAGCCACAAATTTAGCTTGAGAGAGAGTTTGTGGGAAACTGAGGTGCACTGCACTCTGCAGATCTTCTTTCAATCCACTGAGGAAATTGTTGATGAAATACTTCTCATCTGCCCAAGGGTGCATTCCCTTGATTCTAGGCCTTAGTGCTTCAAACCTAGATTGGTACTCCACCACTGTAGTGACCTGCATTATCTAGTTGAACCCCCCCCCCCAACAAGTTTTCATGTCATGGTTCAGCAAACTCAGCACACAAGAGTTCACTAAACTGTATCCAAGAGACAATTTATAAGTTTTGAAACTCAGAGCTAAAGCAGCTATCTGCATCACCTTCTAAATGAAATGAAACCATAATGAGCTTCTGTGTGTCATTCATGATATAGATCTGAAAGTACCTTTCAACTTTCCGTAACCATCCAAGAGGAGCACTACCTCCAAACTTAGGAAATTCCAGTTTAGGCATAGGAATAACTCGTTGAGAGAATTTTCTAACACAAGAGCTGCTTTCACCATTACTATGATCTCTGGTTTGATTAGAGATATTGCTAGTTTGTCTTTTCCTAGAAGAATTTTGAGTTCCTAATTCCTCATGAGTGACCTCAGAGTATTCAGCCATTTTTTCCTTGTTCTTTTGATAAGCTAACAGATTAAAACTGTTCATTAGACGTTTCACTTGCTCATCCATATTTTTCTCAATTTTCTCTAGACCTAAATTCAGATCTAACTTCATTTCAGTACGAGCTTCTGTACATTTAGAGTTGATACCTTCCTCAAACTGGACGAATTAAACTCTCGTTCCATCTAGAGTATCGTCCAAGTCGTTGATCCGTTACTCGATCACCAGAACCTTCCCGTCGGTGTCCATGGATTGGTAGTTTTGACTCCTGGTTTTGCACATCTCTGCGCCCAGTATGATTCGGAAACCTGGCTCTGATACCACTTGACAGGAGTGGGTGACTCCGGCGACCTCTTGTAGCACAATCCGACTCAATTATAGTCAGAGATCGATGAACTTGAGAAAAAAAATGAGAGGAGAAGAGGGCAAGAGAAGAACGAGAGAGAGAAATGAAAATTTCGGGTAAAATTCATATCAATGTTCCTAGATCCGTTTACATTTCTTATATAGCTAGGGAGAAAAAAAAAAACAGATGGCACTTTTGTAATTAAGCAAAATAGCTAACACGAGACACGTCAGGTCGTAGAGGCAATGGTATGAGTCCAGCTGGACCAATGAGAAGGCTGAACAAGTATGGCATGGCTAGCTAGTCAAACGACGCTGTTCCTCTAATCCTGCTGACTCGCCTTGAAACGGTGGCGTTCTACTTTACCCATCTTATAACGTCTATGGCCGGATTACCAAATATTCAAATATTTGGTAATCGGCAGCGATTATTTGGTAACTCGCCGGCCGGAATCTGGAAATAGACATGGAACCCTGACAGTATGGTATCTTTGGTTACAAACGGTGTGTAGTCATCCCTTTGCACGCTGAGCTTCTAGTTGTTTGAGAGTGGGATGATTAATGCCTTAACTTATAACATGTTGAGTATTAACATTAATACTGGTTCTGCTCTTGTTGTTTCTCTCTTCTTTTTCTTTTTTTTTTGGATAAATTCAGCATTTTATTAAGAAAAGGAGGCCTCAGATAGTAGGGAACCCCACGCCTCTTACAAACTTCCTATTCAAAATAGAGTGCATCTTGCATCTCTGAGCTACCAACACTGTTCTCCCAAACCAATTTTTTAGAAAAGTGAGCTTTGACATTGTTAGCTCTGTTAACATACACAATAGCATTTGCAGGATTATGGGCAACCACTTTTGAACAGTAAGCACTCTATTCTTTCTACTCCAATGAGGAAGGGTAATACCTGAGCACTCCTTCACTAGTGTGATATTATCGGATTGGCACCACACAGTCTTCCATCCAAGAGAGGTACTTCTTCTAATACGTAGTTCAATAGCTTGTAGCTCTGCATGATCTATGGAGTCAATCTGGCTACTGTTGCCTTCAGCCAAAATCACTTCATCATTCTCATTGGTAGCTACAGTTGCCACTCCCAGACAGTCAGATTTGACAATAACATCACCATTAATAATAATCACACCATGAGGGGCTGAGGAATTTCTGTTTATTGACTTCTTTTTTTACATGTTCTAGCAATATCACCCTCCAAACTCTTTATATGCTCTTCATATACCAATTGGATTTTCTCAATAATAATTATAGGATCAACCTTACAAGACTGTCCTGAGTTGAACAGAGCTTCATTTCTTGCTTGCCAGATATTGTCAATGATGATGGCCATTCGTAAGCACATCTGTATCCCTGCCTCCCTTTTCTGGTGGATGTCCAAGAATTCTTTCGTGATCGCTTTGATAGTATCCCAGTTACTAAATCCACCTTGATTCCAGCAACCTTAAACCATACAGCTCTTGCTAACTGGCATTGAAACCATACAGCTCGTGTTGTTTCTCATTTACAGGGTAGAAGTTGAAAGTTTGTAATGGAAGTACAATAGCAGTATCTAAATACTCTAGAAGGGAGGGGGGGGGGGTTGAATAGAGTATGCTAACTTTTGCTAAAAACAATCTTTTTAAAACTTGAGTAAAGTATGCAGTTGATATCTCAAAGCTTTGAGAAAGATTTGAGAAACTAGAAATATAACTGCAAAACACAGAGGCTTCAAAACTTTGAGATTTGGAAAACTCCAAAGCTTTGAAACTTCCTGTTTAGACTGTAATGAAAATATAAATGAAGTAAGAAACAAGAACACAATGATTTTACAGAGTTCAGTCACAATTGGACCTAGTCTCTACCTGAGGGATCTTATCCCTCCCTGATTCTAACACAACTTCTAATTAATCACCAGATTTAGCCCTAGATATCAAGCATAAGTGAGCTACCTTTCACCTATAAAACTTCTGGTTCCCAACCTATCTAGTTCCAGCTACAACCTATTGAAACAATAAGAACCTCTTTGTTGTTCACTTGAACAACTAAACTTCTAAGTTTGTGAGGTTTAAGAACATAGAATGATAATACAAGTTTAGTACAAGTGTGAAGAACGCATAGTAAAGATAAGCAGTAAAGCTTGGAAGTGTTCTTCAATCTGTGATGAGTGATCTTACTTCTGCAGTGTCAATGGCCTGGTGAAGCTGAAGATTTGAATGATCTGATCTCTCCTGTTTGTAGCACCTTTCAAATCTCACGATGATCAGTCTCAGTCTCTTTGTCTCTCTTCAAATTCAAAGCACCGATCTCTATGAATAACAGCCTGCAACAACCAGAGTGATTTTAGGAATTGAAAACCTAAGAATCCTCTTCCCAGATATGCTTCTCTCAACAGCTATGCTTGGATAGCTATTTGAATGGCTTATGGACGTTGGAACGCCCAACAACCCTGCATATACTCAACAAACAAGATCAAACAATATCCAGACAAACAAGCATCAAGATCTGATTAGCAATATGCCAACAGTTCATGAGAAAAGCTGGGCTTGGTTTTGTCTGAAAATAAACTCAACTAATACATCCAAACTGATGAGTATATCATCAACACATTATAGAACTACTATTAATAGCCAATAATATATCCATAACAAGTTATGAATCCCCAAGAGTTAGCCTGAAAACACATATTTGATCAGATGAACTTAGCAGTGAAGAGTACTCAATTAATCTCAAAGCTTTGAAGCTTTGTCTGCTAGTTCATCAGAATGTCTTACAAATTAACCTTGGTTTTAGGTTTCTTACAAATCAACTTGTTGAAGAGAAGAAAAGAAACAACAAAAAGGTGAACATGAACAAATTATCCGAAAACCAAACTGACCACTGCCATTGAACATATCTGTTAATAGAAAGCTAGTTACAACATCTTTTGAGACTTTTAAGTAAATAATCTGTCAACAGGGATTAGCAAAAAAGGTAATTTTTTAGGAGCAATAGATTTGGATTACCTGTTAGTTGCTGAATGTTTCCCTCTAAGTTAACAATTTAGCATCTATTTGCAATGTATCCAAGAGACACCGTATGTAATCTCCCGGCATATTACCCTCTTGACATGATATATGAAAAACAAAAGACTGGCATTAGCTTTGTAGATATATCAGTTAAATAGGAGAAAAAAAACAGACATGCAAACCTAGAAATATTAGTATCTTATTTGCACTATGCCTCAACAACACGCATAAACCAATCAATAGAACATCGTTTTCAAACGCGATTAGCTTCATAGTGTATGTCTTGCAAATTTCTACATTAAAGAGAGACTACTAAAATTTAGAACAATAAAACTATAGCCCCAACATTATGAATTATATCTTAATGGATTGAAAATATATGAGGAGGATGAGGATTACCAGTCCTTCCGAGTCTCTCCCTGCTAGTGGCGATAAGGAGAGGATGTGAGAAAACTAACTGAAACTCATGAATTCGACTGAGAGTTTAGAAGGTATACCTGAGGAGAGTGTACCTGTTACCCATTGAAATTGGGCATCAAGAAGGGGCAGCCCGGCTTGTCGCACCAGATATATAGAGAGGAGTAGAATCCAAGCGATTCTTTTGTAAGTTCTCGTATAAACCACTTAACTATAAGAACCAACATTAGCTGCCAAAAAATATACTCTATAGGTATCTTGGTAGCAAAAAGTAAGCGCATAAAGAAAAAACTAAGAAAATATAGGTTCTTACCTCACAGGAGCTGATAGATGTCAGTGATATATGTAGCAACTGTATAAGTCAATACAAATGGGAGGACAATAACCCCTCTACTTCATAGCTTCAAACACTATACCTGCACTCAACATCCAACACATTTTAAGAAATGACGTTCAAAGAGAATTATAATGATAGTTGAAGGTGAAGATGTTCCATCTTGAAACGAAGTGCAAGTAATGTTGTCAAATGTAGTCTACCAATGAAGCAGAAGCTAAGGTCTTTATACCCAATTGTCCGTTTTTCTTAATAATCCAATTAATCGAACCTTTGGTAAACATATTTGTTCTGATATCTCATGAAGTCTACCTACCAATTTGATCCGGGCTCCATTACATCTGTGAAATGCTGTCCTTTTCTGAGGATATAAACAATTAAGTGAATAATAGGCATGCTCAATCCATGTTAGGAACAAAAGAAACCTTTTTGAGCTAGAGAACAAAAAATAACCTGATCTAATGTCTCGGTCCCCTAGGAATACTTCAAACAATAGAACCAGGGACACTGCAAACGCAAAAAATTCACAAATCTATATATTAAAACATGACAACTCTGGCCATAAAAATACATAATGCAGAATCAAATGTCTGATGATAAATTTGGTACTATGAATGTACCGGAACGCTACATGAGCCCGACATTCACAAACCCAACATGGATTTATTTAAGTAAAATCAGCCAAACCCCTTCGAACAACCTGAAAACAGTCATAACCATAGTGCACAGCGCAGAATCAAATACTCATTTACCCAGTGTCTTAATCTCCTACTGGGATACATAACAATTAAAAACAGATACGGGCCGTCACCATGAACTCTCGCCAGCATCTTTTTTGGATGGTGACTTGTGCAGACACTGGTGGCCAGTGGACTGTGGATGTTTCTATAAAATCATTGAACTTCCCAAGAACCCGTCAAAGAGGGGAGATGAAAGAGACGCTTCATAACTACAAAGAGGACATTATAATACCGGGTGGTCGGCGATATCGATATCTATGGCGATGGCTGTGTCAGCGAAGATTGAACGTTGTCTTCCAGAGATGCGTGTGTTTGAGCTTCTGTGTGGCTAGGGTTGAGAAGTGAATAGGTTAATAATTTGTAAGTACAATCCAACGGTTCATAATATCTTATCGTGTGAAATCAAGGGTTCAAAATTTCTCATGGAAATGTCTTTTGAAAATATGTCTCAAAAATATGTGGGGGGTCCCACACCGTGCTGTTTTATTATATAGATATATATTTGTATATATATATATATATAGGTGTGTGTGTGTGTGTTTGCATAGCTACAGTGCCTCAAAGCTTTGAAGCTTTGGCTCTTAGAAATATATCAAGCCTGTGTTTCAAGCTTTCATCATCAAGGAACCTAAGCTCCTTCTGCATATATCAATATCAAAGAGCTTTAGATCTATCAATCTCCCCTTGATGAAAGACAAAACACATTACTGAAATCTAGATTGTGAATAAATTTTCCTGCAACTCAAAAATACAGTGATTCACCAATACCAGTAACAGTATTAAACCAAAGATCATATTTAAACATACTATAGCACCATATAGCACCATAAAAACAAAAAATCTGCATATATCACATTCCCAAACAGCATCCTACAAAATTATTCAGCATCCTAGTCAAAAACTTATTACAAGTCTTAACAAAAAAAAACGTATAATCTTCTCCCCCGTTTTGTCTTTCAACAAAAGATTATAAGAAATGTAGGATCTAGTTCAGAGTGTTTTGTAAAAAAATTTAAACAAACTCCATGACTTGAAAGAGAAAGAAAGGCAGAAATAATATGAATGGTAGACTTCAAGGCTTTAAAGATTCAGCTTCAGGATCCTTCTTTGCAGACTTCTTTCCAGGCTTAGCTTTCCCCTTTCCCTTGTCCTGAGATTCTCCCTGAACCTCTTCAACTGTTTCAGCCTCTGAATCTCCATGAGCTTCAGCTGGTTCTTCTCTTTGCTCACCTTGTTTAGCACCTTCTTCACCATGTGCTTCCTCAGTCTCAGCTTGTATTTATTCAACTACTTCATCAACAAGTTTATCCAAATATGCAGCTTCCTTTTCAGCAGTCTCTGTAGCTGTTTCCTCATCACCAGCCTCATCCTAAGATTGATAAAAAATATCCTTTTAAGTAAGAACAATGGGAACTGGTTTCTTCTTCTTCTTCTTCTACTTTTTGAGAGGTTCTCCAAGTACATCATCTGAATCAATGCTAGTTTCTCTGCTTTCTGAAGAGGGTACCTTCTCTAGGTTCAATCCTTTGATAATGATGTCTAGATTATTGTTCACCAAACCTTTGAACTTGGTGAAATCAATAGACAGGTCCTCCCCTCCATCTTCCAAAACTTCAACCTTATCCAACTTTTTAGGGAAATCCAAATTACCTGGCACATTGGAGGTTGTAGCAACTCTAGGTTTGATAAACTCCTTCTCTTTCAGCTCTTTAGCACTCAAATCAGAATAAAATTTCCACTTCCCTTTGAAAGTGTAAACTATCCCAATCTTTTGAAGAGATGCCTCATCCACCAACCCAAAACCAATAGTAATATTCTCCTCATCCGAAATTTGTAGTCATCTTGGTCTTTACTGCACTGTGTTTCACTCTTTTCTTCTCTGGAGTTGCTTCACCATTCTTCTCATCAGCTTTCTTATCCTTTGAAGATGGCACACTCTTCTTTTCACCTTTCTCAACAACCGCTTCGTTCTTCTTTTTTCTTGATTCTTCTTCCTGGTCTTTACTCCCCTGTTCTTTGTTCTTCAGCACTTCTTCCGTAGAAGACTCAAGACTCTGACTCAGCCACTGGTTCTTCTTGAACTTATTTTCCCTTTTTGACCTTCTTTGAGGGAGGTGAAGTCTCATGGACACTGACTGTATCTTTAGAATCAGATAATGAATGGTGAACTTCCTATTAGCCTTCCTCTTTGTCCTCTTGTTGGAAGTCTGACCTTGGTGCTTGATCCTTTCAAACTTGCACTCCATTGATTAGGGTTTGAGAGGGTTTGAGAGAGAAGAGAGAGAGAAAGAGAGACGAAGAGATAGAAGTTGAGAATGAGAGAAATAAGCCGTGAAGTTAGCTTAAGTAGGTAGAAGAGTTTGATTTGAAAAACCGATTTGCTTGCAAAAGAGATTGCAAAATATTTCCTAAGATATTTTAGATATTTTGTCAATATCTCTGAAATTTCGAAATATTCTCTAATTATCTAAAAAGATATTACAAAATAATCCACGATCCACGATCCACTTAATCAAAGCAGTGTAACAGTGGTTCAAAGCTTTGAGAAGTTTCAGACCAACATAGAAATCTTCAAAGCTTTGAGCCATACTTTCAAGGCTTAAGAAAGTATGATCTAAAGGCTTTGAGATTCACACATATAATACACGTAGAAACTAATGCTCCCCCCTAAACCAATGCATCCTTGTTTCAACCCTTAGTGATGCAAACCTCTCATTTGGCAATGGTTTAGTGAAAATATCAGCTATTTGCTTGGAAGTAAAAATAAAAGATAGAACAATATCACCTTTTTCAGCATGATCTCTAAGAAAATGATGTATCACCTTTATGTGCTTTGTCCTTGAGTGCTGAACTGGATTCTTTGATATTGAAATGGCACTTGTATTGTCACAGTTGATAGACACATTTCTGAATTCATATCCAAGATCTCTTAGCTGTTGAGCAATCCGTAAAGCCTGAGAGCAGCAATCTCCTGATGCAATGTATTCAGCCTCTGCACTTGATAGAGCTACTGAATTTTGTTTATTTGAATGCCAACTGATCAATGATGATCCAAGAAACTGGCAACATCCTGGAGTGCTCTTTCGGTCTACTTTGTATCCTCCAAAGTCTGCATCTGAATAACCACTCAATATAAAATTAGATCTTCTTGGATATCAAAGCCCCAAGTCTTTGGTTCCATTCAAATATCTGAAAATACTTTAGACAGCAATCAAATGACTTTCTTTAGGATCTGCTTGAAATATAGCACACATACAAACACTAAACATAATATCTGGTCTACTAGCAGTTAGATACAGAAGTGAACCAATCACACATCTATAATCCTTTTGATTCACACTCTTACAATTTTTATCCTTGTCCAAAGATAATGATGAACTTATAGGGGTCTTAACTACCTTGGACTGTGACATGTTATATTTGTTTAACAAGTCCTTGGTTTATTTCCCTTGATGAACAAAAATTCCTTTCTTCATTTGATGCACATGAAGTCCAAGAAAGAAATTTAGTTCTCCCATCAGGCTCATCTCAAATTGCCTCCAAATTAGACTTGAAAACTCTTTTGAAAGAGCATCATTAGTAGCACCAAATATAATATAATCATCATATATCTGTACTACTAACGGATCCTTTTCATGATTCTTGATAAAAAGAGTTTTGTCTACAAGTCCTCTCTTGAAACCATTTTCCAATAAAAACTCAGAGAGTCTGTCATACCAAGCCCTTGGAGCTTGCGTAAGTCCATACAAGGCTTTGTATAATTTATAAACATGATCGGGAAAGGTGTCATTTTCAAAACCTAGTGGTTGAGCAACATATACTTCTTCTTGTAAATATTCATTTTGAAAAGAACATTTGACATCCAAGAAGTATGTGATGCAAATGCAAGAAGTATTCTGATAGCTTCTAACCTTGCAACAGGGGCACATGTTTCCTCATATTCAATTCCTTCTTCTTTATTATATTCCTGTGCATCCAGACTTGCTTTATTTCTCACAACCTTACCTTTTTCATCAAGTTTGTTTCTGAACACCCATCTTGTTCCAATCACAGATTGATTCTTTGGTCTAGGAACCAAATTCCAAACTTTGTTTCTTTCAAACTCATTCAGCTCATTATGCGTTGCAATGATCCAATCTGCATCTTCTAGTGCTTCTTTTGCATTCTTGGGCTCAATAAGTGATACAAAAGCACACAACTTCCTTAATTGACCTCTTGTTTGAATTCCTGTTGTTTGATCTCATATGATTTTTCCTGCAGGATGATCAGACAAGTATTTGAACTTCTTTCTGGGAGTCCAAGTGTATGAATCTTCAAGGCTTTGATTTCTTGATACAATAGAGGGAACATAATATTTCCTGTCAGTTTCAATGTCAAGGCTTTGAGATTTTGGCTCAGCAGAATCAAGGCCTTGATATTCTTCTGAAAGTTTCTGCTGCTTAGTTTTCCTTTTGCTGACTTTCTCATTGTCATCATCAGCCTCATATTTGTTCAAATTGAGATCTACAAAAAAAATTCTCAGAGAATCATCAGTACTTTCATCAAAAAACACATGAATACTCTCTTCTACAATCTTAGTTCTCTTATTGTAAACTCTATAAGCCTTGCTAGTCTGAGAATAACCAAGAAAAATACCTTCATCACTTCAAGCATCAAACTTACTAAGATTATATGTGCCATTGTTAGGCACAAAACAAGCACAACCAAAATGTTCAAAATCGGCAACACTGGGCTTTATGCCTTTGAATAATTCATAAGGAGTTTTCTTAAAAATAGGCCTGATCAAAGATCTATTGAGCACATAATTGGAAGTATTCACAGCTTCTGCCCACATATACTTGGGCAGATTGCTTTCAAGTAGCATAGTCATGGACATATCTTCAAGAGTCCTATTTTTCTTCTCAACTACACCATTCTGCTGAGGATTTCTAGATGAAGAAAAGTTGTGTGAGTTGCCACGCTTTGCACAAAATAAATCAAAATCAAGCTGATCGAAATCCCTACCATGATCACTCCTAATAGATGCAACAAGTAAATTTTTCAAAGTTTGAAGCTCTCTACAAAACTCTGAAAATTCAGATAATGCTTCAGACTTATCTCTAATAAACATAACCCAAGTAAATCTGGAATAATCATCAACCACAACAAGCATATATCTCTTACCTTTGGGTGTTTGAACCCTCATAGGACCACACAAGTCTAAGTGCATAAATTCTAAAGTTTTAGAAGTACTTACAAAGTTTTTTGGTTTGAATGAACTCTTGGTCTGTTTACCTTGAGTACATGCCTTGCAAATCTCTTCATCTTTGAATTTCAGGATTTGTAATCCCTTACCAGATCTTTTGAGATAAGTTTGTTCATAGCGTGCATGCTTATATGACCAAGCTTTCTATGCCAAAGCTTTGAGTCATCCTTCAAAGCTTTGAGACATTTCAGATTTTCATCTGCAACTTTGTCAGTACTTAGAGCATAAACATTATGTGACATGGGAGCAGTGGGTATGCAATTGTCTCATTTTTCATCTTGCACCACACATTACTCCTTGTCAAAAACTACCTTATGTCCTTTATCACAAAGCTGAGAAATACTCAATAAATTATACTTAAGACCATCAACTAGATAAACATCTGAAATTGACCATGCAAAATTATTACCAATGCTACCTATACCAATTATATTGCAACTTGCTTTGTCACCAAGTGTGATTGTTCCTTCTGATTGCTCTTTAAGCTGAGTGAATAAAGATTTCTTTCAAAGCTTTGGTGACATCCTGCAAAATTCAATCAATGCCTTAACAAGCTATTAGACCAAGTGTAGAATTTGGATTCATAATCAGAATCAACCGTGTTAGGTGGTCTAAGTCCTTTTGGAACCCAAACTGTTTTCACTTGTCCCTTAAGATGATAAGGATAAGTGTTCCTCATAATATGAGGTTCTGTCCTTCTAAAGGGGCAAGTTAATTTTACATGTCCAATTTTTCCACATTAATGACATTTTGGAGAATGTTTTCTTCCTGATTTTACATATGTGGTTTGGTTTTTTTTGGAAAATTTGGATTATAACAAATTCCACTTTGGTATGCAGGATTCATACTTCCTCCAAGCATAAGATTTAACTTATGTTATGAGCCGGAAAAGGTTGAAAGGATCTTCTTGGATTCTTGAAGCTCACTAGTCAATTAAGTGTTTTGTTGTTCTAAATCATGTGAATGACTCTTCAGATCAACATATATATCAGTTAAAAGAGAGTTTTGATCAACAACTTCTTTGACTTGTGATTACAAAGCTTTGAATCTACTGTCCAAGGCTTTGAAGACACTATCAATCTTCAACTTAGTAGCTTCAAGACAATTGTTTTGAAAAACCAAATCTATTTTTTCCTTTGCTTGCTCATGAACTTTTACTTTCAAGGAATCAATCTCACTCCTGTAACTTTCCTCATTCAAAAACATGATTTTGAGGATTTCAGGTAAAACATCAGAAGGACTAGATAAAAGATTCTTTACCTTATCTTCAATTGACTTCTTAGCAGAGTGATCTACTTGATTTCCAGCCATCAAACATAGATTGGCTTGCTCTTCATCAGAATCTAAGTCTGAAGAGTCTGAATCACTCCATGAGGCTACCACTGCCTTCTTTCTTTTGTTGTCATTTTCCTTCTTATAAAATTGTCTGTCTTTCTTATTTTGAGGGCAATCTCTTACCAGATGATCTGCATCTCCACATTCATAGCAATTCATAACTTTAGGTTTATATGAACATGTAGTAGATTTACCTTTTGATCCTTGCTAGTAGAGGATCTGAATTTATCTATGTTGTAGTCCTTGTTTCCAAAGTTTCTCCTCTTTTTCAGAATTCTGGCCAAGGCTTTGGGAATTAAGGCTAAGAATTTTTCATTATCATCATCATCATCATCATCATCATCATCATCATCATCATCATCCTGTTCAAGGCTTTGAGATTTTTCCTTGTCCTTCGCCTTGAGTGCCAGGTTCTTGATGTTGTCACTCAGGTCTCCATCTACCTCCCTCATAGAGATCTCATAAGTAAGCAATTTCCCTTGTAGATAATCAAGTTCCAGAATTCTTAAGTCCTGAGACTCCTCAATTGGAGTAGTCTTAGGCTCCCATTTTTCCTTTGACAAACTTCTGAGTATCTTCCTGACCTTTTCCTCATTTGAGAAAGCTTTTCCCAGGGATTCCAAGTTGTTCACAATATGTGTAAAACTTTTGAACATATCCTTGATGGATTCCTCATAATTCATCTTAAATAGTACATACGGTCTGAAAAGGATATTGATCTTTGTCTTCTTAACTTGGTGTGTACAAGGAAATCCTTGAGAGAGATCCAAGTGTACACCTCAAGTAGGGAATGTGAATGAGAATAGGAACACACAGGGAGATGAAGGGTGTGAGTAGGGAGAGAGTAAGCAATAGCAACGGGTTGAGAGAGAGACAGTCTAATGACAGCAAGAGTTTTGGTGAATCTAGAAGATTGCAATGGAGGTCTAACGATCCTATATACAGTAGGGAAGTGACCGCTGTGAGGGGTTAAAGCGCCCATAAATGGCGGCTTAATGATAGCCTCGTAACGGCACGTTCGACCATATATGTAGGGAACCTTACGCACTCGTCCGTATATACTGAAGACCGTTATGAGATCGACCGGGTTTATAGGACACATGGTCATTAAATCTCTTAGTCAGTTACCAAGGGTCACGTGCGAACTCGGTTGTCGTTCGCGCGCGATGGACCTTACTCTAGCCTCTAAACCACCAAGTCCCTACAAGTCCCGTGAGGTTAGTACGCGAGGGTGGCCCTGTCTCGCAGCCCCCATGTGGATAAGTATGAGCAGTGATTGGGTGTATATGGAGAGGAGTTAGGTGTGCTGGATGGCTTGCACGTGGATATGATATATCAATATGGGATGCACTATCTACATTAGCCCCCTTTTGCGCGAATATCACGCGCGTATGTGATGTAATCGCGCAAATCAGCCATGCGCGGCTCTCACGTGTAAATTTTTGAATTAACTGTAGATTCGAAAACCCTAGCCCCTAGGAATAACCATGATTGCCTAGGTCTCTCCAAACGTCGTAGCCTTTAATATGGGATGTCCGTTGCGCGGCTAATCAGTTTGACATCCACAAATTTTCGCCAATTTTCGAGCATTAATTCGACAGATCCGATAAGTCACCATTTTTGCCATTTTTTGAGGTAACGTCGATTTAGCGATTCCTAACAGTCACATCTCTTCGAGAGCCTATATAAACCCTTCCCTTACGACAAATAGAACTTTTCCGCCCTTGTTTCTATTGGTGCTTTATGAGCCAGAGAGAGAATCATCAGAAAGGAGTTGAAATTGAAATTTTCGATCAAATTCTTGACAAAGTCCATCAAGCAGTCCAAGCACTTAAACATCAGCAAGGTCAGTGATTCTTCCCCTTTACTCGTGACTTGAAATCAGATCAACAAAAGTTTTCCCCTTTTTTTCCTGGCATGCAGCCTGATCTGGGTTTGAAATTGATGTTCATACTGTTCATCCTTTCCACTAGACATTGATCCTCAGAACTTGTTTTGCATGTGTTCACTTGTGTTACAGAAATGGCTCCCAAGAAGTCTAAAAAAGAAGCCGTCAATTTGCCCGAACTTAGCCAAGATTTATGGTGCGAAGCCCCTTATCTGGGTGGTGATTATTTCTTTTTTGCTACCATCAAGGGGACCACCCCTTTGGAGTCTCCGGTGGAGGATGCTTTCCAACTTTTGCCTGAACCAAACAGGGAAGACTGGGATTTAGCAAGCACTCAAGACATGTAGAGACTTGGCATCTAGGCCAGCCTATTCCCCGTCACCGACGTTATTTTTTAGGCCTTCTTGGAGAAGCTCGACGGGATGGATTAATGTACCGCCTTCATCCTTGATAATTATGAGAAATTGATGTTGAAGGCTGGGATATTCCACATCATTCGCGCGACTAAGGGGCTCAACCTTATAGTCGACCAAGATATGCTGAGAGGCCTGTTCTCCGGGTACTCCAGAAAGACCCACACCTTTCATTTTTCTACCTTTGACGTTGCTCCTACCCTCGAAGATGTGGAGATGTTGTTTTTGCTTCCAAGTATGAAGGCTTTTGACCCTTTAGCTGAACTGGAGTCTGAATAGGAGCTCACCCTTTTCGCACAAATGAAATGCTGCATCGCGGACATGAAGAAAGCGACGACCACTGGCGTGTCTTTTATTGTTACAGAAGAAGGTGAAGATGGTACTGGAACCATACTCTTGCCAAGATTGTAATGAGCTAATGCCTCGATACTCATTTCTTGTCCTTTTAATTGTCCTTTTGTTGTAGATGGCGATGGCCCGATCAAAGGGCCAACAGTTATGACTGAGGAAGAGGCGATTGAAGAGTCCAGACATATGGATGAAGAAAGAGACTTGCAAGAAAAATTAACAGAAGAGGAGTAATTTGAGATAGCGAAAAAGAAAAGTATTAAAGAGCAAAGGCGGAGTCCACGTTCAACACGTACGACTGTGAGTCAAAGGGAACATTCGTGCTCAACTGCTAGCGAGCTGCATCAAGCACAAATAAACTTCCACGAACTCATCGGTGATGAAAGTGAAGAAGGTACGCTTTTCCGATTTGCTTTACCGCACCAAGAACTTATCTTGCGGGCACTATACCATGGGGTTTCTAAAAATTATTTTCGCAAATGGTTAGTAGATCAACGTAGAGAGACCTCGGCTAAGTAAATCCCTTATCAATGTGATGACCCACTTTACCTTCTTCATATAATGATTAATACTTTAAACGTAAGAAGGTCATGCTAAGTTAAAAGGGGTTGATGATAACCTGCAACATGGCTCTTGCACGAATATCCCATATAAGTGGGGAGATGCCACCCCTTATGCATGTGGAGGTCTTTTCATCACAAGTCCTTTTGTGCTTAATATCGTAGTTGCTCGGGCGCGAGAATAACATGCTATTTTTGCAGAACCTGGTCCTCATCCACTGAGCAGACGTATTCGCAGTGCCATAGTGGTTTTTGAGCTACCTCGCGAAATCTCTGATGCAGGTGCGTCGGAGCAAAACCAAGTAAGGCAAGCTCCAGCAGCTCATGTCCCTACGGGAATTTTCGAGGCCAACATGGAAGAGGCCCCTGTTGGGGACCGTCTCGAGTTTATCGCTGAGCAAGAAGAGGAAGACCTCCGACGAGGAGGGCAAGGTGCTAATCATGTTGCTCAAGTCGCGAGCCGCGAAGAAATAGCCATTTTCTCGTCAGAGGAACGTGTTGAACATGGTAGCATGACCGCGTGAACGGCTCTGATTGAGGAAGATGTTGAAAAACTGGAGTAACTCCAGAGATTCCATCAAGTACTCCCGCAGCTAATTTGCCAACTGCGACTCCTGGAACTAAAGTCAATGAAGGAATGGTCACTCCCCAAGACATGGTCGCTCCCCAACCAAGTCAGCATCACTCCCGAGGGTGCAATGCCAATTAATGAAGGAGGAGTTGAGCATGAGTCGAACGTGAGTTGTTATGAACCTGAAGCTCAAAAGGAAGCAATCTCTGATTTTGAAGCTCTCTCAAGTGTTTCTCCCGCGACTGCATTGCCAACTGAGGCCCCTCCCGGAAAAGTTGATCGGGCTGAGGTCGCTCAAGAAGCTGTGATTTCAAGTCCCCCACTTCAAAATATTCCAATTAATGAAGAGGGGGCTGAATGCGAGTCTAATGTAAGAGGTGTTGCGCCCGATCAAGACATGGAAGATGCTCCACTACTAATTCATGAGGCTGATATTGCTGCAAATCCCAAGACGCAACCTAATGTCACACATGAAAGTCTGCCAGAAGCTCCTAAGTCTGCGGAAAATGTATTCAAAGCAGGAGAAGACGGGGGTGAAGACACGGTTATGGCCGAGCCTCACCAAGATTCCACTTGCCACGATCGAGGAACCAGGAAGAATTGCTCCACTCGTGTCAGCTCCAAATGTCTCAAGTGCTGCGTCATCAGGGGGACTCAGCGAAAGCTTGTCGCTTCCTAGCATGGCTGCGGGAGAACCTCACTTTGGGGGGAGTTCATCTAGCTTCGATCTAGACCCACCCTTTTCTCAAAACCCTTGGTCGTTCTGAGCCTCACAAGCTATTGAGACTGTTGCTACTCAAATAAACAATACGATCCCTGAGGAGTATTCCGCACGCGAAGCTCTAACAGATTAGAAACTAGCTGAAGTCGCAACCCTTGGTGGCCAAGAAGTGGTTCGAACTCCTTCTCTTAAAAAAATAGTTGAAGGAACTTGTGAGATTATCTTTTAAACATGTATTCTTGTCACACGCATGCTGTCCTTCGTAGTTGAATAACACATCCTTGTTTTGAATATGTAGGCATAATTCAAGCTTGCCTGGAGTCGCTCATGAAAGTTTGCGTTTCATACCCGACTGCATTCTCGGGGGCCTTGGAGTTAGCACCCAAGGACAGGGGAGATCTTCTTATGGAGATGACCAACCTGTTGGAAGGCATAAGCAGGATGACTCCCGTGAGCATTACCTCTGTTTCCCAAGCCCAGTGCTTACTGACTAGAGCGTATGGAATCCAGCAAGTTTCAGGGGGGAAGATTAACCTTGACTTTCTGATACAGAGATTAGTGAAGATCAATAACTCCTTGAAGCTCAAGTTTGGCTATGCCAACTAAAATCTGGAGAATGCTGCTCTGAAGGCCCAAAAGGAAGTTTTTGAAAAGACTATCAAGGAGCTTGAAGAGGTAGCCAAGATTCACAAGAACAGTAAGGAACGTTTGGATCAGTTGGACGCTAATTAGATAAAGCTATCAGATGAAGGCTCACTTCTGAAATATTTTCTCTAAGATTAGTAATCCAACATTGTAATATTTTAAATTACTCTTTAGAACAGTGTCTTTCGATGTAATTTTTTGCTCCTTCTTAAAGCTATCAGCCGCGGACTTTTGTCTTTGCCCTTGCTTCGCGTATGTTAAGCGTCGTTTTTCCGTTTATGACTAACTCATGACTTTGAGAATTGCTTTGTTCGCATATCGATGATATTTCAATCAAATAGGCTTAAATCTGTTAGCCATTTAGACAAACTTTTGCATCATGTATTGCTGCTATTTTGTAAACGCAAGGTCGAGCGTAAAGGGCTTTATCTTAGTAGATAAATGTAAAGCTCGCGCGTCTACTCTATGAGAGCAGGTAGGATGCTTAGATTTTTCCATTACACAAGAATGGGCTTGAATAGGAAAATCTGCTATCTGGATAGACAGGCTTAAGGCTGTATTGATGCTCTCTGGATGGATAGGCTTAAGACCGCATATCATTGCTACCCAATCAGAGGCTTTAGTTTTGTGTATTGCTGCTATCTAAACATATAGGCTTTAATTTTAACCTTCGGTTGCCATCTAGACAAATGGTCCTTGAGTTCGCACTTGGCTGCTGTGTACAAGAGAATCCGGCAGAGAGAACTCTGTGTACACCAAAGGCAAGGAATAGAAGATGGCACAGGAAATGTTGGGTCGTGTGTAGGGAGAGAGTAAGGCAGTAGTACTGTGACAGAGAGAGACAGGATTCTGGCAGAGCTTTCGCTAATCTCGGGTCGTTCTTTTCTTGTATGGAAGGGTTAACGATCCTATATATAACGGAGAATGTGACCGTTGCAGTGTGGTTAATGCGCCCAAAAAAGGCGGATTAATTAGCTTAACCACAACGGCACGTTCGTCCGCGTATATAGGGACCGTTACAGCACGTTATCCGCGTATACTGGAACCGTTAAGGGGTTGACCGGGTTTGACCTGGTTGACCGGGTTTATGGAGCTCGTGCCATAAATCTCTCAAAAGCAGTTACTAAAGGTCGCGCACGAGCTTGGCTCGCACGCGACAGGACTTACTCTAGCCTCTAGACCACTAAGTCCCTACAAGTCCCGTGCAGTGGTATGCGAGGGCCCTGTCTCGCAGCCCCCACGTGGATCAGCGCGGCTGGTGATCCAGTGTGTTTGGAGCACAATATGTTGTGCTGGATGATTGCAACGTGGCTAAGATCTTCTTGTCCAGAAAGCACTATCTACATTAGCCCCCTTTCTGCGCGTGAAGACTTATAGCCGGATAGGCTTCCATGCGCAGGAACCAACGTACGCGTCGCCGCCACGCACCAATTCAAATACACGCAAGTTCAGCCCCCGTGCGTGCCATTATGACCTAAACCCCTAGAGTCGTGCCGTCTGGTCTTTTAGGGTTTTAGGCGTGACGTCAGCTTGCCCTGTGATTGCGCAATTCGACGGTGACAGTTGCGATTCGACTACTGAAAGGACGCAACCCTTCATTGTTTTTGGATAAATACTCTGTACTCTCCATTGTTGCAAAGCATCACTTCTTTCTCTTAAAGTGAATGATACCCGAAAGCCTTCAAGAGCAGATTCAGATAATCAATCACTAGTTCTCTCTTGTCAATCGTCTTCTTCAACTGTGCGCATCCAAGCAAGCTTTACCAAAACAAGGTTGGCCTTGTTCAATTTTGTTTAATATACCGATGTATGCTTTGAACTGTGTTGGATCTGTAAACCCACGATTCTCTGAAACATATTATCCACTGTGAAGGAGACCTTGCTCTCTGAATCCAGGTTTGATTTAATCCCCGGATTGTGAGGGTTTTGAATGTAGGGTTTCTGAAATTCCCAATAATGCAAACGATTCTGAACTTCAAACCCCAAAATTGACACTGTACTGTTCCTCTTTCTCCCAATAAATCTTTGTATGCCTTGAACTGAATCTTGAAATTCAAACTAAAGTATGTGTATTTATCCCCCCTTTTTTCTTGCTCTTCCGCAGGAATGGCAAAGACAAAAGGCACCAAACCCATTAAGGAAGTAGAAGAAATACCTGATCTCCCCCAGACCTTATGGCGAAAATCCCCCTATCTGGGTGGCAAAGACTTTTACCATGCTAGGGTTAAGGTGAAGAACCTGCCAATTCCAGTCTCTTCTGAGGAATTGCAAACGGTGACCCCTCCAGTTAACGCGGCTATGCTCGAATGGATTGATTCCAAGGACGTGGTTCGATTGGGGGTCGAAAATGGGTTTTTCCCGTACACTGCGATTTCCACTCAAGCGTTTGTTCAGAAAGTGGACTTCATGGATGAGTGGCCGTGCTATGAAGGGTGCTGCCGTGAAGCTGGACCAGTCCATGCTTCTAAACCTTCTTTCGCGTTACTCGCCTGCGACTCACACATTTCACTTTGCTGAGTTCGAGGCTGCCCTCACTCTTGAAGACGTGCACATGCTGTACGATCTGTCCCATGTGGGTGAGGTGGATCCTTTGAGTCCCTTGAGAACTGATGCAGAGATTACCTTGTACAAGCAGATGGAGGAGTGCTTATTAGAGGTGAAGAAAATTTCCACTCGGTGGACTCCCACGGAACTTCTTCCCGACTAGCAGTTGGTTGACACATCTGCGAAGAATACCTGGAACAAGTGGGTGCAATACTTCTTTCGCGATTATGCGAACAGTAGTATCAGCAAGAAGATTTTGAGCCAGAACCCGAAGGCTAAAAACTATGTAAATGGCAAGGGTTATCACTTGACCCTTTGTGCTTTCCTCTGCGCTTGGTTGTCGAGGTATTTGATCGATGGCCATCCGCATGATGGGGTCTTTTATCACGTTCTTCCCCTTGCTGTGAAACTGACCCTTGGTCAGAAATTCATACTTGGGCCCTTAGTCTTGGGCACGTTGTACTACATGTTAGATCAGCTGGTCGTAGCAATGAAGGAATCGCGTGGTCGCCTTGACGTGATGACTTACATCAACATTGCCTTCCTGACTATGTGGGTCTTCGAGCGGTGGCCTTCTTATGCCCCCAATCCCTCTAGGCCCAGTAAATGGTGTCCCCCAGGTGCGGAGGAAGAGCGCAATAGCGGCAGGGCTGCGAGGTGGTTTGGAACTAACTTTCCCAAGTGCGTTTGGAGCTTGGTATGCGACAATCGAGAAGAGTTCATAGCCAGACCTGCGCCACGCGCATTGAGAATGTGCGATGGTTCCCAAAACTGTATCCCTCCAAGGCTGTTGCTTTCTCAGAAGAGCTCCTTTTCGAGGGCGGGGAGCATTTCCTTGAGCGCTATCGCGAATTCTTCTGCTGGTGTCTAAGGGGCTCTCTTCCTGCTCTTGCGGAGTATGTGCGTGAGCTCACCCCTAGGTACGAGAGGATCACCGTAGATGTTGACCCCACTCGCGTTACTCCTCAGTTTGGCTTTGATGCGGTGGCACCATCAATTTGGCCGCAGTCCATCATAAGAGGCTGCTACAAGCGATTACTGTCTGGGGAGTGTAAAACAATCTTAAGGAGCAATCTGCCCTTCGAGCAGCCCCCAGGTAACCGCAAAGGCGGCTACTCCAGAAACTGGGTCGCTTATTGGAATACGCAGCAGACAAGGTTTGAGACGCAGTCATCCCCTCGGCCAAACAGAGCTCCTGTGATCAAAAGGAATTCTTTCCCTTTCCGTACCAATTGTAGCCTGGACGAGTCTGAATATGGATGCTATTCGTTGCTGGATCGGGAGAATCACCTGTTTCCCTCCACCATTCTTGACGAGAAGATAGCCGCAGTTAAAAAAGGTGATTCGCATGTCATCAGATACAGCGAAACTTTCGCCAAGGTAAACAATCCCTCCTGCATATGCTAAGTTTCCTTATTCCGATACGTTGAAACTTTACACTTCATTTTCTGTCGCAGTGCTATGTGAGGAGGTTCGCATCTGGTGAACGTTCCAAATCGCTGGTTACCACCATTGTTACTGCAAGAAGACGGGGAGAACCAGTTCGGCTAGCACTGAAAATGGATCCCGCAGTTGAGACCAAGATTCGCGAGATCATGGATGCTTTCGCTGATTCGCAGATAGAGAACACTCCAGCCTTGTCTCCACCCAGGAACGATCCGTCTCCCCCAGCAGTTGCTGCCCCAAGAGCGAAGAGGCCCAGACAAAGAGGAATTACAATCTCTTCCCCTAGGAGCGCTCCAACTTCTCCTCCTGCGAGATCCCTTACATCCAAGGATAAAGGTAAAGGTCGTATGCCAAGCAAAGCGCAGAAAGAGCTCGCAGTGGAGACCTTTGTTCCGTTTGACCAGGAGGAAGAGGAGGAGGAGAGATGGGAGGCGAGAGGACATGAAGAAGAGGAAAGAATCGAAGATGTCAGAGACAGAGAGAGAGATGAGATACAAGAGGAAGCGTCAGGAGGTATCTCAATCGTACTACTCTTTCTCATTATCTTAACTTTTCGCAATCTTGATTGAACAAATTGTTTCTTTGCAGATCATGATGATGAGACCATTAGTGGCCTTCTGGCCAAGAGGCAGAAGAGGGGTTCTCATTCTAATGTTTCCAACGAAACCATAAGCGAGGACATCCTTGCCTAGTCCAGGAGAACAGCTGCGGAGGCTGCTGAAAGAAGAAGAAGGCGAGAAGAAGAGGAGCTTGAACGCATAAATCAATGGAGCCTAGAAGAGCAACACGTCGACGACTTAGCGCGTCCAACCCGTGAGGGAAGTGCGGTTCCAGAAGAGGAAGCTCCTGAGATTGACGAGGAAGATGCGGCTCCAGAAGAAGATGCGGCAGCTCTAGAGCAAGTCCAAGCATACTTCGAAGAAATCGCAGGTGGTAACGAAGGTGAGATTTTTAAACTCGCAGTAACTTACCGAGATGTGATTCCTGGTGCGTTAAGGCACGGCTTGTTGAAAGCTGACATTCGCCGCTGGCTAGTAAGCAAATGAGGTGAACCTTCAGGTAATCATTTGAACAACACTTGTGAACTAGGCTTAGTCACCCAAACATAATCATGACTGGTTTTTTCGCGCCCCAGGTCATGCTCAGCTTAAAGATATACTGAATGAAGATACATTAATAGGCCATGGTTCCGCGTCTTTAGCCTACGATGCAGATGCTGCAATCCCACCCTCGCGTGGAGGTGCCAACTCTTGGCTTATTGATACGATAATAAAATATTGTGCAATAAAAGTTACCTCACATCATCGTATCTTGTAACGCACGCAATGCTGATGAAGCCATGTTGGAACAAAGTAGTCAGCCTCCTGCATCCTATGTCCCGGTGCCAAGTTCTCATACTGAGAAGCCAGTCGCAGCTGCTGAGTATGCGGGAGAGCCCTTCGAGGACATCATTGAGGTTTCTAACGATGCCGAAGCTGACACCGTGTTGATGGAAAAAGACGCCCGTGCTTCTGCTGAGGAAACAGAAGCAGATGCTGTTGATGCTATCGCACCTGAAGGCATCCCTGATCAAGCTGCAACTTCTACCGCTGCTATGCCTTCGATGACGACTGAGCCTGCAGTGACTCTTCCTGCGTGGAACTTTTGGAGTTTGCAGGTCGGGGCTGCAATCGCACCCGGTGCAGCTTATGCTCTTCCTACCAACTATGACGAGTTAGAGCTCGCAGCTAACAAGAGGGCAATGGAGCAGAGACAATCTTCAGCTGCCCCAGCAATGCGCATCCCTTCTTTGCGCGAGATCCTTGAAGGAACCGGTATGTTGTGATTGTTGTTCACATCTCGCATTCTTCATTTACAAGTTTGATAATCTAACTTGGTTTAACATTGCTTAGGGTTGAAGCAAGCTGATGTGGACTGGCTGGTTCGGATGCGTCTCTCCTATCCTCAATCATTTGTGAGGTCTCTGGAGATAGGGCCCTTCGACAGAAGGCTGTTTTTGATCGAGGCCATCTGGATTTTGGAGCAGCTATCTGCGGCCACACCTGCGACCATCTCTCCTCAGAGCGCGGAGCTGCTTTTCGGCATGTGTCAAAACCTTCACGCCAAAGTTCAAGGCAAGCTGGGTGTTGGGTATCTTATCAAAAGAGTCACCCAGATTCGCGTGGCCGTGAATTTCAAGCGCGGCTTCCATAACCTCGCAGGTGAGGAACAGAAGGTGGAGCAGCAAAAGCAGAAGGCTGAAGAGGCTGTGAAGCTCTTCCATGAAATGAACGCCAACTATGAGCGACTGAAGCAAGAAGTGGAGCAAGTGGCAAACTTGTGTTCTCAGTTTACTCCTGATGACTCCCTGGTCAAAGGCTTGTTTTGAACAATAACAAACTTGTGTTGAACAAAATGTCAAAACATTACTGTAATGCTGTTAGGGTTTCTCCCCCCTTATTTTTCCAAAAATAATTTGAATGCCTGGTTTGCCCTTCCCGGGATTTGCTCGAATATCTTTGTGCATATCAATTATGACGTCAACTATTGATTTTCTGCCTTGATTTTCGCGCTAATTGCTCATTAGATAAGCATGCTTTCTTTGGGAAGTCCATTCGTATCATGACCATCCGTTATTAATTAGGATACGCTACCGAATCGACGTAGCCTTTAGTAGGGTAATTGATTGTTACCTCTTTCCAAGGCGTAAGTTATTGATTCTTACCCCTTTTTCAAGTTTTGCTGACTCATCTAAGCAACTGAAGAGTCTCAACAGGGTCTATATAAACCCTGCTTTCTTCTGCTTGGGTTCTTCATCCCACAATGTGGCTTGCCGTGAGTCCCAACGACTGCTGGCTTCAACGCTTATCTTTCGTTGATTCATGGCAGCTTCAAGTTGTGAAACCTGAGTTTGTGCTTTGTGCCATAGAAATAGCTTCCAAGATTTGCTTTATAAGGCTTATTGATCTTTATAACTATCATAAAGAAGATGCAGATAATACCTCATGCTTGCTCGAAGAGTTTTCTTCGTCTATTATGCTTGCAGGTCATGTTTCCGGCCGCCTCCCGGCGAGGTGCAGCGCCGTACTGACCTTGCTACCAATTCGTAATGAACGGCGGATTTCTCCTCTAGCTTTCCCGGAGGTTGATCATTCGCCACCACGTTCTTGAACCCGGGGTGGCGAGCCATTGTGCTCGTCTCCGTGGACAAGGAGCCTCTTGCCCTAGGAATTGCTGCCTGCCTGTCCTGCGCTGGAACAGGTGGTTCCTCAGGCACATATCTTGATCAGACAGAGGCCTTATCAGATCCTGGGATCTTGAACATAGCGTCGCATAGGTCTTGTAGACATGGCGGGCTATTCACTGTATAAGAACACCCTACTTGCTACAGATCTTTGGTCGCAGATCATTGCATCGCATGGATTATGTTAGAACCAGTAGGTCGACCCTCTTTTAGTGAGGATTCCCCTGATGTGTAACTTCCGCTTGTAGGATGCTATTTAGATGCATTGTAAGCCATGTTGGCTATGTAACTAGCTCTGTGTTGGGCTTTTCCGCTTGTAAGCTGTTATCTAGACAGATAGTTTGTAAGTCGTTTCGACTCATAATAATAAATCGCTTTGTTTGATTTGCTGCAACAATCATAATTTTCACATGCATATTGGCAGATTTCACCTTTTAGAGTGTCGCACTTACACTTTGCATTGTTGACATGACGCATTATCCAACAGATAGATTCGCAGATGTGTTTCAGATCATTTGAGATCGCATTCGCATAGCTTTGCTATTTTGGCGGATAGGCTTGAGAATCGCTTAAGATGGGATTCTAGTGCGGCTGCCATCTTGGCATATAGGTTTTGGAGATCACTTAAGATCATACTTGCATAGTGCTGCTACAATAGCAGATAGGCTTAAAAGATCACTTAAGATCATATTCGCATAGGCTGCTATCACGGCGGATAGTCTTTAGAGATCACTTAAGATCGTATTCGCATAGGCTGCTATCATGGCAGATAGGCTTAAAGATCACTTAGGATCGTATTCGCATAGGCTGCTATCGTGGAAGATAGGCTTGAAGATCACTTAAGATCATATTCGCATAGGCTGCTATCGTGGCAGATAGGCTTGAAGATCACTTAAGATCGTATTCGCATAGGCTGCTATCATGGCAGATAGGCTTAAAAGATCACTTAGGATCGTATTCGCATAGGCTGCTATCGTGGCAGATAGGCTTGAAGATCACTTAAGATCATATTCGCATAGGCTGCTATCACGGCGGATAGGCTTTCACTACTGAGAAATAATGAAATAAACAAAGCAATAAAGACAGCTGAAAAGATAAAGTTCTTCCCATTTGGGAGAAGTCTTTTTATTACAAAATACTCTCATATGGGAGAGATGAGATTACAATTCCCTCGTATGCGAGAGAAGATGCACGAGTTTTAGCAACACAGAGTATTACGTAGACGTTGTAATCTAACGCACATAATGAGAGAAGTTAAGGATAATACTTCTTAATCCAGCGCATGTTGACTGAGCTTGGGGTTGAGGTCGTCCCATGTAGCCTTTGTATGTTGTAGTAGCCACTATCAAAGACTTCTGTGACTTCAAAGGGTCCTTCCCAGTTGGCTGCGAATTTTGGATGAGCTGCTTCTCGCATGCAGTGGTCCAACGCGCGCAAGACCAAATCTCCAACTGCGAAATCTCGACGTTGGACTGTTTTGTTGTACGCACGGGCGACCCTTTCTTGGTATCGCTTGTTAGTTCTTTTGGCTTGCTCCCGTTTCTCTTCAAACAGGACCATGTCATGGTCACGTTGATTGTCGTATAATGCATGAAAAGCCAGCCTCGCGGAGTTAACTTTCACCTCTGCAGGTACTACAGCTTCAGCCCCATAACATAAAAGGAACGGCGAGACTCCTGTGGGCGTCCTTGGAGAATTCCGATAGGCCCACAAGGCTATATTCAAAGAAACAGCCCATTTCTTGTGGTCATCCGCCACCATCTTGCTCAAGATTCTCAATAACGTCTTGTTGGTTGCTTCCGCTTGACCAGTCCTCTTCGGATAGTAAGGAATGGAACATATCTGCTTAATGTTGTACTCTTCTAGTTTCGCAGCTACCTGGCGATTAACAAAGGGAGTGCCATTATCCGAGATAATGGTGTTTGGAATTCCGAACCTGCATATGATGCTTTCTTGGATGAAATGAACCACGGCTAGCGCATTTGCTGTCTTTAGTGGTATTGCTTCTACCCACTTGGTGAATAACTCGGTCGCGGTGAGAATGAAATGATTCCCGTGCGAGGTTGGTCGAATGGGATCAACAAAATCCAAAGCCCATGTATGGAACAGCCACGGTGTTCCCAACGCATGTAAATCCACAGCAGGAGCGTGCACTAGATTTCCTTTGGATTGGCACTCCTGGCACCGTCTTACTTTAGTGCGGCAATCTGCTTCCATGGTGGGCCAAAAGTAACCGATCGAGAGGAGCTGTCTGCATAACTTCGCACCTCCCTGGTGTTCCACTTGATGAGAGAGGTCCATCACTTCTTGCGCCTCTTACTGTCTAGACATCGCAGCAAGTTACCCTCATGGCCCCTGCGCAAGAGCATATTTTCTTGCACCACATATCGTGCTGCTTTTCTCTTTAGTTTCTCAGCCTCTTTTCTCGACTCAGGCACAATGCCCTGCGTGAGAAAGTCAAAAAGTGGCTTCATCCAATCCGCATCATCGTCGGTCAGAGCAATTGATAAAGAGTCTTTGATCAGTGCACAACTCTCGCAATTTCCTTGAATCAATGCTGCAGCCGTTGACATGTCCGGCCAGTGAATCCCATACCTCTGGGCTTTCTGATAGATTGACACCTCACTTTCTCCGCAAGCATGTTGGTGAATCTTTTCTAACAGCGCTTGTCCCTCCTTTTCCGAGACGCATCGCATGAGTATTCCACCAGGGCCTTTGTAGTAGAGGGTGTTGTCATGTATGCAATACCCCTTCGTGAATGCCCAATTTTCGTTGCTCGTGCCTTCTGCGATAGCACACAGGATTGACTTTCTCCAGTCCATATCGTCTACGCATTCGTCGTCGCACGCGTCCTCCGTCAACGCCGAGGATGTTCGCACCTCAATCGAGATTCTCGCGGGACATTTATCCGTACTAACCTTGGATCCCAAGGTAGCTAAAGCATCAGCATGTCTATTGTCCGCTCTAGGTTTGTGCTCGTACTTTACGTCGCAGAACTGCTGTACCAGTTTCTGTACCAAGGTCCGCTAGGGCAACAAGTTGATCTCCATCAAACCATACTCGCCCGAGGCTTGTTTGACGATTAGCTTGGAGTCTCCCATAACCGTCAAGTTGCTTACCTCTAGTGCCTTTTCTGCGCGAAGACCTGCGATGAGAGCCTCATAATCTGCTTCATTGTTAGTGACTGCGAAGTTAAGCTTCGCTGACATCTGTATGACCTCTCCATCTGGTTTGGTCAAGACTATCCCAATGCCTCCACCTTTCCTTGTTGATGAGCCATCGAAATGGAGTGTCCAATAGGGCAACTCAACTGCGTAGATTTCAGGTCCCTCCAATTCTTCTTCAATCACAGGCTCATGAATGTCATCAGGGAACTACGCTAGCGAATCCGCCATCTCTTGCGATTTGATTGCCCGGGGTCGAGCACATGTGATGTCATATTGAGAAATGGTCATATACCATTTTGCCAATCTTCCCCCAGGAGCAGTATGAGTCAGAAGATACCGTATAGGATCACTCTTTGTGACCACTACTACTTTGTGCGAAGCAAAATAGTGCCTCAACTTCTCTATTACAAAGAATAAAGCAAGGCAATGACGTTCGATATCTGTGTACCTTGATTCTGCTGGTTGCACTATACGAGAGATGTACTAGATGGGCCTTTCTTGACCCTCATACTCCTGAGCTAGGAGTGCCCCTATGGACCTCTTTGTTGACGTTAAGTACAACAAGAGCAGTGATCCGAGCTGAGGTGCGATCATTACTTTTGACGATGTCAACAGGTCCTTTAGCTTTCCGAACGCAGCCTCGTGCTCTGTAGTCCAGTTGTATGCAGCATCTTGAGAAGATCGCTGAAACAGAAGGTGATTTCAGCGATCGCTGGGATGAACCTTCGCAGGTAGGATAGCTTTCCCAAGAAGGTCTTCAAGGTACTTTGGTCGTGCGGCGCAGTCATGCTAGTGATCGTTGATACTTTCGCAGGATCAGGTTCTATTCCTTGACGATGTACCACACATCCCAAGAATTTCCCCGATGTTACCCCGAATGCGCACTTCATTGGGTTCATCTTTAATTGAAAGCTTCTGCATCTGTTGAACACTTTCCGCAGATCCCCCAGGTGGTCTGCCTCTTCCTTGGATTTGACAACTAAGTCATCCACGTAGAATTCTACTTCCTTGTGCATCATGTCATGAAACAAGGCCATCATGGCTCGCTGATAAGTCGCACCTGCGTTCTTGAGGCCAAAGGGCATAACCGTGTAATTAAAGTGATGAATGCGGTTTTCCGTGCATCTTCGGGGTCCATCTTGATCTGATTGTATCCACTGAAGCCGTCCATGAAGCTGAACATGCGATGACCCGCGGTCGAATCGATAAGTAAGTCGATGTTGGGAAGTGGAAAATCATCCTTAGGGCAGAAACGATTGAGATCTCGGAAGTCTACACAAATGTGAAGTTGCCCATTCTTCTATACCACTGGCACAATATTGGCCAACCATGTGGTATGGTGATTTGGCTCTATGAATTTGGCATTCAGAAGTTTGACAACTTCCTGCTTGATCTTAACGTTAAGCTCTGGACTAAAGCTTCTCGTGCTCTACTTTACCGGTTTGGATCCTGGGATTACATCCAACTGATGCATAGTGATGCTCGTGTCCAGGCCGGGCATCTCATCGTACTCCCATGCGAACACGTCTTTGTACTCAGTCAGGAGTTGCAGCAATCTTTCCTCCTCCTCACCTGCGAGGTCTGCACTTAGAAAGACTGGCCTCTTCTTTTCTTCGCTCGGGCTCAGGAATACCTCCTTTAGCTCCTGCTTTTGTGGCCTGGGTTTATCCTCCATGCATTCAGGCGCTTCTTTGAGTTTCTCCTCTAGAACGCTTGGCATTGGTTTGTCTGGTTCCAAAACCTGCTCAATCTGATTGATTTGCTCAGGGATATCCCCATGCTCGCGTGAGGACACCCCCGCGCACCTTCATATGCGATAGAATTTCTTTCCGTTGGCGTAGAAACTCTCTATTTCCTTGCCTTCGGGATCATGTTTTGCTATCCTCTTCAGAGTATACACATTCTTTCGTTGGTAGGCAATCCGTGGCACCTCTTCTCGCGTAGGCGGCTTTTCCTTGGCTTCCTCTCTTGTTACCATCACTCCTGCGGGTGACTGGTCTTTGATGTCCTCCCAACGGGGCAGAGGAGTGGGGTTGAACGGTCCCGGCGTTTGCTCATCTGCCATCTCAGTGAACCATACCGCCTCACTGAGATGCGCTTCATCTATATTAAAAGGATTTATCGAAGCTGGTATCTCCACAATTCTATCATTCCAGATAGCTTTCATCACTTGGTGAGCTATTGAAGGGACAACATCAAAGTGATGAATCCAGGCCCGGCCTGTAATCATGTGATATGTGGTGTTTGCATCTATAACATATAATTTTGCTGAACACTTAATTTTGCCGATCTGGACACCCAGGCGGATCCATCCTATTGTCATTCTGGAGTCGCTTCCGAATCCCATCAGCGGGGATGGTCGCTTGACGATCTTGTGCTCTGGAATTCCTGCTAACTTCAGAGTATGGAGCGAAACAACGTTAACTGCTGCTCCTCCGTCTACAAACGCTCTTTTGTTACATACAGAGGCTTCTGGTGGCTCGCATCTGTCTTCTTATCGCTTGTGGAGAAGGTTATGACCTTTTCTGTAGAGCGAGATGCCCTGACAACCTTTCCATTGGAGACTAAGATATCCTCCTCGTAATCCTCTGCTATCCTCAGGATCGCCTTTGTCATCTCCTTCCGGCATTTCTCTGAGAAATTCATCTCATCGAAGAACCTGCTGAAACCATGCGACCCCTTCATCCGATCGGCACGTTCTTCCTCGGTGTCTATGCTGTAATCCTCGTCGTTTTGGATCTCGGCGATGATGGGTAGACCATCCTCCGCAACCTCTTCAAGGTCCACAATCGAGATCATGGAGACCTCTTTGCCCTTCGGCTCCTGCTCCGCATGGGCAGGGAGTGGATTGTTTCGCACATCCTGCCTTTGATCGCTGACGACCAGTTCGCCATTTTTCATCTTTTGGCTTACCACGATTATGAGCTTCTTGCAATCAGCTGTGGGGTGCATGACCTTTCCGTGACATTCACACCACTTCGGGTCTCTCACCATTTCCCTGGAAGGTGCTTTTTCGAGCGGTGGCAAGACACCGTCCTTACGCCATTGTCTGCACAGGTCGCTCGCCTCCTCTACCGAACATGGCAGTGGTGGCGCATCGAAATTCACTACCTTCGGCTGCTTTTCAGGCGAGATTGTATTCACTTCAGCCTCGCGTCCTCTCTTGTAGCTGAATCTCCCAATTTTGAAAGTGTTTCCGCTCGAGGATCTCTCAGGGGCATTCCTCTTTTTCTGTCTCTCCACTATAGGCTCGATATTCTTCATGCATTCAATTAACTTCGAATATGTAGGTGTTTGCAGGTTGATAAGCATACCTTCGTACTCATCTGGCATGCATTGCAGGCATATCTCCACGAGTCTGCTTTCGAGTATCACATCTTTGCACTCCAAGGACTTGGCCCTGAACTTCTTGATGAATGTTATTCCATCCTCCTCGCGCTTCTGATACATTCGCGAGAGATGAATCATTGTCACCTTTTCTTCCATCTGGAAGAACTTAGTGTAAAACTTCTGGACCATGTCTTCCCAAGTCTTCACGGATCCGGCTTCCAACGTCCTGTACCACTTATAGGCCACGTTCCCCAAGGATTTCGGGAACTCGCGCATCAGCAGCTTTGAATCAGCCCCATACGGCCCCCATTACATCAATAAAGCGCATGACATGCTCGTGGGCGTTCCCATTGACATCTTCGAACTTGTCCCATTTAGGATCCTTGTATCTAGCAGGGTTAGGCATGAGATAGATCTCTCGTGGGATAGGCGGATCGTTGTCAAGCTTCGGGATGATGGTATCCGCAAACGATTGGTGAGCCAGAATGGTGTCTATGCGCCGTTGCAGCGACGTCATACACTTCGGAGCACTTCCCTCGGCAGCGGGAGGAGGGGTTGCCGCAGGCGGAGGCGACACATACGTCGCAGGAGGGCTATGAACATATTGTGAATTCACGTTACCCCACATTGCCGTTGGAGGAGGCAAGGTATACTGTGAGTCCGGATTAGGTACCAAAGTTTGAGGTTGAGGAGTATGAGTAGCAAGAGGCAACATTTCAGCTGTTGGCCCCTGAATTGAGGGTAGCTGCGTAGTTGCCGGTGGAGTTTGCAGGTTAGGATTGGGTGGTGTCGTTGACACTCCCAATCCTTGAGTGGTGGAGGCTCCTCCTCCCTGAGAGACGGCAGTGGCTGGTGTGGGGTTTTGAGCGAGAGTCCCCAGGACAGCCATTATCCGTTCTAGCTGCGCGAATTGAGCTTTGAGAGCCTTCGCCTGATTCTGGATAGTGGCGTCCAAGGCTTCTAGCGTCGGAGCTTCACCGGTGGCTGTAGGAGTACGGCGGGCCTCCTCTCCCGAGGTGGTTTCTGTAGAAGGCGATCTGTTACTGACATCATCCTCATGATACATGGTTGCTTGCAATGGTAAGTTCACGTCGGGTTCACCAAAATGTGTACAAGAGAATCCGGCAGAGAGAACTCTGTGTACACCAAAGGCAGGGAATAGAAGATGGCACAGGAAATGTTGGGTCGTGTGTAGGAAGAGAGTAAGGCAGTAGTACTGTGAGAGAGAGAGACAGGATTCTGGCAGAGCTTTTGCGTATCTCGGGTCATTCTTTTCTTGTATGGAAGGGTTAACGATCCTATATATAACGGAGAATGTGACCGTTGCAGTGTTGTTAATGCGCCCATCAATGGCGGCTTAATTAGATTAACCACAACGGCACGTTCGTCCGCGTATATAGGGACCATTACAGCACGTTATCCGCGTATACCGGAACCGTTATGGGGTTGACCGGGTTGACCGTGTTTATGGAGCTCGTGCCATAAATCTCTCAAAAATCTGTTACTAAAGGTCGCGCACGAGCTTGGCTCGCACGCGACAGGACTTACACTAGCCTCCAGACCACTAAGTCCCTACAAGTCCCGTGCAGTGGTATGCGAGGGCCCTATTTCGCAGCCCCCACGTGGATCAGCGCGGCTGGTAATCCAGTGTGTGTGGAGCACAATATGGTGTGCTGGATGATTGCCACGTGGCTAAGATATTCTTGTCCAGAAAGCACTATCTACAGCTGCCATCCAGACAAAGGGGCTTAGAATTGTGCATTGCTGCTATCTAGACACATAGGCATGAATTCTCATTTTGCTTCTATCTAGCCAGATAGGCTTAGTTTTGCGCTTTTCTGCTATCTAGACATATAGGTTTAGTCTTGTAAAATAAAGTAGAAACAATAGTTGATAAGAGTGCTCTCATAAGGGAGAGTTATTATCATTAATAAGATCCTTATATGGGAGGATATAAACGGACAAACAAGGTACATAAGCGAGGTGCATAGCAATAAAAAGTATTAAGCAGTAAGCTTAGGGATAATACTTCTTGATCCAGCGCATGTTGATCGGATTGGGGGTCGCGGCAGTCCCACGGCAGAGTTGAATGTTTCAATATCCACTATCGAAAACCTCCTTTACCTCGAAAGGGCCTTCCCAGTTAGCAGCAAACTTGGGATCAGCTTCTTCGCGCATGCAATGATCAGAAGCTCGCAGGACTAAATCTCCCACATCGAAGTCTCGATGCTGAAAAGTCTTTTTGTAAGCTCGAGAGATCCTTTCCTTGTACTTTGTATTTGCTCTCTTGGCTTGCTCGCGCTTCTCTTCCAGCAATATGAGGTCATGGTCTCATTCATTCTCATATAGAGCGCTGAAGGCTAGTCTTGCAGGATTAACCTTGACCTCAGTAGGAACCACTGCCTCAGCTCCATAGCAGAGTGGAAATGGAGAAGCCCCAGTAGGAGTTCTTGGTGACGTGCGATAGGCCCATAACGCCAAATTTAAGAAATTGGCCCATTTCTTATGATCATCTGCGACCATCTTGCTCAAAATTCTTAGCAGAGTTTTGTTTGTGGCCTCTGCTTGCCCATTTCCCTTCGAATAGTAAGGTGTTGAGCACACCTGCCTTACTTTATACTGCATTAGTTTGAAGCTACTTGGCGATTAACAAAGGGAGTATCATTGTCGGACAGGATGGTATTAGGGATTCCAAAGCGGTAAATGATGTTTTCCTTGATGAACTTGACCACTTCTATGCATTTGCCGTCTTGAGTGGGACGGCCTCGACCCTTTTAGTAAACTACTCTGTCCCCGTCAGAATGAATTGATTTCTGCGCAATGGTGGGCGAATGGGACCAATAAAGTCCAGGGACCAAGTATGAAATGGCCAAGGAGTGCCCAGCGCGTGCAAGTCGAATGCACGAGCACGGACTAAATTCCCATTGAATTGGCATTGCTGGCACCTTCTGACCTTCGCGGCAATCTGCATCCATAGTTGGCCAGAAATAGCTAACTGTCAAGAGTCTTCTGCAGAGCTTCGCGCCACCTTGATGCTCCACTTGATGGGATAGGTCCATAATTCTTGTGCCTCTTGACCATCAAGGCATCTTAGTAAGTTCCCAATGTGTCTTTTCCGCCAAAGCAAGTTCTCATGCAAGACATATCGAGCTGATTTTCTCTTCAGCTTGTCAGCTTCCTTTTGTGTACGGGAGAATCCCTTAAGGAAGATTCAACGTACACCAAGAACAGGAGATAAGAGAAACACATGAGAAATAGGGATATGAGTAGGGAGAGATTAAGACAGTAGTAGTTGTATGAGAGAGAGACAGAGTTTTGGCAGAGCATTCGCGTAACTCAGGTGATTAGTGTTATGCAAGGAAGGGTTAACGATCCTATATATAGTGGAGAATATGACCGTTGTAGTGGGTTAATGCGCCCATTAATGGCGGCTTAATTACCTTAACCACAACGGCACGTTCATCCGCATATATAGGGACCGTTACGCACTTCGTCCGCGTTTACCGGAACCGTTATGAGGTTGACCGGGTTTATGGAGCTCGTGCCATAAATCTCTCAAAGCAGTTACTAAGGGTCGAGCGCGGGCTCAGTTGTCGCTCGCGCGCGACGGAACTTACTCTAGCCTCCAAACCATTAAGTCCCTACAAGTCCCGTGTGGTGGTGTACGAGGGCCCTGTCTCGCAGCCCCCACGTGGATCAGCATGGGTGGTGATCCAGTGTGTGTGGAGCACAGCTAGGTGTGCTGGATGATCGCCACGTGGCTTTGATCTGTCTATATGGAAAGCACTATCTACATTAGCTTCCTTTTTGCGCGTGAAGACACCTAGCCGGATAGACTTCAATGCGCAAAAACCAGTGCACGCGTCGCTGCCACGCACCAATTCAAATACACGCAAAATCAGCCGCCGTGCGTGCCATTATGACCTAGGATCTTTAGATTCGTGCCTTCTGTTCTTTTAGAGTTTTAGGCGTGACGTCAGCATCGACCTGTGATTGCGTGATTCGGCGGTGACGGTTGCGATTCGACCACTGAAAGGACGCGACTCTTCAGTGCTTTTGGATAAATAATTCATGCCCTTCATTGTTGCAGAGTATTGCTTCTCTCTCTATAGTGGATGTTTTCGGAGAGCCTCCGAGAGCAAATACAGATAATCAATCATTAGTTATTTCTTGCCAATCGTCTTCTTCAACTTGATTCATCATCACAAGGTTGGCTTTGCTCAATTTCATTAATGTTCTTCATACCTTTTGAACTGTTTTGAATTTGAGAGACCCAAAATCATTTGAAATACACCATATTCTGTTGAAAAGGTTTCTTAAAACCCTAAAATATTGAAACGACTTAAGACGGTGATTTTGTGCAATCCTTCTGCAATTCCGAAACTTTGAATCTGTAATCGACCCAGAACTGTTCATCTTTCCCTTTCGACAGTTTCAAAACCTAGAACTGCTTCTTGAATTTGAACTAAACGTGGATATACTTCTCCCCCCTTTTTTTCTTACTTTTCTGTAGAAATGGCCAAGACAAAAGCCTCCAAATCTGTGAAAGAACCCGAAGAAATCCCTGATCTTCCCAAGAACTTGTGGAAGAAAGCTCCATATCTAGATGGAGAAGACTTTTATCATGCCAGGGCTAGAGTAAAGAATTTATTGGCCCCCGTCACTAAAGATCTGCTACTGTTGACTCCTCTTACTACTCCAGCCAGGTTGGAGTTAACTGACGCCAAAGACGTGGTAAGATTAGGTGTTGAAAATGGGTTCTTCCCCCATACTGACATTTCTACCCAGGCCTTCGTGCAAAAGATGGATTTAATGGATGAGTCGATTGACCATGTGCTAACTCACCATGCCATCACGCTAGACAAGGCTGGGATCTGTTTTTCTGTTACGGCTACGAAGGGTGCTGCCGTGAAGCTAGATCAGACCATGCTTCTAAACCTTTTTTCTTCCTACTCACCTGCGACTCATACTTTTCACTTTGCTGAATTTGAAGCCGCCCCGACATTGAAATATTTTCAAATTCTGTATGAACTTTCACCCATGGGCGAATTCGATACTTTGGCTGCTTTAAAACCTAGTCCAGAGCTCACTCTCTATGTGCAGATGAAGGAGTGTTTGACCGAGGTAAAGAAAATTTCTACCCTTTGGACATCTGCAGAAGTACTTCCCACATGGCAGTGTTGGAAAAGATGCTCTAGAGGCAATCTAGTTTAGTATGAATTTATTTGTGGCTAGAAATTCATTTATTATTTATTGGATATTTAATATAATGAAGTCCTTAGATTTAAAATTGTGTTGTTTATCTTAAATATCCCTAGTCCAGTATAATGATTAATGGGACAATCATCTATAGACTAGTATGGGGTTGGATTGATATGGAGATATCATGATCCAACACATAGGTGTGCATTAAGGGTAATGTCGCACTAGATTGACCCATCTCCGAGAAGGCTACATACACGTTATGTTGAGTCACAAGCACTTCTCGCGGTGCAATGGTATTGTCATCCTTAGACTTGAAGTCACTAGATGTTCTAGTTGTGGATTATTGTGATTTTGGTAGCGTTAAACGCTACACCGTAACTGGGTAGTTGTAAAGGCGTGTACTGGATACAATAATAAGCAAGCTTAGGTATTGTAGTGGAGGTAAATAGAATTTGTCCCTCCCACATAACGGGAGCAAATATCCAAGGCCACTCGAGGGATAGTGCTTATAGAATGTCTGGGGAGACTCAAATAAATCAATATGGGATATTGATGTTATTTGCACGAATAAGGCTATTCCCATGGATCGAGAAACTATGGATTGGATATACGAGTGTGACTTGTATGTCTCGTGTCCAATCCGGATATAGAGACAAAGGGATGAGACAATTACTTGTACAAAGGTTGTCAAGATGACTATTCTATTAGTTGGCTAGAATGGATGTTTTGCTAGAAACCGCTCCATATTAGCGAATAGTTGCTACCAACTAGATAGAACCTATGGGGTCACACGCTATATAGAGTTGAACTAGATTTTGGAATTAATTAATTGGATTCATTAATTAGAAAGGATCACTTTGCAAAACCTTGCAAACTTAGTAGGGACTAATTTGCAAGGAATGGACTAAATTGAATTCTAGTAGGAGTAGAATAAGTCCTTTAGGTAGTTGGCAAGGAGTTAATGGACTATATAAAGGACCTTCCTGCCTTCCTTCCCATAACTTATGCTCATTATTGAACATAGCAAGAGTGGGAGAGAAAAAAAGGAGAGAAAAGAGCAAGCAAGCTTGGAGCTCGCCGCCCCTAGCCCGCCGCCCGTCCCCGTCGGCCACAAGGAGGCCGAGAGCCCCCTTTTGGTCTCGTTTTGCGTGATCTTTCTTCATATTCCTCTTCCGGGCTAGCACCAAGGACTTGGGAGATCTAGAAATTAACTCTAGGCGTGGATCAACCATAGAGAACGTGACACAATTCGCGTTTGAAGTCATCAAAGGAGAACCCTAAGGTGTGTTATTGATTTCTTCCTTTACCATCGTTATGTCTCTTGACTTGTGATCCTTGGAGGGTTTTGCATGGTTATTTTTGTTTCCGTTGCGCATCCATGAATCAAAACTCTACAGTGGTATAAGAGCCACAGGTCGTAGAGCATAAACGTGGTTTATGTGTTACGTTTTAGTTGTTTTACACCTTGAATTGATTGATTATCGCGTAAAACAAGACATATCAAGCATGGGATGCAAATTGTCAATAATCTATCATAACAAGATCTAATTTTTGCATTGGATGCATGAATTGGTGAGTTTGAGAAATTTTAGGATCTTAGATCTAGGGTTTGGGCATCCTTGGGGAAAAAGGAGTTCTCCCAAAACAAGGAAACAACCAAACTTGGGCACCAAGCAAGAGAGTTGTTTTGGAAACAACTCCCACAAGGAGGTTCGGCCCCCTAGGGGACCGCCCCTCTTGCTTGCCGCCCAAGCTTGGCCGCCCTAGGGGCCGGGCGGCCCTAGGGCCTTGTGGTTCACCTTTTTGGGCCCGGGCAATTTGATTGTTGGGCCCATGGACCGTTTTAACCCTAGAAATCCTAAAATCAATTAAAATTAACCAAGCGCGTTAAAATCGGATTTTAACTGTTTATGTGCAATTCGCATGGTGATTGGATATGGCCTTAGGATGTGGTTTGATGTGGATGTTTAATTTTGTAGTTTGGTTATACGGCCTGCGAGCTGATCAATTATTTGTAATAATTAATTAGGGTTTTATGGTCTGCGTGCCAATTTTTTTCTCAACTTGTGAGATTTATTTTATTTAGTATAGAAGTTAGTTTGTGCTAGATAAAGTAGATTGTTAGCCAAGATTGAAGAAAAGAACCCAAAGCCAAAAGGAGCCACAAAAGATCAAGATGCATGGAGATGTGTTTGCTTTAGGGTTCATAGATAATTCCATTGGCTTGGAATTGTCTTAGTTAGAAAAGACCATATCCACATCACGTTTAATTTCTGTTTTGTGGTTGTTTATTTTTGTCTTATTATTGTGTGGTTGGTGTATGGATGATGCATGCAATTAGGATAATAAGATAATTAGACAACCCGGATCTATTATTTGGAGCTTTGCCCAAACTCAAATAGATAGATTAGTTGATTTTGATCAACAAAACAATTAAAAATTGAATTTAAAATCCCTCAAAATTCAAATATTGTGTTCTTGCATTCTCGTTATTTAAACACTCATTATCATCATTATTTATCAAGTTCGTGAGTGCCAAAGCTTGGCGACTTGGTTCATAATGATGGAATGCGATGGCACACCTCGTGTGAAATTGTTTAAATAAGAGGTTGAACACAACTAGGCAATTAATATGATTAAGAAACCTAGAGGCAATCAATTAGGATTATCCATATGGATGGATAAATAATGCGTTATTTGCTCAATTGAACCAAGAGTTACATAAGGGATGCAATTAGAATCGTTCCTACCTAAAGTAGTCAAATTATGGGTGACTTGCCAAAGCAAGCTCATAAGGAGATGAAACATTGATCTTGGCCCACTAGAAAATATAAGGATATTTTCCGCATTAATATCTTGAGGGTTATTAATCCGTAGAAAAATAGTGGGAGCTATATTTGATAAACTAGCCATTATTGAATATAGTCAAAAATTCACAAATACTAAAACTTGCGTGTTTTCCTTTTGTAGAATTCCAAATGGCAAACAACTCATCGAGTTCCAACATTCCCTACGATCTGTCCTTGAGAAGGACAAGCTCTCTGGAACCAACTTTCTTGATTGGTACAGAAACTTGAGAATTGTTCTCAAGTAAGAGAAGAAACTGTACGCAATAGAGGAGCATGTTCCAGAAGGTCCAGAGAACCAAACACCTGCTGCCCTAAAGGCGTATCAAAAGCGTGTTGATGACGCTAATGATGCGGCCTGCCTTATGCTATGCACCATGACTTCTGAGCTTCAGAAGCAACACGAAAACATGAATGCTGTTGATATGATCGAGCATCTGAAGCAACTCTTCCAAGAGCTGGCAAGGGTAGAGAGGTATGAGGTCTCTAAGGCACTGTTCAAGTGTCATCTGGCAGAAGGGAATCCGGTGGGACCCCATGTACTCCGTATGATCAGGTACTTGGAGAATCTCGCCCGACTGGGGTTCCCAGTCGGCCATGAGTTGGCAACTGATCTCGTGTTGCAATCGTTGCCCGAGAGTTATGGAAAGTTCATCATGAACTATAACATGAACGAGATCGTAAAACCACTGCCAGATTTACTCAATATGTTGAGGACAGCTGAACAGAGCATCAACAAGGGTAAGGGCAAGGCCATTATGATGTTGCAGAAAGGAAAGGGCAAAATGTTTGCCTCATCCTCCAAGGGCAAAGGCAAGTTAGTTTCCAAGTCCAAGGAACCTGCCCTTAAGCCTGTTGATGGCATTGCCAAATGTGTGACTAAAGGTGAATGTCACTACTGCAGTCAGCCTGGACACTGGAGGAGGAACTGCCCAAAATATCTGGAGGACAAGAGGCTTGGAATAGTGATTCCACCACCACCAGGTATTTTTGTTGTAGATGTCAATTTAACTGTCTCTACATCGTGGGTATTAGATACTGGATGTGAATCTCATATTTGTCAAAATATGCAGGATCTAAAGAGAAGTAGAAGATTGGCTAAAGGAGAGGTAGATATGCGCGTTGGGAATGGAGCAAAGGTTGCTGCGTTGGCCATAGGCGTGTGCGAGCTATCTCTGCCTTCAGGATTAGTTTTAGAATTAAATAATTGCTATTTTGTGCCTGCTATGAGCAGAAACATTATTTTTATTTCTTGTTTGGACAAGGATGGTTTTATTATTTCAATAAAGAACAATTGTTGTTCCTTTTATTTGAATAATATTCACTATTTAAGTGCGCAATTATTTAATGGACTATACGTCCTTGATCTAAGCAATCCTGTCTACAACATTAATACCAAGCGGATTAAAATAAATGATTTAAATCAGCTTATTTATGGCACTGTCGTTTAGGCCACATAAATGAGAAACGTGTATCTAGACTCCATAAAGATGGATTACTAGACTCAATTGATTTTGAATCATATGAGACATGTGAAGCTTGTTTATTGGGAAAAATGACAAAGTCCCCTTTCAATAAGAAAGGTGAGAGGACTAATAAGCAATTGGCGCTCATACATACTGATGTGTGTGGGCCATTTTCCACGCCTGCCAGAGGTGGTTATGTCTACTTCATTACATTTACTGATGATTACAGTAGATATGGATTTGTGTACCTTATGAGGGCAAAATCCGAATCCTTTGAAGTGTTCAAAGAATTCAAGAATGAAGTAGAGAAGCAACTTGGCAAGAGTATCAAAGCTCTACGATCGGATCGTGGAGGAGAATACTTAAGCCAAGAGTTTGACGACTATCTTAGAGAGTGTGGGATCGTATCCCAACTCACTCCACCCGGAACGCCACAGTGGAATGGCGTGTCTGAGAGGAGGAATCGAACCCTATTGGATATGGTTCGATCTATGATGTGTCAAACCGATCTTCCATTATCATTTTGGGGCTACGCTCTATTAAGTGCAGCTTTCACCATTAACCGTGTTCCATCTAAATCAGTCATGAAGACACCATATGAGATGTGGAGTGGGAGGCGTCCCACACTGTCGTTCATGAGGATTTGGGGTTGTAATGTCTATGTAAAGCGTTTACAATCAGACAAGCTACGGCCAAAATTGGATAAGTGCAAATTTGTGGGGTACCCTAAGGAAACTAAGGGATACTACATCTACAATCCAACCGAGAACAAAAGTGTTTGTTGCTCGGACCGGCGTGTTTCTAGAAAGAGAGTTTATCTCTAAAGAAGCAAGTGGGAGGGCTGTAGAAATTGAAGAAGTTCAAGAACCACAAATCACTGAACCGATTATGGAACATGAACAGGAACCACAAACGGTTGTGGAGCAACCTGTTCAGGTAACACAAGAGCTTCGTAGATCTAGAAGAGTGCGCAAGGAAACCGAGAGGTATGGACTTCTCGTGACCGATTCCGGTGACACGATGCTCATAGATGATGAGCCTACTACCTATGAGGAGGCCATGAATGGCCCAGACTCTCAGAAGTGGCTAGAAACCATGAGATCCGAGATGGAATCCATGTACACCAACAAAGTATGGACTTTGGTGGAAACACCCGAAGGGGCGCGACCCATAGGGTGCAAGTGGGTCTTCAAGAAGAAGATCGACATGGATGGTAATGTGATTACCTACAAGGGCCGATTGGTGGCTAAAGGATTCAGACAGATTCATGGTATTGACTATGATGAAACCTTTTCACCAGTCGCTATGACCAAATCCATCCGAATCCTACTTGCAATTGCAGCATACCACGACCATGAGATTTGGCAGATGGATGTCAAAACAACATTCCTTTATGGGAATCTCCTCGAGGATGTGTATATGATACAGCCAGAGGGTTTTGAGGATCCAAAGCAAGCCAACAAAGTCTGTAAGCTGCAACGATCCATTTATGGATTAAAGCAAGCTTCTAGGAGTTGGAATCGACGTTTTGATGAAGTATTCAAAGAGTTTGGCTTCATCAGAAACGAAGATGAGTCTTGTGTCTAGAAGAAGGTTAGTGGGTGCTCTGTAGCTTTTCTGGTCTTGTATGTGGATGACATACTACTCATTGGAAACGATGTTCCCATGCTGCAATATGTTAAAGATTGGCTAGGGAAGTGTTTCTCAATGAAGGACTTAGGGGAAGCAGCCTATATACTCGTTATAAAGATGTATAGAGATAGATCTAAGAGGTTGCTAGGCCTAAGTCAAAGTACATACATTGACAAGGTGTTGAAACGGTTCAACATGCAAGATTCCAAGAAGGGATTCTTTCCCATGTCACATGGAATCACTCTTTCGAAGAGTGGTTGTCCTTCCAATGAGATTGAGAAGGAGCGCATGAGTAGAATACCCTATGCCTCGTCCATAAGATCTATCATGTACACCATGTTATGTACTAGACCAGATGTGTCATATGTCTTGAGTATGACAAGCAGATACCAATCGAATCCGGGTGAGAGTCACGGGATTGCAGTCAAGAACATCCTAAAGTACTTGAGAAGAACTAAGGATGCTTTCTTGATATTTGGCGCTGAGGAAGAGTTGCGTGTAAGGGGTTACACCGATGCAAGCTTCCAAACCGACAGAGATGACTTTAGATCACAGTCGGGATATGTGTTTTGCCTGAATGGATCAGCGGTGAGCTGGAAGAGTTCCAAGCAAGAGACGGTAGCTGATTCTACAACAGAGGCTGAGTACATTGCTGCAAATGGCGCAGCAAAGGAAGTTGTTTGGATCAGAAAGTTTGTTTCTGAACTTGGTGTGGTTCCTAGCATTGCGGATCCAGTCGAGTTGTACTGTGACAACACTGGGGCAATCGCGCAATCGAAGGAACCCAGATCGCACCGAAAGTCCAAGCACGTGCTTAGGAAGTTTCATCTGATTCGAGATATTATCGATAGAGGAGACGTTCGTATATGCAAGATTCCTACAGATGATAATCTGTCATACCCGCTTACAAACCCGCTCACGCAGTGGAAGCATGAAGGGCACACTAGGAGCATGGGCATACGAGATGCGCCAGATTGGCTCCAGTGCAAGTGGGAGACTGTTGGAATAGATTCCCTAGAGGCAATCTAGTTTAGTATGAATTTATTTGTGGCTAGAAATTCATTTATTATTTACTGGATATTTAATATAATGAAGTCCTTAAATTTACAATTGTGTTGTTTATCTTAAATATCCCTAGTCCAGTATAATGATTAATGGGACAATCATCTATAGACTAGTATGGGTTGGATTGATATGGAGATGTCATGATCCAACACATAGGTGTGCATTAAGGGTAATGTCGCACTGGATTGACCCATCTCCGAGAAGGCTACATACACGTTATGTTGAGTCATAAGCACTTCTCGCGGTGCAATGGTATTTTCATCCTTAGACTTGAAGTCACTAGATGTTCTAGTTGTGGATTATTGTGATTTTGGTAGCGTTAAACGCTACACCGTAACTGGGTAGTTATAAAGGCGTGTACTGGAAACAATAAGAAGCAAGATTAGATATCGTAGTGGACGTAAATAGAATTTGTCCCTCCCACATAACAGGAGCAAATATCCAAGGCCACCCGATGGATAGTGCTTATATAATGTCTAGGGAGACTCAAATAAATCAAAATGGGATATTGATGTTATTTGCACGAATAAGGCTATTCCCATGGATCGAGAAACTATGGATTGGATATACCAGTGTGACTTGTATGTCTCGTGTCCAATCCGGATATAGAGACAAAGGGATGAGACAATTACTTGTACAAAGGTTGTCAAGATGACTATTCTATTAGTTGGCTAGAATGGATGTTTTGCTAGAAACTGCTCCATATTAGCAAATAGTTGCTACCAACTAGATAGAACCTATGGGGTCACACGCTATATAGAGTTGAACTAGATTTGGGAATTAATTAATTGGATTAGTTAATTAGAAAGGATCACTTTGCAAAACCTTGCAAACTTAGTAGGGACTAATTTTCAAGGAAGGGACTAAATTGAATTCTAGTAGGACTAGAATAAGTCCTTTAGGTAGTTGGCAAGGAGTTGTTGGACTACATATAGGACCTGCCTTCCTTCCTTCCCATAACTTATGCTCATTATTGAACATAACAAGAGTGGGAGAGAACAAAAGGAGAGAAAAGAGCAAGCAAGCTAGGAGCTCGCCGCCCCTAGCCCGCCGCCCGTCCCCGTCGGCCACAAGGAGGCCGAGAGCCCCCTTTTGGTCTCGTTTTGCGTGATCTTTCTTCCTCTTCCTCTTCCGGGCTAGCACCAAGGACTTGGGAGATCTAGAAATCAACTCTAGGCGTGGATCAACCATAGAGAACGTGACACAATCGCGTTTGAAGTCATTAAAGGAGAACCCTAAGGTGTGTTATTGATTTCTTCCTTTACCATCGTTATGTCTCTTGACTTGTGATCCTTGGAGGGTTTTGCATGGTTATTTTTGTTTCCGTTGCGCATCCATGAATTAAAACCCTACAGGCAGCTGGTTGAGACCTCTACGAAGAACACTTTGGGAAAATGGGTGCAATACTTCTTTCGCGACTATGCGAATAGTAATATCACCGAAGAAATCCTGGAAACTGATCCAGAAGCGAAAAATTATATAGAGGGAAAGGGGTATCATCTGACCTTGTGCGGCTTCCTCTGTGCCTGGATGTCAAGGTATTTGATCGACTGTCACCCTCATGACTGTGTCTTTTATCATGTCCTGCCCCTTGGTGTCAAGTTGACCCTTGTCCAGAAGGTCGCCCTTGGGCCTCTAGTGCTAGGCACCTTGTATCATCGGTTAGACCAGCTGGTGGTTGCAATTCAAGAGTCGCGTGGGCGTCTTGATGTATTGACTTTTGTAAATATTTCATTTCTTACCATGTGGGTCTTTGAAAGGTGGCCCTCTTATGCTCCTGTCCCCTCGAGACCCAATATTTGGAACGTTCCAAGTGCAAAGAATGCACTCCCAAGCGAGAGGGCTGCCTGATGGTATAGGACCAATCCTCCTAAGTGTTCATGGATTTTGGTGTGCGACGATCGGAGGAAATTTACAGCCAGGCCCTACACTACTCGCATTAACAATGTGCGATTTTTCCCAAGGCTGTACCCTAGTAGAGATGGCTCCTATTCAGAATACACCCTTCTCAAGGGACAAAATCTCTACCGTGAATTCATGTTCTGGTGCTTGTGAGGTTCACTACATGCCCTTCCCGAAGATGTTTCTGAGATAACCCCCAATTATGAGCAGATCACAGTCGATGTAGACCCTACTCGCGTCTTAACCCAGTTTGGCTTTGATGCAGTAGCTCCTTCCATTTGGCCTAAGTCGATAAACAGGGATTGCTACAAGCGAATACTGACCAAGAAGTGTAAATCGATCCTTCTTAGCAACTTACCTTTCATCCATCCTTCAGGGAGACGTGTGGGCCGCCTTACCAAGAATTGGATCGCTTACTGGAACGCTCAGCAGGCCAGATTTAATGTATCCTCAACTCCTCGTCCCGGCAAAGCTCCTGCATTTAAGAGGAATACTTTTCCATTCCGTCAGAACTACAGTTTGGACGATTCCAAGTATGGTTTTTATTCCTTGCTTGATACTGACAACCACTTGTGCCTAGCCACTATTCTTGAGAAGAAAATGACTGTTGTTAGGGTAGGAGTTGTACGTGTGATCCAGTACAGCGAAGATTTTTCCAAGGTAAACAATTCTCCCTTATTCTTGAAGGACTTCTCTCTTTAAAACGTTGAAACTTACACCAAATCTTCTTTTTCAGTGCTACTTGAGGGGATTCGCATCCGGAGAGCGCTCCCTGTCCTTGGTCAACTCCATTGTTAAGGCAAAAAGGAAAAAGAAGGAAATTCCTGTGGAAATGGAATTGGCTACCAAGGTGGAGGATCGGATACGCGAGGAGATGGACGTATTTTCTCGCTCTCTGATAGACAACGATGTTGAGGTTGATGCAGAAGCTGCCCCGAAGGCCAAAAGCAAAAACTGGCGGGAATTGTGATTTCTTCGCCTCCCAGGGACGCTCCAACTTCGTCGCCTGCGAAGCCTCCCACTTCCAAGGGCAAAGGCAAAGGTCGCATGCCAGGCAAGAAAGATCCCGCGGTTGAGATATTCATCCCTTTTGATCAGGAGGAAGAAGAAGCAGAGGAGTCCGAAGAAATAGAAGAAAGAGAAGAAGAAAGTAAAGAAGAGGAAAGAGAGGAAGACAAAAGAGAGGAAGAAGAAAGAGAAGAGATAGGATAAGAAAGCTCAGAAGATGCCTCAAATGAACTTAGCTTCTTTAAAACATGGCTTTTGCAGTAGTTATTTACTAATTTTTCTTCTCAGATGATGATACGGAGACAATCAGTGGCCTTTTGGCCGAAGAGAAGAAAAAGACAAAAGGTTCTCGCTCCGACGCCTCTAGCGAGGCTATAGACGAAGCTATCATCGCCGAGTCTAAGAAAATGGTTGCTGAGGCAGAAGAGAAAAGGAGAAAGCGGGAGGAAGATGACATTGAGCTTATGGAGAGAGGAAGTCTGGAAGAATAGCAGGCAGGTAGCATGAGCGTGGCTGCCTTGGAACGTGCTCGGGAAGACTTTGAAGAAATCGTAGGCCACGAAGAAGGTACAATTTTAACCTTGCTGTGACTTATCAAGAAGTGATTTTCGGTGCATTAAAGCACGGTTTATCAAAAGATGACATCCGCCAATGGTTAGTAAACAAATGTGGCAAACCCTCAGGTAAAACCTTTAAACAAAGTCTGTAAACCAAGCTTGATAACTCAATCCCCATTGTAACGAGTTTCTTCGCGCCACCAGGTCACGCGCATCTTAAAGATGTGATAAATGAAGATACTTATGTAAGATATGGTGTCGCATCTATAACATATGATGTTGGAGTTGTGATCCCACATAAGTGTAGAGGTGCTTGCTTTTGATCTATAAGCATAAAATAAGACATAATTCACAACACGAGTTACCTCAACATGTTTTCCTTGATTTTGTCTCGCAGGTGATACTGCCCCAAATGAACCTGCTGACGTTAACCCTACTCCTGCGGGTGATGTTGCCATCGCACAGGGCACCACCACCCATGTGCCAGCTACTAGAGAGGTGGCCAATGAGGAGGGTGTTCGCGACTCTAATGAGAACATGTTGGAGCAGAGAAATCAACTTCCTACATCTTATGTTCCAGAATGAAGCTCGCATGTTGAGAAACCCGTCGTGGTTACTGAGGATGTAGGAGAACCTCTAGAAGACGTTATTGAGGTACCTGATGATGTCGAATTCGACACTGGGATGAGAGAAGAAGGTGCAGAAGCTGAAGAGATGGAAGCGGAGGATGCTGTGGCTGGATTTCATGAAAATGAACAGGTCATTGAAGACATAGCATCGCATGAAAGTGTTGATGTTCCAATGGATGTTCCTGAGCAACAAGAACCCCTCGCGGCCGAAGAAGTCCTTAGGCAAGCAGAAACCACAACTGTTTCTAAAATTATTCCACGTGCTTCTTCAAGCGCTGCCATTCCTGTGAATGCCCCTGAGCCCCAGCAAAGTCCTGCTATTCCATCCGTTGAGGTGGAAATTTTCCAATTTCCCACCGCATGGATTTTTTTGGGTTCGCAAGTTGGAGCTGCCATCGCACCTTCCGCTACTTATGTTATTCCTGCCAATTATAACGAGCGCGAAGTTGAAGCTGACAGGCGAGCGATGAAGCATTGATATACTTCAGCTTTCCCAGTGATGCGCATTCCTTCTTTACATGCAATCCTTGAGGGAACAGTTATACTATAATGTTACCATATGTCGTACTATGTGTTTTTGTTAGCATTTTGCATTCCTAAACTTTTCATTCGCTAGGAATGAGGCAACCTGATGTGGATTGGCTCATAAGGATGCGCCTTTCATACCCGTGGTTGTTTGCGAGAGCTCTAGAGCTGGTGCCCTTTGACAGAAGATTTTTCTTGACTGAAGCTATCTGAATGTTAGAGCAACTGTCTGCGGCTACCCCTGCTACCATCTCAACTGATAATGCACGGTCGCTTTACAACACATGCAAGAATCTTCAAGCTAAGGCTCAAGGCGGGTTTGACTTCGAATTCCTCCTCAAAAGGGTTACTCAAATCCTCACATCTGCAATGCTGAAGTATGGCTACCGCAACCTCGCATTTGTAAAGAGGAAATTGGAGGAGCAAAAGAAGAAAGATGAAGAAGCTGCCACTCTCTTCCATGCGATGAAGGCCAAGTATGAAAAGCTATAACAAGAAGTGAACCAAGCAAAAGAAACGTCGCTCATGTTATCACCAGAAGACCCTCTAATCAAGGATTTATTTTAAAAGAAAAGTTGTGCATATTGCAAGAGTTGCGCATATTGTAATGCTAATTCTTCTCCCCCTTTTTCAAACATAGGAAATTTTATGTTAACTTCTGCTCTCCTTGAGGATTTTGCACTCGTGCTTTGATGCATATCAAATGTGACGTCATGCGTTGACGTAATTTCCTTGATTATCGCGCTATTAATTTATTAGATAAGCATAATTACTGTTCAGTGGGCCCCATCCTTATCATGACCTTCCATCATTAAATAGGGCGTGCTACCGTATCGTTATAGCCTATAGTAGGGTAATTGATTCTTACCCGTTTTTGAGGCGTAGGTAATTGATTCTTACCCGTTTCCAAGACGTTGATGACTCAGCCAGGGATTTGAAGAGTCCCTTCTGAAGTCTATATAAACCTTGTTTCTTTCTTTTTGGTTATTCATCAAAATGTGGCTTCTCATGAGTCCTTACGACTGCCGGCATCGGTCCTTGACCTTTGTTGGTTCATGTCGATTCTAGGCTTTGAAACCTGAGTTTGTGCCTTGTGATATAGAAATATCTCCCAAGAAATTCTTCGTAAAGTCCTTCGATCCTCCTGATCTTTTTGAAGAACAATTGCGTAAGGCTTCCTGCTTTTGCAAAGATTCTTTCTCGTCTATTATGTTTGCAGGTCTTATCTCCGGTGAATTTCTAGTGAAGCACAGTCCTGTACTGGTTTCACTGCTAATTCGTAATGAATGGTGTGCATCTCTGCCGGCTCTCCGGAGGAGAACTATTTGCCACCATTGTTTTGAACAAGGTGTGACGAGTGATTGTGCTTGTCTTTTTGCACAATCAGCTTCCTGCCCGTGAGCTGCTCTCCCATTTGTTCTTCACGTCCTTCACCTTAAGGGAATGAGGTTCATCTGGCATCTCACTGTGGCGGGAGTATAAATAAGAGTTATGTTCTGATCTAGGACGTCGACGACAGGGTCCTGTCTCGTAGTTTTAGAACTCGTAGATTCAAGCTTTAGATTAGGAATTTTTCCTTGGTGGAATCCTTTGCTTGTAAGCTGTTATCTAGACAGAAAAATTGTAAGCCGTATTTGACTGTTAATGAAATATGTATTTTCATTCACTGTTTTGTCTACTACAATGAATTGTAATTTCGCGTGCAAACTTGCTATATGTCGAAACAAGTTCTGTGTTTCTATCGCATTTATATCCAAATAATGTTTGAACAATTTTCTATCTAAAGAAGATAGGCTTTGTTTTACACGAGGGAGTTGTTGCTATTGCTGCTATCTAGGCAAACAGGCTTTTAGATAACTTAAGATCATAATTCAATATAGCTGCTATCTAGGCAGATAGGCTTTGGATCGTATGGGATCATATGTTATAGCTGCTATCTAAGCAGATAGGCTTTGTATCGCACGAGGGCGTTGTTGCTAGTGCTGCTATCTAGGCAGATAGGCTTTTAGATCACTCAAGATCATAATTCAATATAGCTGCTACCCAGGCAGATAGGCTTTGGATTGCAGGGGATCATATGTTATGCTGCTATCTAGGCAGAAAGGCTTTTGAGGAATTTAAGTAATGTGAGCAGGCAAGTTAATAATGGAGACAACAATGTAATAGAGTTCTTCTCATATGGGAGAATCCTTATTATTAAAGCATCCTCATATGGGAGGAGCATGAGAATAAATTCCTCATATGGGAGGAAATAGTGTATAGATACATGAGGAAACTGGACTTTGAAACGTAACGAGATGGGCTAAGGATAATACTTTTTGATCCATCGCATATTGATTGGGCTTGGGGTTGTTGCAGTCCCATGAAGTCTCTGGATTGTGCAGTAGCCGCTGTCGAAGACTTCTTTAACTTCGAATGGCCCTTCCCAGTTAGCTGCGAACTTTGGATGAGCTGCCTCCCGCATGCAATGTTCTGAAGCTCGCAGAACCAAGTCCCTAACCGCAAAATCTCGGTGTTGAACTTTTTTGTTGTAAGTGAGAGCAATTCTGTCCTTGTATCTTTTGTTAGCCCTCTTAGCCTGTTCACGCTTCTCTTCCATCAGAATCAGGTCATGATCACGCTGATTTTCGTACAAGGCATGAAAGGCTATCCTTGCAGAGTTCACCTTTATTTCTGCTGGTACGACAGCTTCAGCTCCATAGCATAGAAGGAACGGGGAAACTCCTGTGGTAATCCTTGGCGAAGTGTGATACGCCCATAAATTCACATTTAAAGAGTTTTCCCACTTCTTGTGATCATCCGCGACCATCTTACTCAAAATACTTAGCAGCTTCTTATTGGTTGCTTCTGCTTGACCATTCCCTTTCGGGTAATAAGGCGTGGAGCAGACTTGCCTTATGTTGTATTCCGCCAGTTTCGCAGCCACCTGGCGATTTACGAAAGGAGTGCCGTTATCCGAGAGGATAGTATTGGGGATCCCAAACCGGTATATGATGCATTCCTGAACAAAATTGACCACCGCAAGCGCATTTGCTGTTTTGAGCAGCACTGCTTCCACGCACTTGGTAAATAGCTCTGTCGCAGTCAAGATGAACTGGTTTCCAAGCGAGGCTGGTCGAATGGGACCGATAAAATCTAAAGCCCAAGTATGAAATAGCCAAAGTGTTCCCAATGCGTGTAAGTCTACAGTAGGAGCATGCACGAGGTTGCCCTTGAATTGACATTCTTGACATCTTTTCACCTTGGTGCGGCAATCTGGTTCCATCGTGGGCCAGAAATAGCCAACGGTGAGGAGTTGTCTGCATAACTTCGCACCTCCCTGATGCTCCACTTGGTGAGATAAATCCATCACCTCTTGCGCTTCTTGGTTATCTAGACATCTGAGTAGATTACCCTCGTGGACTCTTCGCCAAAGTATTTTTTCCTGCACCACATATCGAGCCGCCTTTCTTTTAAGTTTCTCAGATTCCTTCCTTTGATCGGGCTCGATTCCTTCCGTCAAATAGTCTAAGAGTGGCTTCGTCCAATCTGTGTCATCATCAATCAGAGCAATCTCCAAAGAGTCTTTAATTAATGTGCAGCTCTCGCAATTCCCTTGAATGATTGCAGCAGACGTAGACATATCAGGCCAATGAATCCCATATCTCTGGGCTTTTCAATAAATGGACACTTCATTTTCCCCACAAGAGTGTTGGTGGATCTGTTCCAATAACGCCTGCCCCTCCTGCTGCGAGGCGCACCGCATCTGTATTCCTCTTGGACCCTTAAAGTAAAGGGAATTGTCGTGTATGCAGTATCGCTTGGTGGATGCCCAATTTTCTTTGCTCGTCCCCTCAGCAATTGCACGCAGTATTGGCTTTCTCCAATACTCATCTTCTGCGGATTCCTCTTCGCATACCTCCCGCGTCAAGGCCAGTGTTGCTCTAACCTCGATCAAAATTCTCATTGGGCATTTGTCCGCACTGATTTGGGATCCCAGAGTGGCTAAAGCATTTGCATGACGATTATCAGCCCTGGGCGTGTGCTCGTATTTGACATCACAAAATTGCTGCACCAGTCTCTGTACCATAGTCCGATAAGGCAACAAATTGACCTCCCTCAACCCATATTCGCCTGAAGCTTGCTTGACGATTAGCTTAGAGTCCCCCATGACCGTTAGATTGCTAACTTCTAGTGCCCTGGCCGCGCGGAGTCCCGCGATCAGGGCCTCATACTTCGTCTCATTGTTTGTTACAGGAAAATCTAGCTTGGTGGACATTTGGATGACCTCCCCATCTGGTTTAGTCAGAACAATAAAAATTCCACCACCTTTCCTCGTTGACGACCCATCAAAATGAAGTTTCCAGTATGGCGACTCAACTGCATAAATCTCAGGCCCTTCTAGCTCCTCCTCTATCACGGTTTCGCAGTTGTTGTCTGGGAATTGTGCTAAAAGATCTGCCACTACTTGCGATTTGATTGCTCGTGGTCGAGCACACGTAATATCATACTGCGAGATGGTCATGTACCATTTTGCGAATCTTCCGCAGGGAGAAGAGTGACTCAAAAGATACCGTACGGAGTTGCTCTTTGTAATCACTACTACTTTGTGCGAGGCGAAATAATGCTTTAACTTCTCTATTACGAAAAATAAAGCAAGGCAATGACGTTCAATATATGTGTACCTTGACTTAGCCGGCTGTACCACGCGAGAGATATAATAGATCGGCCTTTCCTACACTTCATATTCTTGGGCTAGCAGCGCCCCTATGGATTTCTTGGTCGATGTCAGGTACAACAAAAGGGGTGATCCCAACTGCGGTGCAATCATTACTCTTGGTGATGTCAGCAGATCTTTCAGCCTCCCAAATGTGGCGTCATGCTCCTCCGTCTAATGATACACAATGTTCTTTTTTAGGAGATCACCAAAGCAGAAGGTTATTTCTGCAATTGCTGGGATAAATCTCCGTAGATAAGAAAGTTTCCCTAGGAACGCCTTCAGAGTGCTTTGATTATGCGGTAATGTCATGCTGGTGATAGCTGAAATTTTCGCACGGTCAGGTTCAATTCCCTGACGATGGATCACACATCCCAAAAACTTCCCCGAAGTCACTCGGAACGCGCATTTCATGGGATTCATCTTTAATTGGAAACTTCTGCATCTTTCGAATACTTTCCGCAGGTCTCCCATGTGGTCTGCTTCCTCTCTCGACTTGACAACCAAATCATCAACGTAGAATTCTACCTCCTGATGCATCATGTCATGGAACAGAGCCATCATTGCTCGCTGATAAGTCGCACCCGCATTCTTGAGTCTAAAGGGCATAACTGTGTAGTTAAAGACCCCGACTGGCGTAATGAACGCAGTTTTTCTTGCATCCTCAGGATCCATCTTGATCTGGTTATATCCGCTGAAACCATCCATAAAGCTGAACATCCAATGTCCTGCAGTAGAGTCGATGAGCGAATTGATTTTGGGAAACGGGAAGTCGTCCTTTGGGCAGAAACGGTTTAGGTCTCTGAAGTCCACGTAGATGCGAAGTTGCCCATTCTTCTTTACTACCGGCACGATATTGGCCAACCAAGTGGGATGATGATTTGGCTCGATGAATTTAGCAGTCAGCAAATTGACTATACTCGGTCAGCAACTGCAGCAATCTTGTTTCCTCTTCGCTTGTGAGGTCTGCGCTCAGGAAAATAGGCCTTTTCTTTTCTTCATTTGGACTTAGGAACACTTCCTTCAGTTCCTGCTTTTGTGGATTCGGCTTGTCTTCCATACACTCGGGCGCTTCTTTCAACTTGTCCTCCGGGACCTCTGACCTTAGCTTGCCCTCCTCCAGGCTTTGTTCAAGTTGATTGACTGGCCCAGGGATATCCCCATGTTTGGATGGGGGTTCCCCCGTGCACCTTCATATGCGATAGCATTTCTTTCCATTGGAGTAGAAGCTTTCTATCTCCTTGCCCTTATGGTCATGCTTTACCACCCTCTTCAGAGTGTACACATTCTTTCTTTGGTAGGTGATCTGCGACGCCTCATCGCGTGCAGGCACATTTTCCTTAGTATCCTCTCTCGTCACCATTACTCCCAGTGGTGACTAATCCTTGATGTCATCCCATCGAGGCAGAGGAGTCGGATTGAATGGTCCCGGCGTCTGCTCATCCGCCATTTCACTGAACCACACGGCTTCAGTGAGATGTGCTTCGTTCAGATTAAAGGGGATCACCGAAGCTGGTATCTCGACTACCATGCCATTCCAAATGGCCTTCATCACTTGGTGGGCTGTTGATGGAACCGCGTCAAAGCGATGAATCCAGGCTCGCCCTATGATCATGTGATACGTAGTATTCGCATCAATGACGTAGAAGTTGGCGGAACACTTGATCTTCCCTATCTGGATACCAAGGCGGATCCAACCCATCGTCATCCTAGAGTAACTTCCGAATCCCATCAGCGAGGATGGGCGTCTGACAATCTTCTTCTCAGGAATTCATGTCAACTTCAGAGTGTTGAGCGAAACCACATTAACGGCTGCTCCTCCATCAACAAATGCCCTCTTGAACTAAACGTCGTTAATCACTGTTGTTACATACAAGGGCTTCTGATGGTTTGAATCCGTCTTCTTGTCTCTTTCGGAGAAAGTCATTATCTTCTCTGTGGAGCGAGACGCCCTAATAACTTTCCCATTGGAGACGACAATGTCCTCTTCGAAGTCCTCTGATGCCCTCAGAATTGCTTTTGTCATTTCTTTCCGGCATTTCTTCAAAAATTTCATCTCGTCAAAGAATTTTCTGAAACCGTGCGACCCCTTCATCCTGTCAGCACGCGAGTCTTCAGTGTCCGTGCTGTAATCTTCCTCGTCGTGGACTTCAGCGATGATGGGCAGACCATCTTCCGCAATCTCTTCAAGGTCCATGACCGTGATCATGGCTACTTATTTGTCCTTCATCTCTTGCTCTGCATGAGCCGGCAGCGGATTATTGCGCACGTCTTGCCTCTGGTCGCTGACGATCAACTCCCCTTCTTTCATTTTCCGGCTCACAAGGTGCCTGAGCTTCTTGCAATCAGCTGTGGGGTGCATAATCTTTACGTGGCACTCACACCACTTCGGGTCCCTCACCATCTCCCTGGAGGGTGTTCTTTCGAGCGGTGGCAGGACCCCATCCTTGCGCCACTGTTTGCATAAATCAATCACCTCCTCTAAATAACATGGTAAAGGCGGTGCGTCCGAGGTTGGAACCCTGGGTTGCTTGTGTGGAGAAACTGTATTGACCTCAGCTTCGCGCCCCCTCTTGTAGTTAAACCTCCCAATATTGAAAGTGGGTCCTCTGGGGATCGCTCAGGTGTGTGTTTCTTCTTTTGCCTCTCCACTATAGGCTCTATGTTCTTGGTACATTCAATTAACTTTGAAAAATTAGGAGTTTGTAAGTTAATTAACATACCCTTGTATTCATCTCGCATGCCTTGTAGTCATATCTCCACGAGCCTGCCCTCGAGCACTTCGTCCCTGCATTCCAACGATTTGGCTCTGAACTTTTTGATGAAGGTGACACCATCCTCATCATGCTTCTGATACATACGCAAAAAGATGTATCATTGTAACCTTCTCCTCCACCTGGAAGAACTTGGTATAAAACTTCTGAACCATGTCATCCCAGGTCCTGAAAAATCCAGCCTCCAGTGTTCTGTACCATTTGTAAGCCACGTTCCCCAAAGACTTCGGGAACTCACGCATCAACAGATTGGGGTCAACCCCGTATGGCCCCATTACATCAATGAAGCGCATAACATGCTCTTGAGCATTCCCGTTAACATCATCGCACTTGTCCCACTTAGGGGCCTTATACCCTGTGGGGTTGGGCATCAGGTAGACCTCCCGCGGGATAGGAGGGGAATCGTCAACCTTCGGAATGATGGTGTTCGCAAAAGGTTGATTGGCCAGAAAGGTCTCTATGCGCCGCTCTAAAGCCGTCATGCTTGCTAGTGCACCCCCTCCTACAGCAGGAGGAAGGTTTGCAGCCGGCGGAGACACATATACAGCGGTTGGGCTAGGGGTGTAAGCCACATTTCTTATGGTTACTGGTGGAGAAGGCAAGGGATATTGCGAAGAAATATTGGAGGGGATAGCTGGAGGTTGGGGAATATGTGTGACAAGGGACGATATTTGGACTGTTTGTCCCTGAATAGAAGGTGGCTGCACCATTGGTGGTGGACTTTGTAAACTAGGGTTTGGCGGTATAGGTATTACCTCTGTTCCCTGAGTGGTAGAGGTTCCTGCTCCTTGAGAGATAGCAGCTCCCGGTGCCGAATTCGGGGGAAGAATTCCCAAAATGGCCATTATCTGAGCCATTTGTGCGGATTGAGCCTGAAGAGCTTTCGCTTGGCTTTGGATAGTGGCATTCAACGTCTCCAAGGTTGGAGTACCACCGGTTGGCGCAGAATTGTTGCGAGTTTCCTCTCCTGAGGTCGTCTCGATGGAGGGAGATCTGTTGCTGACATCCTCATCGTGAAACATAGTTGCTTGCAATTGTATGTTTCACGTCAGGTTCACCAAATGTGTACGGGAGAATCCCTTAAGGAAGATTCAACGTACACCAAGAACAGGAGATAATAGAAACATAGGAGAAATAGGGATGTGAGTATAGTAGTAGTTGTATGAGAGAGAGACAAAGTTTTGGCAGAGCTTTCGCGTAACTCAGGTGATTAGTGTTATGCAAGGAAGGGTTAAAGATCCTATATATAGTAGAGAATATGACTGTTGTAGTGGGTTAATGCGCCCATTAATGGCGGCTTAATTACCTTAACCACAACGGCACGTTCGTCCGCATATATAGGGACCGTTACGCACTTCGTCCGCGTTTACCAGAACCATTATGAGGTTGACCGGATTTATGGAGCTCGTGCCATAAATCTCTCAAAGCAGTTACTAAGGGTCGCCCGCGGGCTCGGTTGTCGCTCGCGCGCGACGGAACTTACTCTAGCCTCCAAAGCACTATGTCCCTACAAGTCCCGTGTGGTGGTGTGCGAGGGCCCTGTCTCGCAGCCCCCACGTGGATCAGCACGGGTGGTTATGCAGTGTGTGTGGAGCACAGCTAGGTGTGCTGGATGATCGCCACGTGGTTGTGATCTGTCTATCTGGAAAGCACTATCTACACCTTTCTATCACTTTCTAAAATTCCATCTTGCTAGTAATCGATTGTGGGTTTCCGCCAATCCCCATCTCCGATTGCAAAGATTTCCAGGGATTCCTTCATCAGCGCACATTTCTCTCAGTTGCTTTGTAAGATAGCAGCCAAATACGCCATATGTGGCCAATGAATTCCATATCTTTGCGCCTTTCTGTAGATGGAAATCTCCATTTCTCCGCAGGAATGTTGATGAATTTTCTCGAGCATTGCTCGACCTTCTTCCTCCGCGACGCATCGCATCACGATTCCTCCAGGCCCATTTTAGTACAGCAAGCTATCATGTATGCAAAACCCTTTCATGGAAACCCAGCTTTCCTTGATTGTTCCTTCGGCCATTGCGCGCATGATAGGCTTTCTCCAGTCTGCTTCTTCGACAAACCCATCTTCGCACAAGTATTTTACCAGGGATGGAGTTGTCTTAACCTCAGTTGAGATCCTTGCTGGGCATTTATATGAGCTGATCTTCGAACCTAATGCATCCACATGTCGGTTGCCGGATCTGGGAGTGTGTTCATACTTTATGGAATCAAATTTCTGAACTAGCTTCTGTACAATCGACCTGTAGCCCAGTAGGTTGATTTCTTTCAGCCCGTATTCTCCTGAGGCTTGCTTCACTACGAGTTTGGAATCTCCCATGAGATTCTGAACCTCTAAAGCTTTGGCTGCGAGCAACCCATGGATTAAAGTCTCGTACTCAGCCTCGTTTTGGTTATCATGAAGTCCAGCTTTGTAGACATATGGATGACTTCCCCATATGGCTTAGTTTACACGAATTCGATTCCACCTCCTGATTTTTTTGATGACCCATCAAAATGCAGCTTCCAATATAGGTTATTGATCGCGTATACCTCTGGCCCTTCGAGTTCTTATTCAACCATAGGTTCATAGTTCTCATCCGGGAACTGTGCCAGCAAGTCTGCCACTGCTTAAGATTTGATAGCCTTCGGGCGCGCGCAAGTAATGTCATATTGCGAGATGATCATGTACCATTTTTCCAACCTCCCACAGGGAGTAGATGGCCCCAGCAGATATCGAATGGGATCGCTTTTGGTTACGACTACTACTTTATGGGAAGTAAAGTAGTGCTTCAACTTTCCTATAACAAAGAAAGGAGCGAGACAATGGCGTTCGATATCTGTGTACCTGGATTCAGCTGACTGTACAACGCGCGAGATATAGTAGACCGGCCTTTCTTTTCCTTCAAATTCTTGAGCCAGCAACGCTCCAATGGACCTTTTTGCTGGAGTGAGATAGAGCAGCAGCGACGATCCTAATTGAGGTACGATCATGACCCATGGGGATTCTAGCAGCTCCTTCAGCTTTTCAAACATAGCTTGATGCTCTGCCGTCCATAAATATGTCGCGTTTATCTTGAGCAAGTTGTCGAAGCAAAAGGTCAGCTCTGCTATAGCTGGTATAAACCTCCTTAAGTATGACAGCTTCCCCAGAAACGTCTTTAATACACTATGAGTTTGTAGTGTAGGCAAAGTGGTAATGGCTGAGACCTTTGCGCGAACAGGCTCGATCCCATACCGGTGGATTACGCACCCCAAAAGCTTCCCTGAGGTTACTCCAAAAACGCATTTCATAGGGTTCATCTTTAGCTGGAAGGCCCTGCATCTTTCAAAGACCTTTCTCAAGTCTTTCCAATGGTCTTGCTTCTGCCTCGACTTGACCACCAAGTCATCTACATAGAATTCCACCTCTTGGTGCATCATGTAATGAAACAGCGCCATCATTGCGCATTGGTAGGTAGATCTTGCGTTCTTCAAAACAAAAGGCATCACTGTGTAGTGGAACACTCCCACGTACATGAAGCTAAACATCTCGTGTCCCGCAGTAGAGTCGATCAGGAGGTCAATGTTTGGCAGTGGAAAATCGTATTTTGGGCACAATTTGTTTAGATCTCTGAATTCCACACAAACGCGAAGTCTTCCATTCTTCTTTAGAACAGGCACAATGTTGGCGAGCCAGGTGGGATGGTGGTTGGGCTTGATAAACTTTGCGTTTAGCAATTTCTCTATCTCCTCCTTTATCTTGACATTGATTTCTGGACAAAAATTCCTCACACTTTGTTTTACTGGCATTGAACCTGGAACCAGTCTATGCATTGTAACCCCTTGTCCAGGCCTGGCATTTCGTCATAATCCCACGCGAAAACATCCATGTACTCACTCAGCAGTTTGAGCAATTCTTGTTCTTCGTCGTCGTCGAGATCTGCACTCAAGAAGACTGGTCTCTTCTTTTCTTCAGTTAGACTCAAGGATGCCTCTTTCAACTCCTGCTTTTGAGGCTTAGGACGATCTTCCATGCATTCAGGAGCTTCCTTTATCTCCTCGAATGGTGCCTTACCCTTATCCTTACTTGGAGCTTCTGTCAGCTCGCAAATTTGCTCAGGGACACCTCGATGGGAATGGTCGAATATGACCCCGCACACCTTCAGATGCGATAGCACTTCTTCCCATTGGCGTAGAAACTGCCTACTTGCTTGCCTTCCTTTTTATGTTCGACGACCCTCTTCAGGGTGTAGACATTCTTCTTGGGGTAGGTTATTTTGGGTACTTCCTCCCGCGCAGGCTGCTTCTCTTTTGGCATTTCGCGCATCACCATCACCCCCGCTAGTGACTGGCCTTTGATATCCTCACACTTGGGAAAGGAAGTTGGTTTAAATGGTGTTGGAGTTTCCTCGTCCGCCATTTCTGTGAACCAGACCACCTCAGAGAGATGTGCTTTTTCCATGTTGAAGGGATTCATTGAGGATGGTATCTCTACCACTCTGTCCTTCCAGACGGCCTTCATTATCAGGTCAACCGTGGAGGGTATGGCATCAAAACGGTGGATCCATGCTCGACCAATGATCATATGGTAAGTGGTGTTGGCATTTATCACATGAATTTGGCATAGCACTTAATCCTGCCGATTTGGATCCCTAGTCAAATCCACCCGAGAGTCATCCTTGAGTCACTCCCAAAGCCTACCAAAGGCGATGGATTTTTAACAATCTTACTCTCTGGAATTTATTAGCAGATCAAGACCACTCAAGAAGAATTTCTTGCAAAAATGTGTTCAAAGACAAGTCAAAGAAGTCAAAGAAGAAGTGTTTTGACAAAACAAACCCAAAAAGGGGTCCTTTATCTCTTTTCTCAGAAGTTATTAACACTTCAGATTTAACCCAAGTGGTTTTCTTGCCTTTTTCAAAAATCTTGTGTATGTTTTATATTTGATGGAGCTGTTTATAAGGCTAGCCAACATATCTGGGCATTAGTAGAATTTCCTCTAAATCATGGACGGCTAAGATCAAGCTGTATAATCCAACGGTCTGAAATAAGACCGTTGGTGTCCTGGGGTATTTAACACTTTCTCTGTCACTAGGGTTCATAAGCTCTCTTCTTCATCTTCCTGAAAATATGTAGCGAAGCTCTGTCAAAATTTTTCCAGAAAATCAATGAAGTTGTTTCTTCCTTGTTTTGTTTGATTTCTTCATTATTGGAATCGTGTGATTCCTTTCATAGTGTCAGAGCTATGGCTCTCTCTAAAAATTAGTCTCAAGGGGGTTCAAATCCCTTCTATCTTCTCTCACAAGTTCATAATCTCGTTCGTTTCAAGCTAGATAACACAAACTATGTTATCTGGCGTTATCAAATCTCCACTCTCCTCAAAACACAGTCTCTCTTCGGGTATGTTGATGGTTCTAGGGTTTGTCCATCCGAATTACTGGTTGATGATGATGGAAATATTAATGCTAACGCAATCCAAAATATGACGCATGGGTTACTCAAGATCAGATTGTCATCTCTCTACTCACAGCGACCACTCACAAGAAGCCCTGGTTCAGGTAGTTGGCAGCCTTTCTCTCGAGACGTTTGGGTTTCCTTGGAGAAAAGGTATTCTTCTCACACTAGATCTAATATTATTCAACTAAGATCTGAGCTGCAAACCATTGGAAAGAAATCTCATTCTATTGATGTCTACATGAAAAAGTTAAAAACCCTAAGAGATAAATTATCTTCTGCTATGGTGAACACTGATGATCAATATATGATACTGTATGCCTTGCTTGGTCTTCCTCCTGAGTATAGCTCATTTAGATCTGGTTTGCGAGTTACTATGTCTGTTTCTCCTGATAAGATTAATTTCGAAGAATTACATGTTCTGTTAGATGCTGAAGAACAGATGATTGAGTCACAATCTGTTATGGGTAATGAGTTGACTGGGTCTGCTGCTTATGTTTCTAATGTGTTTAATGGTGGAAGAGGAAAAGGAAATGGGTATGATAACAGTAAAAATCAAGGAAATGGTTATTGTAGAGGTCAAGGAACTACCTATAATGATCAAAACTTTAAGTTCAATCAAGTCTCTGGTTATCAAGGTCAAAATCCAAGTCAAATACCCTAACTATCAAGGTCAAAATTATAACTCTAATTACTCTTATGGAAGAGGTAACACTAGTGGAGGAGAACTTAAGACTCTTCTAGAGGAGGTAGAGGTTACAACAGAGGGGGTGGTCAACCTAAGAACAAGGGACCTAGTTTTGATAGTAATTGTAACCCCATAAACTGTCAAATTTGTGTTAAAGACTACCATTCAGCTGTTGACTGTTGGAATAGAATGGACTTTGCTTACCAAGGTAAGAAGCCTCCACCTCAGTTAACTGCCATGAACAATGTTGCTGCTCCTACCATGACTGTCAATCAAGACCAACACTCTCATAACAATGTGTCTACACCAACCACTGGTTATCAATCACAAATCAGTGCTTTCAATGCTAGTCTTCTTGGTCCCTCACCTAGAATTAATCCAAACTATTGGTTAACTGATTCTGGTGCCAACAATCATGTGATTGTTGACTTTAGTAACCTCTCTCTGGGCTCTCCCTATTATGGTAATGACAAGGTTGCTGTTGGGAATGGAAACACTCTTCCCATATCTCATTCTGGTACTGATATTCTTAACACTCCTTCACATTCATTTACTTTACATAACACTTTACATGTCCCAAATCTTGCAACAAATCTCATTTCTGTTTATCAGCTTTGTAAGCAACACAATTGCTTTTTCTACTTTGATGCTGATAAATTCTATATTCAGGACAAACTTCAGGGCACAATTCTCTATCAAGGATTGAGTGAACATGGTCTATACCCCATACACACAAACCTTCTCTGCAGATTATCAAGACAAAGACACTAAATCTCACTTAGGAAAAAGAGTCAAGTCTCCTCTCGGGCATGCTAGGCAGGGACATCCTTCTGAAGAAATTTTGAGACTTGTATTTATTTATTCTTCTCATATGTGTAAAGACCTTAAATTTTCTGATATTTCTTCTCATTATGTTTGTGAACATTTCTTGTTGGGTAAAATGACTAAACTGCCTTATAAGTCTTCTACTACACACACTGAAGCACCTCTAAATCTCCTTCATAGTGATGTTTGGGGACCTGCAATTGTGAAATCTTATCATGGATATAGATTCTATGTTTTATTTGTTGATGATTACTCTAAGTTTACTTGGATTTTTCCTTTGCATCATAAGTCTGAAGTTGCCATGGTCTTTCCAAAATTCAAACTTGAAATTGGAAAACAGTTGAACACTTCTATTAAAATTTTGAGATCTGATGGTGGTGGTCATATACTTTTCAAACCTTCTTTTTTGGGTAAACTTTTTCAAACCTTCTTACACTCACAGGAATTGTTCATCAAAAGTCTTGTCCTTATACACCCCAACAAAATGGTGTAGCTGAAAGGAAACATAAGCACCGTTGTTACTCTTCTTGTTCATGCTAAAATGCCTAAATATTTTTGGTATCATGCTTTCAATACTGCTGTCTATTTGATAAATTATATGCCAAGTAAGAATACACAAAATAAGTCTCCATGGGAGCTGCTTTACAACACCAAGCCTCATTATAGTAAACTTAAAAGTTTTGGATGTGCTTGCTATCCTTATTTAAGACACAATAATAACTCCAAACTAGATCCAAAAACTAAACAATGTGTGTTTCTTGGGTATGCTCATAATTACAAAGGATATGTATGCTTTGATAAAGATTCTCACATATTCTTTATTAGTAGAGATGTTATATTTGATGAACATACATTTCCTTATGATAAAGATTGTTCAAATACATCTCCTCATATTCCAAGATCTTCTGCTGATTTGTTTCATATTGGTGATATTCATGTCTCTTTGCCATCTGATTACTTGTTTTCTGATAATGCACCACCATCTCACATTGTTCATGATACTCCTCTCCCAGATATTCTTGATGAGAACAATGCTACACAAGATCAAAGCCAACACACTGAACATGATACTACCATGATCTTTCCCTACAACACTGATGAGAACAGATCACATCACACTTATGATAAGAGATCCCACACTTCTGCTGGAGACTCCGAGACCCAGAATGTCCCTCTCTCACAGTCTCAGCAGCCAACTTCTTCACATGATGATCATGTTGGAATAGGTTCCCTAGAGGCAATCTAATATTTAGTATGAACAATGTAATTGGCTAGAATATTGATATTTAATATAATGAAGTCCTTAGATACAATGTGTTGTTTATTTAAAATATCCCTAGTCCACTATATTGATTAATAGGATGATCAAATATACGCTAGTATGTGTGTAGATTGATATGGAGATATCAAGTCTAACACATGGGTATGCATTAGGAGTAATGGCATAGAGGATTGACCCACAACGAGAAGGATACATTAGATTATGTTAAATTCACAGTCGCTTCTCGTAGTTCTAATATAACTGCAATCCTTAGACTTGAAGTCACTAGCTACTCTAGTTGTGAAATATTGTTCTTTGATGTTATCACACGTTACACCGTAACTGGGTAATCATAAAGATAGCTATCGGGTATGATAGGAAGCAAGCTTAGATATCGTAGTGATGTAGAGAGGATTTGTCCCTCCCACATAATGGGAGTAAATATCCACGGCCACTCGAGGGATGAGGCTTATTGAATGTCTGGCCAGACTCAGATAAATCAATATGGAGATATTGATGTTATCTGTTCGCATAAGTATATTCCCAGGATCGAGGAACTATGGATTGGATAAACTCGTGTGACTATTTATGTCACGTGTCCAATCCAGATATGGAGACAAAGGGATAGTGCAACATGAGATATTGGGCAGAAAGGTTTGTCGGGATCACTGACTATTTCTATTAGTTGGGTGGCATGGATGTGTTGCTAGACACCGCTCCATGTTATTAATAAGTTACTACAAACTAAGTAGAAACCTATGGGGTCACCCGTCAAATAGAGTAGAACTAGATTTGGTATTAATTAATTTGATTAATTAATAAGAAGTATCAATTTTCAACACCTTGCAAACGAAGTAGGACTAATATGCAAGGAAGGGACTAATCCAAGTTCATGTAGAACTAGGAGGGACCTTTATGTAGTTAACAAGGAGTTGTTGGACTATATAAAGGATGCTCTAGCTTCCTTCCCACTAATGTTATTAGATAACACAGAGAGTGGAAGAGAGAAAAAGAGAGAGAAAGAACAAGCTAGAGGCGTGTGCCCCTAGCCCGTCCCCCCCCCCCTTCCCGTCGGCTCAAAGAGAGGGCCGAGCCCTCTCTTCTTCCTTTTGTTGCTTGATTCCTTCTTCCCTCTTCCTCCGGTCCAAGCTAGCACTTGAGAAGGAATAATTTGGATCTCACCTCTAGACGTGGATCAACCATAGAGACGAGGACAATATTATTCGTGTGATCTCCCGAACCAAAAGGTACACAATTATCCTTTGTCATGTTATGATGTCTCTTCCTGTGATCCTTGGTGGGCTTTGAGTAGGAATTAAATTTTTGTTATTCCGCTGCGTTACCTACGTCAAAACCCAACAGTGGTATCAGACCCACAGGTCGTAGTGCATAACATGATTTTATGTGTTACGATTTCAGTTTATACACCGTATTGTTTATTTTACGCAAAAACTGAAATTAATCAGCATAGTAGATGCATATTGAATATTGATTCAACATAAACAAGATCTAATTTAACATTGGATGTTAGAATTGGTGAGTTTAATCACATAGGATGTGAATTATTGGGTTCTTGAAAAATTAGGGTTCATGGGCACATAGTTGAAAAGGAGTTTTCAATTATGGAAACAATTTTATGGAAACATCCATAAAGGAAACAACCAATCTTGGGCAACAAGGAAGAAGGGAAGGAGACTAGGGCCGAAACCCTAGCCGTCCGCCCCCCTTCCTTGCTCTCCAAGCAAGGCCGCGGGTCACTAAGGCGGGCGGCCTTGGGCCGGGCCGAGTGGCGGGCGGCTGTCCTCCTAGGGGTTCGGCCCTTGATGGCTTGGACCCCTTGGACCGTTGTAACCCTAATTACCCAATTCAATTAAAATTGAACAAGCGCGTTAAAAATTGGTTTTAACTCTATTATGTGCTTTGTTGCATGGTGGATGTATATGGCCTAGGTTGTGGATGTTTATTGCTTTGTGGTTTGGTTTACGGCCTGCGAGCTGATCAAATTAATGTAATAATTAATTAGGTTTTACGGCCTGCGAGTCGTCTTTTCTCCTCGACATGTGAGGATTTTATTATTTATTTATTCTATATGTTAGGCTATAATTAGAAATATTTAGATGATAGCCAAGAGCATGGAGAAGATGACCGGAGAACCAAAGAAGCCAAAAGACGAAGAAGACACCCCTAGGCGCGCGGCTATGGTGGAGCACATGGAGATGAGCTTATAGATATTATCATTGGATTGATAATATCTTAGTCTAGGGGCCATATCCATGCCACGTTTTTTTCATTTTGTGGATGTTTATTATTTATGTCTTGTTATTTCTTTTTGTGTGTATGGCGATACTAGCAAAACGTTAACAAGATAATAATAAACAAGGATGGTCTTTTATTGTGGATTGCCCAATCCAAATAAGTAGATCATGGTGATTGGATCAACCAAACAAATTAAGAATATTAAATCCCTCAATTAAATATTGTGGTTTGCCTTCTCTTGCCAAAACACCCTTCAGGATCAGGGTTTATTAAAATTCGGGCTTGCCAAAGCAAGGCAATTTTAATTTACCATGGTGTGTTGCGGACGACACAAGATAGTAATGTGTGTATGTTGAAGCAAGAGGTTGGACGCAACTGGGTAAGACACAATTGGATTGATGAACCTAGAGGCATGACAATCAGGCGTTATCCATGGGATAAAGAATGAAGAGTTATTCACCTAATTGGACCAAGAGTTGCATGGGATGCAATTGGAATGGTTCCTACCTAAATAACCTATTATTGGGTGACTTGACAAAGCAAGCTCAAGAAGAAGTGAAAAATGGATCTTGGACCTACCAGAAAATATAATGATATTTTCCGCATTAATGGTGAGGGCTATTAATCCGAGAAAAATAGTGGGAGCTATATTTTATGATCTAGCCATTGTTGAATATAGTTAAATTGTTGAAAATACTAAAATTGCACATTTCTCGTTTTGTAGAATTCGAAATGGCAAACAACAACGCACCGAATTCATCCCTACGATCTTTCCTTGAGAAGGATAAACTGTCTAGAACAAATTTCCTTGATTGGTACAGAAACTTAAGGATTGTCCTTAAGCAAGAAAAGAAGTTGTACGTCTTGGACACTCCGATTCCAGAACCACCACAAGATGAGTCTGTTCTAGCAGAAGTAAGGGCATGTCAGAAACATATTGATGATTCTAATGACGTAACTTGCCTCATGCTTTGCACCATGACTGCTGAGCTTTAGAGGCAGCACGAGAACATGGAGGCTTATGATATGATCATACACCTGAAGCAACTGTTTCAGGAACAGGCAAGGCATGAACGCTATGAGGTGTCTAAAGCATTGTTCAAGAGTAGTCTTGCAGAAGGGAATCCAGTAGGGCCTCATGTACTCTAAATGATCGGGTACATTGAGAACCTTGAGAGACTGGGATTCCCGCTTAGCTAAGATTTGGCAACTGATCTTTTCTTGCGATCGTTGCCTGACAGTTATAATCAGTTCATCATGAACTATAATATGAACGAGATCAGTAAGACTCTGCTAGACTTGTTGAACATGCTAAAGACAGCTGAACAGAGTGTCAATAAAGGCAAGGGCAAGGCCATAATGATGGTGCATAAGAAGAAGGGCAAAGGAGTTGTCTCTACTTCCAAAGGAAAGCGCAAGAAAGTTGCAAAATCCAAGGAAGCCCTAAAGCCTAGTGGAGGCGTGGCTAAAGGTGAATGTCACTACGCAGCCAGCCGGGTCACTGGAGGAGGAATTGCCCTAAATATCTGGCGGATAAGAAGCTTGGAATAGTGATTCCACCACCACCAGGTATTTATGTTATAGACGCCAATATTTCTATTTCTTCATCTTGGGTATTCGATACTGGATGTGGTTCTCACATTTTTCGAAATGTGCAGGATTTGAAAAGAAGTAGAAGATTGGCTAAAGGGGGAGATAGATCTGCGCGTCTGGAGTGGAGCAAGAATTTCTGCATTAGTTGTAGGCGTTTATGAGCTATCTTTGCCTTCTGGACTTACTTTAGAATTAGACAATTGCTTTTATGTGCCTGCTATGAGCAGAAACATTATTCCCATTTCTTGTTTGGACGAGAAGGGTTTTTCTATTCTAATAAAGGACAAGTGTTGCTCCATTTATTTTGATAGTATGCACTATTGTAGTGCGCATTTGTCTAATTGATTGTATATGCTTGATCTAAATAGTCCAATATATAACATAAATACTAAAAAGGATTAAAACTAATGATTTAAATCCTACATATCTATGGCAATGTCGTTTAGGCCATATAAATGAGAAACGGATATCTAGACTCCAAAAGGATGGACTACTAGACTCATTTGATTTGGAATCATATGAGACATGTGAATCTTGTTTATTAGGAAAAATGACAAAGTCCTTTTTCAATAATAAAGGTGAGAGGACTAGTGAGTTATTGGCACTCATACATACCGATGTGTGTGGGCCGTTCCCCACGCCTGCCAGAGGTGGTTAGACCTAATTCATTACGTTGACCGATGATTTCAGTAGATATGGATTTGTATACCTTGTGAAGGCCAAATCCGAATCCTTTGAATTATTCAAAGAATTCAAGAATGAATTAGAGAAGCAACTTGGTAAATTATTGAGGCTCTACGATCAGATCGTGGCGGAGAATAATTAAGCCAAGAGTTTGTTGAGTATCTTAGAGAGTGTGGGATAGTATCCCACCTCACTCCACCCGGAACGCCTCAATGGAATGGTGTGTCCGAGAGGAGGAATCGCACACTATTAGATATGGTGCGATCTATGATGTCCTCAAACAGATCTTCCGATATCATTTTGGGGACATGCTCTAATGACAATAGCTTTTACCACTAACCGCGTTCCATCCAAATCAGTCATGAAGACACCATATGAGATATGGACTGGGAAGCGTCCCATAGTGTCGTTTATGAGGATCTGGGCTGTGATGTCTATGTAAAGCGTTTACAAACAGACAAGCTCGGGCCCAAGGCGGATAAGTGTAAATTTTAGGGATATCCTAAGGAAACTAAATGATATTATTTCTACAATCCACCCGAGAACAAAGTGTTTGTTGCTCGGACCGGCGTATTTCTAGAAAGAGAGTCTGTCTCTAAAGAAGCAAGTTGGAGGGCTGTAGAACTTGAAGATATTCAAGAACCACAAATCACTGAACCAATGATGGAACATGAGCAGGAACCGCAAGCTGTTGTGGAGGAACCTCTTCAGGTAACAAAGGAACTCCGTAGGTCAGGTAGAGTCCGTCATGAGCCAGAGAGGTACGGACTTCTCGTGACTGAGCCCGATGATGTACAAATCATGGATAATGAGCCTGAAACTTACGGGGAAGCCATGAAAGGCCCAGACTCTAAGAAGTGGATGGAAGCCATGAGATTCGTAATGGATTCCATGTACACCAACAAAGTATGGACTTTGGTGGAACCACCCGAAGGGGCTCAGCCCATTGGGTACAAGTGGGTCTTCAAGAAGAAGACCGACATGGATGGCAAGGTAGTTGCCTATAAGGGGCGATTGGTAGCCAAAGGGTATAGACAGATTCATGGTATTGACTATGATGAGACATTTTCACCAGTCGCCATGACTAAATCCATTCGAATCCTACTTGCTATTGCAGCATACTACGACTATGAGATTTGGCAAATGGATGTCAAAACAGCGTTCCTTTATGGGAACGTCCTCGAGGATGTGTATATGACACAACCGGAGGGTTTTGAGGATCCAGAGAATGCCAATAAAGTCTGTAAGCTGAAAAGATCCATTTATGGATTAAAGCAAGCTTCTAGAAGCTGGAATCGACGTTTTGATGACGCGGTCAAAGAGTTTGGCTTCATCAAGAACGAAGATGAGTCTTGTGTTTACATGAAGGTTAGTGGGAGCTCTGTAGTATTTCTGGTCTTGTATGTGGATGACATACTAATCATTGGCAACGACATTCCCACTTTGCAATCTGTTAAATATTGGCTAGGAAAATGTTTTGCAATGAAGGACTTAGGAAATGTAGCGTATATACTTGGTATAAATATCTATTAGGTTAGATATAGAAAGATGCTCGGCCTAAGTCAAAGTACGTATATAGACAATGTGTTGAAGAGGTTCAACATGCAAGATTCCAAGAAGGGATTCTTGCCCATGTCGCATGGAGTCACTCTTTCTAAGAATGAGTGTCCCTCCAATGAGATTGAGAAGGACCGCATGAGTAGGATACCCTATGCTTCAACCATAGGATCCATCATGTACGCCATGTTGTGTACTAGACCAGACGTATCATACGCATTGAGTATGGTGAGAAGATATCAGTCCAATCCGGGTGAGAGTCACTGGATTTCTGTCAAGAACATCCTAAGTACTTGAGAAGAACTAAGGATGTGTTCTTGATATTTGGAGGTAAGGAAGAGATAAGTGTAATTGGTTACACTGATGCAAGCTTCCAAACCGACAAAGATGACTACAGATCGCAGTCTGGATATGTGTTTTGCCTGAATGGAGGAGCTGTGAGCTGGAAGAGTTCCAAGCAAGGGACAGTTGCTGATTCTACAACTGAAGCTGAGTACATTGCTGCTGCAGAAGCAGCAACATAGGCAGTTTGGATAAAGAAGTTTATCACTGAGCTCGGTGTGGTCCCTAGCATCGTGGATCCCATAGAGTTGTACTGTGACAACTTCGGGGCGATCGCAAAAGCCAAGGAACCAAGATCACACCATAAATCAAAGCATGTACTTAGGAGATTCCATCTTATTCGTGATATGATCGATCAAGGAGATGTGAAGATGTGCAAGATTCCAACGGATGATAATCTTTCAGATCCACTCACAAAACCTCTTGCGCAGCGAAAGCATAATGGGCACGCCAGATCTATAGGCATACGAGATGCGCCAGATTGGCTCTAGTGCAAGTGGGAGACTGTTGGAATAGGTGCCCTAGAGGCAATCTAATATTTAGTATGAACAATTTAATTGGCTAGAATATTCATTTATTATATATTGTGATATTTAATATTAAGAAGTCCTTAGATACAATGTGTTGTTATCTTAAATATCCCTAGTCCACTATATTGATTAATAGGACGATCAAATATACACTAGTATGTGTGTAGATTGATATGGAGATATCAAGTCTAACACATGGGTATGCATGAGGAGTAATGGCATACTAGATTGACCCACAAAGAGAAGGATACATTAGATTATGTTAAAGTCACAATCGCTTCTCGTAGTGCTAATATAATTTCAATCCTTAGACTTGAAGTCACTAGATACTCTAGTTGTGAAATATCGTGCTTTGATGTTATCAAACGTTACACCGTAAGTGGGTGACCATAAAGATACCTATCGGGTATGATAGGAAGCAAGCTTAGAGATCGTAGTGATGTACAGAGGAGTTGTCCCTCCCACATAATGGGAACAAATATCCACGGCCACTAGAGGGAGGAGGCTTATTGAATGTCTGGACAGACTCAGATAAATCAATATGCAGATATTGATGTTATCTGTTCGCATAAGCATATTCCCAGGATCGAGGAACTATGGATTGGATATACGAGTGTGACTATTTATGTCTCGTGTCCAATCCGGATATGGTGACAATGGGATAGTGCAATATGAGATATTGGGCACAATGGTTTGTCGGGATCACTGACTATTTCTATTAGTTGGGTGGCATGGGTGTGTTGCCAGACACCGCTCCATGTTATTAATAAGTTACGACCAACTAAGTAGAAACCTATGGGGTCACACGTCAAATAGAGTAGAACTAGATTTGGGATTAATTAATTTGATTAATTAATAAGAAGGATCAATCTGCAACACCTTGCAAACTTAGTAGGACTAATATGCAAGGAAGGGACTAATCCAAGTTCATGTAGAACTAGGAGGGACCTTTATGTAGTTAACAAGGAGTTGTCGAACTATATAAAGGATGCTCTAGCTTCCTTCCCACTAATTTTATTAGACATAACACAAGAGAGTGGGAGAGAGCAAAAGAGAGAGCAAAAACAAGCTAGAGGCGTGCGCCCCTAGCCCGTCCTCCCCCCTTCCCGTCGGCTCAAAGAGAGGGTCGAACCTTCTCTTCTTCCTTTGGTTGCTTGATTCCTTCTTCCCTCTTCCTCCGGTCCAAGCTCGCACTTGAGAAGGAAGAATCTAGATCTTACTCTAGACGTGGATCAACCGTAGAGACAAGGACAATACTCTTCGTGTGATCTCCCAAACCAAAAGGTACACAATTACTATGTCCTTTTATCATGTTATGATGTCTCTTTCTGTGATCCTTGGTGGGCTTTGAGTAGGAATTAAAATTTTGTTATTCCGCTGCGTTACCTACGTCAAAACCCAACAGATCACACTACTGATGATCACTCTACAAATAGTATTGGCATGGAAGATACTGATGCCGAAATGCCTCATTCAGCTAGGAGTCACCCCATGCAGATAAGAAGCAAGTCTGGAATCTTTAAGAAAAAGACATTTGGGTTCAATGCTATATCTGGTAACTTTGATATCTCTCCTTTCTTAACTGATCTGACTTGTTTCACAAAAGCTAGAAAACACTCTTAGTGGCTACATGATATGACTCCAGAGTTCTCTAGCCTCACACAACAAAACACTTGGACTTTAGTTCCAAAACCCTACAATTCAAATATTGTAGGGAACAAATGGGTTTTTAGAACCAAATACAACCCTGATGGTTCCATTTCTAGACATAAAGCCAGATTAGTGGCTAAAGGTTTTAGTCAAACTCCTGGCATTGACTTTGAAGAAACATTCAGTCCTGTTGTTAAACATGCTACTGTTAGAACTATTTTGTCTCTAGCAGCAATTTTTGATTGGCCTCTTCAACAACTTGATGTAAAAAATTCTTTTCTTCATGACTATCTTAAAGAAACTATCTATATGCAACAGCCACCTGGATTTAAAACTCCTCATTTCCTGATCATGTTTGTAGACTTGACAAAGAAATTTATGGTCTCAAACAAGCTCCTAGAGCTTGGTTTGAGAGATTTACTGAATTTATTTTATCTCTTGGTTTCACTCAATCTCAAGCTGAGACTTCCATGTTTGTAAGACATCATTCAAATCCCTCAACTATTACTGTTTTGCTTTTATATGTAGATAATATTATTTTGACTGGAAATGATACTGTTTACATAACCCATCTTATTTCACAATTACAATCTGAATTCAACATGAATGATTTAGGACCCTTAACTTATTTTTTGGGATTGCAAATTGACAGAATTGACAAAGGTATATTCATCCATCAATCAAAATATGTCAATGATTTACTTACTAGATTTTATATGCATAATTGTACTCCTTGCAATACTCCTACTATATCTGGCATTAAATACACATTTAATGACAGTGAACTATTACCTGATCCTACTCCTTTTAGACAGTTGCTTGGTGCTCTTCGATACTTAGTTTTTACTAGACCTGACATCTGTTTTGCTGTAAATTATTTGTGACAATTCATGCATTGTCCTACCACACAACACATGTTAGGTGCTAAAATAATTCTTAGATATCTAAGAGGTACCACAAATGATGGTCTTTTATTCAAACCCAGTTACTTACACTTTTGTGCATTCTCTGATGCAGATTGGGCTGGTAACCCATCTGACAGAAGAAGCACTACTGGTTTTGTCCTTTTTCTGTGCAATAACCCAATTCACTGGGCTGCAAAAAAATAGCCAACTGTCTCTAGATCATCATCTGAGGCAGAATATAGAGCTTTGGAAACAACTGCTGCAGAAATTACTTGGTGTCAATACTTGTTTCAAGACTTGCATAGTTTCTTAAAACAACCTCCTAGTCTCTTTTGTGACAATGAGTCTGCAATTCACATGACAGCTAATCCCATCACGCATTCCAAAACAAAGCATATTGAATTAGATTATCATTTCATAAGAGAAAAGTGTTAAGAAAACAATTACTTATTGATTTTGTTTATTCTGCAGATTAACTTGGAGATTTATTCACTAAAGGGCTAGCTGCAGCTGGATTTGGCTATTTGAAGTCCAAGTTAATGGTCTCTACAACACCATTAACTTTAGGGAGGGTATTAGCAGATCAAGACCACTCAAGAAGAAGTTCTTGCAAAAATGTGTTCAAAGACAAGTCAAAGAAGTCAAAGAAGAAGTGTTTTGACAAAACAAAACCAAAAAGGCATCCTTTATGTCTTTTGTCAAAAGTTATTAACACTTCAGATTTAACCCTAGTGATTTTCTTGCCTTTTCCAAAACTCCTATGTCTGTTTTTATATTTGATAGAGTTTTTTATAAGACTAGCCAACATATCTAGGCATTAGTAGAATTTCCTCTAAATCATGGACGGCGAAGATCAAGCTGTGTAATCCAACGGTCTGAAATAAGACCGTAGGTGTCTTGGGGTATTCAACCCTTTCTCTGTCACTAGGGTTCATAAGCTCTCTCCTTCATCTTCCTGAAAATATGTAGCGAAGCTTTGTCAATTTTTTTCCAGAAAATCAATGAAATTTTTTCTTCCTTGTTTTGTTTGATTTCTTCATTACTAATTTGATTCCTTTCAGAATTCCAGCCAGCTTTAGGGAGGTAAGTGGGATAACATTTACCACCGCTCCCCTATCGACAAAAGCTCGCTTGAATTCGATGCCAATGACAACAGTAGTAACATATAATGGCCTTTTGTGACTTGCATCCGTCTTCTTGTCTGAGTCGTCGAATGTCATAACCAAGCCGCTGGACCGTGCAGTAATGATAACTCTGCCGTTGGAGACCACAAGCTCCTCACCATAGTCTTCAGCTACCCTCAAGATTTCCTTTATCATATCTTGTCTGCAGGCGCTCGAGAAATTCATGTCATCAAAGAATCTCTCAAACTTGTGCGAACCCTTCAGCTGTTCGGCGTGCGAGTCTTCGTTTTCCAGACCATAATCCTCCCCTTCGCAGATGTTGGCCACGATCGGAATTTCTTCATCCGCAACTTCCTCATGCTCCATGATCAAAATCATGGCTATCTCCTTCCCCTTTGGCTCTGGCTCTTTGTGCGATGGCAATGGGTTGTTGCGCACGTCCTTTTCAGGCTCCTCTATGAACAGCTGCCCCTCCTTTATCTGTCTTTCGACCATACATCTCAATTTCTTGCAGTCTTTGGTTGGTTGCATGACCTTGTCGTGGCATTCGCACCACTTCGGATCGCGCAGCTGGTCGTCGATTGGTTTGTGCTCTAGTGGGGGCAAGATTCCATCTTTCCTCCATTATTTGCACAAAGTTGTTGCGTCCGCCAATGAACAAGGAAATGGGGGTGCGTCCCTTGGTGTGAACCGCTGCTGCTTCTGAGGCACAGTCGTGTTTATGTTAGCTTCGCGCCCACGCTTATAGCTAAACCTCCCAATCCTGAAGTTGGAGCCTGTTTCTGCACGGTCATTCGCGTACCTCTTCTTTTGTTTCGCCACCAGTGGCTCGATGTTCTTGGTGCAGTCAATAAACTTTGAAAAGGTAGGCATATTAAGGTTGATTAGCATACCTTTATATTCGTCACACATCCTCTGGAGACAGATCTCCACAAGGCGACTCTCAGTTACTTCATCCACGCACTCCAGCGACCTGGTCCTGAACTTCTTGATGAAGGTAACTCCCTCTTCATCATGCTTCTGGTGCATGCAGGAGAGATAAATGGTGGTGACTTTCTCTTCAATTTGGAAGAATTTGGTGTATAACTTCTTCACCATATCTTCCCATGTCTTAACAGAACCAGCCTCGAGGGTCCTGTACCACTTGTATGCAACTGTCCCCAATGATTTGGGGAACTCGCGCATCAGTAAGCGCGAATCTGCTCTGTGTGGGCCCATCAGATCAACAAAGCGCATGACATGCTCGTGGACATTTCCACTAACCTCGTCGAACTTATCCCATTTTGTTGCCTTGTACCCTGCAGGGTTAGGAATCAGGTAAATCTCTTTGGGAATTGGCGGAATACAATCGACCTTTGGGATGATAGTGTCCGCGTAGCACTGGTTCGTCAGAAAAGTTGTCCAAAAGCTGTTCCAAGGCTGACATGTTTGCTGGCGCGCTTCCCACTGGGGTTGATGATGGTGTTACAGCAAGGCCCGGAATGTAAGGCATGGCTGGGTGATACGGAGGTGGAGGCATGTAACTGGCTTGAACCCCAGTCGCATATGACGGCAACACGGGTATAGGGACGGATTCCCCGCAGATGTACGCTCTGGCTGTTGGTCGGGTGCGAGGGATGAATCTGATGGCAGGCTTGGTGGCTGGGGAACATGACCATTGGGAAGGGAAGGCTGTGAACTAGGTGGGGCATATGTATGTACCATAGGGGTCTCAGTTACCCCTGGTGGAGGCAGCTGGGTTGCAAGCTGTGGGACTAAGGTCCACTGAGTGGCGTTCTGAGCAAGCCCTCCCAGGATCGTCATGATCTGGGCAATCTGGGAAGACTGAGCCTGCATAACTTTGGCTTGGCTTTGGATTGTGTCTTGCAACATTTCCAAAGCGAGATTGCTCCCAGTAGATGTCTGGGTGTTGGTGATGGGGGTCTCCTCCCTCTGAGTTTCTTCCCCCAAGGGAGACTGATCACCATCACGAAGGTTGTCCTCAAGAGACATGTCTGTTTTGATTGATTGAGGCTTTGAAGGTTGAGGATTCACGTCGGGTTCACCAAATTGTGTACAAGGAAATCCTTGAGAGTGATCCAAGTGTACACCTCAAGTAGGAATGAGAATGAGAATAGGAACACACATGGTGATGAAGGGTGTGAGTAGGGAGAGAGTAAGCAATAGCAACGGGTTGAGAGAGAGAGACAGTCTAATGACAGCAAGAGCTTCACTGAATCCAGAAGATTACAATGGAGGTCTAACGATCCTATATATAGTAGGGAAGTGACCGTTGTGAGGGGTTAAAGCGCCCATAAATGGCGGCTTAATGATAGCCTCGTAACGGAACGTTCGACTATATATATAGGGAACGTTACGCACCCGTCCGCATATACCGGAGGCCGTTATGAGATCGACCGGCTTTATAGGACACATGGTCATTAAATCTCTTAGTCAGTTACCAAGGGTCACGCGCGAACTTGGTTGTCGTTCGCGCGCGATGGACCTTACTCTAGCCTCCAAACCACTAAGTCCGTACAAGTCCCGTGAGGTTAGTACGCGAGGGTGGCCCTGTCTCGCAGCCCCCATGTGGATAAGTATGAGCAGTGATTGTTTGTATATGGAGCACAGTTAGGTGTGCTGGATGGCTGTCACGTGGATATGATTTGTCCACCTAGGATGCACTATCTACACTTGGCTAGTTCCTTCATAAGTGACAGTTAGCTTATCCCGTATCTCTTTTGCACTTTTGCAGTTGGATATCCTGTTAAACACATCTGCACTAAGAGAAAAATATATTAAGTTCAAAGCTTTGTAATTCTTTGATACCTTTTCCAACTCAATGACGGAGATCTTCATCAGATTTGACAGTCCTAACTCCATTGGTAGTAGTATAGAATAAATTTGGGTCATTCACACAAATAGACCATAGCTCCATTTCTTGGTCTATGATGAACATCTTCATCAATGCCTTCCAATGCACAAAGTTATCACCACAGAACAGTGGAGGTCTATTAGCTGCCCTTTCCTGTGAGAATCCTCCATCACCTACATTACTCATTGTCACAAGATTGTAAGATTCTTAAACAGTGACCCAAGTTGTGATACCAATTGAAAGTTTGTAATGTAAGTACAATAGCAGGATCTAAATACTCTAGAGGGGGGGGGGGGTTGAATAGATTATGCTAACTTTTACTAAAAACAACTTTTTAAAACTTGAGTAAAGTATGCAGTTGATATCTCAAAGCTTTGAGAAAGATTTGAGAAACTAGAAATATTACTGCAGAACACAGAGGCTTCAAAGCTTTGAGATTTGGAAAACTCCAAGGCTTTGAAACTTCCTGTTTAGACAGTAATGAAAATATAAATGAAGTAAGCAACAAGAACACAAGGATTTTACAGAGTTCAGTCACAATTGGACCTAGTCTCTGCCTGAGAGATCTTATCCCTCCCGGATTCTACACAACTTCTTATTGATCACCCAGATTTAGCCCTAGATATCAAGCATAAGTGAGCTACCTTTTACCTATACAGCTTGTGGTTCCCAACCTATCTAGTTCCAGCTACAACCTGTTGAAACAATAAGAACCTCTTTGTTGTTCACTTGAACAACTAAAGTTTGTGAGGTTTAAGAACACAGAATGATAATACAAGTTTAGTACAAGTGTGAAGAACACAGAATAAAGATAAGCAGTAAAGCTTGGAAGTGTTCTTCAATCTGTGATGAGTGATCTTGCTTCTGCAGTGTCAATGGCCTGATGAAGCTGAAGATTTGAATGATCTGATCTCTCCTGTTTGTAGCACTTTTCAAACCTCACGATGATCAGTCTCAGTCTCTTTGTCTCTCTTCAAACTCAAAGCAGTGATCTCTATGAATAACAACCTGCAACAACCAGAGTGATTTTAGGAACTGAATACCTAAAAATCCTCTTCCCATATATGCTTCTCTAAACAGCTACGCTTGGATAGCTATTTGATTGGTTTATGGATGTTGGAACACCCAACAACCCTGTATATACTCAACAAACAAGATCAAACAATATCCAGACAAACAAGCATCAAGATCTGATTAACAATATGCCAACATTTCATGAGAAAAGCTGGGCTAGGTTTTGTCTGAAAATAAACTCAGCTAATACATCCAAACTGATGATTATATCATCAACACATTATAGAACAACTATTAATAGCCAATAATAGATCCATAACAAGTTATGAATCCCAAAGAGTTAGCCTGCAAACACATATTTGATCTGATGAACTTAGCAGTGAATAGTACTCAGTGAATCTCAAAGCTTAGAAGCTTTGTCTGCTAGTACATCAAAATGAACTTTGATTTTCAATCCAACTGCATATAATGTTAATCCATCCTAAACATGAATTATTAATGCCTGCATAATGTTATATGTAGAGTTGTATAACTCAGTTCATATAAAAATCAAAGACCTGCACAAAAACAGTTATTCATAGTATATATATACAAAAACAGTTATTCATAGTGTGTGTATATATATATATATATATATATATATATATATATATACTAGGTTCCACCCCGCGCGCGTTGCGCGCGGTGTGGCCTTGGCATGTTTGCTTGTCCGATGGGCGGAGATATACATTTGCTAACGCAGGATTCTTACGTACCACGTTTGGATGCATCACATTTGTATTACATTGTATAGTCACGAGATTAGAATAATGAGATAGTAGGCATAGAGTATTTCAGCATCATAGTGAGGTAGTACAGGAGTAGTAGACGAGCGTGTCATTGATGGCAACTTAAATTGGCTACATAGATATTGGTTGCGCCTGCCTTTGAATTGGGTGTTGTCTTTTTGGCAACATATATTGAGTACTATGTTTTACAATGATATAGTTCGGCAATCTTCCTTATTATCGGGCTGTAACCACATAATATATGGGTTGTGCAGTCAAACATGGGAAACTTCTAGCGGCTGATATAGTGCAGTGCTTTCAGATATTCAATGTTCGTGAGATAGGTATCGGGAATTTTCTTTGTGTTTTTAATTGATATCTATAATTATCTTATTTTGCTCTCTTATGAGCATCATGAGCTCTCTGAGCCTAACAAAATCATACTTATAACATGTTACCTTCCAATGTCAATGCTTGTTATCTTCTCCAACCACTCAACATCTATGTCCTTCTGGTTTGGGTTTCATCATTTACATGCATTGCTTGATTTAAATTGAAGATTTATTCAGTGGATTGAGTTGGGCTTGCAGTATCTTGTGCTTGATTCACCTGTCTTGCAGGTTGCATTTATTGGAGATGGGTTTGTGTGAATATGCATGTCAATCAGTTCAATGAGAGGACATGAACGGATGCTATGTATTAACAGTTCATGCACAATCTATTCCATTGTCAACGCCTATTACCTTCCCCAATGACTCACCATCTCTCTCCTTCTGCTTTAGGTTTCATCATTTAGATGCATTGCTTGATGTGCATCGAAGATTTCTTAAGTAGATTGAGTAGGGTTTGCAGTGTTTGGTGGTTGATTGACCTGTCCTGCAGATTACATTTACTGAAGATGTGTCTGTCTAAGTAATCATGTCAATCAGTTTAATTAAAGGACATGAAAACTTGCTATGGTCTTTTGACGTCCTTACTTACTTCTGGTATAAAAGCATAAGCAGTTGGCCTAAGTTACAACATACTGTAATTCAATGGACTCTGGTAAGGAAAATACCGATGACAAAGAGAGAAAGAGTGCTAAGATGAAGAGCAAGGAGAAGATGAGGAAAAGTAAAAAATATCAGAGTGAGGAAGAATTCACAAACGACGAATCTGAGTGGGAGAGTTGGGCTGAACACGGTTATGTGGTCGGGAAGGGATCGGAGACTACGGCGTACTCAGATGCGGAGGAAGAAGATGACTTCTGGGGAACTGATACGGCTTCCTCGTATCCGCTAAAGTTGAAGCATTCTGTCTCTCGTTCTTCCAGTTCAGGTAGAAAGAAGAAGGAAAAAGTCATAGCCGGAGGTAGCGAAGACTCGCAAATGAAGAAATCAATTCTTCCGCTGGATGCGACACCAGATAAGGGCAGCAAGAGAAAGAATACTAGAGAAGATGTTCAAGATTCATGCAAGAAGAAACCAAGATTATAGAGTGTCTAGGTTTTTTTTTTGTGCTATGTTATGGTGGATTGTAGTTTCATGTCACGTCTTATGAGTATTAATGTTGAGTTTGGTCATGTTTACTTTGTAATGGGGTTATGGATTGATGTCGTCTTGGTCTATATTTCGTGTATCAATGCAGAGTTTGCTTTCTTCATAATCTAATAATCGTTTAGAATGATGTATTATACTATGTTATTCATGTATTGATGCATATTGTGTCTGCTTGATCGAACGAGTAATATTTTTTTGGTGTGAGATGTGTGGATAACATCGTCTTTGTGCATCGTCTTTGCTTGTTGCGTATTGATGTTTTCTTAAGTTAAGTATGCTTGGCAGTAGATGATGCTTGATTGACTTGTATTGCAGATTGCATTCATTGGAGATGTGTGTGGTTAAATATGCATGTCAATCAGTTTAATGTAATCATGACATGAACAGATGCTATATATTACCAGTTCATGCACAACCCAGTGCATTGTCAATGCCTATTATTTCCCCTAATCAGTTATTATATCTCTGCATCTGCTTTAGGTTTCATAATGTAAATGCATTGATTGTTGTGTATTGAATCTTGTATTGCAGATTTCATTAATTGAAGAGGTGTCTGTCTGAGTAATGATGTTAAGCTGTTTAATCAAAGGTCATGATCACTTGATATGGTCTTTTGTTATGTTATGGTGAATTGTAGTATGCCTCATGAGCTGTAATGTTGAGCTTGGTAATGTTTGCTTTGTAATGGAGTTATGAACTAATGTTATCGTAGTCTATATTTTGCGAATCAATACAGCTTTTGTTTTTTTCATGACTTAATACTCGTTCAGAATGATGTATTAGATTATGTTATTCATAGATTGGCACAGATATTATATTTGGCAAACAATGAGAGACGAAGGAACGAATTGACATTGTATGTGTGGCAATAAAATGAAACACAGTAATTCAGCTGTTTTCTTTAATAGGCATACATTGGATAATTTTTGGAAGCAACCATCTGCATAGGATGAAAGCGTAGCGGTGTTCGCTGAATGTAGGAAACTTGATATTTAAGATACAGATTGATACTCATTATTTGTACCGAAGACTTATCTATATACATGCACCAACTCTCTATATAAACCACCCTCCACGTATTATTTTCTATCAACTCTCTCTGAAGTGTAGCAGCACCAAGAACAAGAACACGATTAGCTATTTTCAACACAATCATGGCGCCGCTGAGGTCATCCGTAAGAAGAAGGAACACAAAGGACAGCAATTCCTCCACCATCAACTCACTCCCGAAAGAGTTAATCACAGAAATCTTGGTGATTTTGGGATCTTGTTCGTCTGATGATTTGTTCACCGCAAAGAAAAGGTAATATCCTATGTTCTTATCTTTCTCTATCTCCTCTGTTTCGTTTAATATTCATAATCTTCAAAGCTCAATCTGAATATCAATAGGAATAGTATTAGAATAAGAAGAATTTTATCAAATCATACCGATAGAGTTGGAGAGTTTTCTATTTTCACTTACCATGTTTCTGTACATGACCCAGTGTGGTTTTTTGTCTATATAAAAGCTTTGACACGGACATGGGCGCATTTAGAATTTGGCCGAGTGAGTACAAGAAAAATTTCAAGTTTAATGACGGATCTTTTGATAAATTTTGAAGTATTTAATAGCTAAAATGACGAATTGATAGATTGGTGAAGTGAACATATAATACGAGTGGGGGCTAATGCAATTATATTAATAGAATGTAGGCTAAATGTTGTGAATATTAAAACTTTGAGTTGGGGCTAATATAATTAAATAAATAAATATAGGGTAAAAATTGCAACTTTCAAAATTCGGGTGGGGGTTGGTCTCCATATAAGAGTGCCACTGGACATAGAGATTGAAGACAGAGATTATGTCTATGTTCTTACATTTTAATAAACACGATAAACCAATTTATGATCCGCTGTCTTCCTAGCCCTCAATTTCGAGCAATGAAGTAGTGTCTGTTGAGCAAAAGCTCATTTTTTAGGTGTTGGTGGTGGGAGCAGTAGGAGGCGATCACCAGTTTCAGAACATATGTATTTTGATTTCTGTATGTCCTCTTGTTTAGTCTATTTCAAACAATAACCCCTAATTAATGGAAACACATTAGATGATGAGGGATTAATCTGAAAACTTTATCATATTATAGGGGGTAAAGGACACTTTCACCCCCTCAACTTTGATGCAAAGACACTTTCACCCCTTTCCAGTTTGATGATTATCTGCAATTTTTTGCAACATGTCGCAGTTTGAAGATGTTCAATGAAGCATCTAACTATAATTGCGTATACGAGAAGGTGTCACTTAAGAAGTTCCCTGTCGTTCCATGGCGGTCGAGTCAGCAGTGGATTTGGGGATTCTCGCGTTTTATGAAGAGATGCAATGACAGTGGGAACCCAGAAGCTCTCTTTAGGCAAGGAATGGTAAGCGGCAGTTCTATTGATTTATCATAACGCGGAGCAAGAAGAAAAGCTAAGTTAATCGTTGTGAAGTGACATAAACTGACGTACCTTTTTTTTTTCTTTTTTTAATTTTAGATTGATTACTTCAGTTTGTGCCGATATAGTGATGGCTTAGACGCCTTACAAAAAGCAGCAGAAGCTGGACTTGGAGAAGCACGTTATATAATTGTCATAATTTTGGTGTTGAGTGGAGACAAATACCGTGAGAAGCGAATCGAGTTGTTCCGTGGAATGACAAAATACAAGGAGATAGAGACAAAATTGGAGGAGTACCGGCAAAAGGTTAAGTCAATTTTAAGGAGCATCTGGATTAAAAATCCAATCATACAGATGGAGAAACAACGTTGCTGTGCATCGCAACCCCAACACAGGTGGAGATCAGGATGGGCGCGCAACGAAGACAATATATTGTGTGATGCTTGTAGATGTGATAGGGAAGTGGACTTTATTTATGAGATATTTCCTCATAACTAAAATGTTTAAAAAAAAAATTTCCCAATAACAATATCGATGATCCCAAAAATTGTAACTTAATACAAAAATTGCAAATAATTAGCAGATACACAAGTATGGATTTGGGATCTCTTTCCTAAAGGGCTCTGAAAACTAAATTCAGGGTTAATTGTATTTTATTCATCTTGCGGGTAGTGGTGTGTTGCAAAACACCTCATCTAATTTCAATGATATATTTGTAGGATGACGTGTGCATCGGACGATTTACAATGCCACAAAAAGAATTTAAGCGAATATAACTTGTAAAAACACTCCAGTGCGATCTACTTGCACTTAGAAGCATAAGTGATTAATGTGTTATGATGCCCAGCCAGAATTTCTCCCTGTAATAGTATACGTTCAGTTGTTGTTCATACTGTCACAAGAGCGTGGTTTAATACAATTTCAATAGCTATCCGAACTATTGTTGCATTTATGATTTGAGTTTAATCTTGTAGATGGCCGTATACATCGCCATTAAAATCAGGGATTGGATTTTTATTCGTCCTAGCATGTGTTTTATATTAATTCGCTATTGTACCGCATAATTGACTTTGCAATTAAAGATAAAATGTGTAACAAATGTAGTGGGGACATCATATTATGCAGACCGAACTACAATATTACGTGGACATTCACTGATAACAGAGCGTTGATTACAATAACATAAAAGACGATAATGGCATATTTTCTTAATTAGTTCGTCGATGGGGCTATGTTTTATGTGTAAGCGTGCATCAAGCTTCAACTACATAGCATACGGTCCAACCATTCATTGGAAATACATTTCCATTGGTGCACCGGGAAAGGAGGAAGTAAAATCTTCTTGCGCCGCTGTTCGTGTTCACGGATTCAAGCACGCTTTGTTGTTCCTTGAAACAATCACAGTGCCGAATATAATAAGCTATTTGGGTATGGGGTATAATTTTAAATCGAGAAATTTTGTTTCATACCTCAGCCGACATTGATGACATGGTTGTTGCATTTATCCCCAACACAGTGTCTACTGACTGTCCGAAGATGCGTAACTGGAGTTCAGCACTACCATCATGAAGTTGCACAGTTATACGTCCCCTGGGGAGAAACAAGCAAAAAAACAACATTTGGCAGTTAGATTTCGCGTCCTCTTTGAAAAAAGGTGTTAAATTGATGTTGTGTAAAATTAGGTCGATAAAGTCTACAGCGTAATGCTTGTTAGTGTCATTACGTACCACGGTATAGCATCACAATCATTATTTTGACAAGCAGAGCATTGGAATCTGTTGTTTGGATAACGATTTGCAACACGATTGCACAACTTGCATGCGTAATACCATGCTTGCTGATTTGTTGGTAAAGCATGAACGGTGGCTTGTACCCAAATCTCGCGTATTGTAGCCTGCAGTTACTCATAAAAAGCATACAATCTAAAGTGAAACTGTTGGGAAAGCTGCATTACTAAGCTGGCAGTGATTGTTCATTACTGAAGTAAATTCTCACCGGTAGTGTTGGCAGATCGACTATTGCACAGAGTGTCATTTCTTGTTTGTATGTTTGAAGACGATACAAACTTTGAGGCTTGGATGAATTGTTCTTTGCGAGGTGCAAACAAAGCTTATGGGACAAAGCAATGGTCCTTGGTTGTTGTGCATTATGAGGTAGTTGATCTGTATGTTAGTATTTATAGTAACATTTGTTGCAAGGGTTGGTGGGTACCTGAGCTATATGTAATATAGTTATATAATGTCCTGTGCTAAATGCTTTTTCTTTGCTGTTTTTGTTTGTGTTCTCTTTTTTTTTATAATTATTAGATATTTGTTTCGCATTCAGACTAAGACATGCTGTAACACTGAAATCACCTGGTGTGGGTGGTAATGTCATATGTAAATAATTTGCATACGATGGCACGCATTACAAGAATACCAGCAACCTACTTATTTATCCATATACATAACTAAGTGACATATTCTTCACAGCATGGTACGATGCATTTTTTTCAGATAAATATCATTTAGGAAAATTATGAGTAATAAAGCCGAATTGGTAGTTGGCTAAACCAGTGGAATGTGATGTGGCAAACGTACAAGATGCGTAACGATGATAATTAATTAGTGGATAACCAATCCATTTTATTGATAGAACGATATTAGTTGTAACCACTGATGGTTATTCATTGCCACTATATGTTGAATAACACATCGATCATTGGAAAGTTGGGGAAGCATCTGGGGTTATGTTTTGTTTGTCAATGCAATATTGATATGTGATGATTCCATGTTTGGTTTGAACGATTTATCATACCTTGCTAACTATACCTTGTATTGATTCTAGGCAGAGGTTGTAGTGTATGGTTTCGGTGTTTTTCGTGTTACTGTTGTTATATAATTCGGAGGAAGCATTCTTGTATATGCATTGTGTCAGGATATTATTTGATCAAAAAACATGCCGGCAATACTCTCCAGAAGTGCATGTGAAACTCCCTCTGATGATGCACGCAACGAATGAAGAATGCAAATGTAACATCAAGATTGATGTACATCTCTGACTTTGTTTGCGTTTATCGCATCGAACGAAGGACACGAGCCCAATACATGATTTGCGTCTTGTGGAGTTTGTATTATCAAACGGGGATGGCAGCTTATGCAAGAACGACAAAACCATATCAAACCTACTGCAATCAATGGTTGTGCCTTTTGTATATGTGAGAACATTGATTATCATTTCCACTGGATATGCATACCCTAATTTTGAATTTGATTGCTTCAAGTCTGAGTACATCGTGGACCTAGCTGGCTTGACATGAAGGATTGCCTATTGTGATATCTGGAATGAAATTTTACTTGTCAGACGCTTTCATAACCCACACGTCTACACAAGTTTTGATTAGTTATCCTGTGAAATTCTTACGAATATTAGATCCATCTGCCAACACAATTTGGACGTCTGCTTGTCGGATGAGCGGAGAAATGTGGTTGTTATTGCCGGTCACTGTAAATAGTCTTAAGATATGTAGGTATATTACATTTAGAGTAATCAGATTCATAGCTGATAGTAGCTTCTCCATAACATGAATAGTTTAAAAGTTGTGAATATTACATTCGAACAGCAAGAAGATAAACACTCGATATTGCAGCATTGCAGCAAGGAAAGTACATTGGCAGTCAACATGCATGGCATCAATAAAAGCTTGTACTATATTTGCCTTCAGCAATGGTTCTTATAAGTGTTTAGTCTGCTTTTTGAACCCGGCGAACGACCCACCTCGTTAATCTTGGGTTTTTGTTTTGTGTGCATCTGAGTATGCGGACGTAGAATTTCTGTGATGTTCCTCTTGCATTTGCGGCTAGTAGGAGATTCTGTTGTTCCTGAATATGAAATTGTGGTTGGTGTTGTTATCGAGTGTATACATTGCCTATTTTAAAAGATAAGAATACCTGTTCAGACATTGTTGACATTGTGACAAGGGTGTTGTCTAAGACAGTTTCAACAGGTAGCCCAAATATTGTGGCATCCATTATCCCAGTGTCATCCTGTAGCTCAACATAGAGGCGGCCGCTGTATCGAAGGTTTGTGTGGTTGTTAGTTTGCATATATTTCATGTCAAGAACAAATGTAGTATAGAGTAGAAGAATTGTTGCATATATTGTACGCTGAATAGTTATCTAACCATATGATTGCATCCTGGGTAGAATTGCCGCATTTATTGCAGATCTGTCCCAAGCACTCATTTTTGCAATTTCGGCATGCTTTGAACCATGGCTGCTGGGTTGTTGGTATTGCAGTCATTGATACCTTAATCCATGATTCTCTGTATAAGGGCTGTCATGTATAATTAATTAGGCGTTAGCTTTTTGCAATTGTTATGCTGTGGACAAGATAACTAAATGGAGGAAACAACTCACCAAAGTAGCCCTAACTGCTGATATGTTGCTGACTTCCATTGAAAGCCGTCGCACCAATGCTCTATGTTGATAACAATATAGATTCTGGAGGTACTGCTTATATAGCATGCTTGCTCTACTTAGTTAGTTGAACTATGGTGCACGGGATAGAATGGCACGCATTACTATGTGTTGCATACACCGAGGCCGCCGCATATCGATGAAATGAAACATGCTCAGCAAAGTTGGGATGAAATGATATACAAATGTTAATTACGATGATGTTGGTTATAGTGTCAACATGATTTAGTTATATATGCATGTTCTTATCCTCTTGTTCAGCATAATGGTAGGCATACAATTACATAGTCGATATAGTTGGGATTGGGTTATAGCTGAAGTAGATATGGAAAATAAGTAATCCTTGTCTGTCTATGCTGTTGTGCTTTCAGTCAATTATAGGAGTCTGTACACTATGCAATATCAACAATAATGGCAAAGTAGAAAATATAACAAAATTTTATTCAATGCAACAAAGCCACACGGAAACATGGTACTGCACCACATATCGTACAACAAAGGGAAATGAAATATAACAAAGTACGTGACGAGAGAAATTTATGTCGATACATATTCATGACTGGATCTTATTCACTATTATTGCCATTGCGTCGTCACGTTCATGCAATCTTAACATGGCGGACCACCCACCTAAATAGGCTGCGATTGGTTTGGTGTACGCCCTTTACAACACGCACATAGAAAGGTGTTGATGCATTGTTTGTGTTGGCATTGATGATGAGAGACTGGCATTCCTGGTGTTACATTATAACATTGAAGTGAGGCACAAATTTCATTGTAAATATGTTATGGATGTGGTATAATGTAGTTATATGATGAATTATTTGTAAGTACTATATTGACACCTCTAGCGTCATTCGGGCCAAGGTTGCAGCTGTTGTGTTAAGCACAGTTTCCCCAGCTTGCCCAAACAGCGTAACATTCACTATACCGGTGTCATCTTTGAGCTCAACCATGAGACGGCATCTGTATCGAAATAAATATTTGTATGTAAAATATTGATATAAACATCTTGTAATGTGAATTTGCATGTGTTATAGCTGGTTGACCTGGGAGTAGTATTAGATTGGGAGTTGCGGCAAGTATGACAGTTTGAATGAATACACTCTTGCTGGCACATATCACATGCATTGAACCATCCCTGCTGTGTGGTTGGGATGATACGAATGCAGACTCTTATCCAAGCTTCATTGTATGCTTCCTGAGAAAAAATGTGGCAGTGATTCAATTTAATATCGCATTGTTGTGTAGTAAGAGCTTACATGACCTGACATTGGAAAGTAATATGACAACAGTATTGTGTGAAGTAATGATACCAATGCCGACTGAAGTTCTGCAATCGTGGATGGTGTCATGATGTTCGGTCTGGCGATTGAATGTTGGTGGTGCAATTGTTGGAACATAAGATGCGTTTAATGGTACTGGATGCATGTCTCGTTTGGGCAGCTAATGGTTTATATAGTGCATAACTGGTAAGTGGTAAATTGTTTAGGAAGTATATTAAGAATACGATGTGGGGTAATGTGCTCTATTAGCAAAAAATCATGTGTACTGTTAGCTGGGATTCAAAGATTGCTTCGTATCCATGCCGATACCTAGAAATTAGTGAAGGAGGCGTATTTCTGTACATATTCAATCGTGTTGTGTAATTTGCTACTTGTCAATTTACTAACAACAGGATAGTACTGTATTACACTGATAGATACTGTAGCATCATCAATGTTATGGTTCGTGAAATGACCGCGATGTAGTTTTACAGATGGTTAAAGTTGTTATGGTATTGTTTGTGCCAAGTGTGTGGGTGCAATACTGTTGTATGCCAAGTGTTTGGGTTGCATGGTAGATAGGCATATGTTGAGAATGCATGTGAACAAGCTAGCCGATAAAGCATTCAGAGTGTTTCATCATCACTGCACTGCAATTGTCAGTTTTGCATAGATAACTTATCCATTTGTTGGCACACATTTCTATTTCATGGGGAAACTAACAATGAGATGGGTTTGGTATAATTGATCAGTTGTTAGTAGCTCAAATGTATCAGTATGTTATACTGAGCTTGCCTTTTAGATGGTTTTAAGAGTCAAGCTTATCACAAGTTGTGTGTGTGATCTGAATTCGCAGGGCTATGAAGTGTTGCCACAATACTGTTATGTGTCAGCTGTCCAAGTTGCATGTTGGATGTAAATTTCCTAAGCCTGCATGTGGTGTCGGTATGCTTCTAAAGTTGAATAGCAACTTTTGATGTTTGTGATGAAAGTGCCAGTCTCAGCATGTTTCATTCGTTAACTGACTGGCACGCATACCTAGTCTAGTTGGGAAGATAGCCATTGTGTGAGAAAAGATTTTGATTCGGTGAAAACCAATCAAGGAAAAGATAATTGGTATATTACATATAACATGTGTGATATTGTGATAATACGTTATACACATATGTTGTGTAGCTGTTCAAAGCTAGGATTAATCTATTGATATGAATGAATGCACAAATTGTGTGCCAGATATATGACCACTGCGTTAGCTTATTGTTCGCGGTAATGGTTGTCGTAGCTTACAAATCCCACTACACAAATTCAATTCTTCTCCCAGTCAACTATACACATAAGGGATGTATGTGGTACTTGCATTTTCACAATTACAATTATAGGACCAAGTTATCAAGTTTTCCATGAAAATGTATGTATACGATTGTATGGGTAGGGTAATAAGCTATTTTTTGGGTGGTGCTGGAGCATTACATGACACGTGAAGAGGCTAAACAACAACCCACATACGTAAAAGTTAAAGAAGTTGGTTGTTTGATCAACATCGAAATTAAAGTGATATATTGCTAAAAAAAGAAGAAAAAAAACCCTTAAAATTGGGTATATGTACGGAGGACATTATCAATGTAATGCATTCAGTGCACAAGTAACACAGTAATCGAAGAATATTAGATGAAGCATGTAATGATACGAATTGTTAATTACATGATTCAGACCAACGAGTATACAACTGGTCCGCAAGTATTAAGTTGCATACTATTTCAGGAACATCATATAATATATTTAACGCACAGTAGTAGGGACCAGTCTGGGAAGCAGTAAAGCGGATACTGTTGAATCGTATGTCGATTTCGATAAGATAGCAAATAATGCGGTACAGTTTTTTATAAAAAGCCAGTATGAATCTCGATTGTAATAGTTAGTGGAATGTGATCTAGGAAAAGAAGCATCGTGCGAATATTCACATATCTTTTGAATTTGTTTAGACTGATCATGTTTAGAAATTATTGGAGCTACGTGCTTGCAAGGCTATATAGACTTATGTGCTAATACCCTGTCTTACCTATATAGGTTAATAATAAGGTTATGCATTTGGTCAATTTGATGTTTTAAGCATAGAGGACCTTATCGCTTGATTATACATGCGGCTGTAACAATATAAATAAGCAACATCAGAATCAGTAATTTCGAAATGCCAAACAACCACACGCTGAACATTTATTCAAGATATGATACAAATAGCTGGAATTATGCAGCTAATCCGTATCACTGGGTGACATATAACGACTACACGCTTCTAACTTGTCTTCTTTAATCAAATCCTGTATAATTTCTGGGGCTTCATATAGAATTTTGCATTCATCTAATTGTTGTGCTCCCATACTTGCAAGCTGTTTGGCGACGCAATTTTCTAAGTAGTCGATATGATTTAGGGCTATGTGCATGTCTCGCAGCAGAATATGCCCCTGGTTGATTTGATTTCTCATACCTGCAAGAAAATCTCTGACAAAATGGAATATCTTTATTGCTTTGTAGCATGAAGTCTGTATTTCTATGTTACTCCAGTTTTTATCACAAGCTAAGTGAATGCCGTGATAGATAGCCCAAAGTTCACTCTCGAGTTTATTTGTTGCGTCTAATTTTCCTATGAAACCAAGCAACCAGTTATCTTCATTGTCTCGGCAAACTGCACCGATACCACCACTGCTTGTTGCAGAAGCTGCAAAGCCATACACACTTATTCTGGCAATCCCTGTATCAACCATATATTATGCACAGAATTACACCATAAATCATAAAACACATGCACATTTATGTTGTCGGTGATTAACATGATTGAATGTATTAGTACTTACTTTGCAAGTTAGGCACGCTCCTAGGAGGGATTTCACCCTGGAAAGTTGTTGCACTGAGTAAAGTTCGGGATGTAGCAGATGAGTCTGAGGACTCCTCCTTTGGAGATGACATCAAAGGCAGCGATTGTTAATTTTCCCAGTTTTGTCTAGCCGGTTGTTGTGGTGGTGCAACGTTGGGTTGTATGGAGAGGGACATAGATGTAGTTTTATAGCTGACAAATTATGGCACGCATTTCGATAGTAGCACCTGGATATGTTGCCGTGTCTTCTGGTGCTCACGTATTCTGATCACGTGTATAAATTTGGATGCGTGTAATTGTGTCTACATTTATATACATGATTTGGATATGAATGAAGTGGCATTGGAGTACATTTCATCGCATTTGTAACTATAAATGTATGGCAGTTAATATTTCAGTTGGTAACAGTATCAACACAGTTGAACAAAAGGCAACTTCATCTAATGTGCGTAAGATGCCGTAATTGCAAAACTACACCCCATTTACGATACGTATTGGTATACGCGTACGTGATCGGCTACATGAGATGTCACAAATGCTGTTCAAGATAACGCTGTGTGCCAATTGAAGTTGATTACCAAGCTGAAGAGTAATAAAGCGAATTAGTGACTATATAGTGTCAATGTATGTATTTTTTTTTATGTTTCCCTCTTTTTTTTTTTAATGCTCCATTTTTTTTATCTTATTTTTTTTTCTTTACCTTTTTTTTTTTTTTTACAGGTGTTTATTTAGTTTGACATGTTATTAGCGTCCAGCTGCACCAGGAAGAGAATTATATCGCGTGGCATACAACAGTCGGTCGATACAACTTCATATAGGATCAAGCAACGATGAATGCCAAGAACAACAACAAGACAGCAGTTTTGAGGAGGTTAGCAAAGAAACTGATACAGAAGAAGAAAATGCAAGTGCGATGAAGGATATTTTCGAGGAAGAAAGTACTTGTTAAAGTGACTGCATTCTGGTTAAGGTTCGGTGTCAACATTATACTCTGACGAGAGCAAAGATGACGATGGCTGGGGGTTTTTTATATTATGATTCTTTGAATTGGTAATGGTTTTACAAATGATTATAGAAAGTAACAATATCAATTTGGACTGTATCGTTTGCGGACAGTGTCAGCACCGAGTATTAATCGATCAGAGCTTTATTATTTTTTTTATTTTTTTTTTTAATTTTTATTTGATATACAAACGAGAAATATACAGAGACACTGTATTTTGAAACTGATGCAGCTATCTTTGATACATTACACAAAACCGTGTAACTCTTTAATGCAACCTATGGTGGGAAATTGTATCTATATACATGGAACAATAAATACAACATTGAAAAAGACATCTATGCAATGCATACAGTGTGTGGAGATTAAAACAGTCAGTGGGCTCTTCATCTTCCATTATAAAGCTGTTGCTATAAAAACATTCCTAAAACTTTCAAAAAGATTATATCAGAATAGCTATGGACAAGAAAGAGGACGGTGCAAGAAAGTCTCCAGAAACTGCAGAAAAGAAATCAAGCAGCAAGAGGAAGCGACACAATGAAGTCAAAAAGCGGAAGAAGCCGAAGTATACTGTAAGCACGGAAAGTAGTGAAAGTAATAATGAAGTTGATTCGGAAACATGGCATCAGCATGATTATGTTGTTGGCAAAGGATCTGAGACTACAGTTTACTCAGGAAACGAAGACGAAGACGAGGCATGCGACAGTGATACGGCAAGATCGTACGAAAGGAATAGGAAAGCTATTTTAGCTATGTTTCGCCGACAGAGGGAGGCAGGACGTAAAGAAAGAGCAGAGCGACAGGAACGATTGAAAATGAAAGCCGACGATGTTAATGAAAAAATCTCAAAGAAAAAGCGTAGAAAATAAATTAATTATTATATTTTATTTGTAATATGTCGTATAATTTATGTTACAAATCTATTACTTGGGCATGGATGGCTATTGTAAATTTTGAAGTTCATATCAAGGATGTTTGCTTTGGTTAGTTTCATTATGGAAAGTTATTGGTGGTCGTTGCATAATAATATACCACGAAAATGCACAAAATAGGAATTACATGAGAAAAAATATGAGCAAGAGTACTGCTGTTGTATATTACGAAAAGTATATTTCATGTAACTGTTTATTTTCTCCTATAATATGGAATGGATGTTATTACAGAAATGATATGAACATAGACGCACAGTATTAAGACTGTGATTGTATTCCCTTTGAACATCTACTATACAAAAGCATATCTTATGTACTTTAGAGTACAATAAATAGTAGATTACCGATAATTTCATTGTGCATTAGCAATTGAACGATAGAGAAGTACATAATATTTAATCAGATACGTAGATGTCGTTAAATACTATGTATAAATATCACAATGCGTACACAATTACAATAGCATAAAATTGACCACAATTAAACAAACAACTGACCAGACTATATATATCGGGGAAATTTCGGTGTGGTGAAGTTACCACCGGAGCACCACTCATCAAAAAATACACCTCAGCAGTAATTGAGGTTTCATATATGATCAACACCAAGTTTTACCAAATCAGATGATGTGTACGACACAGGTATGAAACATCTGTTCACAAAAGCCTAGTAAAACAGGCAACTGTTAGCTTTGCTCTGATTACATTAGCAATACAGTTCTGCAGAAGGGGGATAAACGAGAAATAACATAACAAAAAGCATACACAAATACCACAGATGATTGCTACGCATGACAAATTACTGGCGGTAGACTGTTGCCCGAAACATTGGAATACTGGGATCAACCAATTCAATCACGCATGCATCATTAAGCGCTAGCTGAGAATGCAGCACGTATTTAAACCAAGCAAGACGACGGTGGAAAGGATTTCCTGCGTGCGTGAAACCACATGTTGTTTCCCATCTCATGTAGCCATTATCCGATGTTTCTAGCCACACTTTGTTCGGGGTGCCAGTCAAGTATTCTCGTACAAAATATGTAGGAATGTTCTGCAAAATTTAAAATAACCTGTTGATATCATGCATCAATGCAAATGTCCCAAGGAATTAGAAATTAAGTACTTACAACTCCGCCCTTTCTCGTAGTGTAAGAATGAATGATGCGGAATGCAAAGAATGGCACTTCAGTGTTGTGAGCTTGCGCACGAGCGAGAGCATGATTTTCTTGTGGACCCATTCGAAAGACAGAAGAATTGAGCCCGTAGTTGATTTCCACAGCAGATTCATCCATGATACGGACCTTGAAATTCAAATTGCCCTCATATTTGAACATAAGTACAGCCTTAGGAGGGATGCGATAAGCACTGGCAAATTGAAGCCATCCCATGCCAAAGTAATGCTCATTATCTACTTGATCTATGCAGATATTCCACGATGCCCCGTTGGGCACATGTAGGCAAACAATGGGTGCAATGCTGTCGTAGTGACGAGCAACATACTTTGGAGGGATTCGCTGCACAAGGAAAATGGTTATCCAACAGAGGTAGCTAATCAATAAATTGTAATTAAGGAGAACATATACACAAATTGCCCGACATAGTTACCAGGGTGGTATCTTTCTTGTTAAATGGATCGTAAAGCTTGAAGAAGCGAGGTGCTATTTCTTTAATGCCTGCAGTAGCGCTGCTTTCCTGCTTAACAATACTGTGGTAAGTGATTTCGGTGCACGTTGGATCCATTATCCTTATATCATAGCTCAGATTCGCTCTAAATTTGAAAACAAAATATCCCAAACTGATTGAGTTGAATTTGACCACAGTTTTCCACCAATTGCCAAGATACAGTTCATTGTTGCCTGCAAGAATCGTCGTGCCAAAGATTGCGCCGGAGGGAGTTCGTAGCTGGACAATCTTTCCAACATCTTTCCTGTATACATCAACAAAGATACGGGGCAAGGACTGCAAGCGGAACAACGGTTGATTAGATTGCATGCTTGAAATAATATTGTTAAGTTCCTTGTATGCAGACCATGTACTTAATAACTATTTTCGAACATAGGCATATACTGGTATTAGAAGCTTTATATATAAGCTTACCAGTCTGTCATTTTCTGGATCACTGGATACGATAACTTTGAAGAAATTCATACTGATTCCAATGCTGAGGCCTTAGCTGCTAATGTTTGATTATAGAATGTAGGCTGTGTATACAAATGGCAACCACATCAGTTCTTTAATAAGTTCATATTGAATTACACACACACACACAAACGCACACTACAGTGACAAACCGGAAATATCATAACATAGTTATGCATTCTCACAGTGACACAAACATAATGCGGTTCAAAGTACCCAAGAACTAATGTTTTATATATTTATTCATTTACACAATTCAAATCTTCGGCATCTTGAGCATGCATACTTTGATGAAATAATACATACAGGCAAAAGTACAGAAACAATATCGAAGGGGGAAAAACAGATTGTCACTATGGGCTCGCAATTGCAAACACTACAGATTGAAAATGTTGAATACAATAACACAAACAAGTGATAGCTGATTTCAATGAGTTGGGTACATATATATAAGCAGGTATTCTTATGAACTTGTGCAAATCCTTTTTTTTTTCATGTGATATTACAGTTTGGAAGGAAAACCCTAAACGAAACGTACCTGAAGCAGGTGAATCTTGGCGGCGATACCTAGACTTGCAATATGAAGGGTTGGGTGGGAGGAGCAGTGGGTGGTCATGAATACCCAACGAAGTTTTGCGCGATTAATTTATTATGCTCGACTAAAATTGCAGTGCAGGCCCTCCTATGTGTAGATATTTAATATTATGCATATGATTGGCCAAGTTTAATCGAGAACTAACACATAATAGTTATTTGCTGGGAACTAATTGAGTCTTCGTTTAAGAAATTAATATATGTGCATCGGCGTTTAAAAATTATACGAAAGATTATTACGTATAAATTGGAGTTTACTCTTGCATTGTACTAAGGTTGCAATCTTACTAATAACTGATCTTATTAAGATTTTGTATTCATCAAAGTTTAAATTGCTATGTCATCTATCACACCGGCTTGATTTGTGCGTAGATAAATTGAACTAACTGCTAATTGCATCAAAACAATGTGTACATAATAAGTTTCGTATAGATGTCTATAAAAGACGTCTATTTTACAATGACACAACAATAATCAGACACTAAGTCGAATAATATATGCAAATACATGAATCATAGAAAATTACTGACGTCAAACAACATTGGATTGCCAGCAAACAATGTGAAGCTGGATATCTTAAAGAGATGGATGTGCAATGAATAAATATTAGAGGTGGCGTAGGAAAATATATGAAGGAAGAGCACCGATACAAAACAAACAAAACATTATATGTTATGTTACACATATGTTGTCCCAAAAGTGTACCCAAAAAAATACCCAGGTCTCTGCTATGATCGGAGACATTACTTTACCCTTCCATTACAACAGAACAGCAAACTATATAGTATGGCATCTTCATATGCACAAAATGACTGCCATGTTTTGCTCTGAAACTGCACAAAAAAATATTAGCAAAAGGCATAAAAATAACAACTGTGTAAGCACAAGTTGTTAATTTTATGCACTGCTGTCTCCAGGATGCACTGCTAAGTGCAGTCCTTATATCTACATACATATCTGATCACATAGTTTTACAGGCCTTCATCACAGAGTTAATTTTATGCAATCTCAACTTGGCGAACACTCCACTTGTTAAGCCAGCGTGGATTCTTGCTGCTGGATGGAGCCAGGCGGAAATAGAATCGTTTGTCTACTGCTGCATCATTCGCCTTGGACAACACATCGCTCTGTTCCTGCATGCCAATATAAGACGACTATATTAATTAACATCCCATGGAATCAGCCGCATCTCAACTCAAAATTGCGATATATGGGCGTAGTTAGCTTACATCTGGAGTCATTGCAGACAGGATAACCGCACTCTTATTTAGCACTGTTTCAACAGCATGTCCAAATATAGCAACATCAAGTTCACCACTGCCATCACCAATTCGAACTCCGAGGCGCCCCCTGCACGATATAAATTTGTTTACATCACAATTAGAAATCATATACTTACATGAGAAAGACACCGTTGCTCACAAATGGACTGTATGTATACAACCATAGATGACATGAGTTATTGAATTGGTAAACATTAACTTCGAAAAAATTATGTGAGATGGAACGCGGCATACCATGGTGCAGAAATGCAATCATTTTTTTCACAGCCTGGGCAAGCAAATACTTCGCCTAGCACGTGGTTAGTAGCCCGGTTGCACTTGTTGCATGCGGTATACCACGGCCGCTGACTACATGGTGCTACAACAACAGACACTCTCACCCAGACTTCATCAAAACCAGCCTGCTGCAATGCAAAATAACATTAATTCAATCGGGAATATCATAGATAAACTTGTTCGCGATTACAATGCTAGACAGGACAAGTTACCGGACTACTTGGTAAGTCTGCAATCCTCACAAGTTTGAACTCAGATGTAGAAGTATTGGCAACTTTCTTTTTCAGTAACATCTCAGGGTCACTGATAGCATCAATTTTCTCGTAGTTAGCATCGCGCCTGCAATATCTTTAGATTGTTAACATAAACTACCAGACGACAACCTATGCACTACATATAGGTAGACAATGAAGGCAGTTTACCAATCCAACAATTCATCAACCCGTGCATCAGGAACGTCAGTCAAGAACATTGTAGACATAGTAGTTTTCAAGGAGAATCCTGGGAGACACAGGCAAAACCATTTATGAACATAACAGTAGGTACAAACATAACATATCATACGTCAACATTTCAGCAAAAGATAGCATGTTGATACCGGAGTATTTCGATGCCACAACATTAGTGACGATGACCACCGGCTGGGACTTTGCTAACTTGGCCAGTTTTTCTGCATCAGTGGTTGCTATCTCATCCCAAGCTGAAAGGCACACTGGACTCAAACTGTTTGGCAAGGCAAATGAAGTTAGAGAAAACAGCAAATAGATAGAGTGGATAAGATTCAGTAAGGGGAAGGGAAAAGACACCACATGATATCATCGATTAAATAACAATTTTCAGCATCATAAATAACTAAAGACATCTTACATATATATAACATGTATATTTCATATCTGCATTCCATACCAGTATAAACAAAACAAAATTGATGAATCAAAGGAACATACAAGTCTTATACATGCTCATATTAATTTATCAGGCAAATCAAGAATATCTTTATTGCATACACTGATGGTTCATTGCTCACAAGTCACATTGTACAAGCTTAATGTTGATCTGGTATGCGTTCGTTCTTCTATTACTTTACAGAGCATAACAAAGCAATATTTGCAGTGTAGGATACAATATTTAATTATACTATTGATTTAAGAACTTCCACTGCCTATAATGTGATCATACTTAACTAACAAGAATAGGCGCAGAGCAGTATATTAGAAGTAAGCAAGGCACATCCAAGAACTTACGTATCGTCGACAACAACTATATCTCGAACCTTTGAACGAGCACTCGAATCCTTCCATGGCACTGTTTTCGGCGACATGACAGCTATGATTATCACTGCAACATCTGCACATGGATACATATATTGTGAGTATGTAAATTTTGATGGAACGAAAAAAGATAGCCACGGCAAGCACAGCAATAACAAGCACAACTAAATAAGAGCAACGCATAAACAACACAGCAAGCGATGCAGTGCTAAAATATTGGGGGAAATTACCAAATTTGTCAGGTTTCCCGATGAGGTCGCGGGCGTCAGTCAGATTCTTGAAATTGAACGTAATAGCTCCCCTTTCATCTGCAGCATCTTCAACTGGTACAATTTTCATCTGAGGATCCAGAACAAGGACATAATCGTGATCAATGTAGCGATGTTGCGGGTTAACACGGCGTACAGCTCCATCACTGAACCAGTATGAATGATATGGATGTAGCTGTTTGTCAAACGTTTCAATTTCAGCGTCAAAAGCTGTGGCTTGTATCTTTTTGCCCTGCACAGGACAAAGCAGGTAATGATAATTATGACACAGGTATTGGGTGAGGTCAGTGTACTACTCGCTAACTAACCTCGCTATCACAAAGGACATATCGCTGATACTTAGTGTTGCCAAATCGAGCTGTTGTTGCACGGTACTTCTCAACGACACGAAGTTTAATCTTCCATTCTTTCAATTGATCAGTTAGGGCAGATAACTTCAGCATATCACTTTCCATCCCTAGTTTACAACAGCAACACACAAACAGCATATATAAGCACCACATTTGTAGTTACATGCTTTTCAGATCGTAAAAAAACTTGATGCATAATCACGCAATCATTTAACTTTGCAGCAAGTACATTTGATATAGCAAAATCAAGCGAACAACAAATTTAAACCACAATAATGCAGCCAGGCAAGATTATAGCAAGCACATATTCGGGGCCATAATTTCATGTGTCGTATTTCCAGTGACACGGACAAAAGCATGACAAAAAAAAAATAATAATAAAAAATAATAATAATAATAATAATAAATAAATAATAATAAAAAAAACAAAAGATTATATATATATATGTATATATATACTATATGCTATTCCTATTGTGAATCACTATTATAATTGCCCCGATGCTCGACGCAGCAGATGTTTATACACAACATTCTGGGTACTGTCAACAGTTTGGACATTATCAAGTGGATGTATTAAAATTTTCACTGACGCAGACAACGTTGCTCGAGATAATGCAACATAGAGTTGACCGTGCGAGAATACTGGTTGAGGAAGATAAATACCAACATACTGCAAAGTTTGGCCTTGGGACTTGTTAATTGTCATAGCAAAGCATGGTCGGACCGGGAATTGTTTTCTTTCAAACTCAACTGGGTAGTTATCTGTCTCAGATGGCCTGAGTGGTATCCTAGGTATGAAGACATCCTTCCCTTTATTGTGTCCTATAGCTATTTCAGCATGTATGACATTAGGTAGGAGATTTTTACAAATGAGTTTAATACCATTAGACAGCCCGGCAGATGGATCTAAATTTCGTAACAACATCACAGGACAACCACGTTTTAAGCGTAGCTCATGAGGAGGCAGTCCATTAGGTGTAAGAGTATGTAAAAACTCTAAAGAATGGTTATCTCGGCTACCAGGAAGACAATGATCAAAACTTGTGTAGACATGTGTGTTACCAGGGAATCTACCAAGTAAAATTTGATTCAGTAAATCAACACAATCATTTCTTGGTGTCAAGATGGCCCGATAGACAAGGTAATCAGACTTCAAGCAATCGCTTTCAAAGTTAGGGTAAACGTAATCAATGAAAGCATTAATCGATGCTCTTTCATTTACAAAAGGCACAACCATAGATTGCGGTAGCTTTAATAAGGATTCATCATTTTCTTGCAAGCTGCCATCCCCGACTGATAATAGAAACTCCGCAAAAGATGGATCATGTACTGCCCTCATGTTCGCCGTTAGACGTAATAGGCGCATATGAGGCCACAGGTGTGAAGCAACAATGCTGTTACATATGCATTCCTCCTTCGTTGCTCGCACTGTCACAGGAAGTACTTGCCTAAAATCACCACCGAAAACAACAACCTTCCCTCCAAACAATTCGTTGCTCGAGCATATATCGTGGAGCATAGATTCAAAAGCCTCGATATTCTGCTTCTTTGCCATTGTGACCTCATCCCATATAATTACACTTGATTGTCGAATCAGCTCTGCTAAGGCAGTCCGCTTCCCAATGTTGCAGCAACTCTTCTCTTTTGTGTCCAGAGGTAGCTTGAAGCGAGAATGCGCTGTTCGACCCCCAGGTAAATTGGATGCTGCAATACCTGTGCTGGCAGTAGCCAATGCAATATAACCCATGCCACGAATACGAGCGAGGATAGCTCTGTAAAGGAATGTCTTCCCAGTCCCACCAGGCCCATCAACAAAGAAACACGCACCTTTCTTCCGCAAAACATGATCAATGATTACATCATATGCAGTTTGCTGGTCCTCATTCAGTTGCTTCGATGCCGCAATGTCTTCTGGAGGGATAGGAATTGCTAACTCTTCATCGATCTCTCGATTTAGCGGTGCAACTTCATCGGAACCATTAATATCCATTGGCAAGTTATAATCTCTTAACTGCCTTCCCATTGACTCGAGAACCATGTTTACATGTCTTAGAGTTCTTGAAAGGACCTGACCTTCACTATTGGCTTCTCCACGACGATAGTCTTCAGAAAGCTTAGCATAAAATCGTTCCCACAGCTGCCGAGGATTACTCGGCTGGCAGAAGACCAGAATGGTGGCAAACAGTCGTCGTAAAGTGTGTGGCATCTGGAATGTTGTAGCCTCTTCTAAACAATCTTCCAATGCAGTGTCTTTCTCAAGCAGCCCAAGTTTTTCGCAAGCATCACGATATGTTTCACACACATGACTACTGACGGTCCGAAGATGCTCGTATGATTCTGCACCTCTGACATGCATTAGTAGTATACGTAAGAAGAAACGCTCACCTTCCGCGGGATTAGCAGCCACTATACGACCAATAGCATCACCTCTCTTCCGAGGCGTCCACTCCGACTTCGTAGAATTCCATACATAATGTTCAGGAAACTCACTGTAGAGCCACCGCCTAGCTTCTGGATCCCGTTTATTTGTTTCAAAATATTCGGTTAACATCGTCTTCTTATATTTCTTATCCGTCGCGATATACGCAAGTTTCGTATATTTGTTGAATGCAATGGACTGCATTCCAGGTAGATGAAGCTGGAGGACAGTGACATGAGGATACATCTCATTCAGAGGAAACTTGAAGATACGCCAAGCAGCTTCGGGCGGGGAAATCCATCTAGCAGACTGAAAAGCCTTTATTTCATCTATGCAACCCTTCTGTTCCGATATCACTTGGAACACAACCCTGTCGTGACCTTTGTATATATATTTGTACAGATATTTAACAGCCTTTATGGTTGAGCATATTTCCACATTTATGTGGCAGTCATACTTAGCAAGCAAGTAAGGATTATACGGCACAACCCACCTGTTGTCCAATGTTTGTCCTCTTACCTCAACAGTTCGGCCATTTCTTTGCCGGCGATAAACTGCGAATGCATCATCACCAGTCCTTGTAACATCTGAAAATTCCCGGGGATATTTGTTCTTGCAGCCAGTTTTAGGTCGCATGCAAGGGCACTGTCGGTTAAACTCACCACATGGACCATGCATCATATGTTTCTTCACTGCATTATGTAAATGAGGATTTGCATGCGGGTCAGGTATTTCGGCAGATATGTACTTGTCAATTCTATCAGGACTCATTAACTTGGCAAATTTCTTTAGAATCAGTAGGAAATGCACATGTGGTAGACCCCGTTTCTGGTACTCGATCACGTAGGTGTAAGCAGCAATTGGGCCAAGTATCTCCCTATCAATCAAATCCCGCTTGAATTCTACTGTTTTTGCCCGGAAAATTCGCGCTACTAAATCAGGCCGGTTTTGAGGTTGCTCAAATGGTAGAAGCTCTGCACGAATCTCTGCCCAATTGGGATTGCATGTCATCGTGACAAGGTAATCAGGCTTGCCATATTTACGCACCAAAGCCATTGCATCCTGGTAACGACGCTTCATATCACGGGGCCCACCGACAAAAGACGGCGGCAACACGACTTGACGCCCGACATTATTTGGGTTCATTTCACCTGCAGTGATGCTGTCCAGTATTCCCTGGTAAAGTTCCGCTCGGATAGTGTCCTGATGCTGACGCACATAATCTAGCCTGCTTGTCTCAAGTTTCACATACATATCGACCATGTATTGCTGAAGCAGACGCCCAAAGAACAACATCGATGACCGGCGTATATCTCGCATCTGTAACCGGTAGCAGTAATACTGACGACAGCTAACAGTTGCACTATCAGACTCTGCATCACTTGGACCTGCAATTAGAGGCTCATTATTCAGCAACACACCACACACAACGACACTGGTAATATGAACTCACACATACTAAGTAACAACATCAAACTACCTTTTCGTGGCTTCTTTTTCGGAGGTTTTTTATAAATTCTAGGATGCCATCCAGCCTGCCCACGAGGAAACATGATAGGATACTGAAGCGGATCAAAACAACCCAGATGATACTGAATACTCTTTGCTTCACCACCCTTATGCCTCACCCTGATATCACGGACGTATTTACCAGCACGCGACTCATTGTCAATCCAAATTGCTGCAACCTGATCAGATGTGGGTAAATTTTGCGTTCGCTGATCAAGTCCGGGATCACATTTAATCCGAACATCACAATCAGCAAATTCAGGGCTTGCACTAATAGACTGAAATGACTGGTTATAAGGATTGGCCTCTAGAATATCAGTCAAGCATGAAATAACAGCCGGATCAAGATTTTCAAAAGCCTTCAATCGGCTTTGCAGCTGGAAGGCTGGATCATAGAAATAAACCTGTAGATATCTAGGAGGTTGTTGGCCAGGATCAATATCATTAATGTAGTGGTATATCTGCCCTTGTACACGGAATGTATAGATCCCTTTGCTTCTATTCTTCGTGTCAGGATCAGCTTTCACACCCATCGAAGTGAAGGAAAACAGGCAATTGTATGCACGAATATTGTTCCGGAAATCTTCGCTAGTCACATTGTCGGACAGAAGCAACTCCGCCAACGAATTTGGGATCTCATGGGGGGCAAGGACTACACACCCCTCACTGCAGCAAAAGCCATCTGGTTCGTACGCAAATAATTTAGCATCACAATGTGGACATCTCCGTGGAGAGGGCAGCATGCTTGGCTCCATAGGCGGGGGCGGAGCACCCCGCTCCCACTTTTTCGTACGTCTCTGCCCTACACAACCGAATGAAAAACCAATTAACAGATATCAAACCATAACTGAAAACACATATAAATACAAATGAAACCATAATCAAGAACAGAAGACTAACGGGGTGGTTGGGGAACTGGAGCAGCACCGCCAGCACGACTATTACATTCACCCACAAATACAGCAGGAGGTACGACAGAGGTCCCTCTATTCCCGGGAGGCGCATAGACAGTGTGTGGATGCTGTAATGAACCTGGCGATGAAGAACCCGACGCGTCTGAAGCAATATTCAGCAACCCAGATGACACAGCTGGCATGTAGGACAGCACAGTATTTGGTAAACCATTATAGGCATCCAAAGCAGTACCATATCCGGCCGCAAAACCAACAGACGGTCTATTCAGCCCAAAACCCCTAATAGCCATGGAACCAACAGGCATGGGATACGGGGAAGCATACCTAGGTGCTTGCACACTACTACCTGGTATCGCGGTATAGACAACAGAACCGGTAACAGAGCCCCTTACATCTACATTGTGCACAGACGGGCTGGGATTCGCGCTACGCCCCCGCGGTCTACCCGAGGGCCGCGGAGCTATGGCAGACGCATTACCTCCTGCAGATGAAGGCCCACTATTCGCATTTTCCGACCGCGGTCTACCCGACGGTCGAAGAGCCGAGCCAGGAGTGTTAACTCCTGCAGATAATCCTGATTAACTTCAACCACGGTAACAACATCACAGACACAAAATCTATACCAAATAACCAAGCAGTGGACAACCCACATTTCCACCGCAAATTCTCAGTCGCACCATCAATCCAGATTACACATGATTTATACCGATTCCAACCTGACCGAGATGCCTCATTATTAAAATAAACGCACCAGCTTAAGACACTGAGCCAGCATTACACATTAAACCAGGTAAAAGTAACTAAACCAAACAAACAAACAAAAAACCAAAGGGATGGCAAGACACAAATCCCACACGCTAGCAAGCCAGAACAGAAACACAGCAACAAACAACAGGCATGAAACTAAACACACACTGCCAACTCTAACAGATATGAACATACCAGATAAGCGATCAGATGAAGGCCCACTATCCGCATTTTCCAACCGCGGTCTACCCGACGGCCGAAGAGCCGGGCCAGGAGTGTTAACTTCTGCAGATAATCCTGAACCGCGTGCTAGCTCCTCCCCCGCTAAACCCCGGCGAGTACGTTTCCCAAGACTACCTGTAGGCATTTAGAAACTGCAGGCCACACACTACATAAAGCCACAAATATCAATTAACTTCAACGACGGTAACAACATCACAGACACAAAATTTATACCAAATAACCAAGCAGTGGACAAACCACATTTACACCGCAAATTCTCAGTCGCACCATCAATCCAGATTACACATGATTTATACCGATTCCAACCTGACCGAGATGCCTCATTATTAAAATAAACGCACCAGCTTAAGACACTGAGCCAGCATTACACATTAAACCAGGTAATATTAACTCAACCAAACAAACAAACAAAAAACCAAAGGGATGGCAAGACACAAATCCCACACGCTAGCAAGCCAGAACAGAAACACAACAACAAACAACAGGCATGAACAAAACACACACTGCCAACTCTAACAGATATGAACATACCAGATAAGCGATCACAACGAATTCCTTGCTCAACCAACAGCTGATCAACCTGCAAACACCAACACTGAATGTAAGCAAATGTGAATCATACTAACCAAGCATCATCTTATCAACTGGCTACAACCACCACCTGCAGAGCCTATACGTATATATAGTACACTTCTACATGCAGTAATAACACCATTAGCCAACAAAAAAACCCCACAACACACACATGCAAGCAATCAAACCACATACAAATACCTATTTGTTAATCATCATCATAAAAAACACACATGCAAGTAAGTATCACAACAACCCACATGGCAGAGTAAATATTCAATTCACAATCAACCAAATAAAACCCCCCCAACCACCAACTGCCCGAAAAAAAAATAAAAAAGTAAAACCCAAGTCAAAAAACCCAATTCAACAACCCTACACAACCTGACAAACCGATACACACACCAAGTACCGGATAACGCACAACCCACCATACCAATTTCCGGCAGCCGGCGAAAACAAAACCCACCAGCCGTAGAAAATACAGAGACGAAGAGAGACGAAAGAACTAACCTGGTGACAATAGATCAGCAAATGGCACCAACATCAGAAGAGCCTTCTCCCACATTCTTAAGAATAAATGGCAAAAAGTCGACACCTGTCCCACTAACGATTGCCGGAAACCAGCCACAGCTACTCGGAGCATCGCCACCTGTCCCACCAAGAAGAACACCGACTACGGAGTTCATGTTCCACAGCCCAGACCAACCAGAGACAGTTCAAAAGACAATATCGCCCTTCAACCACAGCCTATCTGTTCCACGTCAGCAAGGGCATAACCGACCTTTTCTACACGTCACTATTACGTAGGCATTTCGCTGGCATTTTGGTCCGAATTGGCAGCACGTAATTAGACCACCACTGCCACGCAAACTGGCCGTAACTTCTTTTATATAGGTAGTAGGATATATATATATATATATATATATATATATATATATATATATATATATATATATATATATATATATATATATATATATATATATATATATATATACAGGGCATCAAAGTTTTGAAGCTTTGGCTCTTAGAAATATATCCAGCCTGTGTTTTTGGCTTTCTTCATCAAGGAACCTAAGCTCATTCTGCATATATCAATATCAAAAAACTTCAGATCTATCAGAAGTGTTCCTGCTTTTTGGGATGTGGCACTTATTGGCTAATAAAGTTCATAAAAATTAGTGCCTTTGTGGCTTGTTTCCCCACTTTGTATCTACTACTACTATTCAAAACGAGAAAGTATTCAATGGGTCTAGCCCCACCACTGTGGCATGCCTGCGTGGTGGGGCGCGTTCTGACTAGTGCATATTTGTCAAAAAATGAATGGCGCCCCACCACGCAGGCATGCCATAGTGGTGGGGCTAGCCCCAATTAATAGTTTCTCATTCAAAACGCGCTCTTCTACATCAACAATTAACTGAAAGTCCTGACAGTTTTGTTGCCATCTTCTTAACCCATAATTTTAGACAATTTTGTAACACGAAAACGGGTTTCAGGATGCAATTACGCTGACGGGTAGAGGCAGAAACAAATCGAATCACCTTCCACTACCAGCTGCATTTACCACAGTGAAGTTTCAATAACTTAAGCATTCTGAGAGAATCCCTATTTCGCCATCACCACTAATCGACAACAGGAATTGCCTCCTGCTTGAGTCCCTTTTCCAATTTCAGTAACAGTGGGGGGTCTCATTGTAATATCTTTAAAACAGGAAAAGACGAACAAGAAGTTCATGGAAATTGCAAAACTTACCGGCCGGCCGATGTCATCTACAGAGTTGCACCAGTCCATCTCTCTGTAATCAATCAATTGTTTGGAAATGGAGGGCGTTAGTACCGATCGAATCAAGCTCAACGTCGGCGGCAAGCTCTTCGAGACCACCGTGCCGACGCTTCAGTCCGGCGGTCCAGACTCCCTCCTCGCCGCGCTCTCGAACCGGCCGAGGGATGACCCACCGTCGGAGCCAATTTTCATAGACCGGGACCCCGAGATCTTCTCCGTCCTCCTCTCTCTCCTCCGCTCTAATCGTCTCCCATCCACCGCCCGCCACCGATTCAGCAAGCAAGAGCTCGCCGATGAAGCCTCCTACTACGGCATCGAATCCCACCTCAAGACCGCCATGTCACCGATCCCCCTCAACGGAATCGACGCTTCAATTATCACCACCATCCGCCCGGCGGCTGACGGAATTGTATCCGCCTTCTCAGCCGACAGCAACGACGGGTCGGTCCTCGTCGCGCACGGCGGTCAGATATCGGTTTACGATTGGAATCTCACGCACGCAGGCACTGTCCGCACTCACGTCGAGGACATCACATCCATCCGCCGCGTCCTCCCGGAGGTCGCCGCCATTGGATCGGAGAACACTTCCGGGCTCCAATTCTACAGCCTTGCCAACGGTCGACGGATCGGTTCGGCTGACTGGACCGATCCCTCCGATCCGAGAATCTACAAGGCCCGAGTCACTGCCATCGCCGACTCGGCCGACTCAGTCTTCGCAACCTTCGATTGCTACCACAGAGAGAACTCAGTTTTAGTAATTGATAAATCCACTCTAAACGTCGTTTCCGAAGTCGGTAGGCAATCCGGTAGTTCAACGAAAACGACGGTCCCCACTAAGCTGACGTTTATACCGAGCTCCGGCGTACTAGTCGGAACCGCCGTTACCTCCGGAGCCTTTGGTTACTCCGGTTACATCCGTTTGTGGGACCCTAGATGTGGGACCGTGATTTGGGAGACGAACGAGCCAGGCTCGGGACGAAGCAGTAGGTTCGGGGACTCGTTTTCTGACGCCGACGTGGACGTGGAGGAGTCGACTCTGTTCAAGGTCTGTTCCAAGTCCGGCGATGTAGCAATGGCAGATTTGCGTAAATTAAGTGATGACCCGTGGGTATATCTGGTGGAGAAGAATCCTAGTATGAGAAACAGTGGAGGGGGTACCAACAGTGTGATAAATTGTTACAAGAAACAGGCATTTGTGGGGAGAGATGGAGCTTTGGAGGTCTGGTCTAGGGTTGAAGAGGGAGAGGGAGAAGAAATGAGTGTAGTTTGGGAAGGGTCACACAGGAGGAATTATATGGATAAAGTTGAGGATTCAGAGAGAGGGATCATCAAGAAAATTGAAGGTGGTGGAGATAGACTCTTTGTTTGCAGAGAAGATGTTGAAGGCATTGAGGTCTGGGAAAGTTTGAGTTCGTCCGGTGCACATTCAGTTTTGTGATTGATGCTGAAACCGAAATGTGAGTTCTGCAAGAGTAGATATGTTTGATAGGCGATTTGCTGACATATTGATCATGGAAAAAATCTTGGAAATTGAAATATGTTGTGAATTATCAAACTGCATTTATGTTGAACATCCTTATCTGGGTAGCGTCGTTTGCCGTCCAACATTGCTAGCTATGATCAGAGTCCTTATCGCTGATGGTCTGATACCAACGTCTCTTGCGCCCACACAAAACCCCATCTGAAAAGAAAAGGTCTCCCTGTCTATGAGTATCAGGAGTGCGAATGCAACAAATATCAGTCGGAAGAGTTCGAGCTGACAAGAAATTTGCAGTACAGGTATGTAATAGTGATTTCTATTGTTCATTTACAGTGATGTTCTGCGTTAGATTACAACTTTTGTGATGCATATTTGATACTGGGTTTGAGTTCCAGGTCATATGCTTCCTTTCTTCTCATGCCAACATGTTTATTTGAATTTGTTGATTGTTTGGAGTTTCATGGTTTCTGCAACTCGATCTTTTGCATTGAGTTCTTCCTCTTTTACTGAACTCTCATATTGTCTCCCACGGTCTCTATCCAGATCCTATAGTTTTATCCAATATAAGGCCTCTCCAAAACGCACTCGTTTGTGAAGGAATAGGCGCTCTCTCCATCTCTCTTGGGTTTCCTACTGCCACTCTGCATGAGTTTCTGAAGCTAGTGCTTCTCCAGTGATTGACAAATCAATTGGCATGGGTTCTAGCAGTGATAGAAGTTTTGTACATCTATTGACTGTCACTGATATGAATTTTCAAATTTTAGTTCCTTTTCATGTAATCACAAAGTGGGCTAAGGAAAGGTGGATTATTTTGATGTGTTCTTTGATGTTAGTTTTGCTAGCCATGATTCTTGTTTCCAGATTGATTGTTTTAGCGAACTGCTTCTATCTAAAGGTCGTGGAAGTATGTGAAAGTTGCATTTTTATATATAGTTCGCGTTTCACACAGAAAGTTTAGGTTGAAAGTTCAACTGATCTTAATGTATGGAGCAATATAGGAATATAAGCTAACTTTCCATGAGGTTTCCGAAATGCTACAAGGCCTAAGGTTGCTGAATTTTGAAAGTAGAAAATGATGAGCGATTAGATGAGATCTTTTGTAAGGCTCTGAACATGCACGTAAGGACTAACAAGCCGAATGGTTCCCGTTTTGCTAATTAAGGTGGGTGAATCAACTGACATTTGCCTTATTGTTCTTTTGACACTGCTGAAATACCTGCTTTCAGTTGGTTTTACTTGGGGCTGCACATGAACAAAGCTGCTCTAGAGACTGTTCGGTTCGTGTTCTTAGTTACTCTAATGATGTCAGTAAATCTTTGGTTCCTTTGATTCCCACGTTCAGAGAGGTGTTTCTTATACCACATCAATTATCAAGTTACAAGTGTTTGGCTTGAAAATCTGTTGTATTACTGCAAATTTATCCCATCAATCAGGGTTATGTTTAGGGGACAGTCATCATTATGAGCTAGAACAGACTTACCAGCGGGCCTGCATATGAGATTATGGTACTGCAATGACCAATAATGTAGTAGTTATGACAGAAATCAGGGATTGTCGTCGTATTAAAATTTCTTGAACCCCTAATGCTCAGTCGTGTCAGGAAATGAGTGTTTTGGGCTTTTAGGTTCTGTTTATTGAAACATACCGAGTGTGTTCTTCATGTGATAACATGTCAACAAATGCTTGTTCTGTTCTGTTCCTGGTGTAGTGTGTCTCTTTTGATCTGTTCCTAGTGTTTCCCCCACCAGCTGAACTGTGAGGGAAATTGAAGTTATCTGTATGAAGTTTAGTGGTGTAATGACATCGTATATGTGAATGTTCTGCTAATTCTGTTCTCAACACTTCGCTGCTCGACAGATTGCAGTGGTGGATGGCTCCGAGGACCAAATATTCTGTCATTTCCACTCTGGACTGTGGTGTCCTGTGAGCTGCCAATTGTTCCTTACGGGTGAGATATGATGATGATGATGATGATGATGATGATGATGATGAATGATGATGATGCGTTAAGCTTAGTGATTTAAATTCAAACCGACAGCTGTTGGATTGCATGTGTGTTACATGGCATTCCCATTGCTCAGGTAATATATAAAGAACTGTGGAAATTGTTCACCATCGTTAATAGTAAGCTTCGCCTCAGCAAGTATCAGGTTCCCTTCCCTTTCTTACCAAGCTGTGCTGGTGGAATTTTGTTTATTTGTTTTGGTACATCGGTGGTAGATCTTCGATCTCACCCATGTTTGTTCAAACTCCGACCGCATTCAACTGCCGCCACCAAGTGAAGCTTCGAAAGGTTTATAGAGCCGAAGAGGCCAGTTTGGTGACAAGCAAGCTGCTGATGCATAAGGCCGTGGACAAAATGCCACGGCTTATTATTTTTTAGCTAATTCTAACTCCTTGTATGCATGCATACATAGATAGTAGAGTGTCGCAGGAATCTAAACGATTTCTGGTACGGCAATACAATTTTTCTATCTTCAACGTTTGCCCATGATGCTTCCTTACAGAATGTAATATTTATTTCCCACTAGAAGTCCAGAATCTATTTAACCACCTAATGCTAGTTGGGGGTCTCGAAAACCTGTGCAGCGACTATTAAAGCTCTTACCACATGACATCAGCTAGCACCAACTCCAATCGCCATGGCCCCTGCTGGCCACACCCTGTGTCCGCCGTTGACAACCACGATCAACGCCACACCGCCATTGCTGCCCTCTATTCACCGAACTGCCCTCCCTTCAATCTCTTTCTCTCTTTTCCCGAACAACACCACCACCGCAGCTACCATCTTCACCACCACTGCAACCTCCCTCCATCATCACCACCGTACCATCACTGCCAACACCTTCAACAACCTCGATCACCAAACCAACCAACACAACCACCACTCATTACCCCTGCCACCAACACTCACCAACACATCCTCTTCCTTCTCTGCAACTCACTGCATCCACCTTCACTACCACCATAGCCACCACCGAAAACACAACCACCACCACGTACCTCCTGCACCACAACTGCCCTCTCCATCTCAACCTCTAGATGCCCTCTCTCTCTCCCTCTCGAGATCACCAATAGAAGCAGCAGTTAACAGCAGCAGTAGCAGGAGTAGGAGTGGCCGAAGTTGCAGCCCCACCGTCAGCTAAAACTCCATTACTGCCGGTGAATTATTTGCCCTGCCAAACGGGTGCTACCTGTACCCCGTTCTCACCTCCTACGCGCCCCTCAGCATCCAAGGAGCACAACTAGCCACTCGATTTTACCAAGGAGTAGTCGGAGCAGCTTTATCGATCGTGTTGGAATTGTGCCCTAGAGGCAATCAAATTGTGAGTGGATTTACGATTCATTACGTTATCGATATGGAGATATGTTAACATGAATGAAGTCTTTAGAATATAAGTGTTATATTCTTAAATATCCCTAGTCGATTATAATGATTAATAGGACAATCATCTATAGACTAGTATGGGGTTGGATTGATATGGAGATATCATGATCCAACACATGGGTATGCATTAGGAGTAATGGCGTACTGGATTGACCCATCTCCGAGAAGGCTACATACACGTTATGTTAAGTCACAAGCGCTTCTCGCGGTGCAACGGTATTGTCATCCTTAGACTTGAAGTCACTAGATATTCTAGTTGTGGATTATTGTGATTTTGGTAGCGTCAAACGCTACACCGTAACTGGGTAGCTATAAAGGCGTGTAGTGGATACAATAAAAAGCAAGCTTAGAGATCGTAGTGGACGTAGATAGAATTTGTCCCTCCCACATAACGAGAGAAAATATTCTAGGCCACTCGAGGGATAGTGCTTATAAAATGTCTGGCCAGACTCAAATAAATAAATATGGGATATTGATGTTATTTGCACGAATAAGGCTATTCGCAGGATCGAGAAACTATGGATTGGATATACGAGTGTGACTTGTATGTCTCGTGTCCAATCCGGGTATAGGACAAAGGGATGAGACAATTACTTGCACAAGGTTTGTCATGATGACTATTCTGTTTGTTGGCTAGAATGGATGTCTTGCTAGAGGCCGCTCCATATTAGTAAATAGTTACTACCAACTAAATAAAACCTATGGGGTCACACGCCATATAGGGGTGAACTATACATGGGAAATAAGTAATTAATATGATTAATTAATTAGAAGGATCAAATCGCAACAACTTGCTAACGTAGTAGGACTAATATGCAAGTTGGCCTAATTCATGTAGAGACATGATTAGGATTTGCCAAGGTGGCCTAATTCATGTAGAGACATGATTAGGATTAATGGGCAAATAGAACTAATCCATGTATGGACATGATTAGGACTTAAGGGACTAATCCGAATTCTAGTAGGACTAGAATAGGGCCTTTAGGTAGTTAACAAGGAGTTGTTGGACTATATAAAGGATGCTCCTTCCTTCCTTCCCACACTAATGCTCATAACATAAGTGAGTGGGAGAGAAAAGGAGAAAGAGAGAGAGCAAGTCCCAAAAGGGGCCGAACCCCTTGGGATTGCCGCCCCCTACCCGTCGGCCTAAAGGGTGCCGCCCCACCTCTTGGTGCTCCATTGTTGCTTGGTTCCTTCTTCCTCCTCCATTCTTCCTAGCTAGCACAAGGATTTGGAGGATCTAGATCTCACCTCTAGGCGTGGATCAACCATAGAGACGTGACACAATTCGCGTTTAAAGTCATCAAAGGAGAACCCTAAGGTGTGTTAACTGATTTCTTCCTTTACCATCGTTATGTCTCTTGACTTGTGATCCTTGGAGGGTTTTGCATGGTTAATTATTGTTTCCGTTGCGCATCCATGAATCAAAACCCTACAGATCGCCGTCGCCGAAATTGACCATAATCGAATTTTCACCGTTTATCATCGTTTTCGGAGTGGGTAAGCTCTAAATCTAGGTTACATGGATCGTAGTTCGCTCCGGTTCGCGGTGCGGGTTCGGGATCGCGGTACGCCAGGGTGACCGGATCGCGGTACTCTAGGGGTAGGCTTCTTCGGATCACTTAGTTAATCGAAATTCGCTTAGCCAATTCGCGAAACAATTTTGTAGATCGTTTATATATATATAACTGAAAGTTCGCATGTACTGAAATCAGTTTATTGTAACTTGGATTCCCTCATTTGATTGCCCTTAGTTGGATTTTATTGCCCTCAATTGGCACGACTCTTCGCCTAGTATGGTTTATCATAAGAGTGGGGGCGGTTGAGATTTCAATAACGTCAGACACGGAGGAAATGTTTTCTCTCTCGTTGTTGTCCTACACCGGAAAAAGTTTTTCTAAATTATGACAAGGTTTAATATTATTGTGGAGGCAGGAAAGGTTTTCCATAACGCATGCACGGAGGAAAGGTTCTCTCTCTCATTGTCGCCCTACGCTGTGAAGGTTTCCCAGAAAAGGTTTTATCAATTCTCGATATGGATATCCGATCTTAGAAGTGTTACTATAATTTACCCTAGTCTACCTTGGTTACTGTGAAATTAATAAAATGGTTTATTTGCTCCTAAATTAGCAACACTTAAGGTCTACAATGGATTGGGATGCCCTTTTCTGGTCATGGAGGCCCTTTGTTGGTCATGAATGTCCCTCCTTGGCACGATTATATGCCTTGTGATACAGGCCAGAACACGAATATGGTGCGACCATCTGACCGGATTCATCGTCAACCAAGTTATCTCAAGGATTATGCTACACAATTAGTTAATTTCGTCATTAGCTTAATTAGTAAGTGTTTATGAAGTTTATTTATTATTTTGGAGCTTTTAGGTAATTTCAGAATAGTTGGAGTCCTAGTATGAGTCAGACAAGGAAACGTTTCCAAGTTCAGGATTATCTAAGTAGAAATTATAGGATTGTCAGGTCAGTTTATTTTTTATGAATGAACGAAGAAGAATTAAGTTAATTTAGTAGAAACCCTAGTTTTGGAGACTTCAGCGTCTCGAATTGCTGAGCCAGAGATCGGAGCTTCTCAAACTGCTACAATATCGATAGGTGAACCCTACCAACTGGTGCTTTCATCAATGACGAACGCAGGAGACAACTCTGACGATCGGGACACGCTGTTGTTTGCCGCACTAAAAGATATCAAGACAACTCTGGCCACATGGTTGCACGGTTGTCTAATCTGGATAACCGTGTTGCAGCCATGGAGGCTCGATCCCAGCAGCCTCCCTCACAAGAAGAGCTGTCGCCGCCTCCCCTAGTAACTTTCGGCCACCAACTTGCTATTTTGGAAGCCGGCCAGGCCACCACACAAGCATTTCTCGCCGCCCTCCAGGAACAGCAAACTGCACTACCTCAGCAAACCCAGTTCAACTCCATGGAAACTAGGGTTACAGCAGTAGTAGTATGTGGAAACACGACTCTCGGTGATTCAAGTGCGCCTGCAGCCGCACACTGATGTCCAGCTTCCACCGCTGTCACCAGTTCTGCCAACGATCCAGCAAGTGTTGCCTAGAACGCAGATGCAGACGCAGCAGATCGGGGTGCCGCCAGTGCCACCCTATCTCGCCCTCACAACAGCGCCTCCAGGACTGTGCGCTACAGCGCACACGGTGCTGCGACTTGGGCTGCCATGGACAGGGGAAAACAGATCCTCCGCCGCCGTTCAGTACCATAGCAGTGCCTCAACTGCTGGCTACCAGTTCGCAAACCGTTGTCAACCTCTTAGCAGCCTGTAGTTGCGGGTTCCGGCAACAACCGCCCGAGGCTAGGGGTACTTGACCCATATTCGGATCCGCCGCCAGTCAGTTACAAACCGTATCACGATCCGGGTGGACAAGGAAACCGCGACCACGATACGAACCGGTTTGGGCCGACAACATGTGATTACCACACACCAGGCCCTGCAATTTACAATGCACCCAGACCACCAAATCAATTCGGATAGGAAAGGCGAGGTTCGAATCTGCGTGTTGACCCACCTAAATTTTCGGGTTCAGATCCGCATACATGGACTTTCAAAGTCCATAAGTACTTTGACTACTACCGCGTTCCACCAGACGACAGACTCAATCTGGTAGGGGTTCTTCTAACCGGTGAAGCAGCGGATTGAATTAGGTACAAGAAAAATAATTTTCTGCTTACTTCTTGGTCAACATTTTTGGAGGAAGTGAAGGTACGGTTTGTCCAAGACTATTACCGTGATCATTTTGGCGCGCTGAGCAAATTGGAACAGCAAACCATGGTATTAGCCTATCAGACAGAGTTTGAGAAATTATTGAATCATGTTGGGTCGGTTTCGGAGCAACAACTCATATCCATGTTTACAAGTGGTCTCAATGCTCTGCTCAACCGCCAACTCGAGCTTCGTCAGCCATGTTTCCTCATTCAGGCGTTTGCACTAGCGCTTGAGTTAGAGGCATCATTATCTGAGACGGTTTTAGCCGTTGAACGCTACCAGCAGGAGGCGACGGCCGCCTACCCAGCCATGCAACAGACCCCATCAAGTCTCACCGTTGCAGCATCCTCTTCCGGTCAAACCATACGCAAGCTAAGTTACGCCGAGCAATAGGATAAGCGAGCTAAATGGTTGTGTTTCAATTGCGATCAAAAATAAATTGCGGGACACAAGTGTGGGGCCAAGTTGATGCTTCCAGACTTTGAAGAAGAGGCGATTGCCCAGCAGCCTCACCGTGAGGACACTGTGAATGTCAACGAGGGGGAGGTTGATACAGGCCAAGACTCGACTATGGTGCGACGGTCTGACCGGATTCATCGTCAACCAAGTTATCTCAAGGATTATGCTACATAATCATTTAATTTTCGTCATTATTTTAATTAGTAAGTGTTTAGAAAGTTTATTTATTATTTTGGAATTTTTAGGTAATTTCAGGATAGTTTGAGTCCTATTATGAGTCGGACAAAAAAAGGTTTCCAAGTTCAGGATTATCTAAGTAGTAATTATAGGATTGTCATGTTATTTTATTTTTTATGAATGAATGAAGAAGAATTAAGTTAATTTAGTAGAAACCCTAGTTTTGGAGATTTCAGCGTCTCGAATTGCTGGGCCAGAGATCGTAGCTTCTCACACTGCTACAATATCAATAGGTGAACACTATCAACTTGTTGGCTAGAGATACTGGCTATGATCTCCTGATATCGTGGAATATAACAGTAAGACTCTTTTGTTCATAAACTTGGAAACTGGATATTTATAGTGCTATGATTTAGACACTGCTTGTGTAAGATCTTTATTTCAAGGACATTCCACATTTGGAAACTTATGAATATCTTGGTAATTGAACGTCTACTTGTGAAATCACATCTCTTACTGGAAATAACTATTTATCGATAACATTGCTGATTATAGAAAAGTGAACTATGTTTTGCGTACTCTGATTTTTTACTTTTACTTTCGAAACAGATCAAACTCTTTTGAACACGTAACCCCAAAACATGTGTAGACTTTCTGTTTTACATGCTAAGTTATTTATTCACTCAGTGTTTATTGATACTCTTAAAAAATGCGGTCTTATGTTTCTTTTAATTCCCCTGCAGGTGTATGATTGGTTGCTCGGGGTAGTGCGTTGGAATAACGATCACTCTCTCATCTAACACAGTAGCAAAAGTTTAGTAACTAATTCAGAGAGCTATATTTCGTTTTACATGTCTTTTGTTAGGCTTGTTGTCCAGTTTGGACTCAGCCGTGAAAATTGTTAACTTTTATAATATGACTCATTAGTTGGATATTTCTATTAACTTGTTTATCGTCACCACTCCTTTTACGAAAGGGTAAAATACCTTGTACGGAGGGCACCTCCCGGTCTCCAGCTCCTCTAGAAATCAGGAGAATTACAGGCTTGGTCACTTGCCTGGTCGATGCTCGAATTTCTAGGTTTATGCTCGATCTTGCTAAGTCGATGATCGAACGGTAAGTTTGATGCTTGACTTAACTAGATCGATCTTGACAGACAAAACTCTAAAACATAATTCACCCTAAACCCTAATCTATGTTAAAATGTGTTTTTTCCCTAAAAATATACCAAAGTTATAATTTACTATTTACAGGTATCTCATATGAACCCTTCAGTTTTTGGATTATAAACTAGTGCTCCATACTGTCTTAAAGTCAATTCACTCTCGCGATTAAAAAGATACATATTTATTGTATAGAAGTCGTTACTAGATTCATATTTCAACATAGCTTATTCAACAAATTGTAATGAATAGCAATCACAGTGAGAGTAACCCAACGTCTCGGGATATGCATGTGTACCAGCGGATCAAGGAAGCAGCTTTGTATTTTGTGTATTGTAATATCTCAAAATTTTCTCGTCCTATGGTTCGTAAGGCTCATAGTGCCGCTAAAAAGGCTCTAGCTAGTAGTTGTGTAGTTGGTTAGGATGTTCTCTCTTTTGATGTGGTTGCGGTTGTAGGTTCTCTAATTTAGTTCCTACGATATTATGATTTCAAAACAAATAAGAAAGAAATAAAAAATAAGAAAACTACAATTAGTAAGTACTACCTTTGTTTCTTCTCTTTCAGCCTACTTCACTTTTTGTCACTATTCACTGGGTCACTTTGACCCGGTGATTTGATTAGCAAAACGAAACAAGAATTTTGTAATATTTGAATGGTCTTCTAGAATAAACTTTACTTTTTAATACAATGAAAAAAAATTCTAAATATTATACCGTTTTACTATCTAAATCACCGAGTCAAAGTGATCCAATTACGAGTTAAAAAGTCAAAATAAAAAAATCCAAAAGAAACAGAGGTAGTAGTAGTATAACCCAGAGATGATTCCACAATTATTTTGGCCAACTATAAAGTTCATGGGGAAGTTTTTATGGCATAATGAATTTCCCTAAAAAAATGTTAATTGTGTTTTACCCCCTGTAGTTAGGGCTTTGTGTGAAACCTCCCGAGCTTTCAACTGTTGCAAACTACTCCCCCTTAGTTTCATTTTTGTGCGGTAGAGGATTATTTTCTGTTTAAGTCATATCAGAAGACCTAAATACCCTTATATATATATTATAATTGTCATTTCTCTTTTGACTCTCTCTCTTTGAATCTGATTTTCCTCTCAACCATCTCACATATTCATCTCCCTCCTTTCTTTATCTTCATCCTCATCCAAGAACAAACAATTTCGAGAGAAGTTAAGCATCATAACACACAATTCTTCTCTTGTGTTTGACTCAATCTTCTTCTCCTCACCCGACATTTAAAAAACATGATAAGTTCGGAAAAATCAAACAACATACTAATCAACAATCTAATGTACAATCAAATCCAAAAAGTACCAAATGCCCTCTTGTCCAGTTTCATCATCTTCATTCCTCAAAAAATAATAATAAAAAATTTCATCCTCCTGAAGAACAAATACAACTGGACTCTTCCTCTAACCCGAAACTAAACCAACCATAATTTGAAATTCAAATCCTAATCGTAATTGGGAGAGAGTATTCCTAAGATACCTTCTTGAATTAGTAGGTGGACTTTTAAGTGTAGAACTTTTCTCTTGGAAATGGGTTTTTAGGGTTTGGAGGAGGGCTCTGCAGAAGAATAAGAAGAAGAAGGAGAGGAGGATGAGCTACGGGTTCGGCGGCGGAGTAGGTGGCTGCGTCCTTCTCAACCGATGTAGGCGGCGTCTTCCTCAACCGCCGCAGGCAGCGGCATCTTCAACCAGCGACGGCGTCCTCTACCAGTGACGACAGTGTCACTGTCCTCCTTCTCCTTCTCTATCTTCTCCTTCTCCTTCTCCTTCTCGTCCTGTCTTCTATTGCTTCTCCTCCTTCTTCTTCCCAGATCTACCACTCTGGGATTAAGAGTAGGGACCGAAAAGACCATTATACCCTTGCTTCTTGAAGAAATTACAAAGCAGACCATCAATCAAATCAACCTTTTCAAAAAAGGTTTGATTTGATTAAAAACTTAAACCAAATACTCAAATCACCTACTGGAGGGTAAATTTCCCTCCATAACTAAACCCAATTCCAAAATTTCACCTAATTTGAGCTATGTGGAGCCAAAAAATGGCATTTCTCCACAGAACTCTATAAATACAACACACAACCTGAGTTTTTTAGAGTCCACATTATACAACAGTTCCTACTTGAAGAAAAAATACATAAAGTGGCTGCTGCAGCAGCAGAATAAGAAGAAGATAAAGAAGAAGAAGAAGAACAACAAAAAGAAGATGATGAAGAAGAAGTAGATGCACAACTCAAAACCAGGTACTTTCATCTCTCACCAACTTCCACCATCTTTCTATAGCTTTCACCAACTTCATCCATCCTTTTTCTTGCAAAAAACACAACTAGGTACTTTTTCATCAATGACTACCCCATCAAGAAGACTAACATTCGTACAAAGATGTGAAATCAAAGACTATTTGCTACATGGATGTACAGAAATGAGGCCATCTGTTGGATTAATGAACAGTGCAGCTGACAAGTTTGGTTTCAGTCGAAGAACAATCAGTGAGATTTGGAAAAAAATAAAGCACTGTTACAGTCTAGGAATAAACATAGATGTTAGTTCCAATCAAAAAGGAAACAAGGTGCCTAAGATGCAGCTAGACATCGCGAGATTCAAGCTATTGCCCAAGAAAGATAGGCACACCATCAGACAAGCAGCAGGTAATGTTATTGTTTTTGTACGCCAATTGTCAGATTGTGGTTTCATCATAGAATTGGTTGTGATTGGGTTTAGGCCACACGTCTTAAAACCTAATCAATGTGATGGTGATACACAATTGATAGTCAAGGAACGAATCTAAACCCCCTCACTATTATACCAAATGTAACACCATGTTTTTCACGACCTGTACCTTTTTTTCGCTTTAAGTTTATTAAGAATTCATCAGAGTAAACGCTTCATTTTCGGCCGCGACGGAATTACCAACCATATCGCTTTTTCGAATAAAAATAGCGGAAGCTTAGAAAAATAAAACTCTTTTCAATTTCGACAAAAAACTTCATTTTCCTATTCTTTGACCAATAATCGTTTACAAATAATCGTTCACAAATATTACAATTAATTATAAAATGCTATAACTCTAGTCTTTCTGTAATTTTCGATCACCCCGGTACGGTACCTATAGATATTTTAGGGTTAGCAAAAAGCCCAGTAGGTACCGCCTAACCACTGGCGTAGAAATATAATAATCAATTAAACTGTAACATCGATCACGAATCACATAATTATCATGCTTTATACTTCATGCGAATAACAAACAATAACTTAACAATCAACATATAAGCAGATAATCATGTATAAATCGTAATTACAGTAGACGTGAAAACTATATTTCCCCTACCTCATAATAACAACTATGAAATGATAACAACTATGAAATGATAAGAACATGCTTCTAATATTTTCTCTCTGAATATTCTCAGTATCTCTCTATCTCACTTATTAGTAGTTGAATCGAATCTAGAATGAGAAATAACTAAAGCACTGGACCCTATTTAGAGAAGTACGCGGCCAATCATGTCGCGATGAGTCGCCATGACACGTGTCGTGCATGCGGCGAAGGTATTGCCACACACTGACACGTGTCTCATATGTGTCACAATGGATAGGGATGGCCTTAAGGCATGACACGTAACCCCCTACGTGTTCCGCATGCAGGGATAGTCACAGATATTTGGACACGTGTCCCTCTGCGTGTCACACATTCATTTGGCTAAATCTAAATGCTTATCCTCAACTACCGCGTCAAATAAACATGTAGTTTAGTCACATCAAGTATATAACAAGCCACACATTACAAGATACATACATATGAAATTAATTAGCACTAATTATTCCTAAATATTTTTATCCTTAATTCATAAATAAAATAAGAAATTGCGACTTTCGGTGTCTTTCTAGACAAGCTTAACTATCAAAGTTTAGCAGTTATTGATAAATCTATCAAAATACTAATCCCTTAACCTTAGCCACTGTGTCAAATAAACATGTAATTTAGTCACGTCAAGCACATAAAAAGTCACACATTACAAGATAAATACATATGTACTTAATTAGCACTTAAGATACTATTTATCACTAAGTATCCCTAAATATTTTTATCCTTCATTTAGCAATAAAATAAGAAATTATGACTTTCGGTGTATTTCTGGTCGAGCTTAACATTTATAGTTTAGCAATTATGAGTACATCTATCAACTACTAAACTATTAAACATGAAATAAGCTGATGTAATATAAGATTAAGAAATGCGGTTATTACATTCTTCCCTCCTTATAAAAATTTCGTCCTCGAAATTTCACTTTTAACTATTGTTTGTTTCTATTAAAAAAATCATTCTTATCATGACATAAGCAATCTCATCACTTTTGCATTGCCAGACAGCGTGCCTACACAACTCCCCTTGCGCCCCGGCATACCTCGCTTGGATCAAGTTAGCCAAGACCGAGTCACGTGCGTTGGTGACGAGCGATGCAGGTACCACACTCTACCCCAAAACGTATCCGACAGACCTCGCTTGGATCAAGTTAGCCAAGACCGAGTCACGGGCGCAAATGTCGGGTAAGGTGGATTTAACATACCGGGCTGGCACCGCTCTGAAACCAAAAATGTCACGACCCGTACCTTTTTTTCGCTTTAAGTTTATTAAGAATTCATCAGAATAAACGCTTCATTTTCGGCCACGACGGAATTACGAACCATATCGCTTTTTCGAGTAAAAATAGCGGAAGCTTACAAAAATACAACTCTTTTTAATTTCGACAAAAACTTCATTTTCCCATTCATTTGACCAATAATCGTTTACAAATAATCGTTAACAAATATTACAATTAATTATAAAATGCTGTAACTCTAGTCTTTCTGTAATTTTCGATCACCCCGGTACGGTACCTGTAGATATTTTAGGGTAAGTAAAAAGCCCAGTAGGTACCGCCTAACCACTGGCGTAGAAATATAATAATCAAATAAACTGTAACATCGATCACGAATCACATAATTATCATTCTTTATACTTCATGCGAATAACAATCAATAACTTAACAATCAACATATAAGCATATAATCATGTATAAATCGTAATTACAGTAGACGTGAAAACTATATTTCCCCTACCTCATAGTAGCTTCATGATAACAACTATGAAATGATATGAACATCTTCTAATATTTTCTCTCGGAATATTCTCAGTATCTCTCTATCTCACTTATTAGTAGTTGAATCGAATCTAGAATGAGAAATAACTAAAGCACTGGACCCTATTTATAGAAGTACGCGACCAATCATATCGCGATGAGTCGCCATGACATGTGTCGTGCAAGCGGCGAAGGTATTGCACACACTGACACGTGTCTCATATGTGTCACAATGGATAGGGATGGCCTTAAGGCATGACACGTAACCCCCCTACGTGTCCCGCATGCAGGGACAGTCACAGATATTTGGACACGTGTCCCTCAGCGTGTCACACATTCATTTGGCTAAATCTAAATGCTTATCCTCAACCACCGCGTCAAATAAACATGTAGTTTAGTCACGTCAAGCATATAACAAGCCACACATTAAAAGATACATACATATGAACTTAATTAACACTTAAACTACTAATTAGCACTAATTATTCCTTAATATTTTTATCCTTAATTCATAAATAAAATAAAAATTGCGACTTTCAAGGTCTTTCTAGACGAGATTAACTATCAAAGTTTAGCAGTTTTTGATAAATCTATCAAAATACTAATCCCTTAACCTTAGCCACTGTGTCAAATAAACATGTAATTTAGTCACGTCAAGCACGTAAAAAGTCACACATTACAAGATAAATACATATGTACTTAATTAGCACTTAAGATACTAATTATCATTAAGTATCCCGAAATATTGTTATCCTTAATTTAGCAATAAAATAAGAAATTATGACTTTCGGTGTATTTATGGTCGAGCTTAACATTTATAGCTTAGAAATTATGAGTACATCTATCTACTACTAACTAATTAAACATGAAATAAACTGATGTAATATAGATTAAGAAATGCGGTTATTACAATGTTTCTTATCAATATATTTGTATAAGTTCTCAGATTGTGTATACTGGTATCAATCATCACTGACATTGTGTTGAAAAGAACATCAAACACTTAATTTGACATGAAAATTACAAGAAACTCATGTAAATGTATCAAAACAACACCTAAAATATATCAATCGCTTATTTTGACATGATAATAACATGAATTCATGTAAATGTATGAAAACATAACCTAAAAGAACATCAAACACTTAATTTGACATGAAAATTACAAGAAACTCATGTAAATGTATCAAAACAGCACCTAAAATATATCAATCGCTTATTTTGACATGATAATAACATGAATTCATGTAAATGTATAAAATAGAACCTCAAAGAACATCAAACACTTAATTTAACATGAAAATTACAAGAAACTCATGTAAATGTATCAAAACAGCACCTAAAATATATCAATCGCTTATTTTGACATGATAATAACATGAATTCATGTAAATGTATGAAAACAGATTCTCAAAGAACATCAAACACTTAATTTGACATGAAAATTACAAGAAACTCATGTAAATGTATCAAAACAGCACCTAAAAATATACCAATCGCTTATTTTGACATGATAATAACATGAATTCATGTAAATGTATGAAAAAAGAACCTCAAAGAACATCCAACACTTAATTGGACAATAAAATTACAAGAAACTCATGTAAATGTATCAAAACAGCACCTAAAATATATCAATTACTTATTTTGACATGATAATAACATGAATTCATGTGGTTGTATTTATGCAGGCAATATGCATATTGGCAAATCAACAATTGGTAGAATGTTAAAAGAAGAGATCTTAAAAGGAAGAAAATCACATTTACGACCACAACTGAATCCAGCACAGATGATTGCAAGGCTCAAATGGTGTGTTGAACATATAGAGTTGACTAAGAATGGTGACATCCAGTACAAGAATCAGCAATTCATAATTATGATTGATGAGAAGTGGTACCACACTAACGCATCTCAGAACTATATTTTTCTACCAGAAGAGGAAGTTCCACATAAAAAAACACTATCCAAGCAACATATTCCCAAACTAATGTTTATGTGTGCTGTTGGGAGGCCAATCTATGACACAAATGGGGAGTTGATTTGGGATGGCAAAGTGGGTGTATGGCCATTTACAGTGGAGATAGCAGCAAGAAGAAATTCAGCTAACAGGCCAAGGGGTACAATTGAAATCAAACCTATTCCATCAGTTGATGAAGAAGCAATGAGAGACATGATCATATACATTGTCATTCCAGCATTAAAGGCACAGTGGCCAGCATGTTTGGCAAAAAACATAACCATTCAGCAGGATAATGCCACTCCACATGTGCACAATGATGATCCAGAATTCAGGTTAGTGGCAGATAGCGATGGATTTAATATTAACCTAGTTAATCAACCACCAAAGTCCCTAGACTGCAACATAAATGACTTGGGATTCTTCAACTCCATAAAAATTTTGCAAAACAAAATGCAAACAGAGAAGTTTGAAGAACTAATTGATGCAGTTCTTATGACATATAAAGGGTTTGAGCATCAAACATTAGATGACATCTGGATTTCAATGCAATTGCTCATGACAGAGATCATGAAATGCGAGGGAGGTAACAATTACAAGCAGCCACATATGGGAAAGGAAAGACTAAGGAGACTTGGCATTTTACCAAAGTATTTAATTGTTGATCAAATGCTAGTATTGGACAGCATTGACTATTTGAGAGAGCTGCAAGTAGACATTGCAAATCCAACCCTCTTGGAGGGTCTAGGATATGAGGGAGTGTAGGACAACCCTCTTTTTGTATATTTTGTGGGTGATAGAAGTTCTTATAGCTAATGTAATGCTATAATTGGACACCCCTCTTTTGTAATGAGTGTGTAATTCCCAATCACCAAGAAACTGTAATGGTGAAGGGGAGTGACACCCCTATTTTGTATTTGAGCATCTCAGATCTTTATATAACAATGCAATGATTTGCTTAGATGTAGTTGGATGTAAGCATTACAAAACACAACTAACATAAGAGCTTTTTTATTGCAATGCCACAACTCTAATCAAACTTTGAGATGAAATAAGAAAGATCATCACAGACTGTATATTGAATTACCCTCACATTTGAGCATCTCAGATCTTTATATAACAAAGCAATGATTGCTAAAATGTAGTTGGATGTAAGCATTACAAAACACAACTAACATAAAAGCTTTTTGATTGCAATGCCACAACTCTAATCAAACTTTGAGTTGAAATAAGAAAGATCATCACAGATTGTATGTTGAATTACCCTCACATTTGAGCATCTCAGATCTTTATATAACAATGCAATGATTTGCTTTAATGTAGTTGGATGTAAGCATTACAAAACACAACTAACATAAAAGCTTTTTGATTGCAATGCCACAACTCTAATCAAACTTTGAGTTGAAATAAGAAAGATCATCACAAATTGACCCCCCAACCCAAACAATCTCAGATACCATAGTCGAATGCTTCATCACATACTGTTTGGTGCTTGTTTTTCAATTACAAACAGCACACAAGCTTTGGCATTTGATACTCTAAATGAATCTGTGAATTCAACTACTCTCAGTATTCACATCATTGAGTAGTTGACGCAAAGATAAGCAAATCACATATCCAACATGAACAGATCATACAACCATCACAGATCATACAAATCACAAGAACACAGACAGAGATATACATCACAGATCATACAACCACAAGAACACAGGTATATATCACATATATAGATCATAGGTATATGAACAGAAAGAGAGAGATAAATGATATAACAGAGATAACAGATATAGATCACAGATCCAAAATGAACCAGGATGGCATAAATCACAGATATAACAGAGATAGATCACAGGTATATGAACAGAGAGAAAGAGAGAGAGAGATAACTTGAACCTCCCTTGTTCTTCCAATAACCTCTTCCATGCCGGACAGTAGATACACATGATTTCATCAAGAATTGCTTGAGTTTCTGGACGCAACGGAGGAGAAGAAGGGACAGTCGAGAGAATGAAGAACACGGCTGCGATCAAATTTGGGGAAGAACAGTCGAGAGAATGAGAGAGAGAGAGGTAGAGAGGTTGAGTGAAATGAGAAGTCCGTCTGTTCGGTAGAGAGAGAGGGGTAGGTTAGTTTAGTGTTAGGGTTAGGTTAGGTTAGGTTAATGGGCTGATTTGGGTTAGGTTATGTTAATTTGGGCTAATTGGCCCACTAAATTGGACCCAATATGTAAAAACATTAAAACAAACAAAGTGGGCCTGCAATGTCAGAGGGGTATAATGGTCTTTTACCTTGTTTAAGGTTACCCGATTTGGAAATGTGAAGAAAGAGTGGGGACGTACCAAAAAGGAAATTGAGAAGAAAGAGCAGGGACAGAGTGGTACTCTCTATCCCTTCTCTCTTTTTTTTTAGTTTTTTTTTCCCTTTTTTAAAAATACTTTAAAGTTGATGGTATAATGGAGATTAAAAAAAAAATTACGAATTCCGTTAAAATTAATGGGACCGCGCAAAAACCAAACCACATGGGGGTGGTTTGAAACATTTGAAATCCTAAAGGAGTTTTTCGCACAGACCCCAAAGCACAGGGGGTAAAATGCAACTAACCCAGAAAAATAAATGATAATGAATAGCAATAGTTATGATGAATGAGGTAACACCAAGCTGTAAACTTGTAACCATAAAATTTTCAGCTTTATTGTGGCAATTATTTTCTCATCTTCGTTAATTGTGGCATAACAACAAGATCCTTCATATTATATTTATTTTTCATCCTAATAATCGTTATTTATCCGGTATCTAAATTTTGTTTCTTGTATTTGTGCTTGATAAAAAAAAGAAGGGTAAAAGACATTTTTTACCCTTCGAATATGGACAAAAGACATTTTGCCCCATAATTTATGGAAAAATACATTTGCACCCTTGTTAACGGAAGGAGGGTGGACAGATACCACCATTCTGTTACAATCTGTTAGTGGAGGGGTGCAAACTGTCTTTTTGACCATTTTACCCCTACCAATTGTGGACAAATAACATCTTTTTTGTTTGTTAATGAATCATCATGTTCTTGATTTTTTTGAGGAATATGTTCTTCATGTCTTTGTGTTTTTGAACTCAAATCAGACCCACTTATACACAGGTAGCAAAATTAGATCAGATGGTCGCTAACAAACTTTGTGAAATTTCTTCTGTTTCACAATTTCTTAGATCAGATGGTCACTAACAAACTTTGTGAAATTTCTTCTCTTTCACAATTTCTTCAACAATCATCACACCAAAACGGGGAAATTTGTTATATACCTTTCCCCCAACTTGTCTTTACATTCTATCTTTGGCTGAACTTGATCTTTCCAATCTACCCTCCATCTGTTGGAGGGGGATAAGTTTTGTCTTATTCTCCCCCGGGTAGATTGAAAAGACCAAGTTCGTAGCAGGTTTAAACACCAATTTTCCGAAGCTTTACCACGATGAAATTTTTGTTAGAGAAACAATATTTGAACGCGCAAACAAAATACCTTCAACAAACTACCGATTTCAATTCCACAACCGAGAGTACAAATCAAGCAGCGGAATCACGAACCCGGAAGAAGAAATTAAAAGAAATTACCAACCCAGATGAACAAATTGGAGAACATTGTGAAAACACATCAATCGGTAATATGGTGAAAACACCTCAATCGATCTGCGGATGTGGAAAGAGGAAGAAGAAGAAGAATCAGCAGCTGAAGGCGGCGACCTGCGACATCAACGTCGTCCTCAATGGCAGCGTCCTCCCCAGCCCTAGGGATGGCAATTGGGCGGGTTTGGGGTTATTTTCAAGAAACCCGAACCGAACCGGGTGCCACCCGAAGAAACCCGAAAACCAATTCCACCCGAAATCTGACACCCCAAACCCGTCCAATACCCGAAAAACCAGAGCCCGTTTCTATCGGGTGCCCGACCCTACCCGACGTCCGACCAATCCTCACAGCCCTACCATTACTGGCGAAATTTTTCCTGAGTTTTGGAATTCCCCATCTCCGACCACCAATGTTGAAAAGAGGGAAGATATACGAAGAAGTAGAGAGAGATATGGCATAAACACGATCTTCTGCAACCCGAAGTCGATTTTTCAAAAAAAATCACAACTTTTACAGGAAAAAGTTCGATCAATCCAAAACCCAGATAAATATAATCATAAATCGAAGAATCAAACTTTGAAGAAGCCCCAGAATTCTTCGATTTGGAGTCGGCGGCGGTAACGACGTGGGAAATCACCGGTGAAAATCATCGGAACGAAGTGAGAGAGAGACATACGTGGGTGAAGATAAGAACAGAGGGAGGAGTAGATGAAGTGAAGAGAAGATATAGATGGTTAGAGAGAGAGAGATTTATTACTGAGAAAAAAAGCAAGTACAGCTGTATCAGACCAAAGCATGCCCCAAAAATATTGACATTTGTTCGGGTAAGTAACGGGTATTACGGGGCCACTATACCCGACAGGGTTTTCCAATATCCCATACCCGAACCCGCCCGTACCCGATAATATACATGCCCGGTTGGTACCCGAACGGGTCGGGTTTCGGGTATAACCCGATTTTACACACCAGAACGGCCATCCCTACCCTGCCCCCTGTTCTGGGGAAATTGAAATAATGCCATTCCCTCAATTGGTCTCTGAATTCTGCACTTGGCTGAATTGGTATTTGAAAAATACCCCCCTTTTTAAATAGATGCTAACAAAAGTTGTTAGCAAACAAGTGGGGAAACGGCTGTGACATGGCTGATGACATGTACCCTAAAGTGGGTGAGAAACCGTTGAATTACCTTGCTACCCTTGTCAGTGAGAGTGATATTCAAACTCAAAAACAAACCCTAACAAATGTGTATCTCTCTCTCTAAAAACATTGAATGTTTCCATCTACCTTAACCTACCAAAGTACAGTTGAATTAACTCCAACTGTAAATTTATTAACGAGCTGCCTTAAAGCCTCAACACTGGCTCATTTTTCACTATCATTTGCTCTGGTTCTCCCACTTTGCGTATAGAAGTCTCTCTATTTCGCCATTGTTGTTGAGCTACGGTAAACCCTAAACTCTGGTTCTACTTTTGCTACGACTCTTATTATATTCTCATCAGAATGTTCTAAAATGTGTGCTAGTATAGAATTTTTATTAAATTTGATCTTCATTTGTGTTTCTGATTAAATTTAGGTTCATTATATTGATGTTGTGTTCTTCATTCTGGGTTTGATGTGTGTTGTGGATTGTGTGAAGACTAGAACAAGTAAATGCTCGTCCCTGTACTGTCTGAAAGGACTAGGACGATGCATTTGACCGTCCCAATCTATGAAGTGAACAACTAAGTAGTGTAACCAAGACTGAGACGAGAAAATGCTCGTCTCAGTTTGATGTTCCATACAAGGACGTCCCAGTCTATGAAGTGAACAACTAAGTCGTGTAACCAAGACTGAGACGATCAAATGCTCGTCTCAGTTTGATGTTCCATACGAGGACGTATTAAAGAGAATGTTATACTAGTGATTCCCCAGACTCTCCGGAGATGTCCTCTGCTAAGCACGGAAATGTCTAGCAAGGAGTCTAATACTAACGGTTCTGTTATGAGACAAAATTAAAGAAACCAAAATTTAAAAGAAACTTACTTTTATAATTTGTAATGATGGTGTGACGATCCTTTAAGTGATGATCTATTTCTCCCAAACTCCCGCATACTCACCTGCCAAGTACAGAAGGCAACGAAGTCAAGACGTCAGTTATTAACAAACAGCGAAGACTGATAACGAAAGTAGAAATTTATATATGAGATTTTGAAAACGTTAAACCTATACTCGTAAACATATGTATCATCATCCTGTCTGACAACACGTAGTAAAAGAATGTTATACTAGTGATTCCAAGTTATCCGTTAAGAACACAGTTTCCCCAATTCCATATACAATTCCCCATTCATGTACCACCATAATCCATCCTGACATATTAGACCTTAAGTGTGCACACTCCCTCTGGATCGCAACCCAGAGGTGGAACCTAGTTGCTGAGCCGGTAGCTAGCGATGTACCGGCTAAAGCCCGTAGACCGGGTCCCATAAATTTAACAAGCCCGTATTCCGGGTCCCATAAATCTTTTACCATATAGAGGCCTAAGGTACATGAATCATTTATTAAGACCATCTCCCACAGTTGATATCAAATTTTACACCAAATCCTATATTTGGTAAGGAAAAATGGTTTGACCTCCCACAGTTAACCCTCAAAAACACCATTTTCACCATTTTTTGTGGAAAATAAGACTTTTGGTCTCCCACAGTTTTAACAAATTTACATCAAATAGCCATTTCACCATTTCATCAGATTTAGAGAATGGTATTTTTAGCCTCCCACAAAAAATTATCAAATTTATCACCAAATCATGAATTTCCTAACTATCAAAATTAAAAAAACTATTTTATTACCAAAACAATATTACACGAAATCAAAATGATTAAATAACACTTCAAAAAATCTAAAGTCAACCAGTCTAATGTATTTGACCATGATGATCACATAGGTGTGCAATGAGTCTTCTTCTTAGTTCGTTATGAGCTCCTTGGTTTATCAAGTCTCGATGTCGACCTGGAAATTGGATAAATGTTGAATTAGTGATATCCCTTGCAACCTCAGTATGCGGTACAGATGGTGAACTTTCATAATCAAGATTTATGGGAATGTGAGAAGCATCAAAAGTGTATGTGTTGAGATACTCGCTACGTTCCTCTTCGACTATCATATTGGGCATGATAATGCAGGCTAACATGATCTCGTGAATGTCATTTTTCTTCCAAAATCGAGCGGCTCCTCTAACAATTGCAAATCGAGCTTGGAGAACTCTAAATGCCCACTCAACGTCCTTGCGATAAACTTCATGTTTCTGTGTGAAATATTTTCCTTGCAAGTTATCCCAATTTCAGCTACCATAACGAGAATTTCAACTAGATTGTCATGCAGACATGGCACATTCTGCTTTCTTCATTTTCTTAGTTTGACTATGTGTTTTATTTTTCTTCTAATAATATGATATGTTTTCATTTTTCTGCGTTTATAATAATGCATTATTCTTGTCGTCATTTTTGTTTATATTTTATTTTTATCACTAAGATTAATTATATTAGCCATTAAAAATATTTTTTAACACTAATCAATTGTCTGCACACACTTAATAGTTCAGGTAAGTCTTTCTCTGAATTTGTTCCCACTTCAATCTTATTTGGGGGGGGGGGGGGGGTGTAGACGTATATACTCGTAGAAGAAAAACGGATGGCACATATACTGTAAAGACGAAATGCTACACTATTACATTAGAGCATATTATTACAATGAAAGTAATGTGAAAACATTCCCTAAACACTAATTAAAAATTTGGTGTAGATTACACTAAATCCTATTTTTGCCATCAAATTTGATGGTAAAAATAGGATTTGGTGATATAGGATAGGATTTGAGGGTACTGTGGGAGATGCATTTCACCAGTTCACAAAAACTACACCAAATATAGGATTTGGTGATTTGGTGTTTTTTTGGTCAACGGTTGTCAGAGGCCTGCAAAAAAATCACCATCTTTTGGTGATTTGGTGATTTGTTGTGGGAGGCCGAAAACACCAAATTTTACTATCAAATATAAGATTTGGTGCACTGTAGGAGATGCTCTTAAGTATACTAGACTATCATGAACAATACTCATACTTACCATTTTATGTGCATATATAGATGTTCAAGCTTAGCATTGTGTTAATCCCTGATTTATGTATCATATACTCATTGACACATACAAACATCTAATCCACTATTCTTCAATAGCAAATAAGCATTCATAAGCTTACCTGGCAGCCCGCCTAGTATTCCAGACCATCATTGCAGATACTCTATCCCGATGACCTATCGAAGTTCCTGTAGCTATGGTGTTTTCCGGCGAGCATTCCCCAGTTTTCGGCTACTCCAATGGAAAACGACAATTTACAGCCTATATTTGGTATGCCCGAGCTCGCCTTCACCTCAGGGTTACGAGAGAAACAATTAATTTCAATGGAAATCAACAGAAACGGGAGAAATCAGCAGAGAAACGTTCTAGGGTGCTTCGTGACTCAAACCTGGGTTCTCTCTCGTTTCTTCTTGATTTGACGAATTGATTGAGGGTTTTGCTTCCCCAAGTGACGAGATCCCCTCCTAGTAGCAGTTTGCAGAGAAGTTAAGGTGATGGTGATGTGGAGGAGTTGGTGGTGGTTGCACCATGAAGAAGAAGTAAGGAAGATGATGATGATGTTGATGAACAAAAGAGGGGAGAAAATCCCAAAATATGCTGGTGAAGAGGGAGGTTTGTGGAGCTGACACCTCACCTTATGAGTTGTCAAATTTGATTGGACAAGCGGCTTGCATGCAAAAGGGGGTGAATTTGTAGCTTCAAAAGCTTTAGGGTAAGTTTAGAATTAGGCACAAATGTGCTAATTTATGAAAATCTCAAAATGGACCCAACCTTCTAAAGTAGTTTATAAGCTCTCCATATTCCTCTAAACTCTCAATGGCCAAAATTTCAGCCATTAATTATTGTTTTCAGAAATTACAAATGATCCCTAATTCCTCTGATATTGCATAGCTGCCCCAAACCAAATTCTCACTTTAGGTATCCTTTGATGTACAACTGTTAGCAGACACTACTGCACAAGTAATTTTACAGAACTGAATCAAAATTTTAATTTATTACATTTTTACCCTATATAATTTATGGAGTGTTACATTCTACCCCTTAAAAGAATCTTTTTCCTCGATGATCAACCATCCTTATATATTCCCCATAACCTCTCCCTTAATCGATCATAAATCCATGTTCGTTATATCGCCTATTTCGTTGTGAATTTTTCGGCTGGCATTAATAACCAGATGGGTTGGAATTATAACCATGATTTGTCTAACGTTCCCTCTTGAGTTGACAAGTTTTCCTTGTTGCTCATCTTATCCAGTGTCTCGGTTGGTATGATCCACATAAATGATTTGACATGATCTCGCCATGTTGTAGACCTTAATCCTTATTGATCACTAAAACTTCACAGGTTTCACTGTAATAGCCTAACTTAGATTCGTCATCTTATACTGATCTCAACTTAACATCGTACCCCATTCCTTCATATCCCGTTTAGGTCGCATGCTTTCAGATTTATATGTCCCCACTCTATTCCTTACTACCCGTGGTAGCATATCTACTGGTAAAGTATTCTCCCCGTTATGCCTCTAATTCCTAAAATCATGCGCCGTTCACTGTGTTTGCTGGTCTTAATCATCTCCATGATTACCGTTTCCCATCATCCCGACATTCCGACACGTTTCTCAGACCATTTGGTAGAACTTCCTTGCCAGCTCTAAGGTTGTCATCGCTGACAAGTTCCTAACTAAACATCTCAGAGTTACCCTGATCTTTTACCCTGGATGAATATATCATTCCATAAGCAACGATTTAGTGCTACTTCCCATTGTCTTGTGATGATTATTTCCGGTGTGACCACTTGAACAGTCTATACCCCTTTTTTCTTAATTCCCTCACGAGCTTTCCTTATCCCTATTCAGCTTCCATTGTATACTTTAAATTTCCTTTTCATTGCTTGAAGAAATCCATAGTGTGTTGTCTACTTTGACGCTTGTTTCTTTCCTTCCTTGGTTTGGTTATCACTGATGAAACTCTTCAATTTCTTCGTGTCGCCTCCATGTACCTTTTCCAGACGTTCAATTGTTCCTCCTCCTCGCAAAATGGTTTTCTTTCTTCTTAGTGTGCCTTCTTAACTTACTTGCTACAACCTTTGATGTATTGTTCACAATTCGAATTTAAGAAGTCCTTCAACATGCTATCAATCCTCAAGATATTGCAATTATTCTTGTCTCACTCCTAGATATCCATCACATTATCACAACCTCTAAGTTATTGACAATCCAGTAAAACTGCCCAATATTCCAAAACTTCACCATCTAAGCCTCGATTCATATACCTTTTTTTTCTCTTCTCTGATACTCTATCCCTCCATTCCAGATTTGCTTCCCCAAGTTCTCAGATCTTTTATTCTTTATCATAACTATTATCCAACCATGCTTAAACTTTACCCTTTAGTTTTTCATTACTTACCATTTCCCCTTCTTCTATCTACCTGTCATGGCCCTTGGGCTTTCACCAGTTATCCATGGTACGTCTTACTTCCTTTACACTTACTACTAGTTCACAACTTCTCCATATCCTGCCATTCCTTCGGTTACTTGATTTTATTATATGCCTGTCACAAGAGCGCCGAACCATTTATTCCGCACACGTGATACGTTCCCTGATTCTTTCATCGTACTCGCTTCCTTGATAATTTCAGGTCTTTCGCATTAATTGATCCCCCAATCCAATCATTTTTACCTCGTACATTTAGCATTCCTTTGTTACTGACAGATACAAATTCTATACCTCCCTAGGGTTTCATTCCCAAACGTCTCATAAAGACTCACACCCTTTAGTTAGTACCTTATATACTCTAGTCAATTCTGTTTATGATGAGCCTCACCATTATCGATCCCGTTTAAACTCATCTTTTGATAGTCCTTTACTGCATTAAGTAATCTTATTCCCTTCGCTTCTCTACTCCTTTTAGACACATAGTACTACCAGTAGCATTTTTTTTTGCTCTATCTGAAGTATACCAACCTTATCTTATTCTTCTTAATCAAAATTTCCATGCTTAATTGCTATTTTTTGTGCGTTCTCTTAGCATTGCCCTAATCCACGTGAAAACACTCTTAGATATTCTCCAATTTTACTATGATCACACATCACTTTCGCAATATGAGTTTAACATCATGAGAATATGTTACGATTCGTATTTTGTAATTCCGCGACCCATCCACATTCCTCTATCTCCTAATCCTTGAATACTAAAGATTATTCTGCCTCGTCCCATTATTCCTAAAGTCTACTAGTCCTCACATTAGTATGCCATACTCTCATACCACTCATAATGTGTCCGATCCTATTTAACCATTCTGAAGATTTCCTTCCTGGATCTCGTATTAATCTCACCTATGTGCTAGCTCTTTTACCTTATCAACATAATGCATCACCCTTTTCATAAACATTTAGAAATTACTCAATAGCCTTTCTCATCACTTCTAACCTCATCCCTCATCTCCATTATCCAAACACAACCCCTAAAACAAATCATCCAAATTCCACCCACAACCTGATGAATGAAAAAAAAAATATATCTACATTACCCTGCCCCTAACTCAGTATGTAACACCTCAGAAATTACTTCCTATCCATTCAACCCATCCTTTCCAAGATCCCCTTTGTCGTACGATATTTATAAGTCACATCCTCCTTATCTCTTCTACCCGACGAGGTCATCCCTCTACAAGACTACATCCCAAATTTACCGTTTTAGTTCATGTTCTATTATGCAGCTAACATTAGTTTTATTCCGGGAGACTCTCCTCCAATTACATGCCAGCTCTCTTGCTGATAACACTGATATCTACAAGTACTAGTGTATTGTACCATATTGGTTTATACCATACAATGTTCTTTACCAACCCTTTATCTATATCCTGACTATTACTCTAGCATGACTGGTTCATTCCACTATAGAATTATATCTCAACTTAATCATTCAAATCCCTATCTAACCATGCAAGTTAATATATCTTTTATTTTATAGAAATTTCCATTCAACCATACGAAAACTTTCTAGCTGACTGAATAGTGATTCTAAAATCATATCATTGCTGCACCAGACTGATTCACACCACACATGATTCATTCCAGCTCCTTTATTCAATTCCCGAATCATACCGGTATCAAATGCAAGTATTATTTCATGTCCAGCACTCTCTATCAGTAACATGTAGTGTATCATGCAAAACAATGTAATATCTTGAATCTTAGCCCGATATTCCAACTACATAGGCCTATTTGGCCCCAAGCATACACATATAGGTCTCTCACCAGTTCTTTCCCCAACCATCCTACTCCAGTTTTAGTCTTGTTTCCGATCCAATTTTAATTTTAAAAACACTATCCACCTATTACTTGGGTTCTTAATTCTATCTTTTCACAGAACCAATGCTCTGATACCATCTGAAACACCCCCATCCTAGAGTGCAGGAGAACTACACTTGGATCCCCTGGACTCTCCGAAGATGTCCTCTGCTAAGCACGGAAATGCCTAGCAAGGAGTCTAGTACTAACTGTTCTGTTACGAGTCAAAATTAAAGAAACCAAAATTTAAAAGAAACTTACTTTTATAATTTGTAATACTGGTGTGACGATCCTCTAAGTGATGATCTATTTCCCCAAACCTCCCGCATACTCACCTTCCAAGTACAGAAGGCAACGAAGTCAAGACGTCAGTTATTAACAAACAAGGAAGACTTATAACGAAAGTAGATATTTATATACGAGATTTTGAAAACGTTAAACCTGTACTCGTAAACATATGTATCATCATCCTGTCTCACAACACGTAGTAAAGAGGATGTTATACTAGTGATTCCAAGTTATCCGTTAAGAACCCAGTTTCACCAATTCCATATTCAATTCCCCATTCACGTACCATTATAATCCATCATGACATACTAGACCTTAAGTGTGCACACTGCCTCTGGATCGCAACCCAGAGGCGGAACCTAGTTGCCGAGCCGGGAGCTAGCGATGTACCGGCTAAAGCCCGTAGACCGGTGATAACTCCTTAATAAGAGTCATCCTATATACACTTTATATTGTTATTTCTGTGTGTTTCGGTGCAAAGTGACGAATTTCGGGCTTATTTGAGAAGAAAATGAGTTTTATGATGTTTTAGAGCTTAAACGTACAATCCGGGCGTTTCTTGAATAGTTTTACTTATGATTTGTATGATTTTGTCACATTTGATCTTCGCGGTAGTGTTTGTGTTGTGATTTACAGGAACATTGCATGAGGAGAGCAAGTGGAGAGAAGAAACGAGCTTCGGAAGTCAAGAAGAAGCAAGAAAAGCAAAGTTAGAGGAACAAAAGTGACCATCCTTCACTGTTTTGATGATATCTTGAGTTCTACAAAACCTGCTATAGTGATACCGGTGTCAAATGAAAGTAGACTCAAATATCTTTCCAAAGGTAGGTCACGGAGCTCAATCAAAGTTCGGACAAGAAAGATATGGTCTGGCGAAGTTGACACAAAAACGAAGAAAAGCTGGTAAAGTTTCACTGGACCAGTGTGCACTCTTCTGGATGTATCTGGAGTTCCGTACACGATTTTGGATCAAGGCCTACGCCACTGGAAATTAGACATTTAGGGATTTCCAAATATATAAGATGGGCCCAAACCGGAGTCCGGATGAGGTAGAAAAGGCCCGTGCAAAGTCAGCTTATGAATTCTGGCCGAGAATTGCAAACTGGAGGGGCCGGATTGCAAATTCGGCCAAAATACATTAAAAATCGTGCCCAGCCCTATACATGACGATTTTTAGGACCAAAAGGCAGAGTAGGCTGCTGAAGACAAAGAAGAACACATTGGAGGAAGGCTTGGAGCTTGGAGTTCGTTGTGAGAGCGAGGATTCCATCGTTTGATCTCTCTTCTCTATCTTTTTCATTGTTTTTGATCATGAACAACATAAACTTCATCTTGTTACTCATGAATCTCAGTAGCTAAGTTCATTATCAGGATTTCTCCATGGTAGCTAGGGTTTGAAGCCGTTTTGACGGATTATGAATTTGATTCACGTTTTGCTTAAACTTAATTGATGATGTTCTTGTTTGCTATGTTTAATTCATACTCTTAATCTATCTTGCTATTGTGAGACGTTGCAGTAGGAAGATTATAGGTAATACGTTAGTGAAAGCAACGAATTGCCCGGATAATTGAATTAAGCACGTAGTCACAGGTTAGAGAAATCAACCACCGACTGTGAACGTTGAGTAGAATTAGATGATCGTCATTATATGTTTTAGGGATAATTAGAACTTGGTAACTCGGTTGTAATTTGACCTAGGCATAGAAAGCTAGCTTGGTAAATCGGTTAGAATTATTGCTCGTTTGGAAAATTAAATCATCATTTGTGTTTCAGAACGTAATTCGTTAACGGTGGAAACTTAGTGAACCTAGAGAAAATCCTGATATTTGTCACATCACTTACTCTCTTTATAAATAATCGCGTTTTTATTTATTTTTCTTAGTTATTAGAAAACTGAAATTGTTTTCCCACAAGAAGTTAATCATCCTAATTGATTCACAACAAGTCCTTTGGGATTCGACAACCCTATCTTCTACATTTATTACTAGAGCGATACTGTACACTTGCAGAGATCGTATCAACCGGGTCCCATAAATGTAACAAGCCCGTATTCCGGGTCCCATATATCTTTGACTATATAGAGGTCTAAGGTACATGAATCAGTTATTAAGTATACAAGACTATCATGAACAATACTCATATTACCATTTTATGTGCATATATAGATGTCCAAGCTTTGCATTGTGTTAATCCCTGATTTATGTATCATATACTCATTGACACATACAAACATCTAATCCATTATTCTTCAATAGAAAATAAGCATTCATAATCTTACCTGGCAGCCCGCCTAGTATTCCAGACCATCATTGCTGATACTCTATCCCGATGACCTATCAAAGTTCCAATAGCTATGGCGTTTTCTGGCGAGCATTCCCCAGTTTCCGGCGACTCCAATGGAAACCGACGATTTAAAGCCCATATTTGGTACGCCCGAGCTCGCCGTCACCTCAGGGTTACGAGATAAAAAATTAATTTCAATGGAAATCAACAGAAAAGGGAGAAATCATCAGAGAAACGTTCTAGGGTTCTTCGTGACTCAAACCTGGGTTCTCTCTCGTTTCTTCTTGATTTGACGAATTAATTGAGGGTTTTGCCTCCTCAAGTGATGAGATCCCTCCTATTATAAGTTTGAAGAGAAGTTAAGGTGATGGTGATGTGGAGGAGTTGGTGGTGGTTGCACCATGAAGAAGAAGAATGGACGATGATGATGATGTTGATGAACAAAAGAGGGGAGAAAATCGAGAATCTGATGTTGAAGAGGGAGGTTTGTGGAGCTGACACCTCACCTAATGAGTTGTCAAATTGGATTGGACAAGTGACTTGCATACAAAAGGGGGTGAAATTGTAGTTTCAAAAAATTTAGGCTAAGTTTAGAATTAGGCGCAAATGTCCTAATTTATGAAAATCTCAATATGGACTCAACCTTCTAAAGTAGTTCATAAGCTCTCCATATTCCTCTAAACTCTCAAAATGGCCAAAATTTCAGCCAGTAATTACAGTTTTCAGAAATTATAAATGAGCCCCAATTCCTCTGATATTGCATAATTTCCCCAAACCAAATTCTCACTTTAGGTATCCTCTGATGTACAACTGTTAGAAGACACTAGTGCACAAGTACTTTTACACAACTGAATCAAAATTTTAATTCATTACATTTTTACCCCTATATAATTTATGGAGTCTTACAATAGTGTTCCAAAGTCGATCTCCCACCATCGAACAGATCAATGAAGTCACACGTTATGTGGCTCAATTGGTTGAAGCAGCCTCCCGTTTGGAGATGGACAGACCCTTTACGGGAGAGGAAATCTCCAATGCTCTGAAGGGGATGAACACCCTCAAAGCCCCATGTATGGACGTATACCCTGCTTTATTTTTATCAAAAATATTGAGATATTGTTGGGCCATATATTAGTCGTTTATGTCTCCATGTTCTTAATGACAAAGAAAGCCTAGCTAGTCTTAACGACACACTCATTACACTCATCCCCAAGACAAAGCAGCCCCAAATCCCCACAAATTAGAGGCCCATAAGATTATGTACATTTGTTTATAAAATGATAGCAAAACAGTGGCAAATCGTATCAAGCCTTGCCTGGATCTGATTATTGGCGAGACTCAAAGTGCTTTTGTCCCGGGACGACAAATTTCAGACAAAATTCTGGCTGCGTTTGAATTATTACATACAATGAGAACTCGTGTCAAAGGCAAGCGAGGCTATGTTGCTCTAAAAGTTGATATGACAATGGCGTACGATCGCGTTGAATGGGCTTTTTTGGAAGCCATGATGGAAAAACTAGGATTCCGTCCTAACATAACTGATATTGTTCTCCGATGTGTGAATTCAGTCCAGTATTCCTTTAATATTAACGGCCCTACAGTGGGAAAGATTGTACCTGAAAGGGGCCTCCTTCAAAGATGCCCCTTATCGTCGTACCTTTTTCTAATCTGCGGTGAAGGGCTCTCCAGGATGATCTCAGCAGCGGTTGCAGCTCGTAGGCTAACTTGAGTCCGTGCATCGAGAAGTGGTCTGATCATCTCGCATCTATTTTTCGCGGATGATAGTATCTTTTTTACAAGATCAAGAGAAGAGGATGTTACTCGCCTACTAAAAATTATTACAATGTATGAATTGGCCTTGGGACAAAAAATTAACTTGAAAAAATCAGCATCAGTTGTTTCGGGGAATGTGACAGCAGATGAGAAGGCGACAATCAATGCTTCATGTGGTGTTGCTGCATTGAATCATCATGAACGCTACTTGGGGCTTCCTACAACAATTGGAAAGAACAAAAAAGACACGTTTAACTCAGTTACAGACAAAGTTCAATTAAAAGTTAAAGGATGGAAAGAGAAACACCTTTCAATTGCAGGGAAATAAATCCTTCTCAAGGCGGTTTTTCAAGCTATTCCTACTTATGCTATGTCCTGTTTCTATCTACCTACAGGTACCTGCGATCAAATCGAACAGTTGATGAGGCAGTTCTGGTGGGGGAATGGTGAGGGACGCGATATTAGTTGGATGGCTTGGGATAAGTTAAAGAACGCAAAGAGCAAAGGAGAACTTGGCTTTCGAGACATTTAAAGTTTCAACAAAGCACTCTTAGCAAAGCAGTGCTGGCGCCTTCTGACTAAACACAATAGCTTAGTTTCCCGAATTATGAAAGCCAAATATTTACATACTGAAAGTTTTTTGAATCCTCTCTGGGTTCTCAACCCTCCTACACCTGGAGAAGCTTACAAGAAGGACTAAAGATTCTGAAGTTAGGGATTAGGAAGAACCTGGGTGATGGATCCACAATCCGCATCTTCGATGACCCATGGCTCCACCGTAGCCCGAACTTCAGAGTCTTCTCATCACAATCACCAAACGCAGACATTTGGGTTCAGGATTACATATTTGCAGAAACTGGAAGTTGGAATTTGGAAAAGTTGCAAACTCACCTTCTGGAGGTTGATGTCACGAAAATCTTGCGCATCCAAAATCCTGGTACTGGAACAGATGAGTGGGGGTGGGCCTATGAAGACAGCGGTGAATACTCTGTCCGTTCGGGCTACCTTCAAGCGACCGTGTAAACTCCGATAGAAGGTACCTCGCGTAACTGAGAAGAAGAACATAAGTGGCTATCTTACTTGTGGAAGCTGAAAATTCATAGGAAAATAGCTTTCTTCCCGGAGAGCCAGTTTCAACATCATTCCCACCAAATTAAACCTTCGACGAAGAGGAATCAGTATAGATACAGTTTGCCCTTTCTGTGAAGATGAAGAGTCTGAGCTACACGCCCGGTTTCAATGCGATAGAGCAAGAGGTTTCTGGGAATCCTTTCTCTCCGGAGTGGCTTCCAAGATCCTTAATGAGTCTACTCGGAACCAGAACTGGATCTCCATAGCCTTTCACCAAGCTACACAATCAGGACAGATAAAAACTCTCAGTAGGGCTCTGGGTTCTATGGAATGATAGGAATGCGAAGATTTTCAGGGGTAAATCTAGAAGAAGGGAAGATCTAATTAGTTCAGCAGCTCAACAAATCATATTCTCAAGTTCACATGCACAAAAGGAGGATAAACACTCAGATCTACAACCGAAAACATTCCTGAACTACCAACCCCCTGAGGAAGGCGGTGCTACAGTACAATTCGACGGCGCGTGGTCCTACACCAACGAAAAAGCTGGTGCGGGTATCACTATCTTTGATCATCATCGTGTACTCCTTTGTGCGCAAGCCAAACGGCTCACTTGGGGGAACAGGGCCAAAGAAGCAGAAGCCATGGCGTTAGAAGCGGCCATTGATCTAGCTCTGGAGTTTGGCCTCATCGACATCACAGTCGAAGGGGATGCCCAAGTCCTCCTTGACCAAATCGCCGGCAAAACTAGTGCTCCAGTTGAAGACAGGACGATCTCAAGGGTAATTTGTGATAGAGTAAATGAGAAGGCGAGAAAGTTCAGATCTATTCGGTGGAAATGGATCGCTCGAGAATTCAACAGCCAAGCTGATCAACTATCAAAGATGGCTCTGGGAATGGACACGCACCAGCTTTGGAAAGAAAATTTTCCTGTGTCTGAGTATTTAACTGTAGACTGTCTAAATTCCAAGTGTACACATTCAGTTGGCTAAGTTTATAATATTTGGTTTTTCTCTAAAAAAAGATTTCACCAAAACTTTGTGGCCAAACTTAGTTCAAAATTCTAGCACTACCAAACTCCTCTTACGGTGATTGCCCGTGTTGGGAGTGAATTTATAGCAAATTGTTGATTAGTAAGGGGAGGTTGTATGAAGAAATTATCGTACAACCAACTGTTTAAAAATTCCTTAATCACATGTGCTCACAAGTTCCGATCCGATCATTGTTTCATAAAAAAAAAAGTTACGTTCACTGTTTGAATCTATCGCACTCACGAGTGAAGGCCGTTGAAGGTCAGCTTCTGAATCTTTTTGTTGTTGGGATCCTAAGGGAAAAAGCCAGTCATGCTGGAGACGCGCAAGAAGATGAGAGAGAGACAAAGAAAAAAGTGGAGTACCACTCTGTCCCTACTCTTTCTTCCCATGGCGGCTGGGCTGTGGGATTAAGAGTATGGACCGAAAAGACCATTATACCCTTGCTTCTTGAAGAAATTACAAAGCAGACCATCAATCAAATCAACATTTTCAGAAAAGGTTTGATTTTATTAAAAACTTAAACCAAATACTCAAATCACCTACTGGAGGGTAAATTTCCCTCCATAACTAAACCCAATTCCAAAATTTCACCTAATTTGAGCTCTTTGGAGCCAAAAACTTGCATTTCTCCACAGAACTCTATAAATACAACACACAACCTGAGTTTTTTAGAGTCCTTATTATACAAAAGTTCCTACTTGAAGAAAAAATACATACACTGGCTGCTACAGCAGCAGAAGAAGAAGAAGATAAAGAAGAAGAAGAACAAGAAGATGATGAAGAAGAAGTAGATGCACAACTCAAAACCAGGTACTTTTCTCACCAACTTCCACCATCTTTCCACAGCTTCCACCATCTTTCTACAGCTTTCACCAACTTCATCCATCCTTTTTCCTGCAAAAAACCCAACCAGGTACTTTTTCATCAATGACTACCCCATCAAGAAGACTAACATTCGTACAAAGATGTGCAATCAAAGACTATTTGCTACATGGATGTACATAAATGAGGCCATCTGTTGGATTAACTAACAGTGCAGCTGACAAGTTTGGTTTCAGTCGAAGAACAATCGGTGAGATTTGGAAAAAAAATAAAGCACTGTTACAGTCTAGGAATTAACATAGATGTTAGTTCCAATCAAAAAGGAAACAAGGTGCCTAAGATGCAGCTGGACATCGCGAGATTCAAGCTATTTCCCAAGAAAGATAGGAACACCATCAGACAAGCAGCAGGTAATGTTATTGTTTTTTTACGCCAATTCTCAGATTGTGGTTTCATCATAGAATTGGTTGTGATTGGGTTTAGGCCACACGTCTTAAAACCTAATCAATGTGATGGTGATACACAATTGATAGGCAAGGCACGACTCTAAACCCCCTCACTATTATACCAAATGTAGCACCATGTTTCTTATCAATATATTTGTATAAGTTCTCAGATTGTGTTTACTGGTATCAATCATCACTGACATTGTGTTGCAAAAAGATCAAACACTTAATTTGACATGAAAATTACAAGAAACTCATGTAAATGTATCAAAACCTCACCTAAAATATATCAATAGCTTATTTTGACATGATAATAACATGAATTCATGTAAATGTATGAAAACAGAACCTAAAAGAACATCAAAAACTTAATTTGACATGAAAATTACAAGAAAATCATGTAAATGTATCAAAACAGCACCTAAAATATATCAATCGCTTATATTGACATGATAATAACATGAATTCATGTAAATGTATGAAAACAGAACCTCAAAGAACATCAAACACTTAATTTGACATGAAAATTACAAGAAACTCATGTAAATGTATCAAAACAGCACCTAAAATATATCAATCGCTTATTTTGACATGATAATAACATGAATTCATGTACATGTATGAAAACAGAACCTCAAAGAACATCAAACACTTAATTTGACATGAAAATTACAAGAAACTCATGTAAATGTATCAAAACAGCACCTAAAATATATCAATCACTTATTTTGACATGATAATAACATGATTTCATGTCATTGTATTTATGCAGGAAATATGCATATTGGCATATCAACAATTGGTAGAATGTTAAAAAACGGGATCTTAAAAGGAAGAAAATCACATTTACGACCACAACTGAATCCAGCACAGATGATTGCAAGGCTCAAATGGTGTGTTGAACATATAGAGTTGACTGAGAATGGTGACATCCAGTACAAGAATCAGCAATTCATAATTATGATTGATGAGAAGTGGTACCACACTAACGCATCTCAGAACTATATTTTTCTACCAGAAGAGGAAGTTCCACATAAAAAAACACTATCCAAGCAACATATTCCCAAACTAATGTTTATGTGTGCTGTTGGGAGGCCAATCTATGACACAAATGGGGAGTTGATTTGGGATGGCAAAGTGGGTGTATGGCCATTTACAGTGGAGATAGCAGCAAGAAGAAATTCAGCTAACAGGCCAAGGGGTACAATTGAAATCAAACCTATTCCATCAGTTGATGAAGAAGCAATGAGAGACATGATCATATACATTGTCATTCCAGCATTAAAGGCACAGTGGCCAGCATGTTTGGCAAAAAACATAACCATTCAGCAGGATAATGCCACTCCACATGTGCACAATGATGATCCAGAATTCAGGTTAGTGGCAGATAGCGATGGATTTAATATTAACCTAGTTAATCAACCACCAAAGTCCCTAGACTGCAACATAAATGACTTGGGATTCTTCAACTCCATAAAAATTTTGCAAAACAAAATGCAAACAGAGAAGTTTGAAGAACTAATTGATGCAGTTCTTATGACATATAAAGGGTTTGAGCATCAAACATTAGATGACATCTGGATTTCAATGCAATTGCTCATGACAGAGATCATGAAATGCGAGGGAGGTAACAATTACAAGCAGCCACATATGGGAAAGGAAAGACTAAGGAGACTTGGCATTTTACCAAAGTATTTAATTGTTGATCAAATGCTAGTATTGGACAGCATTGACTATTTGAGAGAGCTGCAAGTAGACATTGCAAATCCAACCCTCTTGGAGGGTCTAGGATATGAGGGAGTGTAGGACAACCCTCTTTTTGTATATTTTGTGGGTGATAGAAGTTCTTATAGCTAATGTAATGCTATAATTGGACACCCCTCTTTTGTAATGAGTGTGTAATTCCCAATCACCAAGAAACTGTAATGGTGAAGGGGAGTGACACCCCTATTTTGTATTTGAGCATCTCAGATCTTTATATAACAATGCAATGATTTGCTTAGATGTAGTTGGATGTAAGCATTACAAAACACAACTAACATAAGAGCTTTTTTATTGCAATGCCACAACTCTAATCAAACTTTGAGATGAAATAAGAAAGATCATCACAGACTGTATATTGAATTACCCTCACATTTGAGCATCTCAGATCTTTATATAACAAAGCAATGATTGCTAAAATGTAGTTGGATGTAAGCATTACAAAACACAACTAACATAAAAGCTTTTTGATTGCAATGCCACAACTCTAATCAAACTTTGAGTTGAAATAAGAAAGATCATCACAGATTGTATGTTGAATTACCCTCACATTTGAGCATCTCAGATCTTTATATAACAATGCAATGATTTGCTTTAATGTAGTTGGATGTAAGCATTACAAAACACAACTAACATAAAAGCTTTTTGATTGCAATGCCACAACTCTAATCAAACTTTGAGTTGAAATAAGAAAGATCATCACAAATTGACCCCCCAACCCAAACAATCTCAGATACCATAGTCAAATGCTTCATCACATACTGTTTGGTGCTTGTTTTTCAATTACAAACAGCACACAAGCTTTGGCATTTGATACTCTAAATGAATCTGTGAATTCAACTACTCTCAGTATTCACATCATTGAGTAGTTGACGCAAAGATAAGCAAATCACATATCCAACATGAACAGATCATACAACCATCACAGATCATACAAATCACAAGAACACAGACAGAGATATACATCACAGATCATACAACCACAAGAACACAGGTATATATCACATATATAGATCATAGGTATATGAACAGAAAGAGAGAGATAAATGATATAACAGAGATAACAGATATAGATCACAGATCCAAAATGAACCAGGATGGCATAAATCACAGATATAACAGAGATAGATCACAGGTATATGAACAGAGAGAGAGAGAGAGAGAGATAACTTGAACCTCCCTTGTTCTTCCAATAACCTCTTCCATGCCGGACAGTAGATACACATGATTTCATCAAGAATTGCTTGAGTTTCTGGACGCAACGGAGGAGAAGAAGGGACAGTCGAGAGAATGAAGAACACGGCTGCGATCAAATTTGGGGAAGAACAGTCGAGAGAATGAGAGAGAGAGAGGTAGAGAGGTTGAGTGAAATGAGAAGTCCGTCTGTTCGGTAGAGAGAGAGGGGTAGGTTAGTTTAGTGTTAGGGTTAGGTTAGGTTAGGTTAATGGGCTGATTTGGGTTAGGTTATGTTAATTTGGGCTAATTGGCCCACTAATTTGGACCCAATATGTAAAAACATTAAAACAAACAAAGTGGGCCTGCAATGTCAGAGGGGTATAATGGTCTTTTACCTTGTTTAAGGTTACCCGATTTGGAAATGGGAAGAAAGAGTGGGGACGTACCAAAAAGGAAATTGGGAAGAAAGAGCAGGGACGGAGTGGTATCAGATAGAGATTGAAGAAAGAGATAGAGATAGAGATCGTAGAGGGAGAGAAGGGAAACGGAGGGCTGTGGACGGAATTTCATTTTCCGTTAGTTCAAATCTGTTACTTGAAATTTTTTAACTAACACGTGTCAAATTTTAAGTGGAATACCTACCTATTTTTGGGACCATCCTCCCTACTTGATTTTTTTTCCTTTCACGCGTGAACAACCACATCCACTATCGCCACCCTTCGTCAGATCCACAACCACGATTCCCCCCTATGTCCTTCACGCAACCCAATCGAGCGACATGTCATCACTATGAACGAACCCCAAGCAGGGATAATCAGACTCCCATTGATTTCGACCCAAACCTCCGACACCAATTAACTCAGGATTCAACCCTGGTTGTGTTGGTAGTGGCGGAAGAGAGAGATTGAGAGGGAGAGAGAGCGGGATATGTTGGTCATTAGTCACTATCAGCAATTAGAGAGTTAAATATTGAATAAAGTACCATGGGCAAAAGGTCATTTCATCTTATCCGTTAACATCTGTTACATTCTATCCAAAATAAGGGTGTTTCATGCCAATTCGTGAACAGTAAGGGTGCACTTTGCCTATTTACACCATAACACAGGGATAAGTGTAAATTACCCTAATTATATTGCATATACCACAAATAATTTGCATCGTTAATTTACTCCAGTGACATGAATTGAATATGAATACATCGAGATTTTTTTTTAAATGTAGACTGTGATGCTTAGTTGCTTACAATACATTGATTTCAAAAGTGCGTCTCCGAGTGATGTAATTTATAATTTCTATTCTTCCAGCAGAGATGATAACGCTTCATCATTATAATGCTAAAAACAACATAACTTTTCATGAACGTTTCTTCGACAAAACATTTCTTAACTAACTTTTTTATGAGATAATAATTTTTTTAGTACACGCGAAAATTAGCATACAAGATTCAGTTCTCCAAATGAATCAAGCTGAAGTCAAGATGAACTCTGAAAATTAAACATACATGCACCTCACTACGTACACACAAATGATCACTAATTAACCATAGGAATGTAGGCATATTGAGAAAGAACTTGATGAACATATGAATCTATTGTTCTCTGTGCATAGAAGAACAACAGAGTACACGAAGGACAAAACGTGTGCACACGTAACTCATGAGAAATCAACATTAAAAGAGCCACAAATGATACAGCCCCCTTCTTCTTTCGTGGTGATTGGTAATTGTTCTGTGATTAAATGTTACTAATTACTTAATTCTTTTATTGTCATTAGTGAGTATTAGATTCCTCCATAGATATTGTAACTCCCATATTTCCTCGTCTGCACCATCTCCAAGATCTCTCTCCCATTCTCTCTCATTTCCAATTTAAAGCCCCATCCATCCTTCTCTCTCACTCCTCTCTCTATCTCTGATCAGAAGTGAAATGGATTACTCTAGTTCTTTTAATCACATACCAAAGTTGGAGAACCAGTTAGATCAACTTGATTGGTCTTCCTATATGCAGTATCTCTGATCAGAAGTGAAATGGATTACTCTAGTTCTTTTAATCACATACCAAAGTTGGAGAACCAGTTAGATCAACTTGATTGGTCTTCCTATATGCAGGACCAAAATGAAGGGTAAGTATAGGCTTTATCTATAAATTTTACTCACGTGAGTAGTTTTGTAGTCTGTTATCTGTTTACTAAGAGAGAATAGAGTAGATGCTTATGATAACTTGACTGTAGAATATAATTTTATTTTTCTCTTTCTGACAGACTGTGGGATATATTACCTAGTGACCACTACTCAAACAATCTCTTCGATATTGATATTGATATTGATTCGTGGTTGAGCAATCAAAACGTGAACTCTTTCAACTTTGAAGAGTTTGGGTGCAATGGGGACGACTTAGCCTTGTGGGATTATGGTCTCCCACAGCAGTTTTCTGAAGATATCAAACTTCTTAACCCAATCATGGATATGGGTTATGGTCATGATACGGGTATTGCAGGGGTAAAGAATATGCAAGATTATCAAGATTTTGCGAGTGAAGTACTTGACGAGGGCATGAAGTTCAAGAGGCAAATCACGAATGGGAGGATTAACAAGAAGAGCTGTGTGTTGGAGTTGGATGACATTCAGAAGTATTTTGACGTACCAATAACGAAAGCGGCGAAAGAGCTGAAGGTGGGATTGACTGTGTTGAAGAAGAGATGCAGGGAGCTGAATATCATGAGATGGCCACACAGGAAGCTCAAGAGTTTGAAGTCTCTTATCAAGAATGTTAAGGTTTGTGTCCTTCTATGCACATTACAAGTAATACGATTTTGGTTAACTAGTTTTTTTTTTTTTTGCAAAGGTTAACTTGTTTTATTCTACTCTAATATGTTAAATATTTACTTTTCTGGAAAAACAGGAAATGGGTTTGACAGGAGAGGTGGCAAGGTTGGAAGAGCAGTACAGGAGGATGCTGGAGAAGACACCCGAGTTGGAATTGACAGACGAGACCAAGAAGCTGAGGCAAGCCTGTTTCAAGGCTAACTACAAGAGGAGAAGGTCTCTCGTCGCAATATCAAACTATTCATGATCAGTCAATAACATGTTAATTTCAGTAATAGGAAACGTGTTAGAATTCTAGTTTTTCTGAGTCTTGATAGGAGAAAGTTAGAATATAGTATGTGTATATTTCTTCTGACTAGTACATGAAGAATCTAATGAAAGAAAAAAAATTAAGAGGTTTTTTTGATCAGGGAAAATCAAACACAAGCAAAAGAAATGTTTTGGTATTAAACAATGACTGCTATTTTAATGACATTTTTGCCCTTTACACAGAGGCAATGTGGAAGAACATGTATGTACACAAGATTCCGGTATCTCAATTTAGGCTTCAGCATGGATCAGAGACTATCAATATTCCTCTATTTTCCTTGATGTTTAAGCGATTTCCATGGGAAAACCAACAGTGCATGATTCACGCTCTCTTACATGTTGGTCTGCAAAAATCATGCGAAAGAAAGTTAAACGCCATGGCAAAGTGGTCAAGGTCAAAATAAACATGTGGAGACTGTAGACACCCCCATTGATGAACTTCGAAAATTGCAAGATCGAATAGAACTTTTTGAAGGGCCGATCTTTAGAATTTGCAGGTGAACTATTTACCGGCCTGTTCCAGAAATTTGCATTGCTGATGTAGTATAAAGCTTGAAGAAGTTGTACCATTTTATATTTTTTTGAGGAGAGTACCTTTTTATATTTATGAAACGTTTTCATTCACTAATACAAATTAACAGTTTTACCTTACTTAGATAGGAAATAATTTCTCAGAAAAAAAAGGAGAAAGAAAGAAAGGAAACAAGTGACTTTTAAGATATAAGAAGTCAATAACATTATCTAATTTTTATTTGAGATTTTTTTTTGGTCGCCAAACGGGTTTGAACCCGGGAACTCATAGAGGGAGGAAGATACTAAAATACGGTAGTTTGGTCTAAAAAATACCAAAATACGGATGTTTCTCCCAATAATACCAAAATATGGACTTTTTGTGGACAGCCCTGGCAGGTAAAAACCTCCTTCACAAATGGAGTTATATTGTCATAAAAATAGAGTTATATTGTCATAAAAACACATGAGATTTTTACCGGCAAAAACGCGGCTTGTACAAGAGAATTCTGAGTCGAGTCGACATTACATAAATTATGTTCTACCCCAGCAAGATCGTCGATGATGATGATGATGATATAACCATTAAGGATCCTGCAAATCAGACATCTTCATCAGCCAAAGCCGAGATTTCGTGAAATTTTCTTGATTTTTTTTTCACTTATCGTGTAGCATGTCCCGTTAAAATTAGAATTTGTAGTAATTTCGACGATTGTATTTTCCTATATCTTCTGTTCGATATTTTCTTTTTTGGGACTACAAGCAAGAACTTCAGTTTACAAAAAAGAAGGTTACATGTTACACCATTCACATCCACATAACAACAATGATGCCCTAAGTAAAGTAGTGATAACTACCAAAGCTTGTAGATAACCCGATAGTATTCACAAGCTAGCAATGAAAAAGCAAACAAGTGACATGTTAATTATATCTATTAATTGATTAATTGATCAACGTTTCAGCTTCCAAAAGAAAATCTGATCCAGCGAAAAAAGAATACAATTACAAAAATGGATCTTATTTCATTGTATGCATTCACAACAGCCATATGGTCTCGACGCCATCAGATTGAGCTGAATCCTTTTCTGGAGTGAATTCACATGAGATTGAAACTGAAGGTGGATGCCTCAACCTGAAAGCAAATGACAATATCTCTCTTAAAAAAGAAACCCAAAATAGGGGTGCCAAATATAAACAAGCCAAAACCACAAGATTCTCTCCTCACTCGCAATAGAAAAAGCCGAGCATGAGGCTACTTCTAATACTAGAATGCTCAAAGGCATACACAGCAAAAGAAGTTCTTATGAAACTATCAAAGATTCTCGTAATCGCCACTTGCATTTCTCCTCCTTTTGCTTCTTGCAAATTAGAACCATGGTATTTCTTTCTGATTCCTGAACAGAGAAACGCCGGTTTCTAACAACGGAATAAATCTGAAGTGACCGCTTCACACTCTCCTTGTTCGGAAATAAATGGCCGACCAATGGCTCATGGGTTAAAGGATTCCACTCTGACCCCAACATAACGGAACGATCAACATCGACGTTTCTTCTATCAATATTCTCCATATCAATGTGAGTGAAAATATCCGACATAGGTTGATGTAATTTTACATTATGTGGCACATCTAGAACTTCTCTAGCGTCAGAATTACCACATTGTTCTAACCCTTCTAACTCTGTAGCTTCTTCATAGTCAAATGATGTATCATTGTCGTCAATGATATCTTCATCAGGAAGTTTTTGACCAGCAGGTCTACCACAAGGTGAAAATATATTATCAAAACTGTCAGAATCATAGGATTCCCTAATTCTTGAGGGAGAACGAATAATCAAATGTGGGAGGGCATTTTCTTCTGCTACACATGGCTGAAACATATCAAAATATGGAAGCCCATAGGTCTATGTTGGCAATGCAGACTCTTGTACCGGAGTACTGCTCGTATTATAAGGTAATATGGATGGCAATGACCATGTTGCATACTCACTAATTTTTGACAAAATGGATTTGGAAGAACCAACTGTAAGATCATCGGTTGCATTCTCCTCACTCACGCGACTTGAAAACTCGAGATACAATTCAACTTGGCGGAACACACAATTAGACACGCTATTTTTCATGGCCTTCACAGTGTCATCGACTTCCACTACAAAGGCGCTATAAACCACGGGATGATGCGGTCTTACAATCCCTGGCCACCGACATATCATACGAGAAATTTTAACCTCATGAGCAACATGTTTATTTTTGTTGAGCTTCTCATACAATTTTGGATACTTAATAGTATTACTAACCACCAAACAACTTTTAGGACCAATATCATAGAACATACCTTCCTCCTTTTCAATTACAGTACCTCCCCAATAAAATAATAGCGGTACTCAGAAAACTCATTTTTCCTGTCAAAATCCGTAAGTTGAAGGTTAAGCGAATGGAAACTAATATTGTCTAGAAGTACAGGCTTCAATTCAAACCAACAACAAGGTATAAGCACATGTATACTCTGCCTATACTTTGTTGTTGATTTTATGAAATTGAATTTATTTTCTGGTAATGCGTAAAAGTATATCTTGTTGGTTAGCTCTTATTTCACAGAAAAATACTTGGTGGAGGTATGGTGCTGTTAACATCTTAAAGTTTCAATTTCTACACCAACAATCAATTATTGAACCCTTAGTTGATGTATTACAATTGAAATAGCAAAAGAAACTCAGGGCAAAAAGAGGGGATGGGGAAACTCTAAAACCATACTTGATCCTGTCTTCAGTTGCTACTCCACTCAAACACACAACAACGAAGACTTGATTGAACACCCAAAAAGCTGTAATATAAATCCCCAATTTTACAGATTCAGCAGTTACAACTATCCGGGAGAAATAGGAGAAAAAAATGAGCGGTTCCGAACCTCTTTAATCGCAGCCAAGTACTTGCTGGCGATTGAGACGGTCAATTGCCGATGAACTCAAACGATGAGGTTGCAGAGCTACGGAGACGTCACTTGTCGCTACCCTTACGCAGTAGGGAATGACGACGGAGGAGGGAGGAGGGTTCGTGTACGCGATTTTTTTGCAGATACATAAACGTTAAATTTTATTTTAGAATAAATATACGTGAAGTTTTGGTCAAATAGTCAAAGCAATGTTCTCAAAAAATGAGTTTTTATGAGAATATAACTCCATCCGTAAAAAGAGCATTTTACCTGCCCGGATGGTCCACAAAAAGTCCATATTTTGGGAGTTTTTATTCAAATATACCATCTTTTAAATATGAGATTTCAAAAATTCTATATTTTGGTATTATTTGGAGAAAGTTCCGTATTTTGGTATTTCTTAGACCAGACTACCGTATTTTAGTATCTTCCTCTTTTTATATTTATGAAACATTGTCATTCACTAATACAAATTAACAGTTTTACCTTACTTAGAAAGGAAACAATTTCTCAAAAAAAACAAGATAGAAAGAAAGGAAACAAGTGACTTTTCAGATATGCGAAGTCAATAACATTATCTAATTTTTAGTTGAGATTTTTTTTGGGTCGCCAAACGGGTTTGAACCCAGGAACTCATAGTGGGAGGAAGATACTAAAATACGGTAGTTTGGTCTAAAAATAGACCAAAATAGGGATGTTTCTCCCAATAATACCAAAAATATGGACTTTTTAAAATCTCATATTCAAATAAAGGCATATTTGAATAAAAACTCCCAACATATGGACTTTTTGTGGAGAGCCCGGGCAGGTAAAAACCTCCTTCACGAATGGAGTTATATTGTCATAAAAATAGAGTTATATTGTCATGAAAACACATGAGATTTTTACCGGCAAAAACGCTGCTTGTACATGAGAATTCTGAGTCGAGTCGAAATTACATAAATTATGTTCTACCCCAGTGTGTACAGGGGAATCCATTGAGGAAGATTCAAGTGTACACCAAGAGTAGAGAATGAGAAACACAGGAAGTATATGGTAGTGAGTAGGGAGAGCGTAAGGCAATAGCAACCGTATGAGAGAGAGACAGTATTTTGGCAGAGCTTCCTCGTAGTTTAGAAGATTAGTATTATGTAAGAAAGGGTTAACGATCCTATATATAGTGGAGAATATGACAGTTGTAGTGGGTTAATGCGCCCATTAATGGCGGCTTAATTACCTTAACCAGAACAGCACGTTCGTCCGCATAGACAGGGATCGTTAAGCACCTTGTCCGCGTATACCGGAACCGTTATGAGTTTGATCGGGTTTATGGAGCTCGTGGACATAAATATCTCAAAGAAGATACTAAAGATCGCACGCGGGCTTGGTTGTCGCTCGCGCACGAAGGAACTTTATCTAGCCTCCAAACCACTAAGTCCCTACAAGTCCCGTGTTGGTATGCGAGGGCCCTGTTTTGCAGCCCCCCCGTGGATCAGCGCTGGTGGTGATCCAGTGTATGTGGAGCACAACTAAGTGTGCTGGATGACTGCCACGTGGCTGTGATCTGTCTGTCTGGAAAGAACTATCTACATTAGCCCCCTTTTTATGCATGAAGACACTAATCGGATATACTTCAATGCGCAAAAACCAGCGCGCGCGTTGCTGCTACGCACCAATTCAAATGCACGAGAAGTCAGCCCCCGTGCGTGTCATTATGACCTAGAATCCCTAGAGTCGTGTCTTCTGTTCCTCAAGGGTTTTAGCCGTGACATCAGCAATGGCCTGTGATTGCGCGATTCGACGGTGACCGTTGCGATTCGACCAATGAAAGGACGCGATTCTTCAGTGGATTTTAATAGATACTCCTCATCCTCCATTGTTGCAAGCTACTTCTTCTCTCTAGAGTGAATGTTTTCTGAAAACCTCCGAGAGAAAATCCAGAGAATCAACCACCAGTTCTTCCTTGCAAATCGTTTTCTTCAAATCGCTTCATCATCACAAGGTTGGCTTGCTCAATTCAAATTAATGCTCTCCGTATCTTTCTCTTGAACTGCTTGGAATTGGAAACCCATAAACTTTTGAAATACACCATTGTTTGAAACTCTGGAAGAGGTTCCTTTTAAAACTCTAAAAGATTGAAACTTTTAAAAAGATTTCTGGAATTCTGAACCCAAACTGTTCATCTCCCAAAATTGACATTCATATCAGTCATCTTGAAACCCCAAAACTTGTAGGATTTGCTCTTGGATTTGAAACTGAAAGTGGATATATTTCTCCCCCTTTTTCTTGCTTTGCTGTAGAAATGGACAAGACAAAGGTAACCAAATCTGTGAAGGAGGCCGAGGAAGTTCCTGATCTTCCCAAGAATTTGTGGAAGAAAGCCCCCTATCTGGGTGGGGAAGACTTCTACCATGCTAGAGCACAATTAAGGAATTTTCCAGACCCTCATTCTGAAGATCTGTTATTGTTGAATCCTCCAACTAATCGAGAAGAGTTGGACCTAATTGACGCCAAGGATGTGGTAAAATTAGGTCTTGAAAATGGGTTTTACCCCCATAATGATATCTCTACCCAGGCCTTCGTGCAGAAGATGGAAATAATGTATGAGTGGATCGGTCATGTGCTGACCAATCATGCTATTTTACTAGACCAGGATGAGATTTACTACGCTGTTAGGGCTACGAAAGGTGCTGCCGTGAAGCTAGATCAGGCTATGCTTCTGAACCTCTTTTCTCGATACTCACCTGCGAATCACACTTTCCATTTTGCTGAGTTTGAGGCAGCCCCCACTTTGGAGGATGTGCACATGCTATATGATCTTTCTCCCATGGGCGAAGTCGATCCTTTGGCCCCTCTGAAGTCTGATGAAGAACTCGCTCTTTATGCGCAGATGGAGGAGTGCTTAACAGAAGTGAAGAAAATCTCCACTCGTTGGACATCTGCGGAAGCTCTTCTAACATATCAATTGGTTGATACCTCTGCGAAGAACACTTGGGGCAAGTGGGTGCAATACTTCTTTTGTGATTATGCGAATAGTAAGATCAACAAGGAGATACTGGAGAAGGATCCTAAGGCGAAGACCTATGTTATGGGAAAAGGGTACCATTTGACCTTGTGTGGATTTCTTTGCGCCTGGCTCTCGCGATATTTGTTCGATGGTCATCCTCATGACGGGGTCTTTTATCATGTCTTGCCCCTTGCTGTGAAGCTATCTTTAGGTCAAAATGTCGCACTCGGGCCTCTGGTGTTGGGAACCCTGTTTCATCGGTTAGACCGACTTGTAGTTGCAATTGAGGAATTGCGCGGGCATCTTGATGTGCTGACTGATAACGCCCAAATAGGGGTTATCTTATAGCCTGAAAAGATGTGTATGTGTGCTGGAAAGCCGCGTTTTAGCCAGAATTCACCCTCGGAAAGCCTCGGTTTTAGGAACAAGACGTTTATTTGCTCTTCGTGAATTTCTGCATGTTTCGTACTTTTATTGGATATGATCGCGGGTTTTTTTCATGTTTTTTTCAGGAACAGGTTTGGAAAGTGCATTGGGATGCGTGCCGAGACAGAACCGGGTACGCCTCGGGAAACGTGCAGAAAATGCTCGGAGCCGGATTTGACCGAGATTGGTAAAAGGGAGAGCGGAATGGAAAACGGAAAGATTGGGGGAAAAACGAGCAGTGAAAACCGACCGAGGAAGCTGAAAACGCCAAAACCGAGAATCACCGGGATGCGCTCGGTTGACAATATCTTGAGCTTGACTTGCAATTTTGAAGTGAAACCAGGGGCAAAAGAACGGAGACGTCAAGGGCTTTCCAAAAACAGGTTATAATGCTGAAACGGAGTCCGGCCGAAAAACCGACTCCCGTCAAGTGTGGGTCCCAGACAGGCCACGCCCGAGTAAGGAGTCTCGGTTCCCGATGCCCGGAGTCATGAGAAACTATTTCATGTTCGTGACGATTTCCGGGACAGTTTTGGCCTAGGGGTATTTTGGTCATTTTGGCACCGTGCCCGGGTTTCCGGAGTCAAGTTCAGATTTTGTCTCCCAAATTCAGTCAGCAGTTTTCCAATGGCCAGAGTCAGGATTGGGCAGAATTTGAAGCAGTTTTGACCCAGGGGTATTTTGGTAATTTTGACAAGTTTCAGGTTCAAACGCAGGCCGAGGCACGGGGAAGCAGGAAGACACCAAGGAAGTCAAAACGGAAATTTCAGGCAGAAGTGTGGGACCTAGGAGACCCAACCGGGCCCACCAGAGGACCAAGCAAGGCCACCACCACAGCCCCTGCCGCAGCCTTGCATATATACGCAGGCAGGGAGGTGGTGGTGGGTGGATTGTGGGCCCTGGTTGCGTATATACGCAACCCTGCGTATATACGCAGCCAGTTTGACCTTTTTCCAAAGTCGGTGGACCGATGGCAGTTTCCGTAATTTCTAGCGCACGCGTTTCGGTTAAAACAGCATTATTTAAAGACTCGTCCAGACTCGTTTTAGACAGCAAATACAGAACAATACACACAACACATCCACGGCGAAGTCGGAGCATCCCGGGAGAGCACGAAAGCGCGATTCCAGATTTGAAGACCTAGTTTGATCTTATTCTCTCTCTCATTCAAAAACTGTGCATCTCTGCCGGTTCTCCGGCAGAGAACTATTTGCCACCATTGTTTCAGACAAGGTGTAACAAGTGATTGTGTTTATCCCTTGTACACAATCAGCTTCCTGCCCCATGAGCTGTTATCCCATTTGTTCTTCACATCAGCAGCCTTCAGGGCATGAAGTTCATTTGGCATCTCACCATGGAAAGGGTACGAACAAGAGCTCTGTTCTGGTCGAGAACGTCGATGACAGCGTCAGGTTTCGTAGCTTTAGTATTCATAGCTTTAGAATTTTATTTGGAAACTTTTCCTCATTGTAAGCTTTGCTTTTAAGCTGCTATCTAGACAGATAAATTGTAAGCCACATTTGACTTTTTATGAAAGTATGCTTTTTCATTTGCTGTTTTGTCTGCTACAATAGATTGTAACTTCGCGTATGAACTTGCTATATAATGAAACAAGCTTTGTACTTCTGCTGCAGTTTAGCCAAATAATGTTTGAATGAGTTGCTTTCCAGGCATATAGACTTTGGATCGCATGGGGTCGTTTTCATTATTGCTGCTATCTAGGCAGATAGGCTTTAGATCACTTAAGATCATATTTTGTTCTGGCTGCTATCTTGGCAGATAGGCATTGGATCGCATAGGATCATTTTTGTTTTAGCTGCTATCTAGGCAGATAGGATTTGGATCGCATAGGATCATATTTGTTATAGCTTCTATCTAGGCAGATAGGCTTTGAACGAATTGGCAGATATAAGTGATATGAACAAATAAGTAAATAAAACAATAAGACAACAATTTAATAAAGTTCTCTCATATGGGAGAGTCATTATTATAAAGGCATCCTCATATGGGAGTAGCATGAGAACAGATTACTCATATGGGAGGAAGTAATGCAGAATACATAAAGGCAACAAAACTTTTGAACCGAAAGTAATGAAAGCAACGAAACTTTGGAATCGAAAGTAAAGAGATGAGCTAGGGATAATACTTTTTAATCCATCGCATGTTGATTGGGCTTGGAGTTGTTGCAGTCCCATGAAGTCTCTGAATAGTGCAGTAACCACTGTAGAAGACTTCTTTGACTTCAAATGGTCCCTCCCAGTTAGATGCGAACTTAGGATGGGCTGCCTCCCGCATATAGTGATCTGAAGCTCGTAGGACCAAGTCTCCAACCGCGAAGTCTCGATGCTGGACTGTTTTGTTGTATGCACGAGCGATCCTTTCCTTGTATCTTGTGTAAGCTCTCTTAGCTTCGTCACGCCTTTCTTCCAACAGAATAAGATCATGACCGCGTTGATTTTCATACAATGCATGAAAAGCTATCCTGGCAGAGTTAACTTTAATTTCCGCTGGCACAACAGCTTCAGCCCCGTAACATAGAAGGAAAGGGGAAACCCCTGTGGGAGTCCTCGGCGAAGTGCGATATGCCCATAGAGCCAAACTTAAGGAATTTACCCACTTATTATGATCATCCGCAACCATTTTACTCAAAATACTCAGCAGTGTCTTGTTTGTTGCTTCTGCTTGTTCGTTCCCCTTCGGGTAATAGGGTGTGGAGCACACCTGCCTCATATTGTACTCTCCTAACTTCGCAGCCACCTGGCGATTCACAAAAGGAGAGCCGTTGTCCGAGAGGATGGTATTATGGATCTCGAATCGGTAAATGATGATCTCCTGAACGAATTTAATGACCGCAAGGTGTTCCCTTGCGAGGCTGGTCGAGTGGGGCCAATGAAATCCAAGGCCCATGTGTGGAATGGCCAAGGTGTTCCCAATGCATGCAAGTCTACAAGAGGAGCGTGCACGAGGTTGCCTTTGAACTGACATTCTTGACACCTTTTGAACTTGGTACGGCAGTCTGCTTCCATTGTTGGCCAGAAATAGCCAACAGTGAGGAGCTGTCTGCATAGCTTCGCGCCTCCTTGGTGCTCCACTAGATGGGAAAAATCCATCACCTCTTGTGCTTCTTGGCTATCCTGAAATCTGAGAAAATTCCCCTCGTGGCCTCTTCGCCAGAGTATGTTTTCCCTTACAACATATCGGGTTACCTTTCTTTTAAGCTTTTCGGCTTCTTTTCTCTGAGTTGGCTCAATTCCTTCTGTCAAGTAGTCAAAGAGTGGCTTCCTCCAATCTGTGTCATCATCAATTACAACAATTTCCAGAGAATCCTTAACGAACGTGCAGTTTTCGCAGTTCCCTTGAATGATCGCAGCAAATGTCGACATTTCTGGCCAGTGGATTCCATACCTCTGAGCTTTTCTGTAAACAGACACTTCATTTTCCCCACAGGAGTGTTGGTGAATTTTCTCCAATAGTGTCTGCCCCTCTTGTCACGAGACACACCGCATGAGTACTCCTCCTGGTCCCTTAAAGTAAAGGGAATTATCGTGCACGAAATATCCCTTTGTGAATGCCCAATATCTTTGCTCGTTTCTTCATCAATCGCGCGCAGTATTGGCTTCCTCCAATCCTCAGCTTCTGTGGGCTCCTCTTCGCATATCTCTTGTGACAGAGCTGGATTAGTTCTAACTTCAATAAAAATTCTTGCTGGGCACTTGTCCGCACTGATTTTGGATCCCAAGGTGGCCAAAGCATCTGCATGCCGGTTATCAGCTCTAGGAGTGTGCTCATACTTAACATCATGGAATTGCTGCATCGGTTTCTGGACCGTAGTCCGATAAGGCAAAAAATTGATTTCCTTCAAGCCATACTCGCCTGAAGCTTGTTTAACAATGAGCTTGGAATCCCCCATGACCATCAAATTGTTGACTTCCAATGCCTTGGTCACGAGGAGCCCTCCAATCAGAGCCTCGTATTCTGCTTCATTGTTGGTAATGGAAAATCTAACTTAGTGGACATCTGGATGACCTCCCCATATGGCTTAGTCAGTACAATACCAATTCCACCTCATTTTCTCTTCGACGACCCATCGAAATGCAGCTTCCAATATGGTGACTCCATTTCATAGATCTAAGGGCCTTCTAGCTCCCCCTCTATCATTGGCTCATAATTGTTGTCTGGAAACTGTGCTAAAAGGTCTGCCACTGCCTGAGATTTAATTTCCTTTGGACGAGCACACGTGATATCGTACTCGGATATAGTCATGTACCACTTTGCTAATCTTCCACAGGGAGAAGAGCGACTCAAGAGATACCGGATAGGGTCACTCTTCGTGATTACCACAACTTTATGTGAAGCGAAATAATGCTTTAAATTTCCTATTACGAAAAATAAAGCAACGCAATGACGCTCGATATCAGTGTACCTGGACTTAGCCGGCTGTACCACGCGAGAGATATAGTAAATTGGCCTTTCCTGCCCCTCATGCTCTTGAGCTAGCAGTGCTCCTATGGATTTCCTAGTCGATGTCAGGTACAACAAGAGTGGTGACCCCAACTGAGGTTCAATCATTACTTTGGGCGATGTCAGTAAGTCTTTCAACTTCCCAAATGCAGCTTCGTGCTCCTCCTTCCAGTTATACACATCATTCTTCTTGAGAAGATCGCCGAAGAAGAAAGTCAGTTCTGCAATTGCTGGCACAAATCTTCGCAGATAAGACAACTTTCCGAAGAATGTCTTCAAAGTGCTATGATTGTGGGGTGCCGCCATGCTGGTGATAGCCGAGATCTTGGCAGGGTTAGGTTCAATCCCATGGCGGTGGATCACACACCCCAAGAAATTTCCAGAACTCACTCCAAACGCGCATTTCATCGGGTTCATCTTCAGTTGAAAGCTTCTGCACCTTTCGAATACTTTCCGCAGGTCTCCCACATGGTGTGCTTATTCTCTTGATTTGATGACCAGATCATCAACAAAAAATTCCACTTCCTGATGCATCATATCATGGAAGAGAGCCATCATGGCACGCTGATAGATTGCACCCGCATTCTTCAATCCGAAAGGCATAACTGTGTAGTTGAAAACCCCGACCGGCGTGATGAACGCAGTTTTTCTCGTATCCTCAGGGTCCATCTTTTTTTTGGTTATATCCGCTGAACCCATCCATAAAACTGAACATCTGATGTCTTGCGGTAGAGTCAATGAGCAAGTCGATATTTGGCAGGGGAAGTCATCTTTTGGGCAGAAAAAATTAAGATCTTTGAAACCCACGGAAATGCGAAGCTGCCCATTCTTCTTGACCACTGGAACAATGTTGGATGATTTGGTTCGATAAATCTGGCATTCAGCAGCTTAACTATTTCTTCTTTGATCTTCACGTTGATCTCTGGTGTGAAGCTTCTCACACCTTGCTTTACTTGTTCGGATCCCGGGACGACATCCAATCTGTGCATTGTTACACCCGTGTCAAGGCCGGGAATTTCATCAGACTCCCAGGAAAACGCATCCTTGTATTCAGTTAGCAATTGCAGCAAGTTTGCTTCCTCTTCGCCTCCGCGCTCAGAAAAAAAGGCTTTTTATTTTTCTTCAGACGGACTTAGGAACACTTCTTTTAATTCCTGTTTTCGCGGCTTTGGATTTCCTCCATACACTCGGGCACTTCTTTCAACTTGTCCTCCGGTAAATCCGACCTCAGCTTGTCCTTCTCTGGGTCCTGCTCAAGTTGATTGATTTGCCCAGGGATATCCCCATGTTGAGATGGGGGTACCCCCGCGCACCTTCATATGCGGTAACATTTCTTCCCATTGGAGTAGAAGCTTTCTATCTCCTTGCCTTTGTTTTCGTGCTTCACCAGCCTCTTTAGGGTATACACGTTCTTCTTCTAGTAAGCAACATGTGGCCCTTCTTCGTGTGCGGGCACCTTTCGCTTGGCATCATCCCTTGTCACCATCAATCCTGCCGGTGACTGATCTTTGATGTCCTCCCATCGAGGAAGCAGAGTTGGGTTGAATGGCTTTTGCGTCTGTTTATCGGCCATCTTGGTGAACCATACTGCCTCGGTGAGGTGCGCTTCGTTTAGATTAACAGGGTTCGTCGAGTCTGGTATCTCGACCACCCTGCCATTCCAAATGGCCTTCATCACTTGGTGAGCTGTTGAGGGAACTGCATTGAAGAGATGGATCAACGCCCGGCCTATGATCATGTTAGACGTAGTGTTCGCATCAATGACATAGAACTTGGCAGAACACTTTATCTTCCCTATATGTAGACCTAAGAGGATCCAGTCCACTGTCATTCTGGAATCGCTTCCGAATCCCATGAACGAAGATGGGCGCCTCACAATCTTCTTCTCAGAAATCCCTGCCAACTTCAGGATGTTGTGCGAGGCCACATTAACGGCCGCTCCTCCATCAACGAATTCCCTCTTGAACTCGACATCGGTGATCACAGCTGTCACGTACAAAGGCTTCTGGTGGCTCACTCTATCTTCTTATCACTTTCAAAGAAGGTCATTATCTTCTCTGTTGAGCGTAAAGCCCTGACAACTCTTCCGTTGGAGACAACAATATCCTCCTCGAAGTCTTCGGCTACTCTGAGGATCGCCTTTTTCATTTCTTTCCGGCACTTCTCAGAAAAACTCATATCATCAAAGAACCTTTTAAAGCCGTGCGACCCTTTCATCCTATCGGCACGCGAGTCCTCAGTGTCCATGCTGTAATCCCCCTCATCGTGGACCTCAGCTATAACAGGCAGCCCATCTTCTGCGATCTCTTCAAGGTCCATGATTGCAATCATGGCTACCTCCTTGTCCTTCGGCTCCTGCTCTGCATGGGCTGGGAGGGGATTGTTGCGCACGTCCTTCCTCTGGTCGCTAATAATCAAGTCTCCTTCCTTCATTTTCCTGCTCACAAGGTACCTGAGCTTCTTGCAATCAGCTGTTGGGTGCATAACTTTGCCATGACATTCACACCACTTAGGGTCCCTTAGCTGCTCCCTGGACGGTGTCCTTTCGAGTTGAGGTAGGACCCCGTCTTTACGCCATTACTTGCATAGATCAATCACTTCCTCCAGGGAACATGACAGAGGCGGGACTTCTGAGGTCAAAACCTTGTGCTGTTTGTGGGTGAAACTGTGTTGACTTCAGCTTCGCGCCCCCTCTTGTAGCTAAATTTGCCGATCATGAAAGTCGGACCTCCTGGGGATCGCTCAGGAGCATGCTTCTTCTTCTGCCTTTCGACTATAGGCTCTAAATTCTTGGTACATTCGATTAACTTTGAAAAATTAGGCATTTGCAGGTTAATCAACATACCCTTGTATCTGTATCGCATCCCTTGGAGACATATCTCGACCAGCCGGTTTTCGAGCACCTCATCTCTGCATTCCGGCGACTTGGCCCTGAACTTTTTAATGAATGTGACGCCATCTTCGTCACGCTTCTGATAAATTCGCGAGAAATGTATCATCGTAACCTTCTCCAACACCTGAAAGAACTTGGTATAGAACTTCTTAACCATGTCATCCCATGTTTTTATGGATCCAGCTTCCAGCATCCTATACCATTTATATGCCACGTTCCTCAAAGACTTAGGGAACTCACGCATCAACAGGTTAGGGTCAACCCCATGTGGCCCCATCACATTAATGAAGCGCATGGCGTGCTCTTGGGCATTTCCATTGACATCATCAAATTTCTCCCACTTAGGGGCCTTGTACCCTGCAGGGTTGGGCATCAAGTAGATCTCACGTGCGATAGGAGATGCGTTGTCTACTTTCGGGATGATGGTGTCTACAAAACACTGATTAGCCAGAAAGTTATCTATTTGCTGCCCCAAATCCGTCATGCGTGTTGATACACTCCCTCCCACAGCAGGAGAAAGGGTTGCAGCTGGTGGAGACACGTACGCAGCAGTTGGATTGGGAGTGTAAGCCACATTGCTTACAATTACTGGTGGAGAAAGCAGGGGATACTGTGATTGGATATTGAAGGGAATTCCCGGTATTTGGGAAGAAGGTGTGATAAGGGATGGTTGAGCAATTTGTCCCTGAGTAGGAGGTGGCTGGACCATTGCTGGTGGGCTTTGCAAACTGGGGTTAGGTGGTGTAGGTGTTACCTCTGTTCCTTGGGATACAGGGGTTCCAGTTCCTTGAGAAACAGCGGTTCCCAGTGCCGGATTCTGGACAAGGGCTCCCAAAATGGACATTATATGGGCCATCTGTGCAGATTGAGCCTGGAGGGCTTTCGACTGGTTCTGGAGAGTGGCATTCAACGTCTCCAAGGTTGGAGTGCCACCGGCTACCGTGGAATTGTGGCGAGTTTCCTCCCCTGAGGTCGGCTCAGTTGAGGGAGATCGGTTACTGGCATCTTCATCGTGAGACATGGCTGCTTGCTGGAGTAAGATTCACGTCGGGTTCACCAAATGTGTACAGGAGAATTCTTTGAGGAAGATTCAAGCGTACACCAAGAGTAGAGAATGAAAAACACAGGAAGTATAGGGTAGTGAGTAGGGAGAGAGTAAGGCAATAGCAACCGAATGAGAAAGAGATTGTATTTTGGCAGAGCTTTCGCGTAGTTTAGAAGGTTAGTATTATGTAAGGAAGGGTTAACGATCCTATATATAGTGGAGAATATGAACGTTGTAGTGGGTTAATGCGCCCATTAGTGGCGGTTTAATTACCTTAACCACAACGGCACGTTCGTCCACATATACAGGGACCGTTACGCACCTCGTCCGCGTATACCGCAATCGTTATGAGGTTGACCGGGTTTATGGAGCTCGTGGCCATAAATCTCTCAAAGCAGTTACTAAAGGTCGCGCGCGGGCTTGGTTGTAGCTCGCACGCGACGAGACTTACTCTAGCCTCCAAACCACTAAGTCCCTACAAGTCCCGTGTTAGTATGCGAGGGCCCTGTCTCGCAGCCCCCACGTGGATCAGCGCGGGTGGTGATCCAGTGTATGTGGAGCACAGCTAAGTGTGCTGGATGACTGCCACTTGGCTGCGATCTGTCTGTCTGGAAAGCACTATCTACACTGAGCAAGATCGTCGATGATGATGATGATGAGGATGTAACCATTAAGGCTCCTACAAATCAGACATCTTCATTAGCCCAAGCCGAGATTCCGTGAAATTTTTGTGATTTTTTTTCACTTCTCGTGTAGCATGTCCACTTAAAATTAGAATTTGTAGGTTTGTGGAAAGCTATCATTTTTAATCTTTTTTAAATATTAATTAAATAAAAATTAGTGTTTTTTTCTAAAAAGCATAAATTAATGTTGACACATAATTACAACATATGATTTCAGCAAAAAATTACCCAACCAAATTGAAAGAAGTATTTTTTTTCTTGGGAAAAATTGCAGAATATCATTACAACAAAAGAAGTATTTTTTGAAACTAATGGAAGAAGTTATCTTTCAAATTTCAAAATGCTAAACTTCAAAACCATACATTTGGTTTGCCATGAATTCATTTTGCTTTTCTGTTGTCAGTATTTAATCAAAATGTATACCAGATGTTTATGGTATGTTTTCATCCTTTTTTATCCGTTAACATTTTTCTAACTTTTCCAGCTAGATTTTGTGCTGGAGAAACTTACCCATGGCCATAACTATCCCCAATGATAACTTATACTTTTATAATTGAAAATTCTCACAGTACAACCCTCTTGTTCATCTGCAAAATATCACCACCATCACATGTTCCATCACCACCACCAAACGTCACCAGCAGCCCAGGCAAAATAAAATCCCAAAGCAAAATTTCATTTTGTTATACTCATACATAAATTAAATGCAAACTATGTCCTTATTTGAACCAAGTCACAAAACCAAAAACAAGCAGAATATTAATTCAAAAAAATCATAGAATGAACTAAATTGAGATCTCGAGGTAGTGAAACTGTAACATAAATAGGAACGAACAACTCCAGATTTGGGCGGATTTGTTTGGGGTGGTGGCACTTGACATGTTTCAGTGGTTATCGGCCATTACGATGGTCGAAAATGAATGGGGGTGACGAGGACTTTAAGGATCTTAGAACTTGCGAATCGAAACACATAAGTTGAATGGGTTGACGAGGACTTTAAATTTTGTTTAAGTGAATTGTTGTAATTGTGGCAACTCTAATTTATGGTTAATCAATGTTCGGAAAAATAGACTAGAAAAAATAGTTTTTAGCCTAACACACACAGAAACCTCGAGTTGTAAATGGGTTGCATTGCTTAGAAACCTCGAGACCGAAATGAGGTTTCAAAACGGTGGCATTTTGGGATTTTTTACCAGAACGGTGGTATTTTGGTATTTTAGGTACAAAATGCGGGTATTTTGGGTTCTTCCTCGACTTAGAGGAGCCAAAGAAGTTAGGGGTGAGCAAAATTTGCACAAACCGGCCGCCCCAAACCAAATTTCCCCAAAACGGTCAGAATCTAGCACCCGTTCATGCTAATCGATTGATTACCATTATAGAATTACAAATCTGAACTAACTTTGATTGATCATGATTACGAAGTTAGCAAAACTGTTTAAAACCGGTCCAGTTAGATTTATATCTCACATAAAAAAATAACATAGTTTAGTTAAATACACCGTCCACAAACCAAGTTTTATAAGTTAGATTTGGTATTGGTATGAAAAAGAATCAGGGTGAGTTTGGGCTGGGGCAAAATTTTCGGTAAAATCCGGCCGAACCGGTCCGCGCTCACCCTAAGCGCTGAATATGTCGTGTTTATAGACTTAACTTTGCAAATTTGCCATCTTTTGAACCCGTCTAAACCCGGCCGAACCGGTTTGAGTCGATAGGCTTGATTGGGTTTGGATTTGTCAACTACTTGATTAGATTTGGGTATCGATATGACCAACCTGCAATCATTGGGTTGCGTAGGAAATACACCCCTCACCCTCTCAACCCAGTTCGTGCTCTGCTGTAAAAAAACCTATTCCTCTTTCTATGAATTTTGAACTTCTTTACATTCGTATCATCATCATAGCCAGGACAAAATGAAAAGTCCAACCCACACCGCTTTTTGTCTCCGTTCTTGGTTCCGCTAAAACTCCTGAACCTCCATGAATCGGAACAATTCCTCCGCCGACGATCTTCTACTATCTAGCTACGAGAACGATAGTGTATGAGTGAGTGACGGGCCATAGTAGGGCCCTTTTAGCACTGTGGTTGGAGAGGGAAAATCAGTAAATTGACTATCCTCAATCAACAGTCTCGGAGGGAGCTCCAAGGGCCTCCTTGTAGTCATCTTTGAATCATACGGCAAGAAGGAGGAAAAGAAGGTTAGGGGATTCGCGGGAGCCTCCTCCACTGGAATGGTGAAGTTGGGGTGGCCTGGAGTGGCGGCGTTAACATTCCTAAAGGCTCCTCCGACTTCTTCTACTAAAGGTTGGGTAAGGAAAACAAGGAAAGATTTGATATGGGGCTTATAGGTTGATGATAAGAAGCAGCTATGTCGTCTATGTTTGTTTTTTTGGTGGTTGTTTCCATCTCTAGATTGGTGTTGTTTTCAGATTCCGTCAATTGATGGATTTGTTTGGTAGTAATAGCTTTAGGGAGAGCAGCAAGTTGAGGAAACGGTCATGGCGCTTATGCTTTACATGAAGAGGGAGGTGGATAATGCTATTTTTCCTTCCATGGGGCTGTTTCGAATTTCCCACTACCCTCTGATTGAATTGTGGGGCCCTGCAACACCCCCCGAAATCGCAAGGCCGCCCGGGCCCCACGTTCGGAAGAGATGTCTCCGCCCGAGGTGATGAGCCTCATTGGGAACGGATAAGGATCGTCGGTTCACAGCTAGTACAACCATCGATAACATTTCAAAACTTCAAATTATAACTTTTACAGTTTCCATAATTACAAACAGTGATAATCTTCTGAAAATCAAGAGTACACTCTTTGGTGAGATAATATACTATGTGATCTTCCAACTAGTAAGCTTTCCTGTCCAAAGTGTCGTGAACGTTTCCCCCACCTCGATAGCCAACCTGCGGTTTTAAAATAGCAAAAGCCGACGCAGTTTTTACAGAAAATAGTCAGCAAACGGCTGAGTAAGCTAACACCCATAGCACGTAAACAGATGATTGGGCACATATATTTCAAAGACTCGTAAACAGGTAGAGAAAACAGATTATGAATTAAGATCACAACTAAAAGTGACAAGATTAGCGGGATAAACTTTGATTTGAGATTTCTTCAAACTTTTCATTATTAAAGTCCCATTTTTCAACTTTTCTGGCGGCCACCTGGCCACGTGCCACGGGTAAGCAGCTTGCTCTACTGCCCCATGAGCCCCAGAATTAAACATTGTACGAGCTAAACCATGCAGAGTACCCGTCTGCCTCGGAATAAAATAAACGGATTATCTCGAGGGTCTAGCAACCCTACTTCAACCCGGCGGTTGAGAAAGCCCCACTAGTTACGACCTTCCCGCCTCATAACTCGCCTACAAGACCTTAAGTGTCGACACCCCCTAGAGGTTAGCAACTCCGCTAGAGTAGTACTTGTAGCTCCTCCCATATCCTCATGGTAGTGTAGGATAATGGGCACCAGGGTATGCCAGAGTTTGGCTCCCTAAATCCCCTGACCAGAACGTGTGGTCTAATCATTTGTGAACCAAAAACAACTCGTACAAGTTATCTTTCACTTTACGTTTCTTAGTGTCTTAAAAGTACTTTTATGAAAATGTTGATCCTCCACTCGATTCCGGTGATACAATTCCAAGGAAGTAATAAATAAAGTAATGGTGAATCAAAAGTATATTTCATAATATTCAAGGGATAAAGTCCAACTCTACTGCTTGGTCTCAAGATAGGAATCATTTCCAGATTTTCAGCATACGGATATTCTGATAGTCCGACAGTAAATCATTTAAGCAGAAAATACTTTGATAAACTCATTTTGATGACTGAAGAGTCGAGCATATAACTTACCTCAAGTAGGAATAGCAAACAGCATGAACTAGCTCCTACTGATAGACGTAACCTTCGTCTATGAACTCGTTGCCTACAAATTTATAGTCTCTAATCCATCCAAAGTCCATATAGTGCACATATCCGATGTGAAATACCCCTAAAGACTAGTGGTGGAGCGAGGCATCCTATTTTCTATTGAGACCAACTAATTTATCCTTGTTTCTTGAAAACAATACTTCTAGCTAGTTAACAAATATTTATTAAAATTTTTGAAGCCATATACTCATTGGTAAAAGAAATAATTGAACTCTTATGTATATACTTAAGTAGTGATACGAAAGAAATTAATTCTTATGAGTAATAAACTCAAAATATTTAACAAGTATTTCCTTAAAAATGGTAATTATAGATACTAGTAATTATAAAGAAATATAACTTTTATCGACAAACTTTATATTGTGGACGATATATATACGTATTTTCTAAAGAAATTATTTCTTAGTTTTCACAATAAAAACCATTCTCCTCCCTATTATTATTCTTTAATTGAAAAAAAATATATTTAACTATCAATTTTATTTGTTACTAAAAGCAATGCCAATACTTATAATTATTTGAAACTTTATATGCACAAAATTATATTTACATATAGTGAATATCTAACACAATTGTATTCTCACAAATAATTATATAAACACAATATCTTTTACTTATTCCCCTTTTTTAGTAATAAATTAAAATGTAAAAACAAACTAGAGAATAACTTGTCTCAATTATTTGAAAAGATATGTATATGTGTGTGTGTGTGTGTGTGTGTGTATGTATAGATATAAATATTAAAAATTACATTGTAGTATATATATATACACATAATAAACTTTCTGTATTATATAAAAGAAAATTACTAGTTTTATTAATAAAACAAAATATATAATCTACAAATAGCCCCTCATTTTCCAAAATCAACACTTTTGACCCCCAACCCACACACATCACAGTTTATATAAGTGACAAATCATGCCATCAAGTTTTCCGAAATAACACTTTCACCCCCTAGTTCATACAAATGCAGTTTATATAAAATATAGTCCATGCCCTCAACATTTCTGAAACGACACTTTCGGATTGTTATGTAGATTTGGATACCAATTTCAAACGAGACTACAAAGAGGAGTATTTCAAATCAAACAAACAACTCAAATAAATCAAGTACGGCAGTAATTTCACAAATAACTCACGCGATACGCGAAATGGAGGAAAGGCACGCGAGGCTAGGCATATTAACTTACCAAAAATCCAAGCACGTCCTATAATTCGTTCTCGTCTACGGAATCGCCATCTACAAATCGGAGCTTCTAACTTAATACAATCTCAACAAATATATAACCTATATTTATTTCTAGCCCCTTTTATTTTTCTCAAGACAAAATTCAATTTATTTTATTTATAAACCCAAAAACATATTTTATTTAATAATATTTACCCCCAAATTAATTTATAAATAATAAGCTAATCAAATTAAAGAAAAACTAATTTTATAAATAAATCTGAAATTAAAAACTGCAAAAAGTTTCTGAAATGTCAACTGCCTCCCCCTAATTTTCTGAAACGACATTATAACCCCCTGAAAACTTTCTGAAAATGACACTTTAACCCCCTAAACATGAATATTCAAAGTAACCGATTAAAACGTGGATTCGAGGCCTTAAAACTTGATTTTGATTATTAAAAACAACTCAGGGGAAGATTTCAAGCATACCCAGTCCAAAAATCGCGAGAAACGGTGAAGAAACGAGACGGGTCAAGATCGCCGTCGGGGTCGCCGGAGTTGGAGCTCGCCTGGGCGTTCTCCGGTCGTTCTTGGCTTCGATGGAGGCCTCCTGGAGCTAGGTCGGGCTTTTCTGAGTTCAACGGTACCCATTTGGCGTCTTGGGTCGTCATGGTTGAACTCCGGCGAAGAACTCGCCGGAATCCATGGAGGTCGCCGGAGTTTCGTCTCTGCCTCTGCTATGCGGCCTCTTCTGCTGCTGTGGTTGTTCAGAGAAGGATAGAGAGGTCAGGGGGATATGAGGGAGAAGGCAGAGAGTGGTGAGGGTGGCGGTCGTTGCTCCCGTCGGTGTTTTCTCCGGCGGGTTCTCCGGTGGTAGCAGCGGCAGTGGGTTGCCGCTGCTGTTGCTGCTGCTTCTCGTCGACAAGACAGAGGGAAGGGGGAGAGGGGCAGAGATCAGAGAGATAGAGGGATGGTGGTGATCGTGGTTGGGGTGGGTCTCTCGGCGGTGGCAGCGGCTATGGCTGCCGCTGCTGTTGCTGCTGCTTCTCCTGGTGTTGCTCGACATATGGGAGGGAAGGCAGAGAGAGGAAGAGAGCTGGGCAGAGGATGGTGGTAAGGGCGTCGGGAGTGGTGGTGGTTGATGATGGTGGTGGTCTCGCAGGTGTTGGTGCCGGAGGTGGGTTCTCTCGGCCAGAGAGAAGAGGCAGGGGAGAGAGAGGTGGATGGAGAGTGAGGGAGGTGAAGTTGGCTGTGATGGTGGGGGTGCTGGCTTGTGGTGGTGTCGGGTGATGGTTTTGCCCGAAGAAGAGAAGAGAGGGAGAGGAAAATAAATAGAGGGAGGGGAAGAGAGAAAGTGACGGGAGAGAGAGAGAGAGTTTGGGGAGTTGAGAAATTGTTGGGGATTGGGTTGTTGTTGGGGAATGGGAGAAAGTCAGGAGAGGTTAAAAAAAAACATTTTTTTTTTCTTTTCTTTTACTATTATTATAATTAGTATTATTATTATTAATATAATTATTATTATTATATAAAAGTATTATAAAATAAAATTTTAAAACATGTGGGTATAAAATACGGTATTAATACGTATAGGTATAAGTATAAAATACGGTATAATAATACGTATAGTATAAAGACAAAATATAAGTATCAAATACTACGAGTTTCGTAAAAGACAAAATATACCCCCCTACAACACTATATAATATTATCAGAAATTACAATTACCTCCCCTACTCGTCATATAATTCAGAAATAGCTGTTTAAATTTTACGAAAAATACGTCAAAATATTCGGAAAAATACGGGGTGTTACAGGCCCACTTCAAAATTTTTAGCATGTCATATAAGCCATCAACAGCCCAAGTCTTGACAAATTGTGTGTCGAGAATAGGCTACACGATTGATCTACAGAGTTGTGTTTCTAACGCATAGAGGTATATTGTTCACAGTTTTATGTAATTATGGTTACCACATCGTTCTTTATATGAGCTTATTGATACAACATATGTCGGTGAATTATTGAAATTCTCTCTAGAAAAATTTGATGTCGTTGTTTGTCCCACATTGGACTAATAAAATTGATGATTACTACCAACCCCCCCCCCCCCCAAAACCCAACCCAACCCCAATGTTTCTCGATATTGACAATCCCAAACCTTACAACTATGTGACTTTCCCCTTCCTCATTGATAGCGAGAGTTGGCAAAGTCCTTAATGGTCCGTGATTGTGAATTAAAAAGGATATGAATAAGATGAAGTGATGATCAGAAGAAGCAGGTGTTGGGTTTTGTAACGGTTTACGCAGCGGAAATAAAAAAATAAGATCCGCACAAGACCCACCAAGGATCACAGGAAGATACATCATAATGATAGTGAAAGTAGTATTAACAAATTACCTTGTTTGTCTCCAGTGGTGACTTCAAACGCAAAATTGTGTTTGCGTCTCTATAGCTAGTCCACGCGTAGGATGAACAACTAGATTCCTCCACACCTTTGTGCTAGCAACCGGTAGAGGAAGGATGAAGGAAGATCACACAACGGAGACCAAAGAAGAGGATCGGCCTCTTCCTCTTTGGCCGGCGGGTAGAAGGGGGCAGACGGGGTCTGGGTTCGGCCGAGACTTTGTCGTGCTCTGTCTCCTTACTTTTTCTCTCCTACTCAATGTACGTTATGAGAATTATTAGTAGAAATAAGCTAGGAGTGTCATTTATATAGTCCAACGACTCCTTGTTAATTGTATAAAAGCCTCTATCCTAATCCTATCTATACACAGATTAGTCTAAGTTGCAAAATAGTCCTATTAAGTCTGCAAGTAGTTGCGTATCGATCGTTCCATTAATTAATAATATTAATTAATTCCCAAGTCTAGTTTTATCCTTATGGCGTGTGACCCCATAGATTTCTACTTAGTTGGTAGTAACTATTACTAACATGGAGCGGTGTCTAGCAACACATCCATGCCACCCAACTAATAGAAATAGTCATTACTTTGAGCTTGCTTCCTTATTGTGTATATGTTCGGATTGGACACGAGACATAAAAGTCACGCTCGTATATCCAATCTATAGTTTCTCGATCCTGGGAATAGTATTATCCATTCAGATAAGACTATTTGCTCCCGTTATGTGGGACTATTTCCTACAGATGAGTCTGGCCATACATTCTATAAGAACCATCCCTCGAGTGGCCCATGGATATTTGCTCCCGTTATGTGGGAGAGAAAAATTCTATCTTTATCACTATCAACTATGAGCTTGCTTCCTTATTGTGTATAACTAACGCCTTTATTACTAGTCAGTTACTGTGTAGCGTTTGATGATGTCAAAACACAACCTTCCACAACTAGAGGATGTAGTGACTTCAAGTCTAAGGATGCCAATATCGTTGTCACTACGAGAAGCACTTGTGACTTTACATAACTTGTATGTAGCCTTCTCGTTGTGGGTCAATCCAGTATGCTATTACTCGTAATGCATACCCATGTGTTGGATCGTGATATCTCCATATCAATCCAACCCCATACGAGTCTATAATTGATCGTCCAATTAATCACTAAAATTGACTAGGGATATTTAAGATAAACAAACACATTTCTAATATAAGGACTTTATTATATTAAATATCTTCATAAATAATACAATGAATATTCTAGCCAAAAGTAATGTTCATACTAAAAATATTGCCTCTAAGGCATCTATTCCAACAGTCTCCCACTTGCACTAGAGCCAATCTGGTGCATCTCGTATGCCAATAGATCTAGTGTGCCTTTATGCTTGCGCTGAACAAGCGGCTTCGTAAGCGGATCTGACAGATTCTCATCTATAGGAATCTTGCATATCTTCACATCTCCTCTATCGATGATATCTCGAATAAGATGGAACTTCCTGAGTACTTGTTTGGATTTCAGGTGTGACATGGGTTCCTTTGATTGTGCGATCGCCCCTGTGTTATCACAATAAAACTCAATTGGATCCACAAAGCTAGGAACCACACCAATCTCAGTAATGAACTTCCCGATTCAAACAGCTTTCTTTGATGTGTCACCTGCAGCAATGTACTCAGCCTCAGTTGTAGAATCAGCGACCGTCTCTTGCTTGGAACTCTTCCAGCTCACAGCTCCTCGCTTCAGGCAATACACGAATCCCGACTGCGATCTGAAATCATCTATGTCAGTTTGGAAGCTTGCATCCTTGTAACCCGTACAAGCAACTCTTCCTCCCCTCCATAGATCAAGAATGCATACTTAGTTCTTCTCAAGTACTTTAGGATGTTCTTGACCGCTATCCAGTGACTCTCACCTGAATTATACTAATATCTTCTTGTCATACTCAACACATATGACACATCTGGTCTAGTACATAACATGGCGTACATGATGGATCCTATGGCCGAGGCATACGGAACCCGAATCATGCAGTCCTTCTCAATCTCATTGGAAGGACAATCATTCTTTGAAAGAGTGATTCCAAGTGACATGGGCAAGAATCCCTTCTTGGAATCTTGCATGTTGGACCGATTCAACACCTTGTCTATATATGTCATTTGACTTAGGCCTAGCATCTTCCTCGATCTATCTCTATAGATCTTGATACCAAGTATATACGATGCTTCACCTAAGTATTTCATTGAGAAACACTTTCCTAGCCAATCTTTCACAGATTTCAGCATGGGAATGTCATTTCCAATGAGTAATATGTCATCCACCTACAAGACTAGAAAAGCAACAGAGCTCCCACTAACCTTCTTGTAGACAAAAGACTCATCATCGTTCTTGATGAAGTCAAACTATTTGACTGCTTCATCAAAATTTCGATTCCAATTCCTAGAAGCTTGCTTCAATCCATAAATGGATCGTTGCAGTTTACAAAGTTTATTTGCATGCTATGGATCCACAAAACCCTCACGTTGTGTCATGTACACATCCTCGAGGAGGTTTCCATACAGAAACAGTGTTTTGACATCCATCTGTCAAATCTCATAGTCGTATTAAGCTACAATAGCAAGTAGGATTCGGATGGATTTGGTCATTGCGACTGGTGAAAAGGTTTCATCATAGTCTATACCATGAAACTGTCTGAATCGTTTTGCCACCAATTGGCTGTTATAGGTAATCACATTACCATCCATGTCGGTCTTCTTCTTGAAGACCCACTTGTACCCCATGGTTGGCGCCCCATGGGCTGGTTCCACCAAAGTCCATACTTTGTTGGTATACATGGATTACATCTCGGATTCCATGGCTTCACACCACTTCTGAGAGTCTGGCCCCTTCATGGCCCGTACATAAGTAGTAGGCTCATCATCTATGATCAATGTGTTGCCAGACTTAGTCACGAGAAGTCCATACCTCTCTGGCTCCTGCCGTACTCTACTCAACCTACGAAGTTCTTGTATTACTTGAACAGGTTCCTCCAAAACATTTTGTGGTTCCAGTTCATGTACCATAGTAGGATCAGTGGTTTGCGGTTCTTGAATTTATTTAGGTTCTATAGTCCTCCCACTTGCTTCTTTAGAGACAAATTCTCTTTCTAGAAATACGTGTGACCGAGCAACAAACACTTTGTTCTCAGTTTGACTGTAGAAGTAATATCCCTTAGTTTCCTTAGGGTATCCCACAAACTAACACTTGTCCGACTTAGGCCCGAGATTTTATGACTGTAAATGTTTTACATAGACATCGCAGCCCCAAATCTTCGTGAAGGACACTGTCAGACGCCTCCCACTCCACATCTCATATAGAAGTTTCATGACTGATTTGGATGGAACACGATTAATGGTGATGCTGCACACAATAGAGCGTAGGCACAAAATGATAATGGAAGATCAGTTTGACACATCATAGATCAAACCATGTTTAACAGTGTTGGGTTCCTCCTCTCTGAGACACCAATCCATTGTGGCGTTCTGTGTGGAGTGAGTTGGGATATTATCCCAGACTCTTAAGATAGTCATCAAACTCTTGGCTCAAGTATTCTCCACCACGATCCGGTTGTAGAGCCTTGATACTTTTCCCAAGTTGCTTCTCTACTTCATTCTTGAATTATTTGAACCTTTGAAAGGATCGGATTTGTCCTTCATAAGGTATACGAATCCATATCTACTGAAATCATCAGTAAACGTGATGAAGTAGACGTAACCACCCCTGGCAGGCGTGAAAAATGGCCCACAACCATCAGTATGCACGAGCGCCATTTGCTCACTAGTCCTCTCTCCTTTCTTATTGGAAGGGGACTTTGTCATTTTTTCCAATATGCAAGCCCCACATGTCTCATATGATTCAAAATCAAATTAGTATAGGAATCCATCCTTATGGAGTCTAGAGACGCGTTTCTCGTTTATGTGGCCTAAACAACAGTTCCATAGATAAGTAGGATTTAAATCATTCATTTAATCCTCTTGGTATTTATGTTATAGAAAGGAATATATTTTTTTTTGTGGGAATAGAAAGGAATATTTAGATCAAGGATATATAATCCATTAAATAATTGTGCACTACAATAGTGAATACTATCAAAATAAATAGAGCAACAATTGTCCTTTATTGAAATAGCAAAACTTTCCTTGTCCAAAAAAGAAATATAAATAATGTTTCTGCTCATAGCAGACACAAAATAGCAATTATTTAATTCTAAAACTAATCATGAAGGTAGAGACAGCTCGTACACGCCTACAACCAATGCAGCAATCTTTGCTCCATTCCCATCGCCCATATCTATTTCCCCTTTAGCCAATATTCTACTTCTCTTTAGATCTTGTACATTTCGACACATGTGAGATCCACATTTATCCAATACCCAAGATGAAGAGAAAGTGATATTGACATCTATAAAAAAAAAATACCTGGTGGTGGTGTAATCACTATTCCAAGCCTTTTATCCTCCTGATATTTTGGGCAAATCCTCTTCTAGTGTCCAGGCTGACTGCAGTAGTGACAATCACCCTTAGTCACGCACTTGGAAACGCCACCAACAGGCTTAAAAGCAACTTCCTTGGAATTTGGCAACTGCCTTCCCTTTTCCTTTGGATGTAGAATCAAACCTTTTGCCTTTCATTTGTGCACCATATTATGGCATTGCCATTTCCCTTGTCGATGCTTTGTTCAACTGTCCTCAACATAAAGAGTAAATATGGCAAAGGTTTCACGATCTCGTTCATGTTATAGTTCATGATGAACTGTCCATAACTCTCAGGCAACAATTGCAAAACAAGATATGGGCCAAATCTTGACCCACCGGAAACCTCAGTCTTTCGAGATTGCCCAAGTACGCGATCATTCAGAGTACATTAGGTCCCACTGGGTTTCCCTCTGACAGATGACACTTGAACAATGCCTTGGAAACTTCATACCTCTCAACCCTAGCCTGCTCTTGGAAGAGATGCTTCAACTGAATGATCATATCAAACACAACCATGTTCTGATGTTGCTTCTGGAGCTCAGAGGACATGGTGCACAGCATTAGGCAGGCCGCATCATTAACATCGTCAACGAACTTCTGATGCGCCTTTAGGGCTGCAGGGGTATTATTTTCTGGACCTTCAGGAACTTCTTCCTCTAGAGTGTACAATTTCTTTTCATGCTTGAGAATGATTCTCAAGTTCCTGTACCAGTCTAGAAAGTTGGTTCTAGAAAGCTTGTCCTTCTCAAGGACAGAACGTAGTCACTGTGATGAACTCGATGAGTTGTTTGCCATTGGAATTCTACAAAATGAAAAATGTACAAGTTTTAGTATTTCCTGAACAAATAACTACATTTAATAATGGCTAGATTATTAAACATAGCTCCCACTATTTTTCTCTAATTAATAACCCTCAATATTATTGCGGAAAATATCATTATATTTTATAGTGGGTATCAAGATTCATATTTCACTTCTTTTGAGCTTGCTTTGGAAAGTCACCCAAAATTAGATATGTAGGTAGGAACATACCAATTGCATCCTTATGCAATTCTTGGTTTAATTGGGCAAATAACTCCTTATTTATCCATCCCATGGATAATCCCAATTAGGTTGCCTCTAGGTTAATCCTATTAAAATATTCTAGTTGCGTCCAACATCATACTTAAAAAATTACCCATTACTTGCTTGTGCCATCGCTACACAATCATGACAAACCAAGTCGCCTTTCTATGGCACGCACGAACTTGATAATCATGATCATGATGAGTGTTTAAGTAACGAGAAGGAAAACGCAAAATTTAAATTGAGGGATTTTGTTTTTCCAATTTTAATTGTTTTGTTGATCCATATCAACTGATCTACTTATTTTGAGTTGGGAAAACTTAGAAATAAAAGATCCGGGTTGTTAATTATCTTATTATCAATTGTGCATGCATCATCAATACACCAACAATAAAATAATAATAGAATAAATAAACAACCACAAACAAAAATTAAACGTGATATGGATATGGCCTCTAAACTAAGATATTCCCAAGCCAATGGGAATATCTATGAACCTAAAAAATAGCAAGCTCATCTCCATGTGCCTCCATCTTTTGGTCCATGCGCCATAGCTTGTGGAATGCTCCATGCTCCATGCTCCATCTCATGGTATTTAATTTCTTTAGGCTTCTTTTTCTCCATTCTTGGCTATCATCTATTTTATCTAATACTATCTAGCATCTATACTAAATAAAAATATCTCACAAATTGAGAAGAAGACTGGCTAGCAGGCCGTAAAACCTTATTAACTATTACATTAGTTTTATCAGCTCGCGGGCCGTAAAAACAAAACACAAAAATTAAACATTCACAACATCCACATCTAAGGCAATATCCAATCACCATGCATAAAGCACATAAACAGTTAAAATCCAATTTTAACGCGCTTGGCCAATTTTAATTGATTTTGGACATACTATTGTCAAAACAGTCCAAGAGGCCCACCATCTCTATGGCCGAACCTCAAAGGAACACCACATGAGCCTTGGGTCGGCTGGCCCTAGCCCACACGGGTAGGCCGTGTGCGGGGGGGGGGGGGGGGGGGGTGGTAGGCTTCCCTTGGCCGTGGCCTTCCTTGAGCGCAACGGAGAGAGGGACGGTCCCCTAGGGGGGTCAAACATCTTTAGGGAGTTATTTCCAAAAAACATTCCTCCGTGTTGCCCAAGATTAGTTGTTTCCATGTTTGAAAAACACCCTTTTCCAACTTGTGCCCAAACCCTAATTTGTAGATCCAATTTTTTTCACATCCTATGTGATCCAAATTCACTAATCCTTACATCCCATGTAACAGTAGGTCTTATTTGGTTGAGTTATATACAAATTGCATCAATATGCTTGATCTGTCCGTTTAACGCGATAAACAATAATTAAAGTGTAAAATAGACATAATCGTAACACATAAACTATATTATTCTCTACGACCTGTGGCTTTGATACCACTGTTGGGTTTTGTAACGGATTACGCAGCGGAAATAAACAAATAAGATCCGCACAAGAACCACCAACGATCACAAGAAGAGACATCATAATGATAGTGAACTTGTAGTAACAAATTACCTTGTTTGTCTCCTGTGTTGACTTAAAACGCAAAATTGTGTTTGCGTCTCTATAGCTAGTCCACACCGAGGATGAACAACTGGATTCCTCCACACCTTTGTGCTAGCAGCCGGTAGAGGAAGGAAGAAGGAAGATCACACAACGGAGACCAAAAAAGAGAATCAACCTCTTCCTCTTTGTCCGACGGGTAGAATGGGGCAGACGGGGTCTGGGTTCGTCTTGCTCTCTCCTTACTTTTTTCTCTCCTACTCAATGTATGTTATGAGTATTAGTAGAAGATATAAGCTAGGATTTTCCTTTATATAGTCTAAAAACTCCTTGTTAATTGTATAAAATCCCCTGTCCTAATCCTGTAAATACAGATATTAGTCCAACTTGCAAATTAGTCCTACTAAGTTTTCAATTAGTTGCGTATTGATCCTTTAATTAATTAGTAATTTTAATTGATTCCTAATTCTAGCTTTATCCTTATGGGGTGTGACCCCATAGGTTTCTACTTAGTTGGTAGTAACTAATACTAACATGGAGCGGTGTCTAGCAACATATCCATACCACCGAACTAATAGAAATAGTCATTACCTTGACAAACCTTGTGCAAGTATTTTTTCATCCCTTGGTCTCTATATTAGGATTGGACACGAGACATACAAGTCACACTCGTATATCCAATCCATAGTATCTCGATCCTAGGAATAGTCTTATCCATGCAGATAACATCAATATCCTATATTGATTTATCTGAGTCTGGCAAGAAATTCTATAAACACCATTCCTCAAGTAACCCATGAATATTTGCTCACGTTATGTGGAAGGGACAAATTCTATCTACATCACCACCATCTCTAAGATTGCTTCCTTATTTTATCCGACTAACGCCTTTATTACTACATATATACGGTGTAGCGTTTGACGATGTCAAAACACAACATTCCACAACTAGAGCCAGTCTAAGGATGACAATACCGTTGTCACTACGAGAAGAACTTGTTACTTTACGTAACTTGTATGTAGCCTTCTCGTTGTGGGTCAATCTAGTATGCTATTACTCGTAATGCATACCCATGTGTCGGATCGTGATATCTCCATATCAATCCAACCCCATAGTAGTCTATAATTGATCGTACAATTAATCATTATAATTAAGTAAGTATATTTAAGATAAACAAACACATTTGTAATCTTAGAACTTCATTATATTAAATATCTCCATAAATAATACAATGAATATTATAGCCAAAAGTAATCTTCATACTAAAAAGATTGCCTCTAGGGCATCTACTCCAACAGCAGGGATTGAAATCCCAAACAACCATGAGATACTCCAGTAGAAATAATAACAATAAATGTGATTTTTTTAAGGTAGCCAAGCCCCATTTTGAATGTTGTACTAGAAAGTTGGAACAAAACATTAACATTCCATGGTGTGGTGCGGTGATCACACACTAGCCAGTAGGGTGAGTTCATTTCCATTGACTTCCAATCAATTGCTACTTGCTTCTATTTGGTCACATCTCCATGATTCGTATGAACTTACTATCTCTCGGTGTAGATGTTTTTATGGAAAAATTGTTTCTCTTCACCTTGCTAGTGTGGCTTTACATTAACCACACTGGTTAGGTAGGGCCATTTGAGGTGAATTGAGTTATCAAAACAAATTATGTGTGTGATTGGAATTTGAACCACAGTTTGAAGTTTCTCCACTCCTCTTGAGTTATTTCACTCATGCACCCACCAAGATATGTATGATGTGTCCTATCATGTGATATGATTTAATCAAACTTGATGATGAATTGGTTGTTCTTATTCCCCATATGGGTTTCTCCTGCTCTAACCTATGGTTATGGGCCAGGAGGAAAAAAGAAGTATACTGCCCATGTATAGACTCCTCTTCTTAGAATCTACAAACACTGAGTTCGGTTCTACATTCTCAATACCTTGCAATTTCTTACGTGCTGTTACGAAATGAGATAATATCACATTATTTCTTCCATGATTTATGCAATCATGATATCAATAACCACAATCACCATTATGTTATTTCATATATTAGCGAATTAGTCTTCGTTTACATTATCTTGTTTCCTACTATATCCAGTAGATACAATATATGTAGTCACTTGGTTTAGTGTATGTTGTTGATTGCACTCTTTTATAATTAATCAGCTTGATCAATGGAAATAACACACACAATTCATTCTCTAATCTCATATGCTATCAAACATGTAGAATTTCTTATCCGCGATCTCTCTCTCTCTCTCTCTCTTTCTCTCTCCCTCTCTCTCTTGTCGCAAATCGTAATCCGACAATCTCCCGTCTTGGTATCGTATGCCGACCACCACCACCATGAATCTAACCACACTAGCTTCAATGATTCAACTTAATGTCCAAACCAACTTTCCAATCAAACTCTCCTCCGCCCAATTTTCTATTTTTTCGTCGAAAAATCGAGGCTACTCTAATTGGCTTCGATCTTTTAGGCCATCGGTGGCACTACTAAAGCACCATCCTGCTACATCGATGTCGCCGAATTGGTACTCTGCCTGGTTTCGTCAAGACCAAATCCTCATCAGTGCACTCCTTGGAAGTTGCACAAAGGGGGTTAAACCACTGATATCTGAGGCTCTTACTCCTTCCACCGTGTAATTCACCCTTATGGAAACCTACGCCAACGCTTCTCTTGGCCGAGTCATAGCACTCAAGAACAAACTTGCTCGCAATTCACGCAGAAACCGGTCCATTTTGAAATATATCAAGGATATGAAGGACACAGCCAGTGATCTTGCTCTCGCGCAAAGCCCGGTGTTTGACACTAACCTTCTCATCTCCATCATCAACCAACTTGGTGTCGATTACTCCCCCATCGTGGATGCCCTTCAAATTCGCAACAAAATGGTGTCCATCGTTGAACTCGTGCCCATATTTGAGGAGCATAAACGATCCCTTTAAATTGTAGAATCAGAATATGCATCTCTCCTAGCCATAACAACATGACACAACATCACTCAGGAATGGTATCGCATCAGGGTGCATCCCCTTGGTACCCGCACAATGGTGGTCACTCGAGAAACCAAGGTCACCACAAAAAATCATCAAATCCGCGCAATGGGTCGTGTTTCCCCTAGTAGCCTTTACCCAGCATGGGCATCCCAAGAAGCCCTGTCACCTCTGTAACTTTGCATGACATGTTGTTTGTGATTGTCCCAAACTTAATCGCTTCCTGCCTGACCACAACCACTCAGTTGCGTCCAACACACATTCGATCAACATAACTTTCAATCAAGTATCAAGATCCTCAGACGCGTGGATGTTTGATAGTGGTGCATCCCATCATGTTTTCCCTAGCACAGCTGCACTTCAAGATTTCTCAACGTAAAATGGACCTGAAGAGATTCATCCTGGAAATGGTAACAGTCTCTCTATCTCTCACATTTGTAGCACTACATTTCCCGCCTCTACTTGTCCCCTTCATTTATCTAATGTTCTATGTGTCCCTCAGTTACGTCTCAACCTTTTATCGATCTCTCAACTTTGTCAATCTAACCATGCTTCTATTGAATTTTTCTCTTATCATTTTGTTGTGAAGGATCACTTGACCGGCATCACTCTTCTGCGCGGTGAAATCATGATGGAGTCTACTATGCACCTTGCCCATGTCCCCCCCCATCAACACAGCCGTTGTCTCAGACATCCATCATCTCCATCAAATCCCTGGTCATTTGTGCAATAGAAAATTAGGGATCATCTTACATAAATGTAACACTTCTGAGAGGATGGTTAAGCTGATACAATTTGGATTGTGGGTCTATTGGTTACTCCTCTATAGGATAGACGCTCACCCTTAGGTCCACGAAACCTAATCTTTTGGGTGGGACACTATATGGTTATTTTGTACCTACTAAGCCAGTCCATACCCACGATGACATCTAGGTTACCCAGGTCGTAAAGGATTAGGTAAGAATAGGTTTAATCTAGGGTACAAGGTGTTACAGGTTACGCCTTCTTCATTAGGTTTAGAGATTGCAACATATATAGGGATAGGAGCTGGTATGTCTACTTTCTTAGAAAACGTGGATGATATGAAAGAAAATGTGGCTCCTGAATCAAATAAAACGAAGGCAGGGGTGGATTCCATAAGGATTGTACCCGTCACCACGTTAGCTTGCTCTACTTGGACCTGGTTCTTGACGTTGATGGTCTGTTGGTTTAGATTCCCTAGAGGCAAACTATTTTTAGTATGAACATTGTTTTTGGCTAGAATATTCATATATTATTCATGGAGAAATTTAATATAATGAAGTCCTTGGATTACAACTTGTTGTTTATCTCAAATATCCCTAGTCCATTATATTTATTAATAGGACGATCACTACAGACTAGTATATGCGTAGATTGATATGGAGATATCAAGTCTAACACATGGGTATGCATGAGGAATAGTGGCGTACTGGATTGACCCACCACGAGAAGGATATGTTAATTATGTTAACGTCAAAAGTGCTTCTCGTAAGTGACAATGGTATTGTAATCCTTATACTTGAAGTCACTAGATACTCTAGTTGTGGAATATTATGTTTTGATCACGTCAAACGCTACACCGTGACAGGGTAGCAATAAAGGCGGTTATCGGACATAATAGGAAGCAAGCTGAGAGATGTTAGTGATGTATAGAGGATTTTTACCACCTACATAATAAGAGTAAACATACACGGCCACTCGAGGGGTAGTGCTTATGGAATGTCTGACCAGACTCAGATAAAGTAATAGGGGATATTGATGTTATCTGCATGGATAAGTCCAGGATTGAGAAACTATGGATTGGATATACGAGTGTGATATTTATGTCTCATGTCCAATAGGGCTATAGAGACAAAGGGATGACGCAATACGGTAACATTGGGCACAAGGTTTTTCGGATCACTGACTATTTCTATTAGTTGGGTGGCATAGATGTGTTGCTAGACACCGCTCCATGTTTTTAATTGTTACTACCAACTAAGTAGAAACATATGGGGTCACACACATTATGGACTGAACTGGATTTGGGAATTCATTAGTTGGACTAATTAAGTAAAAGGATCAAAGTGCAACCACACGCAAAGTTAGTAGGACTAATTTGCAAGGTGGACTAATATTTGTATGGACAGATTAGTATTGGGGAAAATATGTAGTTAATAAGGAGTTATTAACTATATTAAGGCACTCATAGCTTATTATTTTCATAAGAGTCATCATTGAGTGAAAATAACAAAGCAAGGAGAGCAAGGCAGAGAGGTTCGAACCCTACCCCATCCGCCCCCTTGGTCCCGTCGGCAATCAGAGGCGTGCAGCCCTTGGTGCCTCGTTTTGCGTGATCTTCTTCTGCCTCCATCTTCACGTATATAGCACAAAGACGTGAAGGGGATTCCATCATAATACTAGGTGTGGATACTCATAGAGATGTGGACATCATTTTTGCGTATCGTGATCATTTAGACAAACAAGGTACACAACTGTCTATCCCTTATCACGTTATGAATGCTTCCCTGCGATGCATGGAAGGGTTTTATTAGGAATCTATTTATTGTTATTCCGCTGCGAAACATGCATCTGAACCCTACAGGTCCCAGTACGGCATGTGGCTGTTGGTGACGTTGAAGCTTATGCGACATTGCTTCACTGGGGTTGGTTGTTGTAGCCATTCTAGCCTTGCCAGCTGTTTCCTCGGTTGAAGCCTCCTCCATTGTTGTTATTCCTCCAATTATTGTAGCCACCGTTATTTTATCCACCAATATTGTAATCTCCACCCCGCTGATAGTTTCGCTGGTTTCCTCCATTGTTGTTACCTCTCTGGTTGAAATCGGTATTCCCACCTTGACGGAATGCACCATTCCCAACATTTCCTCCTACATTATGGTCGGCACAGTGAAGTTTCCTCCATTGTTATACCCCATATGTTTTTGACAAGCACCCATACCTTCTATGGCCCTTGTTTCCACAATTGAGGTAAGTCACCTTCTGTCCCCAGCTATCTACCCCCGGGTGGTTGTTTCCACATCGTCTTGTTAGGCTCGTGTCGGGCCCTGTCCTCCAATATTTTGATTGCCAAACTGATTGGAGGGCGTTGAGCTAGGCCAGTAACTCTCGTCTCCATAGTTGTTTCCATTACCGCGGTTCTGGAGATTTGGTTTCACTTGTGATTCATATTTCGTTTTCCTGCTCTCCTCAAAGTTCTCATCGAACATTCGTTTTACATCATGTTATGCTCCATTATCTTCAGGCAGTGTCTCGAAACGAGTCACACCCAAGGTGCTCAGAATTTGGAAGTTTAGGCCTTCCACATATCTATTAACTGCATTCTCTTCTATCGATATAATCTCTCCTCCAGAACTCATGAGTTCCATGAACCTATCAAAGTAAACTAAGAGGTTGTCATTCCCATGTGTTAGATTCAATATCTCCTTAAAATTACGAGACTTGACATGAACGGGGTAAAGTCGCTCGTGCAGTGCTGCCTTCAACTGTTCCCAGCCAAATCCCTGTTGGGTGAGAAGCTCTCCTCCCTTGGCAGACCACTAGTTGTCAGCCTCATTCTTGAAGTAGTACACGGCCACTTCCACTCGTTGGTCCTTTTGGCAGCGCACCGAGGATAGCGTCTTTCCAAAGTTACGTATCCAGTTCTCCAAGGTCGTCGGATCATCGATTCCATAGGAAAATTGGGGTCGGATTTCCGTGATCCTTCTCATTACGTTATTTTCTCCATCTTGGGTATTGTGTAGAATCTGAGTCATAGCCAGTGTTGCTTGTTCCTAGTTCTAGAACCGGACAGATTCGTACTGTTTGGGGGATTCGCCATGAGCTGGCTGGTTTCCTTGGTTCATTTATGCTCTTTGAGTTATTCGAATCCTGGGATAGTAGTGATGATGGTTGGCATATCGCGTGGTACCTTATGAATGTAATATTACTCAATATAATTTCTATTTCATTCACATGCATGTAACAGTTGGGTATGATGTCATCTGATGAAGAAGGAAATAAGTCGCAGAAAGGTTCTAAAGTGCACGTTCATCACTATCGGTTCGACAAATAACATGAAATCATGATCAATCATGTCCATTAATATCACAAATAAGCACATCATAGAAAATAACTCTTCCCTCCGACAGTAATCATCATATCCAACAGTTATGAAATAAAATAGCAATTAAGCTACCCTGCAACCCCTGGCTTGTTTCACTTTTCTTATCGATTTTAGTTGTCCTATATCATTTTTAATTTCGACAAATATTGTTAATCTTATTTTAGTTGAAATCGAATGGTCGTACTAAGTTAGAACCGTTGGCTCTGATACCAACTAAAATACCCCCAAATTATTAAATGCTTCCACCGGAGGTGATTAGCCCCATTGAGAACAGATAAGGACATTCGGTTCATAGATAGTGCGACCCTCAATAAATCTAAAAAATAATTTATTACAAGTTAATAGATAACACATTGATGGAGTTTGAAAAGATAAGAGTACATTATTCAGTCAAATATAATTACAACGTGGAATACTAGATGTCACATCATGAGTCCATAACCATCAGTTGTCGTTAGCATCCCCCTCTTGGTAATCTACGGTGTTTGAACCGCAGAAAAAAATTAAGTCAGAAAAGCTTAGTAAGAATTTTTAGGAATGGATGCCCTAGAGGCTATCTTATTTTAGTATGAACATTATTTTGTCTAGAATATTCATTTTATTGTTTATGGAGATATTTAATATAATGAAGTCCTTAGATTACAATGTGTTGTTTATCTTAAATATCCCTAGTCCATTATATTGATTAATAGAACAATAACTATAGACTAATATGTGGGTAGATTGATATGGAGATATCAAGTCTAACACATGTGAGCGCATTATGTGATAATGGCATACTGGATTGACCCACCACGAGAAGACTACATTAATTATATTAACGTCGCAAGTGCTTCTCGTTGAGACAATAGAATTGTGGTCCTTAGACTTGAAGTCACTAGATACTCTAGTTGTGGAATATTATGTTTTGATTTTGTCAAACGTTACACCGTGACTGGGTGAAAATAAAGGCAGTTATTAGACATAATAGGAAGCGAGCTTAGAGGTGATAATGATGTAGAGAGGATTTTTCCCTCCCACATATGGGAGATAATATCCATGACAACTCGAGGGGTAGAGCTTATAGAATGTATGGACAGACTCGGATAAATCAATATGGTACATTGATGTTATCTGCTTGGATAAGTCTATTCCCATGATCGGGAAACTATGGATTGGATATACGAGTGTGACGTTTATGTCTCTTGTCCAATCCGGATATTGAGACAAAGGGATAATAAAATACGGTAACATTGGTCACAAGGTTTGTCGGATCACTGACTATTACTATTAGTTGGGTGGCATAGATGTGTTGCCAGACACCGCTCTATGTTAGTAATTGTTACTACCGACTAAGTAGAAACATATGGGGTCACACCCCGTAAGGATTAAACTGGATGTGGGTATTAATTAGTAGGACTAATTAAAAATTAAAGGATCAATACGCAACCACAAAAAAAATTAGTTTGCTAATTTGCACGGTGGACTAATCCGTGTATGGACATGATTAGTATCGGGCAAATATGTATTTGACAAGGAGTTGTCGACTTTAAAATGCCACTCCTAGCTTATTATTTTCATAAGAGTATCATTAGAGTGAACATAATAAAGCTAATAGAGAGAGAGAGAGAGGGAGAGAGTTCGAAGCCCCTAGCCCGTCCCCCGCCCCCTTCTGCGTCGTCGGCTTCGTGAGGCGCGCGACCCTTGGGTGTCCCCTTAACGTGATCTTCTTCTTCCTCCATCTTGGCATGAGCTAGAAAACAGACACAAAAAAGAATCCAGCAAAATCCTAGGTGTGGATATTCATTGAGACGTGGACACAATTCTGCGTAACGTGATTTGTCAGACTAACAAGGTGCACAATTGTTTTTCCTTTACCACGTTATGATGGCTTGTCTTGCGATTGATGGAGGGTCTTGAACAGAATAGTTAATTTGTATTTTTGTTGCGTAATCCGTATCAAAACCCTATAGTGGTATCAGAGCCACGGGTTGTAGTGCATAACGTGGTTTTATGTGTTACCGTTTATCAGTTTTACACCGTTCAGTTCATTTTTCGCGTAATATTGAAATTGGCATAATGATGCAAACTGAATATGATTCAGTAGAGGATGAGCTAATTTAACGTATCGTACTGAAATTAGCAAATTCGGTTTACATATTATGTATCTTTTGGTGATTTGAAAAACTAGGGTTTGAGCACAATTGGGGAAAAAGAGGTTTTTCTCTACAATTGAATAATTGCCCACAAGGAGACAAGGAAATTTTTGGAGAATTCCCTATGGGGTTCGGTCAAGGAGACCGCCCCCTTCCTTGAGACGCAAGCAAGGAGGCCATGGGCCTAGCCGGGTCGGCCAACCGCCGGGTTGACCGCGCGGGTTGGTTCGACCGGCCTAGGCGCGGCCCGGGCAGTCCTAAGGGGTTTGGTCAATAGTGATTGGTGCGCCCCTTGGACCGTTTTGACCCTAGAAAATCCCAAAATTAACTAAAATTGACCAAGCGCGTTAAAATTATATTTTAACTTTATTATATGTTTATGCATGGTGATTGGATGTGGCCTTAGATGTGGATGATGTGGATGTTTATTTTTGTGGTTTGGTTTTATTGTAATTAATTTAATTAATTAAGTTTTACGGCCTGTGTGTCGCCTCTTCTCCTCAACTTGTGAGGTATCTCTATTTAGTATAGGTGCTAGCTAGTATTATATAGTTAGAAGATAGCTAAGACATGAAGAATAGGCTTAAAGACCAAAGAAATCACAAGATGGCGTTATTCCACAAAGCTAAGGTGCATGGACTAAAGATGGAGGCACATGGAGATGAGCTTGCTATTTATAGGGTTTATAGATGTTCTCATTGGCTTGGGAATATCTTAGTTTTAGGAGGCCACATCCACATCACGATTGTTTATTGTTTAATTATTTATTTTCTTGTTATTTATTTTTGGATGTATGGTTGATCCATGCAAAACGTAACAAGATAACAATTAAAACTCGGATCATTTATTTTGGATTGCCCAATCCAAATAAGTAGACCCAGTTGATTGGATCAACAAAACAATTAAAATCGACAAGGAAATCCCTCAACAGTAAATATTTCGCTTTGCCTTCTCGTTATTTAACACTCGTCAAAACTATAATGTATTAAACTCGGGCTTGCAAAAACAAGGCAATTTGATTCATCATAGGATGGAGCGATGTCACAAGCTAGTAATGTGCAATTGTTGAAGTAAGAGGATGAACGCAACTAAGCTACTTCAATAGGATTAAAGCTTAGAGTCAAGACAATTGAGATTATTTTCCCAACTAAAACAAGAGTTGCATAGGATGCAATTGGAATGTGTTCCTACCTAAATAGCTAATTCTTGGGTGACTTGCCAAAGCAAGCTCAAGAAGAGTTGACATATGGTACTTGGCCCACTAGAAAGTATATGATATTTTCTGCATTATGGTGAGGGCTATTAATCCGAGAAAAATTGTGGGAGCTATATTTGATAATCTGGCCATTGTTGAATATAGTCATTTGTTCACAAAATAATAAAACTTGTATATTTCTCATTTTGTAGAATTCCAATGGCAAACAATCAATCTACATCGACTCCATCATTGTAGGCTGTCCTTGAGAAGGACAAGCAGTCTGGAATCAATTTTCTGGGCTAGTACATAAACTTGAGCATTGTTCTCAAGAATGAAAATAAATTGTACATTCTAGAGGATCCAATTCAAGAACCACCAGCGCCCAATGCTTCTGCCACCATTAGGAATGAATTTAAAAAGATCGTTGACGATTCTAATGATGTGACTTGCCTGATGCTATGCATCATGACCTCTAAGGTTCACAAGCAACATGAAAACAAGGAGGCGTATGATATGATCATACATTTGAGGCATCTCTTCCAAGAGCAATCCAGCCATGAGCGGTATGAAGTAGCCTTGTTCAAATGTCATCTGTCAGTGGGGAACCCAGTGGGACCTCATGTACTGCGCATAATCGGGTACTTGGAGAATATCACACGTCTGGGGTTTCCGGTGGGTCAAGAGTTGGCCACTGATCTCATGCTACAATTGTTGCCGCATAGTTATAGCCAGTTCATCATGAACTATAACATGAATGAGATCAACAAAACTCTTCCAGACTTGCTCAATATGTTGAAGACAGCTGAACAAAGCATTAACAAGGGAAAAGGCAAGGCCATAATGATGGTTAATAAAGGAAAGAGAAAGAGAGTTGCTTCTACCTCCAAATGAAAAGGCAAGGACGTTGCAAAACCCAAGGATGTTGCCTTGAAACCTGTTGGCGGGGTGGTTAAGGGAGCATGTCACAACTTTAGTCAGACTGGCCACTGGAAGAGGAACTGTCCCAAATATCTGGAAGATAAAAGGCTTAGAATACTTATTCCACCACCACCAGGTATTTTTTTTATAGATGTCAATATGTTTTATCTATTCATCTTGGGTATTGGATACTGGATGTGGATCTCACATTTCTTGAAATGTGCAGGATCTTAAGAGAAACAGACGACTGGCTAAAGGGGAGATAGACTTGCCCGTAGGGAATATAGCAAGAGTTGTTGCATTAGCCATCGGAATTTATGATTTATCTTTACCTTCATGACATATTCTAGAATTAGATAGTTGTTATTATGCGCCTGCTATAAGACGAAACATTAATTATGTTTCTTGTTTGGACAAGAAAGGTTATTGTAATACTTTATTGTCTAATGGATTATATATTGTTGATCTAGATAATTCCGTCTATAACATAAATACCAAGAGGATTAAAACTAATGATTTAAATCGTACTTATCTATGACATTTCTGTTTAGGCCATATAAACGAGAAACGCATTTCTAGACTCCATAAGGATGGATTTATACACTCATTTGATTATGAATCATATGAGACATGTGAATCAAGTTTATTAGGAAAAATAAAAAAGTCTCCTTTCAAGAAGAAAGATGAGAGTGTACACCAAATTTCTTGTTCGGATTATGGAAACAAAGAAATCTGCGTCAAATTCAATTAGATGAAAAATAATAATGCAGGATTACAATCTCTGGTATGTATTTCCTTAAATAAGAAATAAACTCCTTTGATTCTTCTTTCCTTCTTCTTCGATCGAGGGTCTATGCGACTTGATTTCGAATCGAACGGCTTGAGTTTCTCCGATTTGGATGGAGATGTTGATTTGAAAGCGATGAAGTCCTCCGGGCTGTGGCGGCGTGTTCGGCGGAGCTTCGGCTTATGATTTGATTTGGCGGAGTCGGGATCTCCGACGGCTGGATTGAAGTCCTCCGGGCCTTGGCGGTGTGTTCGGCGGATCTTCGGCTTATGATCTTTGATTTAGCGGAGTTGGGATCTCCGCCGGCTGGATCGAAGTCTTCCGGGCCTTGGCAGCGTGTTCGTCAGAGCTTCAGCTTATGATCTTTGATTTGACGGAGTTGGGATCTCCGGCGGCTGGATTGAAGTCCTCCGGGCCTTGGCGGCGTGTTCGTCAGACCTTCTCTAGCCTTTGAAAATTTCTTGTGTTGTGATGTGTTGTGTCTAGTAGTTTTCTCTTGGAATGCACTTCTATTTATAGGCAAACCAGTGGGGGCATTTTGGTCATTGTACTCGGGATTTGAGATCCATAAACTACTAACAACCTTGTTTGTTATTATCTCTTTTATTTGTTGAGAGATAATAGTAGAAATTAATTACATAATAATATGGTCATATTTTAATTAGTAACCATATAATATGTAACTAATATTTCATTTATTCTACCATACGTAGCGTGTCAAACGTGACATTTTGCACTACTAAAATAGAGGTAAAATAATTACTTTTTTGTGTGTCAACAAATGCCCCCTCGAGACTTGTTCGCCGGCTCCAGTAGCTTGTTGGTGGACATGTCTCGAACTTTCGAAGTCTTTTTTTCGTTGACATTTGCACAACTTGTTAGACTTTGTTTCTTTGTCGATCCCTGAAGATTCTATGTTTGCTTTCAGATCGTCGCGTTGAGGTGACCGAAAATCCATTTGAACTTGGATTTTATTTGAGCTTTGAGAGCAATTTCACGCAACTCGTCAATATGTCTGGATTTTATTTCACTGCACGTTCGTGTTGCTTGGACTTGCTGGATTTGATGGAACTCTAAGAAATTTACAAAACTCGTTGAATTGGGCTTGTTAAATAAAATAACTGAACTCGATCCTTCCATCGGTCCTGTACTCTTTCATTTTAAAAAGTGCACGAGTAATCATAAATGTCACAATAGAAGCCCAATATGGATCTCAATCTCAGCCCATTAATTGCTTTGCCCAAACAAAACAGAGTGTTATCTGATTGAGCTTTGGGTTTGACTTTCAAATCAACTAGTTGATTTTAAAATGAACCAGTAAGATTTGCGTCATCCTCTATAACTTTCACCTCTCTTATGAGAGCATTCAAAATCAACTTTAACCCACAAAGGATAATCTTGAGAATCCTAACAAAACAGATCATCAAAATCATTTCAACATTTCAATTTTTTTTTATGTTGCCGAACTCCATTTCTCTGCTATAAATGGTCACTACTGAAAATGCTCATCACTTTTACTCCTTCTCTTAGCTCCAGTTTAAGCAACAAGCAGGCCTTTCCATTTCCTTAGCGACGAGCTCGGAAGAGAGGACAAGCTACAAGGGTTGTGGGCGACGCGACGAACCCATTCCTGACGGGCTGAAGAGAAGGCCAACAAAGTTAAATCACCACTTCCATAAAAGGTTCTTGGTCTTTTCTTTAGAACTCTGATTTACTTTCGATTCTCTGTTCTGTCAAATATAGGTGATACTAGTGTTGTTTTCGTCATAAACTTGTTTCCGTACTCCGTCTTTCTTCAGCGACTAAACCGAACGTCCAAATTTTCTTCATTCCCGGACCATAAATTTGCTTCATTCATCATGAAACCCAACTATGATGCTTCTTTTTTTTAGCCACTGGTTTTCTCTTACAACAGAGCACTACATGCTCTGTTTTGTAAATTTATTTTATTTCTTTTCATCTCTTGCCTACTACTCTGTTACTTGTAAAAAGAATGTGCAGTGCTCCTTTTTTTTTTTTTTTTTTGAAACATCAACCTGCTCATTTGGAGAAGAAAACAATAAAAAATATTACTCAACATTGAGCTCCAGTGGGATGGCTAACACATTTTTGTAGCCAACACCTTTGATCTTCTAACTTCTATCATTTGATGGAGTTGTTGTTGTTGTTCTTTTTTTTTTTTTTTACAGGATCATAATGTCGTCAAAGTCATCCCGTTCAAACAACCGTCACCAATCCACTAAGAGGGATAGCATGGGCGAGGCGCGTGACGAATTTCGCAAGAATGAGAATGGGAAGCCAACGAATGAGCAGCGTGAAGATAGGCTCGGTCAGGTTCGTGCTAAAGAAGACGGCGTTGGGCGCGAGATGGGCAAAGTGAGTACAAAGACATCAGGAGGCACCCCGCAGTACCAAGCTGAGATCTCTAGGAAGCGGAAGGCTGATCCGAGTCAGGCCCCGATCGCCAAACAAAGCAAGGAAGCTGATCAATTCATACTCAAGGCTCGCAATAGTCCAATTGAAGGCAACGGAAATGGATTGAAGCCCCAAGCGCAAGGGAGTGATCGACGACCCGTGCAACTCAACGCATCGACTTCTAAAGGATCCACTCAAGCATATGAAAGTTCCACCGTTTCCAAGAAACCGCAAAAACAAGCAGCCCAAGGACAGAAACGCTCACCGTTTTCAATCAAGGTAAAGACGGGTGGAGTCGAGACAACCAAGGACGTCGCAAAGCGAGTAACCATTCTTAGTTCCCCCGAGGAAGCAGGCGAATCGGACATTGACGTCAATCACAAGCACATAAGGCCGAAGAAGCCCGTTGACGATCCTACACCCCTTCCGGAGCTGGATGGCTTTGATGAGCTATTTGACATGGACGTTCCGCTTGAAGAATTCGCTAAAAACCTTGGATTTCAGCCGGTTTGCCCTATTTTGAAAAAGGTCAACCGCCGATGCTTGACTTTCTTTGAGGAAGAGTTCTCTCGCACCATATTAGACCAACCCGTGGAGGATGTCTTAGCAATAAAGAAGGACACAGAGATCGCACTGGAGACCATGGAGGCAATCTTTCCTCGAGAAGTTCGTTCAATGCGTGAAGCGTGGGTGACATATCTCAGTCGGGTGGAAGGATATGAATCCGAAAGACGCAAGCTCGTCCCCTCTCTTGAACCTTCAGACGGGCAATTGAAAGAGAAGGCGAAGGATTTCGAACAAGATATTTCTGACACTGAGCTCAACAACGCAAAGCTGAATTCCGAGTGCGAGGAACTTTCACAGGAGATCAATGACATCGAGGCTAAGCGCACTGAACTTTTGAAGGTACTTGAAGATCTCAAGGGTAAGATGGATGAGAAAAAGTCCAAATTAACAGAGATACAGCAAGAAATATCAAATTCAAGCTCTTACATGTCTTCTCTTAAGGAGGAACGCGAGGATGCTCTTAAGGAACTTGCTCGACGAGAAAAAGCTCTCCAGGAGTTGGCGAACGTTAAGGATGCCTTGGAGTTTGAGAGAGGAGAGCTCTTCAAACAGAAATTCTCCCAGTAGAATTACTATTCTTTTTTTCTTAGTTGTCATTTCCCCTTCAGTGTAGTACTTTCATTTTCTTTTCAAGATTTTAATGAAGTAATAAAATTGCTTATTTTCTCATGATGCCTCTTCTTTTCGAATTGTACCAATGCACACACAATTCACTTCCTTGAGTGAACCATAACATTCCATTTACGCTTGCAAAGAATACATGCTCTTGAAATTTGAATCCTCATTAGCTAGCGTCCAGAGAGCTTTATTTTCCAAATGGGAATGCTTTTTTTATGCCATTAAATGTAAACTGATGATAATGACAACACACACCACAATAGGGAGGACCAAAAATGGTGGCATCATACTGCAAGATGTAGATCAGTAGCACCATTGGCTAAGAAGATTGATGCATCCACCAAGGGGAACAACATCAAGTTCAAGCAATACCAAGTGACCTTTCACAGCCATGCCCATAAACTTTGACTATCCGCCATAATCAACAATAGTTCGAAACGGAGACCACGTAAAATCAGGTCGACAACAACAATGGTGTGTTGCACCACTTATTTCTGAAAATAAGAAGCCTTAACGATCGGTAATTTGTTGGCTACGTTTCTGTTCACTGTATTTTGCAGGTCCGTGAAACTTCACTTTTTCAATGCGAGCATGACAAGTTTAATGCAGCCACGACATTAATGAAGCTTTATTTGAGATGGTGGCGCAATGTTTTCGATCGTATGACGAGCTTGGCCAGTGATGAGGACGGCAACAACAAAAGGTCCATGAAAAGATATGGAATTGTTATAAATTAGACGTTGGGGTTGCGGCGTCAATGGTGACTTCAAGAACTTGAGGAAAATGAGTGCAACTTAACTTTTTGCAGAAACAACAAGAGCTTCAATCCCATACGAGATCAAATTGTCACATCTCACCATTCCAGACTCTTCAAAGAATGTCTTGAGACAAATTGACATCATTCGTCTTTTAATAAGAATCCATGAAAATTGGGGATTTTTTTTTTTTTTTTTGGTATGACTGAACTCGGAAGAATGTTCCAAGCTGCCTACGTACCCTCACAGGATCAAGCCAAGCGTAGTTCAATTTAGCCTTTGCAGTTTAGACTCGTGCAAGTTAGGAGTAACACAGTTTAAACTCTTGTGTCGAAGAGCATTGAGGTAGTTTATAAGCTCATACTACGGGAGCGTTTGAAGCAGTTTAGGCTCGTACAACAGGAGCGTTGAAGCAGTTTAGGCTCGTGCTACAGGAGCGTTGAAGCAGTTTAGGCTCGTGCTACAGGAGCGTTGAAGCAGTTTAGGCTCGTGCTACTGGATCCTTTGAAGCAGTTTAGGCTCGTACTACAGGAGCTTTGAATATTTTTTTCAAAGATGATCATATTTCAAGAACTTGCCATCGATGAGGCAGGTTCTTTCTCTTTCATCATTTACCACTTTAGTAACGACGATGGTTTGTTGTCTAACTTTTAGCACTTCTTCGGTTGTTCCAATAACTTCTGTGTGCCTCCTCATTTGAGATGGAAACTTACTACCGATCTCCTCATGTTCTATTGACATTGCAGGTGGTTTTCTTCTTCGAGCCATAGTCTTCATCCCACGCTCCATGGTTGTACCCAGTCTATTGTAGACTGGTCGTCGAGGAGTCATTGTAGTAGCATCCTTCAATCCTAAACGATTAAACACAGACTCTCTTGCTTTCCTCTTTCCAAGACGGTGAAAGACAGAAGGCTTCTTTGTGGTGTCTACCTCGTTATCTTTGACTTGCAAAAATCGACCAAAATTGTCATCAATTTCTTCGACGCCAATTACATTGCATGATACTCCATATGACATCATTTCTTGATCTTCATCACCACAAGTGAGAGAGATCATATTGGTTGTTGTAGTTTCTTGTTCCTCTTCCAAAGAAACCTTCCCTTCTCGAACAAGTTGCAATATTTTCTCTTTCAAAATAAAACACTGATGTGTAGGATGGCTTACAAGGCGATGATATTTGCAGTATCGTGGGTCATCAGTCCTCATAGCTTCCTCCGGTCTCTTTGATTCAGGGAGCTCGAGCAGTCTGAGGGTCAAAAGTTGATCAAGCATATCAGGAACATTAGCGTCAGGAAACGGATACACTTTGGCTTGCAATTCCTTCAACGATGGCTTTGGTGTGTACCCTGCTTGATACGAGGTGAATTTATCGCCATCTTTCTTACTTGACTTGGCGCCTAGCTTCACAGGTGCAACCGTTACAGCCATTGATTCTTTAGCTTCAACTTTTAATGTTCCATTGCCCCCTTTGTGAAAATTTGGTTTGACTGAAACAGGTTTAGAGTCTTGAAACGGTGGTCCTTGGCTTCCGCTAGCAGATATACTAATTTCCATGTCATGAGCACGGGTTGCTAACTCCTCAAAGGTTCTAGGCTTGATCCCCTGAAGGATGTAGCGGATTCCCCAATGCATACCTTGGATGCACATCTCAATGCCGAAGATTTCGCTAAGTCTATCTTTGCAGATGAGACTCAGATTCCTCCATCGATTGATGTAATCGATCACAGGCTCATCCTTCCATTGGCGGGTGTTAGTGAGCTCGGTCATGCTCACTGTCCTTCGCGTGCTATAGAACCGATTCAAGAACGCGTTCTCCATCTGCTCCCAACTATCGATTGATCTGGGCTCAAGATCTCCGTACCAATCAAAAGCGTAGCCATCAAGTGTTCGAACAAATTGCTTGACAAGTAGGTCTCCATACGAACCCGCATTGTTGCATGTCTCCACGAAATGAGCGATATGCTGCCTAGGATTGCCTTTACCACTGAATAACTTGAACTTTGGAGGGTTATATCCCGTAGGCAATTGCAAGAGCTCGATCCTTTCGGAGTAAGGCTTCTTATACCCTGTTAAAGGCTTGGGCGCCTCCTCCACCTTTTCTTGCTTCTCTTTCATTGTTTCAAAAATAAAACTCTTCAACTGGCTAAGAGGAATGGAACCCTCTGCCGAAACATTCAGATCTGGCATCTTTTCTTTATTTTTTCCAGGTACATCTTCAGTTCTTGGAGGGCCTTGGACAACATGGCTTGATTCTCCCATATTCTCCATCCTGTTCATCAATGCTGCAAACTGAAGATCACGTTTTTCCATAGCAAGTTTCATTTCCTCCACGCTCTTGGATAAGAATGAAACCTGCTCTTCTAGTGCAACTGCACTCGTGGTCATGACAGGCATGAAAGAGTAATCAGAAGCCGTAGGACCACCATCTTTGTGTGACTTTGATTCAGCGGCATCGAAGGAATATTCTGAACTGTCACCACCTTCCTCCTCATCGTCGTGTTTTGCAACATCATCTCCATCAGGATCTCCTTCAGTTGATGAATGCGAGGGGGATTTCTCCATTGGTAAATTGGCTTGACTTCCTTCCCCAAGGGCATCATGACCATCTTTGTGAGCTTCAACTTGGATGGGTAGATCTGGAACGTCGGAAGGGTTGGATCCAAACACCGGAGTTGATTTGGGGATCAACGCCATGGGAGGACGGCCTAGGGCCACAGCTTTGCTTCGGGTTACCCGTCCCAAACTTTCTTCACCTGCTCCAGAGCCATCTTTGTCAGAACTTGTAGATCTGACTGTCTGGATCTTGTGCTCCAGAATTGATGAAACGCCTTTCTTTGAAGACATCCTGAAAGCTTCGTGAATCCTTAGAAAGAAGAGATGAAAGGCAGAGATTGTCCCACTGGGCGTGCCAGAATTTTGTACACCAAATTTCTTGTTCGGATTATGGAAACAAAGAAATCTGCGTCAAATTCAATTAGATGAAAAATAATAAAGCAGGATTACAATCTCTGGTATGTATTTCCTTAAATAAGAAATAAACTCCTTTGATTCTTCTTTCCTTCTTCTTCGATCGAGGGTCTATGCGACTTGATTTCGAATCGAACGGCTTGAGTTTCTCCGATTTGGATGGAGATGTTGATTTGAAAGCGATGAAGTCCTCCGGGCCGTGGCGGCGTGTTCGGCGGAGCTTCGGCTTATGATTTGATTTTGCGGAGTCGGGATCTCCGGCGGCTGGATTGAAGTCCTCCGGGCCTTGGCGCTGTGTTCGGCGGATCTTCGGCTTATGATATTTGATTTAGCGGAGTTGGGATCTCCGGCGGCTGGATCGAAGTCTTCCGGGCCTTGGCGGCGTGTTCTTCAGAGCTTCAGCTTATGATCTTTGATTTGACGGAGTTGGGATCTCCGGCGGCTGGATTGAAGTCCTCCGGGCCTTGGCGGCGTGTTCGTCAGAGCTTCTCTAGCCTTTGAAAATTTCTTGTGTTGTGATGTGTTGTGTCTAGTAGTTTTCTCTTGGAATGCACTTCTATTTATAGGCAAACCAGTGGGGGCATTTTGGTCATTGTACTCGGGATTTGAGATCCATAAAATACTAACAACCTTGTTTGTTATTATCTCTTTTATTTGTTGAGAGATAATAGTAGAAATTAATTACATAATAATATGGTCATATTTTAATTAGTAACCATATAATATGTAACTAATATTTCATTTATTCTACCATACGTAGCGTGTCAAACGTGACATTTTGCACTACTAAAATAGAGGTAAAATAATTACTTTTTTGTGTGTCAACAGAGAGGACTAGTGATTTATTGACACTCATACATACTGATGTGTGTGGACCGTTTCCCACGCATGCCGGAGGTGGTTATCTTTATTCAATTACATTTACTGATGACTTCAGTAGATATGGATTTGTATACCTTATGAAGGCTAAATCTGAATCCTTTGAAATGTTCAAAGAATTCAATAATGAAGTAGAGAAGCAAATTGGCAAGAGTATTAAGGCTCTACGATCGGATCGTGGAGGAGAATACTTAAGCCAAGAGTTTGACGACTATCTTAGAGAGTATGGTATCTTATCCCAACTCACTCCACCCGGAATGCCACAATGGAATGGCGTGTCCGAGAGGAGGAATAGAACACTGTTGCACATGGTTTGATCTATGATGTGTCAGACTGATCTTCCAATATCGTTTTGGGGACACGCTCTATTAAGTGCAACTTTCACCCTTAACCGTATTCCATCCAAATCAGTCATGAAGACTCCCATATGAGATATGGACTGGGATGTGTCCCATAGTGTCTTTTATGAAGATTTGGGGCTGCGAAGTCTATGTAAAGTGCTTACAAACAGACAAGCTCGGGCCCAAGTCGGATAAGTGTAAGTTTGTGGGATATCCTAAGGATACAAAAGGATATTATTTCAACAATCCAGTCAAGTATAAAATGTTTGTTGCTCGGACCGATGTTTTTCTAGAAAGAGAACTTGTCTCTAAAGATGCCAATGGGAGGACAGTAGAACTGGAAGAAATTCATGAATCACAAAGTACTGAACCTACCATGGAACATGAACAGGAACCACAAGATGTTGTGGAGCAACCTGTTCAAGTTACATAAAAACTTTGTAGGTCGAGTACGGTGCGTCAAGAGCCAGAGAAGTATGGGCTTCTCGTTACTGAGCCTGGTGACGCACTACTCATGGTTGATGAGCTTACTACCTACGAAGAGACCATGAATGGGACAGACTCTCAGAATTAGCTTGAAGCCATGAGAACCGAAATGGAATCCATGTACACCAACAAAGTATGAACTTTGGTGAAACCACCTCAAGGGACTCGCACCATAGTTCGCAAATGGGTCTTCAAGAAAAAGACCGACATGGATGGCAATGTGAGTGCCTATAAGGGCCAATTGGTGGAAAAAGTATTCAGAATGATTCATGGTATTGACTATGATGAAACCTTTTCCCCAGTCGTAATGACCAAATCAATTCGTATCTTACTTGCTATCGCAGCTTATCACGACTATGAGATTTGGCAGATGGATGTCAAAACAGCGTTTCTGTATGGAAAGCTCCTTGAGGATGTGTATATGACACATCCAGAGGGTTTTTTGAGGATCCATATCATGCCAAAAAAGTCTGTAAGTTGCAGCGATCCATTTATGGATAGAATCAAGCTTTTAGGAGTTGGAATCTACATTTTGATGATGTAGTCAAAGAGTTTGGCTTCAACAAGAACAAAGATGAGCCTTGTGTTTACAAGAAGGTTTGTGGGAGCTCTGTTTTGTTTCTGGTCTAGTATGTGGATGACATACTACTCATTGGAAATGACATTCCTACCTTGCAATTTGTTAAAGATTAGCTAGGGAAGTGTTTCTCGATGAAGGACTTAGAGGATGAAGCTTATATACTTGGTATCACGATCTATAGAGATAGATATAGGAAGTTACTCGGCCTAAGTCAAAGTAAATATATAGACAAGGTGTTGAAACGGTTCAACATGCAAGAATCGAAGAAAGGATTCTTGTCCATCTCACATTGAGTTACCCTTTCGAAGGCCGATTGTCCTTCCAATCAGATTGAGAAGGACCACATGAGTAGGATCCCATACGCGTCGGCTATTGGATCCATCATGTACGCCATGTTATGTACTAGATCATATGTGTCATACGCGTTGAGTACGGCAAGCAGATACGAGTCCAATCCGGGTGAGAGTCATTGGATTGCTGTCCAGAAAATCCTTAAGTACTTGAGAAGAACTAAGGATGTATTTTTTATATATGGAGGGGTGGAAGAGCTATGTGTAAAGGGTTACACTGATGCATGCTTCCAAACCGACATAGATGATTTCAGATCGCAGTCGGGGTTTGTGTTTTTCCTGAATGGAGGAGTTATGAGCTAAAAAAAGTTCCAAGCAAGAGACGGTTGCTGATTCTACAACTCAGGTCGAGTACATTGCTTCGTCTGGCACAGAAAAGGAGGCTGTTTGGATTAAGAAGTTCATCACTGAGCTGGGTGTGGTTCCTACTATAATAGATTCCATAGATTTGTATCGTGACAACACAGGGGCGATCGCACAATCCACGGAACTCATGTCACACCAGAAATCAAAGCACGTACTCAGGAAGTTCCAACTTATTTGAGAGATTGTCGATAGAAGAGATGTGAAGATATGTAAGATTCTTACAGATGAGAATCTGTCAGACCCACTTATAAAGTTGCTTGTTTAGCGCAAGCATGAAGTGCACACTAGATCTATAGCCATACGAGATGCACCAGATCGGCTCTAGTGCAAGTGGGGGACTATTAGGAATGGATGTCCTAGAGGCAATCTTTTTTAGTATGAACATTATTTTGCTAGAATAATCATTGTATTATTTATGGAGATATTTAATATAATGAAGTCCTTATATTACAATGTGTTGATTATCTTATATATCCCTAGTCCATTATATTTATTAATAGGAAGATCACTATAGACTAGTATGTGGGTAGACTGATGTGGAGATATCAAGTCTAACACATGGGTATGCATTACGTGATAATGGCATACTGGATTGACCCACCACGAGAAGGCTACATTAATTAAGTTAACGTCACAAGTGCTTCTCATTGTGACAATGGTATTGTGGTCCTTAGACTTGAAGTCACTAGATACTCTAGTAGTGGAATATTATGTTTTAATTTTGTCAAACGTTACACCGTGACTGGGTAACAATAAAGGCAGTTATCGGACATAATAGGAAGCAAGGTTAGAGGTGGTAGTGATGTAGAGAGGATTACCCCCCCCCCCATATGGGAGAAAATATCCATGGCCACTCGAGGGGTAGAGCTTATAAAATGTCTGGCCTGACTCAGATAAATCAATATGGGATATTGATGTTATCTGCTGGATAAGTCTATTCCCAGGATCAAGAAACTATGTATTTGTTATACGAGTGTGACGTTATGTCTCATGTCCAATCCGGATATTAAGACAAATGGATAACACAATATGGTAACATTGGTCACAAGGTTTATCGGATCACTGACTATTTCTGTTATATGTGTGGCATAGATATGTTGCTAGACACCGCTCTATATATGTTAGTAATTGTTACTACCAACTAAGTATAAACCTATGGGGTCACACACCATGTGGATTAAACTGGATAATGGTATAGGACTAATTAAAAAGGAAATGATCAATACGCAACCACAAACAAACTTAGTAGGACTAATTTGCAAGGTGGACTAATTCGCGTATGGATAGGATTAGTATTGGGAAAATATGTAGTTAACAAGGAGTTGTTGACTATATAATGGCACTCCTAGCTTATTATTTTCAAAAGTGTCTCATTAGAGTGAAAATAACAAAGCAAGGAGAGATAAGAGAGAGCTAGAGACCGAAGCCTGAGCCCGTCCGCCGCCCCCTTTTGCGTCGTCAACCTCGGGAGGCGCACGGCCCTTCCATTTCCCGTTTGCGTGATCTTCTTATTCCTTTTTCTTGGCATGAGCTAGCACACATACAAAAGAAGGAATCTAGCACAATCCAAGGTGTGGATATTCATATAGACTTGGACACAATTCTACGTAACGTGACTTGTCAGACAAATACGGTACACAATTGTTTTTTCCTTTACCACGTTATGATGGTTTGTCTTGCGAATCAGGGAGGGTCTAGCGGAATAGTTTATTTGTATTTTCGCTGCGTAATCCGTATCAAAACCCTACAAGAATCATACTACAACATTTAAAATGAGTTTTGGCACATAAATATAGATTAGAAATTTAACCACGTGAATTGTAAATAATTACTAATTCCACACATTGTAACTATTATTTTAGTTGGACGTATAAGAGCCCAGCGGGTAAGGAATATCCACAGGGAGGTCACGATGCAATAAATCACAATAGGGTGCCTCTTCGGATGTCACAAATCCCGATCAACCTTAGCGTTATGTGAGACCATACGTAAATCCTCGCTCATAATCATAAATATGAGACCTTAAGTGTCGACACCCCGATATCGTAGTGAACGACACAGGCGTAAGTAGTACTTCATAGTTTTCACATATAATAACCCCGTGAATGCAACACCTTGGTGCATGACACCCAACCACAGGGGCCGGGTATGTAATCTCGTAGGATTAGCACCTGAGGAGGATCGATTCACATGCGTCTCCGGCTGTAGCCTCCACACACATCATCTGTACATCTGCCCCTATATATTATTGTGCATTATTCAATCATTATTACAGAATCGTAACATTTGATTCAAATATCGTGTATTTTCCAACCAAAATATTAAAAGAATTCTTAAATCGTGATTCTAAAACATTTGGTCCATTTATAACACATTTCGGGTATCACGAGGTACAAAAATTTCATAGCTTCTGAAAGTAACACACACAAAAATATCATACTATCTTATTTGATAGAAGTGCAGAAAACGAGTACGCTTTCCTTGCAGCATCAATTTGAGAAGCTGAAGGGAAGTTCTCACGTGGTTCGATGTGCTTGTGGAGAGGAATTCAAAGTCCAAGTGGATATTAGAACATGGTTTGCATTCAGCTGTTTGAGGCTGGAGATTTCTGACCTTTTTTTTTTGTTTTTCTTTATTCATTTTACTTTTTCATTTTTGACCTATTATTCCAAAATTGACATATTTACCCTTTTTGGAAGGATGGTGTTTGGATGGAAATGTTTACCAGTTTCACATTGACGTGTTTATTGCAAATGGGGGATGCAATCAGCTAGTTTTAAAAATGGGGGATGCAATCAGCTAGTTTTAGAAATGGGGGTTGCAATGTGATAGTTTCAACCAAATGGGGGTATGCATTAAGTAATTAAGTCAAACCCTTATTCAAATATATCTCATAGACTAGTCCCCAATCAACTTGCATACTGAAAGGACAATACAGTAGGAATAACTACATGATCAATACTCTAGAAGGGAGGGTTGAATAGAGTACGGCAACTTTTACAACTTTTGCTAAAAGAGTTGTTTCAAAAGAAGTTTGTGAGATGCAGCAAGTACTTCAAGGCCTTGAAATGAGTTTCAAGTCCTTGGAGTCACAACAGATAGTAAAGAGTGAACTGATAGTTTTCAAGGCCTTGAAATGAGGTTCAAGCCCTAGAACTGAAAAACCTATTTTGAGCAGTTTGTAAGCTAAGTAAAATGCAGCAAAGTATAAGCAAGAGACACAATGATTTATAGAGTTCAGTCCACTTGGATCTACGTCTCTACCTCAGCGACTTATCCCTGCAGGATTTTCAATTCAATTCTTATTAATCAAAAGCTAAGTCCATAGATCTGAACCACAGAGAGATACCTTACTCTGTTACAGGTTGTGGTTCTCGCTGACCTATCTAGTACCGGTTCTAGCTAACAGATTAACTAAGAATTATCTATTGTTAACTTTGAACAATCCACGAGACCAAGAACTAGAATTATTATCAGAATGATATACAAATAAAGCTCAGAATAGAAGAACTCTAGAACCGAGTCTGAAAGTGGATATGTAGTGTTCTTCAGATGATCTCTTTGTTGCTTGCCAATTTCTGTGAAGTGATTGAGAGTTTCTGTAAAAGTGTAGATGTAATTTCGTCAAGCCTTCCCACCTTTATGCAGCTGTTTGAATTGAAGATATGCAGGATCTTCATTAACAAACTTTCCTAAAATTAAGCTGCAAGCCTTTGACTCTGCAGTGTTAGTTTCAAACCCTTGAAATCAGTTGCAAGACCTTAAAACAGACAAGCTGTTTCAAGCCTTTGAAACTTGCTGAACTTACAATCTCCCCCTTGATGAAAGACAAAACAAAAATCCTATTAGAAATTGATTCTCTCCACAAAAAAATAGTCATTAGAGCATAGCAGAATCCATGTAAATAAAACTTAACACAAGATGTCCAAGTGATCCAACTTATTAGCAACAAAAGCAACAGCTAAGTCTAAGTCTACCAGCAAATCCTAAAATAAAACAAATAAAACTCCTAAAATTTCTCCCCTTTTTTACTTTCATCAAAAAACAATGAGAACATGTTGGATCAAAGTTTCGAAAGATTGAAGTAAACAAATTTGAAAATATTGAAATTTTCAAGATTTTGAAGAAGATTTCAAGGCCTTGAAAAAAAATAGAAAGAAGAGGCAAGAATTAAGAGGTTGGGTATCCATCTCCCTTGGGCTCGACAACTTCTTCACCACTATCTTCTTCATCATCGTCATCATCCTGTTGCTCTTCCTGATCACCAGTTTCTTCAAACAGTTGTTCTTCAGTCATTATCTCTGGAATTGCAACTTTCTTCTTCTTCTTGAGATCTTTGATCAGCATCCTAGAGTCTGGACTGTCTGCATCTGCTTGTTCCTGTTCTTCATCACCCTGTTCTTGAACTACCTTTTTTCCCTTGTCCACCACCCCTGTAGCCTCATCCTAAGTCGTGTGCTCACTGAACAATCTCCGGTTGAACCTTCTACATCCTTCTTTGATCGTTCTGCACCTTGAGACAATTCTTCTTCCACATGAAGTACATTGATACTCTTGAAGATGCTTTCAACCATGTACTTAACCTGTTTAAATTCAAAGCCAAACTCATGCTGATTTTCCTTCACCTCATCCACATCCTTCCCAATAAAGTAAAGTTTCTGAATCACCAAGGAAAGGTCTTGAGGTTGAGAAAGTAGGTTTGAAGGAGGGATCAAGGCCTTTGGTTTAGGAAACTTCTTGGATTGTAGTTCCTTCTCAGATAGATCAGAGTATAACTTCCATAATCCATCACTAGTTTTCACAACACAAATTCTCTCAAATACTTTCTCATCAAGCATGCCAAAACCAGTAGTAATGCTTTCCTCTCTGTCCGAAGTAACGTGAAGGTGAAGAAAGAAAGCAGAAAGCAGATTAGAAGAGGATAGAGGGTGCTTTCTTTCTTTTGTCTGAGAGTAGAGCATGTGTTCCATCACAATTGTTGGAAGATCAATCTCATACCCATGCATGATCAAATACATCAAATAAAGTACCATGTCAGTCAGCAGCTCTTTAGAATTCTCCCTAGGAACTACACACCTCATATAATTGTGAATAAAACTTTAGCTTCAACAGTTAACACAAAGTGTGTTATATGTTTAGAGGAGTAGAGACAATAGGTAGAAAGAATTCTTCCCTAGCTAGTCCCAATGCTTCAACCTTGTTGGGATAGTTCTCAGTGTTGTACCTCTTGGGACAGCCTAGAACATTTGCAAACTCTGAGTGATCTAACTCCATTGTAATCCCAACAACTTTAGATTGAATCACTAGGTTCGTATTATTTTTTATTTGCACCAAGTTCAGATAGAAAATCCTAGTAAGTCTGGGGTAGGCAACTTCAGGAGGGTCCAAGACTTTCCAAAGAGAACTTTTCTTCTGTCTCTTAACACACTCTAGGTTCATGGTTTGTAACATATCAACACTGACCAGGCTACATTAGGCTATTGGTCTAGAAGAAAAACCATCTAACCACTTACCTCTAGAACTTTGAGAAATAAACCACTTGCTGGAAAGTTTCTTACCTGAGGATTGAGGCTCTTCAGAATAGATTTGAAGTTCCTTGCCAGTGCTTTTCTCTTGTGCAACCTCTACAACTTTTCCTTTTCCCTTGTCAGCAATTGTAGGCTTCTTCTTCTTAAACTTCTTTGGACTAGCCACCTGTTCCTCTGGATGTTTCTCTAGAGCAGACTGATCTCCCATCTTCCTCTTCTTGCTGGAAGTTGGTGTCTGATCCTTCTTTCTTTTCTTCGCTGGAGGAGAAGGAACCTTTTCTTCAGTTGGAGTTCTGGAACTAGAGTCACCACAGATTGTTTGAATCATATCATCTGCAGTCTTCCTCTTCTTTTCTGAACCCATCTTTGAGCCTCCAGCCATCTTGATGTTTAGGATTCTTTATGGTGCTCATTAGGGTTTAGAGGTGAAGAAGAGATAGGCAGGAGTGATACGGAGAGAAGAGAGAGGTAGAAGAAGATAAATACTAGGGAGTTTGAGTTAGATAAGGAAACTGAAATATTTCCAAATCTTTTTGAGATCTTGACAGTTTAGAATTCAAATCAGTGTGTGTGTATGAGTGACGTGGGAAAGGAAATAAAATAATGCTGATTTATTTGAAAATAAATCTTTTAAGGTAGATACAATATTGGACAATTATCTACTGAGATAGCATCCAACATTGAGAGATCCAATTTTTGACTAGAAATCATACAAACTTATTTTCAAGGCTTTGGGAAGAGTTTAAAGGCCTTGAAAAGCTATATTGCTTAAACAAATAAGATCAAGGCTTTGGAATGATTTTCAAGGCTTTCAAAATCAATTCAAAACTTTGAAACAATTAACACCTTACCTTATACTCACTTGATACTCCCCCTAAACCAATGCTTCCTTATTAAGCAAGCCCAGCTCCAATCTAAGGGTTGTAAGTCTTTCTTCTGGCAATGGTTTAGTGAAGATATATGTCAGTTGCATGTTAGTTGAAACTAATGCAAGAACAATATCACCTTTCTCAGCATGATCTCTGATGAATTATGTCTAACATCAATGTGCTTGGTTATGGAATGCTGAAATGGATTCTTTAAGATTGAAATAGCACTGATGTTGTCACATTTGATAGGAATTTATTTGAAATCAAAACCTATATCTGAGCAATCCATAAAAATTGTGAGCAGCATGCTCCTGCTGCTCTATATTCAGCTTTAGCTGTTGATAATGCCACAGAGTTCTGTTTCTATGAATGCAAGCTAATTAGGGATGAACCAATGAATTAAGAACACCCTGAAGTGCTCTTTCTATCAACTTTATGTCCTGCAAAGTCAGCATCTGAATATCCAAAAAGAGAGAAGTTAGACTGTTTTGGATACCAAAGCCCTAAGTCTTTGGTACCATTTAGATATCTCAATATCCTTTTAACAGCAGTTAAATGTGACTCTTTGGGATCATATTGAAATCATGCACACATGAAGATACTAAAAATAATGTCTGGTCTACTAGTAGTGAGATATAGCAAATATCCAATCATACCTATGTACTCTTTCTGATTTACACTCTTACCAACTTGATCCATATCTAAGGATAGTGTAGAACACATGGGAGTCTTTGTAACTTTGGACTGAGAAATATTGTACTTGTTAATCAAGTCATTTGTGTACTTGTTTTGATGCAAAATGATTACTTTTTTCATCTGTCGTACATGCAATCCAAGAAAGAAGTTCAATTCTCCCATTAAGCTCATCTCAAAAATTCCCTGCTCATAAGACTTGAAAAATCCTTACAAAGAGAGTCATTAGTAGCTCCAAACAGAATATTATCAACATAGATTTGAACTATTAAAATGTCTTTCTCATGAGTCTTGACAAAAAGAGTTTTATCAACCAATGCTCTCTTGAAATCATTTTCAAGTAAAAACTTTGACAGTCATTCATATCCAGCCCTTGGAGCTTGTTTCAAACCATAGAGAGATTTTTCAAGTTTATAAACATGATTTGGAAACTCATCATTTTCAAATCCAGGAGGTTGAGCTACATAAACTTCTTCTTGCAAGTAACCATTTAAAAATGCACACTTGACATCCATTTGAAAAAGTTTAATGTTCATGTAAGATGCATGCAAGTAACATTCTAGTTGCTTCTAACCTTTCAATAGGAGAAAAAGTCTCCTCATAATAAATACCTTCTTCTTTGTTGTAGCCCTGAGCTACTAGTCTAGCTTTGTTTATGATTACCTTGCCATTTTCATCCAACTTGTTTCTGAACACTCATCTTGTGCCAATGACAGAATTATCTTTTGGTGGAGGAAGTAGATTCCACACCTTGTTTCTCTCAAATTCATTGAGTTTACTTGCATTGCAATGATCCAGTATGCTTCTTGTAATTCTTCTTTCACATTCTTTGGTTCTACAAGAAAAAACAAAAGCATTAAAAGCACACACAATTTTTCAATTGTGATCTTGTCTGTGTACCAGTGAATGGATCAGATATAATGTTGTCAACTGGATGAGATGAGAGATATTTGAATCTCTTTCTTGGAGTCCATGGCTCAGCCAGGTAACTTCTCAATCTTTTGAGATCTTGAGGAATTAGATTGATCACTTTGATTCTTCTGTTGCTCATTTTCAAGGCTTTGAGAACCATTTTCAATGCCTTGAAAATTCTTCCTGTTTTCCTGCACGCTTTCCTTGAAACCATGTGAATTCTCTGCTTCATCTTCTGACTCATGCTTGTTCAAATTCAAGTTTGTAAATTTTTCACTCAAAGAACCATAATAGCTTTCATAAAAAATGACATGAATACTTACTTCAACAAGCTTAGTTCTTTTATTGTAGATCCTATAAGTTTTTCAAGTCAGAGAGTAACCAAGAAAGATACCTTCGTCACTTCTTGCATCAAACTTCCCAAGACTGTCCTTACCATTGTTGTGAACAAAACAAGTGCAGCCAAAATGTTTGAAATGTGAAATACCCTGCTTTATTCCTTTGAAGAGTTCATAGGGGGTGTTCTTCAAGATTGGCCTAATCAATCACCTGTTAAGTATGTACTTGGTTGTGTTCACAACTTCTGCCCAGAATGACTTTGGTAACTTGTTCTCTAGAAGAATTTTCCTTAACATGTCTTCAAGAGTCCTGTTCTTCTTTCAACAACACCATTCTGTTGAGGAGTTCTTGGAGCAGAAAAGTTGTGAGAGATATTATACTTAACACATAATAAATCAAACTCAAGTTGATCAAATTCTCTACCATGATCACTTCTAATAGAGGCAATTGGCAAGTTTTCCGAAGTTTGAAGCTCCTTACAAAGCTTTGAAAATTCAGATAGAGCTTCAGATTTATCTCTCAGAAACATAACTCAAGTAAGTCTAGAGTAATCATCAACAATAACTAACATATACTTCTTACCCTTTGGATTTGGAGTCCTCATAGGACCACAAAGATCCATGTGAAGTAATTCAATGGGTCTAGTAGTACTTACAAATTTATTTGGCTTGAATTAGCTCCTTGTATGCTTACCTTGAGCACAGGCTTTGCATACTTCATCATCTTTGAATTTTATAGAAGGCAATCCTCTTACCAGTTCTTTAGAGATAAAATTGTTTAAGGTATGCAAGCTGATATGTCCTAGCTTTCTGTGCCAAATCCCTCTTTCAAGGCCTTGAGACACTTTAAGCTTTCACCTGCAACTTTGTAAGTGTGTAAAGTATAAACATTGTTTGATCTTGAGGAAATGAGAATGCAAATTCCTGATTTCTCATTTTGCACCACACATTTCTCTTTGTCAAAGATAACCTTGTTCCCATTATCAAAAAGTTGAGATACACTAAGCAGATTAAATTTCAAACCATCAACTATGTAAACATCATAAATATAGTTTTCAGAGTCCGAAACAACTTTACCAATACCCAAAATTTTGCACTTCCCTTTATCACCAAGTGTGATTAAGCCTTCAGATTGCTCTTTCAATTCTAAGAATAAAGATCTCTTTCCACTCATGTGTCTGGAACATCCACTATTCATGTACCATCTTTGATCTTTACTCTTGATGATATCCTGCAAACATCATTCACTTCCTTACCCAGCTGTTAGATGAAGTGTGGAATTTAGATTCATATTCAGGGTCAACCATGTTAGGTGCTCCCCCTTTTAGAACCCAAATCTGTCTAACTTGTCCTTTAACTTGGAATGGAAAAGTGTTCCTCATTATTCGAGGGTCTCTTCTTCTAAAAGGACAAGTCATCTTAACATGAAAAATTCTATTGCAGTAATGACATTTATGAGAAGTTTTGTTACTAGTCTTCACAAATATGGTGTTGCTCTTTCTAGGGAAATTTGGATTGTAGCCAATACCTGTTTGGGAACAGACTGTAAGCTTCCTCCAAGAATCAGGTTCAAATTGTGTTCTGAGCCAGCAAGCTTGGTCCTAGCATTCTCAAAATCTTGAAGTTTCTCAGTTAGAGTAGTATTTTGTTCCTCCAATTCATCACTATGATGTCTTAGAGCAACAATTATGTCACTCAAAAGAGAGTTCTCAGTAACCACTTCCTTGACTTGAGTTTTCAAGGCCTTGAAACTAGTTTCCACGGCTTTGAAATCTCTATCAGAGTTCTTCTGAGAAATTACAAGGCTTTGATTTTTAAAAACAAGCTTCAAGTTCTCTTTGGCTTGCTCATGAACCTTTTCTTTCAAAGTTCTAATCTCTTTCTGATAGTACTCCTCATTTAAAAGAATTGTTCTAAAATAGTCAGTGAGGACATCTGTTGGTTTAGAAATCAAACAGTTTACCATTACCTTAATGTTCTTTTCAGACACTTAATCATGCTTGGCCATAAGGCAGAGGTTGGCTTGTTCTTCCTCAGATTCAGAATCACTAGAGGATTAAAATCAATCCAGGAAGCTACCATGGCTTTCTTTCTTCTGTCATTGTATTTCTTCTGAAATGGTTAGCTTTTATTGCGTGGACAATCTCTGATTAAGTGTCCTGCATCACCACGCTCAAAGAAATTCATTACTTTAGCTTTATTACCATGAGAGATAGTTTTACCTTTGTGATCTCTACTACGGAAGGATCTGTGTTTGTCCTTGTTGAAGTCTTTGTTTCCAAATTTGTTCTTGATCTTTAGAATCCTGGTCAAGGCTTTGGAAATAAGAGCGAAAGGATCTTCATCATCATCTTCTTCTGGATCAAGGCTTTGATATGACTCACTCTCCTTGGCCTTGAGAGCTAAGTTCTTGACACTGTCTGGTGAATCTCCATTAGCTTCATTCATAGATATCTCATGTGTAAGCAACTTTCCTTGCAAGTCATCAAGTTGAAGAGATGATAGATCCCGAGCTTCTTCAGTGGAAGTAGTCTTTGGTTCTAATTTTGCTTTAGGAAGATTTCTCAGAATCTTTCTAACATTTTCTTCATTGGAAATGTGTTTTCCCAAAACAATATCAGTGAATCTTTTGAAAATTTCTTTGATTGACTCATTTCCATTCATCTTGAAAAACTCATATTGCCTGAGATATATGTTGATCTTGGTTTTCTTAACTTGGATGGTTCCTTCAAAAGTCACCACAAGCATATCCCAAATCTCCTTGGAAGTTTTGCAACCTAAAATCATGTTAAATTCATCTGCACTCAAAGCACAATATAAGAGATTCATAGCTCTGTGATTCTTAGAAGATTGTTCTAATTCAAATGCAGAAAGTGAATCCTCAGTTTTGGGAGTTCTCATCCCATCTTTCTTAGTGTAGAATATGTGAGGACCCTTCTGAATGATAGTCCAAATTTCGATATCTTGATCAATGATGAACATTTTCATCAGAGCTTTCCAGTGCAGAAAGTTGTCACCACAAAACAAAGGAGGTCTATTAGCAGCGCTTCCCTGTGAGAAACCACCTTCTCCTACGGTACTAATAATCACAAGATTTTTAGATCTATGCAGTGATACAATCTCTAATACCAATTGAAAGGACAGTACGGTAGAAATAACTACATGATCAATACTCTAGACGGGGGGTTGAATAGAGTATGGAAAATTTTGAAACTTTTGCTAAAATAGTGGTTTCAAAATAAGTTTGTGAGATGCAGCAATTATTTCAAGGCCTTGAAATGAGTTTCAAGTCCTTGGAGTCAAAATAGATAGTAAAGAGTGACCTGATAGTTTTCAAGGCCTTGAAATGAGGTTCAAGCCCTTAAACTGAAAACCTGTTTTGAGCAGTGTGTAAGCTAAATAAAATGCAACAAAGTATAAGCAAGAGACACAATGATTTATAGAGTTCAGTCCACTTGGAGCTACGTATCTAACTCAGGGACTTCATCCCTGCAGGATTTTCAACTCAGTTCTTATTAATCAAAAGCTAAGTCCCTAGATCTCAAGCACAAAGAGATACCTTACTCTGTTACAGCTTTGGGTTCTCACTAACCTACCTAGTACATTTTCTAGCTAACTGATTAAATAATAATTTTCTATGGTTCACTTTGAACAATCCACGAGAACAAGAACTATAAGTATTATCATAATGATATACAAATAAAGCTCAGAATAGAAGAACACTATAACTGAGTCCGAAAGTGAATATGCAGTGTTCTTCAGATGATCATATTGGATAATTTGATCTTCCTCTTTGTTGCTTGCCAATATCTTTGAAGTTCTTGAGAGTTTCTGTAAAAGTTCCGTTGTAATTTCTTCAATCCTTCCCACCTTTATGCAGCTGTTTGAATTGAAGATATGCAGGATCTTCATTAACAAACTTTCCTAAAATTAAGCTGCAAGCCTTTGACTCTTCTAACAGCTTTCCCAACGGATAGTTGCTCAGTATCTTCAAAGATACTGTCTTGATCTTGTTTGTTGGAGGGTTTGGAAGCTTTAGATGCAGTAGATAAAGTGCATAATAACTCTGTAAGATTGATTTCCATTCTACAATCAAATAGGTTAGGAAACAATCCTGTAAAATAGGAAACTAAATATCCGTGCACAAACTGAGCCAAACAAATAGATTAATCACAGTATATAGTAGAGAAACCATTTGTCTTTCATCATCAAGTACATGATAATGAAATATAAGAGATTATGAGTTTGAATAAGATCATCCGCTCCCCCTAAGTTCATGCCAGAATCTGCAGTGTTAGTTTCAAACCCTTGAAATCAGTTTCATGGCCGCCTTTGAAACATGTTGAACTTACACATGTGAGTTTTCAATCCTATTGAAGGAGCTTAGTTACATTAGACCATTTGCTTGACAGTTTGCATATTACTTGCTTATGCTATCGCGTCTTGCTATGATATATAAAGGTACCTTACCATGGCAAGCCTACACTTAAATGGTCAAAGTATTGACGAGTGTCAAGCAAAGAAAGGTTGTAACTTAATATTTTAAGTTTGAGATATTTATTCCTTTTAGTTGATCTCATCAACTGACATATCCAAAAGGATTGGGAAATTTCGAATGAACCATCCCTATTTTTAGATCGTTATCATGTTTATCATTCAACCAAACATCACGTACATCAACATAATCAAGACACGGATTTGACCTCTAAACAATACGATATCCCCAAGCCAAAGAGAATATCCAATGAATAATAAGAATGTCAAGCTCTTCTCCAAGTGCTTCCTTCTACAAGTCCAAGTGTCCATGTCCTTCCGTCTCCCTCTTTATTGCCTCCATGAGATTCATAATCCTAACCTAGTAATCTAATTACTTCTATATGTCGAGAAACCTCACTATGAGGGGATGAAATGAGAAAAAAGTACAATCATAATGAATAGAGAGGCACAACACCCATGTCGTATTATGATTACATCAATTACATAAAAGATCATCAAAACCAAACCACAACAAACCGATAACACTCTAGGCCACATCCACGCAACACACAATCAAACATCAAGTAATGCGTAGAAAATACTCAGTTTTAATCGTGCGGTTTGATTTATATCACCATTGTTTCACTAGGTTCAAGGGAGCAACACCCCCTTCAGGGGTTCAGGGGGGCTCCCCCGGCTAGCTTTGAAGGGGCAGCGCCCCGTAGCTTTTAGGTAATAATGTATTCCCTTCACTACTGCAGTGCTGATCTCACTACACAGACGATATGCAAGCAGAATAACCCGAACATCAACATCTTGATGGTTCGCCATATTCATTCAACAAAACCTTAGTTTCTGAATTGTATGTCATATACACAACTAAACTGTATGCCCATATTGCAACTTATAAGACTCCATGATCGTATCACATACATATCATGATTCTACCGTATCTCATATGGTCTAACAATTTAAACAATAATCATGTTTTATTTGAAAGTAACATTAATCAGATTATAGTTTCACAAGTGTCTATGATACCACTTTTGGGTTTTGGGCAATCAAAAGGAGTGGATAAAACAATAATTTTTCCTAAAACTCACCAAGGATTTCATGTGAATGAGCATAATCTCTTGTTCAGAATATTACCTCAGTCGCATTAACTGGTGACCATCACGAATGTCAAAGTATATGACGCCTCTAAGGTATCCGAACAAGCATACCAAACTGGTCTCCCTTTTTGATGGTGCTAGCCTGCAGGAGGAAGCCGATGAAGATCCTGTCTTGCATAATGTTGGAAAATAGAGGACGGCGTGAGGAATGATGCTTAATTTAGCGTGCTATTCGAAAGTATATGAATCAAGTAATATAGAGAGTACTTTCAACTCAGATTATCGATCCCAAGAGGACTTGTGCAGGTTTTCTCAAGTAATCAGTTTTAAGAAGCAGAGTGTAAAAAGGAGGAATTGCTTGATTTTATGATTACGAACTAAGTACTGAAAGTAAAGACTGAAAAGTAAATATCTTTGTGAGAGTTTTCAGAATAGTTCTTACGGTTCTAAATCTAGGGTTTAAGACACTAGATTCCCGGATCCCCTAGGGTTCCTCCACATTTTCGTTCTTTGTTATATGAAAACACACAACAGTCAGATTATTTGTGCCACGTTACCTATGGTGTAATCTCCTCTCGGGCTCATACACACTGTCACGATTCTATATATTTCCAGGTCCTGCCGGCCCACATAGATCTGCAATCTCGTTCTAAGGCTGCTAAGGTTTATGACTTATCATTTCGGTCTCGGTACAAACTGTTAACAGTTGGCCAAACGCTTAGGCTAGTCCTATCTCCCTTTCTCCTCTACGTCTTTCAGGGTAAAGGGCTAAAATATGTCATCTCTTCATAACCCTAACCAGTCACTCTCGTGCACCGAGTTGAGTCTGGTTCGCGACTCCGCTCATGCATAAACAATAAAATTAAAAGACAAGAATAACCAACAAACCCGTCTGATATTAAGATCTTATGATCATGAATCCATAATCAAAACGGAACTAAGTACTACGAAACCCTAGGTTCACCGAGAACCTAGGTAAAGAGTTTAGCTACTAAGAGACATAATTAAATAATGATGTTCTGAAATAAAGGGAGAATTGAGATCAAACGAGTGTCTTGAATTTTGGATATGCGCTTCCGTGCTCGCCGAGGGTACTTGTTCTCCTTGGGTGTTGTCATGTGTCAAAAACAAACTTTGGACGTTCATTTATATAGTGCTGAGAAGCTTCCAAAAAGAATGCATGTAATTACGAAACTGCCATCGTCCAAACCGCCTTAGAATTCTGGACTGCCTGTGTATTTTCCTACATAATTACGAAGACAGCTACGCAGACAGGATCTTTTGAGCTTCAAATTTCTGCATTTTCTCCCCTGCCTGCGTATTTGTTGTGTAATTACGCAGAAAGGTTCTTCTTCCATTGTCTTTTCTTTCTTTTTCCTCGCTGTCTTCATAATTGCTACGTATTTGGTGCATAATTACGCAGACAGTAGCTTCAATAGTCCTGCCTTAGCCAAATTCTGCCTTTTTGTACTTGCTGCCTGCATAGTTGCTGCGTAATTACGCAGACAACGGCCCTCTGTGCTAATTTTCTGCTTCCTTAGCCTCCTCAACTACTCCACGGTGCAATCCTGCTTTATTCCTCACTGTTTCATAAATCATGTTCCTGCATAGACAACACGAACAAAGCCCGTGATTATATCCGAAAATGTACGAAATAAGGCATTAATTCACGAAGAGGCTCAAAACACTTACCCGTAGATTCTAAGGCTAATCAGGGCTGAAATCTGGCTAAAACACTCAATATCGACACAATTACCCCTCAAATTATGCTCAAAGATAACTCCTAGTTTGGATTTATCGTAGAAATTAAGATCTCTCTCAAAACACTTGTATTTAATACATAAATTGCTAATTACTCATAACCCTTATCATGACTGAGTAATAGTCCCTTTATCTTATCATTTAGGATAAGGTTTCACTTTAGTTCTTAATATATTTTGCTTATTAGTCCAACTAATAGTCATATCAATTTTAGTATGATACACTCTTGTGTGTGACCCTATAGATTCGTAATTATGTTGGCAGTGAAAATTAAGTCCTATTTAATTATCATAGACATTGAGCGGTGTCTAGCAACACATCAGTGCCACCCGAGTAAGAATGTAAATGATCTAAAAACCTCTATGAACAATGTTACCATGTCGCACAATTCCATTGTTCATATATGCACATTAGACATAAGGCAAGAAGTGTCACCTTTATATATCTAATCTATAGTTTCTTGATTCTCTGAGTAAACTTAGGCAGATAAATAACACCGATATCTCATATTAATTCATTTGATCATGTCCATGAATTTTCCTAAGTCACAGTCATAGAGTGGCCACAGATATTTACTCCCATTGTGTAGGAGGGACAAATCATATATACATCACTCACAATGCTCAGCGTGTTTCATAAGATATCCAATTATCAACATTAAAACCACCTTGTTACAACTTGATGTTTGACAATATTAATATATGTCACTCCTGCCTGGATCAGGTGCTAAAGTGTTTCACTTCGGTGGGAGCTTTCTTAATGTAACCGATTTCACTTATGGAAGTAGCAATTCTATGCCCCCAATACTTCGAATCCCACGTGACTCCATATATGCCACCTGGATTTCATATTCTTACACCAAGTGACCATACGGTAGGTTAATGTGCTTATGTGTACACTATAATCTAACTTGTTTTATTGCATGAAACACAGTCGTTTAAGAAATGTTGTATTCGCTTATTTGTGTACTATTTTTCTAGAACAATTGACACTTAACTACCATGCATTTCGACAATATTAACATTTTGGTGCACACATTTTCAAAATCGATACTTAACTACCATGCAGTTTGACATTACTGACACTTTGGTGCACGCGATTTCAAATTTCACACTTAAGTGCACGTTGTATGTATATTAGCGACAACCTGCTCCAATTTTGATGACGGTTTCATTGATGTAAGCTGATTTTCCAAGTGATAGTGGTCATCGAAATTGGAGCGGCATGTCGATAATTTGCATATTGTATGCACTTAAGTGTCACTTTTGAAACTTTAAGCACCAAAGTGTCAATAATGTCAAACTACATGGTAGTTTAATGTCTATTTTGAAACTACGAGCACCAAAATGTCAGTATGGTCAAACTGCATGGTAGTTAAGTGTCAATTGTTCATTTTTCTATATATAATGAAGTTGTTGCTTGCTTTTAAAAAGAAACAAGCAAAAAACTTAGCTTGAGAAAGTATACCAAATGAGAAAGATTAGTCGATACTCCTCTTTGACTTTCTATGGACATACTTTATCGTACAACCTTCAAAACTCTTCCGAGAAAAATTAGAACCTTCAAAAATCAGCGGACCCTAGTGTGGATGGGAGTCGACCATCACAAGCATGTTGAATTAATATCCGGCATTTCTCTCACAATCAAAGTCTTACATGAATTCTGGACAATGCCAATCTAAATGAGATAACCCAAGGTATCTAGGAAATATCAGCACATTTTGGGTACCTTTCCATAAGGTTCGTTCCAAGACATCATGTAGACATAGCACATAATCTGGAAAAGGCCCTTGTAACGGCTAAGAGCATCTTTCATAGTGCATCAGATCCTATATTTGATGGTAAAAATTTGGTGTCTTCGACCTCCCACAGCAAATCACCAAATAGGCAAAGAAAATGTGATTTTTTTGTATGCCTCCACTGTCATTGACCAAAAAAACCAGATTGCCAAATTCTATATTTGGTGTAACTTTTGTGAAATGGTAAAATGCATCTCCCACAAGACCCCCAATATCCCATCATGTCTCACCAAATCCTATTTTTACCATCAAATTAATTTGATGGAAAAATAGGATTTGGCCTGATCTACGCCAATTTTGGAATTAGTGTTTAGGGCATGTTTTTAGTTTAATTTTATATATTATAGACATAATGTCATAGTTGATAAATAATTAGTGTTAAAAATAATTTTAGGGGACTAATATAATTATTCTCAGTGATAAGAAATAAATATAAACATAAATGAAATGAATAAATCAGAATCAAGAACAAAGTAACATATTAATACACCATGTCTGTGTGACAATCCACATGAAACCCGTGTTTTGGGAGCTGAAATTTGGATAACTTGCATCTGGTCGTGAATACGTGTGGTCATTATTTCTAGGAGATTCTAGGACATAGGATTCATCATTACTTTCTCGTCTCACCCATGCACCAAAGTTTAAGTTCTGTGCTACTCTATGCATGTTATCGCGCTCAGCAAGTGCTTGTTTCTTGCTAGTCCAAAATTTTAGGCTTATTGGTGTATGATTGCTCAAATCTTTTGTCATAGTCATGATATCTTCTTCGTTTTGTTGTAGTTCTTGTGCATGTTGCTTTAAGTAGAGCTCCTTCTTTATGGAAAATTTCTCTTGCTTAATTATTACCAGCAAATCTGCATGTGATTCCCTTTTTTGTTGGAGATGAACAAAATCTACTTGTTGATTTTCCAAAAGTTTTTTGGTCCTTGCAGTGTTTCTCATCATTTCTTACCATATCGGTTCCTTTTCTTTGTTGAGTCTTCTTCTCGATTTGATTGCTGTTGTTCCGCGTGAATCCCTACCGTCAGTGGTATTGGATAAATGAATGTCATCTTCGGGAGGAGAAGGCGAGTCATTCATGTGCATCGGTTCAGCCCATTTAGCATGAAATATTGCAAAACACATCACATAGTTTTAGACATATCGATTCATTCCCTCATTATTGATTCATATATCATGAGTTATCAACCTCAGCCATCTAACCTCTCACAAATTTCTCATATTCTTCTTCCACCTCCACTGGTGAATTCGAACTGTAGGATACCTCATCGGACTTCGTTGATGATGCTCAAAATATGTGTCAGCAATGGAGTAGTATCTTTCAACAACAACAGACGGCGCAAAAACACTACTTATTGCAAAGTTGACCCTCAACCAACTGGGGTAGAGCCGTTGAAGGGCACTTTGTTGTTAATCGGGGTCCAGGAGCTACTGCAACTTAACTCAAAAATGAATACTTTGGTGAGAATCCAACATATGGTGCCCTTTTTCGTAGGCGGCTCCTAATAAATCCCATACTATTTCAGCGAATTCCAAGAACCCTGAAAGGTCATTCAATTTCATGGAGCAAGACTCAAAATTGTGCAAATACCCTAGGTTTTACTTTTTATCAAAAAAAAATGCGCATCGATACAATTTCTTGCTCATGGCACTTCAGGTGATTCATTTGACCAATATTTTCGTATGGGGGTGTCAACTCTACTTCATTTCGTTAAACAATTTTGTCGTGACATCCACACTATATTTGGTCATGTTTATCGGAGAAAGCCAAATGCAGAAGATGATGCTAAATTTTTACAAGTTGAAGAGCTTTGTGGTTTTCCTGGAATTTCAGGGAGTCTAGATTGCATGCATTGGGAATGGAGGAACTGTCCAATGGGTGATACAGGGGCATACCGTGGGCTCACAAAAAAACACAATGATACTCGAGGCAGTTGCGTCATATGATACTTGGATATGGCATGCATTTTTCTGACTCCCGGGTACTAATAACGATGTCAATATGCTACATAAATCAGCCCTCTTTCAAACATTGACCAATGATACATCAATACCATCAAACTATTCAATCAATGTAAGGACTAATATGCGGGTTATTATCTAGGTGATGGAATTTGTTAATTCAATTCTTGTTTCAAAGCTTTGAAACTGGTTTCAAAGCTTTGAAAATCTTCAGAGGACAAGTATGAACTAACAGGAGTTTGTCTCCTCGGTTTCAAATATGTATTATCGTGCGATGAAAGACAAATTCATCTTGTCAAATATTATGCTACTTCCCTAAGTTCTATTTTGCAGGAAAATGGCTTAACTGTCTTAATGAAGGACTACCAAACAGATCTTGAGTTCATCTAGTTTGTGTTTATACTATGTATATGCTTCATTGCTATATAGAGTTTGTTATAACTTTGTTTAGCAGGATACATTCATAGGGAAAAGATTTGAAAAGCTTTTCAAAGCTTTGAAAATGTTTAGAGTTCTTAACCTATTTTCCTGAATGCAGGAGTGCCAAATAGGTCATTAAAGCTTAGCTAAATTCATGGAATTTGTTCAAAATTTGTCTTAAGCTTGCAGGTGCAGATGGAGATCAAATTCAGTGCAAAAAATCAAGCTCCTATCCGTTGGAATATATTTGTTGAGAGCGAAGAATCAGTTGAGGATTTTTAGGATTCTTGTTGCAACAAAATTTGTGACTGTTGCAGCAAGACTTTAAATTCAAAGAGAACTGGAGCATGACAGACAGATACTGAGACACACAGTGACACAAGAAACTCAAAGAAACACATCCGTATTGAGAGAGAATCAAGGAAGGAGATCAACTCATATCATTCAATCCACTACAAACTCAAAAGAACACTTCCAAGCTTTCTAGCTCCACTTTCTTCTCAGTGTTCTTTTAATTGTGGTTAACTATTTATTCATTAGGATTTCTAGATCAAATATATTATGTTCTAGTTGAGTTGTTCAAGTGGAACAACTGAGAGTCTTATTGTATCAAGTAATTGAAGTTGTACTAGATAGGTTAGCAGGGAACCACGGTCTGGTATAAGAGTAAGGCAATTCTCTTAGGCCTGATATCTAGTACTTAAGTAGTGATAAATAAAAAGTTGTTGAAATCCTAGAGAAATTAGATCCCTCAGGAAGAGAGTAGGCCTTCTGGAGGCCGAACATCTTAACAAATATTTGTGTCCATTTCATTTCAGTTCAGATCTTTACTTGCTTGCAAAACTGTTTCAACACAGGATTAGTTCAATTTCTCAAAAAGAAGGATTAGTTCAAAGCTTTGAAAAGCTTTTCAAAGCTTTGAAAAATCTTGGAGGCTTTTAAAAATGCATGTTTCAGTTCAAATCTTTGAAACTGGTTTCCAAGCTTTGAAAATCTCCAAACCTTCCTGCTTATTTTTTAAAAACCCTTTTTTTACCAAAAAAAGATTTCCTTATTCTATTCAAACCCTCTTCCTTCTAGAATATATTTGATCCAGTTTTATTACCTACTTACAGGCTTCAACTGGTATCAGAGCTTATATCACTATACATATTTAACAATGTTGTGATCATGAGTAATGTAAGTGAAGGTGGTTTCTCACACGAAAGAGCAGGAAACAGACCTCCTCTATTTGTGGAGACAACTTTGTGGACTGGAGATCTCTGATGAAGATGTTCATCATAGATCAAGATATGAAGCTGTGGTGTATCATTCAGAATGGACCTCATACTTTCTATACATAAAAAGAGGGGATTATAATTCTTAAAAACTGAAGAATTTCTCTCTTCTACTAAATTAGAAAAGTTTTCAGGAATTATAGAGGAATTAATTTACTGTATTGTGCTTTGAATGCAGATGATTATAACAGGATCTCTACTTGCAAGAGTGCAAAGGAAATCTGGAAAAAATTGGAGGTGACATTTGAAGGAACCAGCCAAGTCAAACAGACAAAGATAAACATCTTCCTGGGGAAATATGAGCTATTCAAGATAAATGAACATGAGTCAATCAAGGATATGCGTAAAAGGTTCACTAACATAGTCAACAACCTGGAGCCTTTGGGAAAGTCATTCTCAAATGAAGAAAAAATCGGGTAGATGCTAGAAGTCTTCCCCAAGCCAAATGGGAGCCAGAGACAACAGAAATTGAAAACGCTCAAGACTAATTTACTCTTAAACTGGATGATTTGCAAGGAAAGCTCCCCCACTCATAAAATTTCCATGGATGAATTATATGGAGAGCTTTCTAAAAGTGTTAAGAATATGGAACTCAAAGCTAAAGAGAGTGAGCAGATTCAAAGCCTTGAAAAGGAGGAAGATGATGAAGATCCTTTTTGCATTGATTTCCAAAGCCTTGACCAGAATCATCAAAATGAAGAAACACTTTGGAAATAAGGACTATAGCAGAGAAAGATCTAGATCATCAAGCAGCAAGGACTACAAAGGTAAGACCTCCTCCTATTCAGGTAAACCTAAAATACTAAACTGTTTTGAATGTGGTGAATCTGGTGATGCAGATCATTTATTCAAGGATTGTCCACATAAGAAGAACAAGCATTATCCAAAGAAGGAGAAGGACAAAAGAAAGAAAGCCATGGTTGCATCCTGGAGTGATTATGATTCAACAACTGACTCAGATTCAGAAGAGAATCAAGCTAACTTGTGTCTTATGGCAGAGCATGATGAGAAGGAAAGCTTAAACAAACACATTGAGGTAATGGGGAAAAATTTAATGTCTAGTTCTACTGATGTATTGTCTGAGATTTTGAAAAGCATGCTCATGAATGAAGAGAGTTACAGAAATGAAATAAAATCTTTGAAGGAGTTTTCAATTCTTATGTGCAGGGAGTTTGAAATGAGCTTAATGGGAGAATTGAATTTCTTTCTTGGACTTCATGTTCATCAAATGAAGAAAGGAACATTTCTACATCAGAACAAGTATACCAAGGATCTACTGAACAAGTACAACAAGTCTCAATCCAAGGTTACTATAACTCCTATGAGTTCTACTCTATTATTAGACAAAGATAAGAATGGTAAGAATGTGAACCAAAAATAATTCAGAGGTATGATTGGTTCACAACTTTATCTCACTGCTAGTAGGCCAGATATTATGTTTAGCGTATGTATGTATGCTAGGTTTCAAGCTGATTCAAAGGAGTCTCACTTAGTGGTTGTCAAAAGAATTTTTTCAGATACCTCAATGGTACTAAAGACTTAGGTCTTTGGTATCCTAAGATGTCTAATATTTCTCTTTGTAGCTATTCAGATGCTGATTTTGTAGGATAAAAAGTGGATAGAAAAAGCACTTCAGGGTGTTGTCAATTTTTTGGCTCATCATTGATAAGCTGGCATTCAAAGAAGCCAAATTTAGTAGCACTATCAACAGAAGAAGCTGAATATATTGCAGCAGGAGCATGTTTCTCACAAGTGCTATGGTTAACTCAACAAATGAGGGATATTGGATTTGATATCAGAGATATTCTAATTAAGTGTGACAAAACTAGTGCAATCTCCATTACTAAAAATCCATTACACCATTCAAGTACAAAGAACATTGATGTTAGATATCAATTTATTAGAGATCATGTGAAGAAAGGTGATGTGTCTTTATCTTTTGTGCCTACTAACTTACAAATTGCTACTATTTTTACTAAACCATTGCCTGAAGATAAATTTGCAGCTGTAAGATTGGAACTTGGTATGTTGTGCAAGATGCATTGATGTGGGAGGGAGTATCATGTATATTAGTTGTTTTCAAGGCCTTGAACATTTTTTCAAAGCGTTGAAAATATTTTCAAAGCTTTGAATATAAATATGCATACTACATGAAAGTAAAGATGGATCATTTAGTTTTGAGTGTTATCTTTGTAGATAATTACTTATAATTACTTTTTACTATTTAAATGTATATTTTCAAATATTAAAATAACATTTAATCTTTTAATTCGTTATGGAAACTTTTTGAAATTTCAAATAAAGATTCTCTATTCAAGAGATTGAATTTTCAGTTTCCTTCTTTCACTCCAACTCTTCAAGCATATCTTTTCTCTCTCCTGTCTCTCTCTATCTAAACCTTAACCCCAAATGGATTCACGAAGATCTCTGAGAATTCGTCTAAAAAAGTGGGCAGAAGACATTAGGACGAAGGGCCAAGGGAAGAAGACCAAAGCTAACCCTGAAGAGGAGATTCAGGCTGTTAGTTCCAGTTCTGAGACAGTGAGCATGCCAAAGCCATCCCTCCTCCTCCGAAGAAGAGCAAGAAGACTAAAGATGTGGAAAATCTAGTTCCAGCAAGGGAAAATCAGATCAGAAAGAGATATATGGCAATGAAAAGAGTGGTCAGAAGGATAGTCCAAGGAAGGTGAAGAAAGATCAGAAAGCTGGTAAAGAGAAGGATGTTTAAAAATCAGACAAGACCAAATAAGAGAAGAAATCTAGTTTTGGTAAGACATCTCTACAAAAGCATTGGTTTATAAACTTTAAATCACAAGGGATTTGGTTAGATGGCTATGCATCAACCCCTATATCATACTGTAGTATGATTTGCACTACCAAGATTGAAAATATATGGATTTAGAGTGCATAAGGAGGTTGAAAGATACATCTATTTGAAAAATCATGAATCCTATTGAGAAGGTAAAGCCTAGATTGACTAGACTGTTTTATTTGAACCTTCAAAAAGTGTCTGGTAATGAGTTGATATTGTCTTCTAAGGTTGCTGAAATAGATATTCAGTTGAATCATGGTGTGATTGCTAAGGTTTTAGTTTGTCCTAAAACGTATTATGTTGATGGTTATCCTAGTAAGAAGGAGGCAATTAAGTTGGCCAAAATAGATTTCTTTTTACCTGATGCAGCCTTAACCTTAAAATAGTTAACAGATTCTGCTTTAACTGTTGAAGTCAAAATTCTTTTCACTATCTTGATGAGGAGTGTGGTGCCTAAAGAGAATTCAAAGGACTTGTTGACGTATAGGGTTCTATATATCGATGTATCTGATTATGTATGGTTTTGAGAAAGATTTTCCTAGAATTGTGATGAAGCACATGCGATATTGCAGTACCAAAAACATAAATCGTGCCTTGCCCTATGCAACCTCCTACCTCTTTTCTTCAAAGACTTTGACATTCTGGTTGAGAAAGAAGAAAATGTTTCTACTGGTTTTGGAATGATCAATGAATCCTCTTTTCAAAGAATTGGAATTGTGCAGACCACCAAGGGAGAGTGAAATTCTATTCAGATATTTCTTCTAGTGAGATTAAAACCAAGGATTTCTCTAAGATAAAAGTCTTAACCAATCATATAGCCTCAACCTCTAACCCTCCAACCAGTCTCATGTGCTTGAGAAGTTAGATTTTATTGAGAATGAGCTGGATGAGCTGAAACACGGTGAATTCAAGCAAATTACTGATTTCAGAAAAATGAAGTTCATGGTTTCATCCTTGAATGACAAAGTTTCAAGAACTTTCAGTAGTTTGAACATGGTGGATGTGCATGAAGAGACTGCACAAGTTCAACAGGGTTCAAAGAATTCGGATTCTACCAGGGAACTCTTTGATAAGTATTCTACTGATGAGGACGTTGGAGTTGAGGGAATAGGGAAAGAAGTCAGCATTGACTCAGAGTTGCTAATTGGAGATGTACTGAAGCAAAGGAATCAGAAAAATAAAGCAATTCCAGAGACTTTTACTTCTGAAGAGCTTTTTGAGCAGGATGATGAAGGTACTGAGGCAGTGGTTGCAGAACAAGAGAAAGTTAAGAAAGACAAAGAGGAAGTGCAAGAAAAATAAGTGGCAGACAAAGAAAAAGAAGAGGAAGAGGAAGGTGACCAAGAGGATGTTGAAGGATCTGAGACAGAAGAGGATGACAAGAGTTCAAACCCCTGAACTCCTGCCTTTCTTTCTGAATTTTCGAAGAGTTGAAAATTTTTTGTCTTCTTCTTAAAAACTCTAAATTTTCTTAGTTTTTAGAAATTTTTGTATTCTGATCCAACATTTTTCTCACTCTTTTGATGAAAGTCGAAAAGAGGAAGAAAATTAGATTGAGGTGGATGTGTTTTCTTTGGGGGACTTGTGATGTTTTGATATTAGTGCTTGATTAGTGATATTTGTATTTGCTTAATTGTTTGATTACAGTGTGTTGTTTTGATTATGATATCATATGACTATTTCTGCTACGTTCCAAATAACCGTGATTTGCAGTGCAGATATACAGCCTAAACAGATATTTATTTTGTCTATCATCAACTATGTCTTATTGTGTGATGAAAGACAAATTCATCTTGTCAAATATTATGCTACTTCCATAAGTTCTGTTTTGCTAGAAAATGGCATAACTGTCTTAATGCGAGACTACCAAACAGATCTTGAGTTCATCTAGTTTCTGTTTATACTTTGTATATGCTTCATTGTTATATAGAGTTTGTTCTAACTTTGTTTAGCAGGATACAGCCATAGTTCAAAGATTGGAAAAGCTTTTCAAAGCTTTGAAAATGTTTAGAGTTCTTAGCCTATGTTCCTGAATGCAGGTGATAACCCCGTTTACGGTGTTATATTTACATTTGAAAGCTTACCGTTTCGCGTGATTCCGGATAGAATACATGAGAAATTTGCTATGATCTTGAGATAATTGTGAGTTAGAGCTTATAGGGCGTATTTGATTAGTCCGGGCGTTTTCTAGTGTATTTGAGCTATTTCTGTCACATTTTACACCCGGTATTTGTAGTTGTTTGATTCTCGAGTACCGGAGGCTCGGAACGTAAATTGGAACGGAAGACGAACTTCGGAAACGAATCAAAGCTCAAGAAATTGGCTACAGAGCTGGTAGCAAAGGAGAAGAGAAACACACTGCCAATACACCAATAGCCATCACAAGCACCTAACCTAACCTCCATAACCTACCTCTTACCAATACAATACTCAATACCACCATAAAAGCCTATGCAAATGACCATGAATCAACTCACTGTCACCATTTTACCTTCAATCACCAAACCTACATCCACCTCAACCATTTCACCATCCTTCACAACCAAACAGTAAACCAATTCCTACCCAAACAATTACCAGTTAACAACTACCTAATCAACACACCACAAAACCAACAACACAAACTCCACCAATTACAAAACTTCAACCACAATTAGCTTCAACATAGCAGACCACCGAATCACCTAACACAAGTACTTCACTGCCTACCTAAGTCCACCCTAAACCCACAATCATCTAACCTGCTAAAGACCTCAAAATCACCATTACACTTACCAGAAACTACAAAATTCATCACCACTGCCACAATGCAGCCAATACCTACACCTGCTACTAATCCCCAACAAAAAATCCAACCAATTCACTCAACCTACATTAACAAACCTTCACCAAACTACCCAGCTACCTACTGACCACATGAACAATTGCCATGAACAAAATACAAAACCACCCCCAGTACCTACATCTGCCACCTTACAAACAAAACAAGCCAACCTTATAACCCCCAATTACCAGTACCTCAATTCCTCCAACACACTGCTAGACACAACCAACACCTAAACCCAATTAATCACCATACAACATGCCAAACACCAACCAATTTACAACCATGACACTGCAGCTACCCAATTCTAATACAACCAATTAATTTACACACTGAAAATAACCTAATACCGCAACCACAACTCACCCATACAACACAAGTTCACCATCTCCTCTACTGACTTCAAAATACTAAAATATCACCACAGAACCTAACCTGCTACCTCTCAGCATCTAAACTCAACTGTTGATGAATTAAAATTGCATATTTTAGTATGTTAACGAACTCCTCTTAACTTTCTAATATGTGTAATTTATCTATTTTATCTCTCTTTCTAGACTTATGCTTGTCTTTGTAGTTTTGCTTGTTTTTATCTTATTTTGTAGGCAAAGACGTGATTTATAACGTAAGAGGCTAGTTGGGAGAGCTTGAATGATGAATTGAGACGCTTTAGAGGGGCCAAGAGAAGTGAAGAAGGATTTAAATGGGCTTATATTGAAAAAATCAAGTGGAAAAGATGCCAAAATTGAAGAAAATGCAAGTTAAAGGCTAGATTGCAAGTCAAAAGTGATGTCAAAGGGCATATTTGAGAAGAAAATTAACGAAAGGGGGGCGCTAAGTGATGTTTTCTAAACGTTCAAAGGACTGCAATGAAGAGTATTTAATGGGATGGGGGTTTAAATGCCATTTTCAGAACCTTTTAAGAGGTGCTGGGGGCCTTTTAAAGCCCCCAACAAACAAAGGGGGGCCAATCTGCAATATTCGGACAACAATTAAGCACCAGCGGTGCAACTTTCCTCTCTCCCCGTCGTTCAACAGAAACAAACCCACGCCTCAATGGAAGCTTCAGACGAAGCTCCGAAACCCACCATAACCTGACCAAAACTCGAGCAAATTGACCCAAACCAGTCTGAAATCGCTCCCTAGCCCACTCTCTACATCCCTTCTCTTTCAATTCGGCCCAACAATGATCCAAGAGAAAACCCCCAAAACCTAGGGTTCTTGAGGGTAAGATGAAAATCAACGAAGGAGAGGGAATCAGACGAATTGGATGGATGAGATGAGCCTTGGAGGCCACGAAACCGCACGGACAAGGCTATATAAACAGAGCTTGAAGAAATCAAAGGACTCCCTCTGACCCATTTTCGGCACAGTACTCCGTTTTTGTTTCTCCTCTCTCTCTCTCCGATTTCACCCACTTCTGGGTTTGTTCTTGCGATTCTGAGCTCACTCTTGAGCAAACTCAGGTCCAAGAACAAGAGAAAGAGGAAGAGAGGGAGAGAGGAGGTTGATTTTCATCAGTTTGTGCACTGTTTGCTCTGTTCTGTAACTGATGCTGCTGGGTTCTTCGACTCTATTCTTGAGCGAATTATGGGTTTGTTATGTGACTGCTGCTGCTGAGTTCTTGCTATAGCAGCAGCAGCAGTAGCTTGTTAGGGGTTGTTCTTCATTAGTTGATAGTTTAGCTTGAGTTTTTGGCTATTTTGCTCTTAGTTTGTGTAGTTTCTATCAAGTTTTGAGGTTGAATTGGCAAAAACAAGTGTATGACATCAATTGTGATTCAAGTTTTGATTATTAAAAGTAAATTTCTCTCAATCTCTCTTGAATTTCTTATAATGAGTAGCTAATTCAATTGCTTGGGTGATTTGGGACTATCTAGTGCTCTAATCATCTTGTTGATTCAAGTTGAACTTCAAGGATGAATGGTTTGAATTGGGTTCACTTGAATGCTTAGTGCAATGTTTGGATTTCTCTTGTTGAAGTATTTGATGCATTGAATAGGTAGATGTGCGAATACTTTTGACGTGTTTGATTTGAAGTTGCATTTGAGTGAAAGGAACTCATCAATCCTAACTTTGAGAAATCGAGTTCTAGTTAGGTGATTTGAGTGAGAATTTACAAATCTCATTTGTTGCTTGATCTTTCATGTGGAAACATCTATGTGTGTTTACATATGGTTGATGCTTGAAACACTTGAAATTTGGAGAATGTCATTGGAATAGCCTCTTTAGTGCTTGAATAGCGTGTTGGATTTACACACTTCTCTTGTCGCGAGTTGGATTGTATGAGCAATCACTTCTCGAGATACTTGTCTTGTGGATTGACACATGCGAATTGAGAATCGGTCTTGAATATAATAGGAGGATTGGTCACTAGAGAAACCGATGATCCCTAGCCCTCATTACTTGGTATTTCGCTTAGTTTCTTGAATCGTAGCTCTAGTAGTCGTTTACTTTGTTCTTAAACTCAAACCTCAAACTTGCTCCATCAATTGATTTTGGTGGATTTGAATAGCTTGGCAAGCTTTAAAGCCATTGAGAGTTTGTGTTTTATTGTTTTAGTTAGTCGTTTATTCTAGTTTTGCAAGTCACTCTCTAATCCTCCTCTCCTTGTGGATTCGACTCCGTTCTTACTCGGGTACTACTTAGAACGATATTCCTATACTTGGGAATTATCGCGAACAAGTTTTTGGCGCCGTTGCCGGGGAGAGGCTAGGCTTTAGATTTGATTTGCTTTCTTAGTTAGTTTGTTAGTAGTTTGTTTTTGACATTTTTTTTTTCTAGTTGCTTGTGCTTACTTAAGCTTGTGAGATTCAAGAGGGCTTGTGACATTCATCAAGTACCTCTCATCTACTTGCTTGAAAAAAAATATGTCTCATGAACATTTTGGACTTGGTGAGAGGCCTAGTGTTCCTTATTACTATGCATTTACTAGTCATGGAAATCATTCTAAGGAATCAATGCGTTCCATACGTGAACGTGCGATTAAAAATGGTGATTATTTTCCTAAGAATGATTATTCTTGGCATGGTAGTAGGACACTAGATTACACATCTCATGCTTCTTGTGCACAATCACCTCCCTCAAACACTTTGAACTCTCATGATTCTTGCACTTATCAATATAATGATATGATGTGTGAATCAAGAGGAGTTAATCATTTTGAGAGGGAATCACTTGTGAATGATGAGCTAAATACGCCTATAAGTGATTCTTTATATGAGAAAATTCAAAAGCATATTCAAGAGAATAAAGAAATTTTGGAATCACTAATAGAATCAAGAGAATCACAAAGAAAATTTGAAGAATCATTCTCTCACTTGGATGATAGAGTGGCTTCCTCACAATTGCATGATGATTCTCTTGATTATAGTACTTACTCTTCACAAGACTCATCATCACACGAGTCTCAACTTCCTATTCACACACATCACGAGCCTATTCAAGACAAAATTTTGGATGATGTGTATGATGATGGAGTTGTTGAAACTAGGATAGGTGATTGTATTCATTTCTCATTTGCATATTCCAAAGAAGCATGTGATAGTGATGTTGGTAGTGAAATCAATATTTTTGATGATGACTCTTCAACCCATGACATGAGTGAAGCCATTTTGGATGACTCACATAGTGACAAATTTGAGGAGGATTCACAAAATGAAAACCACTCATGTGATGAGTTAGAAGTCAAATTAGATGCTACCATTCTTGAAGAAAATGTTATCTTGTCTAGTGCTCATGAAGAGTCTATTACTCATCGGAGTTCCAATGATCATGAGCATCACTTTTTTTGTGATGACTTAGAGGACACTCTAGGAGAACCCTCTTCACGAGAGATTGAGGAGACATTCTTAGCACAATTTGACCAAGAGTCAAGCGAGCTCACTTTAGAAAATTACAATTTTTTGTATGATTGTGAGTCCCTCGCATCTCTCCTCAATGAAGGGGACGTCGATTTTGAGGCGGAGGAGGAGAAATTCTTGGCACAATTTGACCAAGAGTCGAACGAGCTTATTTTGGAAGATGTGCCTAAGGGTTTGGATGTGGCTTCATATTCTCAAATTATTTTAACTCCCACTTGTGAAGCCACATCCCCAAATCCATATGACTTATTTAAAAGTGATAAGATTGATGATTCACAAGTTGCCCATATCACTCAAATTGTGCTTTTAAGTAAAAATTTGGCAACTTATGAAGACCCATTCTATGATTTATGTCATTTGAGGACTTCAAACCCTTTTCTTAAGATGATGCATGATATAACAACTTGCTCTAACTTTATTGTTAGATTTTGCTTGCATCTCTTATTCATCTTTTGTGTCTTGCCCCTACTTCTCCTATCTATTCTAATTAATGAATCAAACTTTTTATGGGAGAAATACTTTTCTAAGAATGAAGTGGGGGCATGGCATGGAAAGAAATTTCCAAGATTGGGGGTGGGATAGCATCATTTTCTTTGTTCCACCTCCCTAGTTGTAAATAAATAAATTAGTTTATCTCTATTTCTTGCATTTTCTTTTCTTTTACCATTTTGTAGGTTGCTCTTGGAGGACTTATGCTTGGTGGCCAAGAAAGCTAAAATGAGGTCTATCTATCCCTTATCTCTTATATGAACTTGTATGCTCTTCCATTGTTCTCACACATTGAGGACAATGTGACATTTTAGTTGGGGGGGTGGGAAGTAGATTTTATTTCTTGCTTAAATGGTTACTAACATGATTTTTCTTCATTAGTGATTTACATGAAAAATACAAAAAAATGAAAAACAAATCGAAAAAAATCATAAAAATTAAAAATTTGAAAATTTTGAAAAAATGTGTGTGAACCTTTCATGAGAAGCATCACTCTTTCCCCGTGTCAAACCATAGATTTTTTTCCTCTTTCTTTGATAGTTTTATTTTCACCTTTCATCTTGAGTCTAGATTTTATTTTCTTATTTGATAGCTTTATTGAGTCTTAGGAAGTTATAGTTGAGTCACTTATTTCAAAAAACAATAATAAAAAAAAATGAAATATTGAAAAAAAAAATGAGAAAAGTGAAAAGGGGGAATTTTAGGAAGCTAGATGTTTTCAAAAAATGAAATTTCTTAGTCCATGTTCTTTTTATTTTTATTTTAGAAAGGAATTCTTTGCTTATACTCAATACATCTACACCAATATCCCACCTTCCGCGATATCATGCGTTCTCACAAAGCGACACACTAAATTTACGTTTCATGTTTAAGTCCTTCAAGCTAAGTTGATCACATAAACTTTGACGTCTTTTACTTTTGATAAAGGGTGCATTTTCTAAAGCTATTTGAACTTCACAAAAAGATTTTACTCTATTCGTTTTTGCGGTGGAAACTTGTAGCCCATTGGAGTGGTGGTTACCAATGACACCTCATGCGATGTCTAAGAAATAGAGGGGTGTCCGGGGATAATGTTACGTCACCACCTAGATAGCTCCCTTGGTTTAGCTTAAAAATACCACTCGCGTGTATATTCCTCTGTTTTGTTGTGGGTCTTGGAGAGCCTTGGATTTGAGGTGAAAAATAAATTGTTTAAGCTATAAATTTCCAAAAAAAAAAGAAAAGAAAAGAAAAAAAAATGATAAATCGCACCATCTACCAAAAATCCACAAAAGGATCATACAAGCCCACAACCACATCTCCCCTTCTTAAAAATTTTGTTCAAAGCTTTGGAAGTCCATCCTACATGGGTGCTTTTGAATAAGTAGGAGAATGTCTAGTTTCTTGTGATCCTTATTTTTGAAGGCATACTTTCTCGCAAATTGGACTTAATTAACAAGTTTTGTGGTTCGCATGAGTCACCTTCTACCAAACACCGCCCACATTTGTATGAGTATATGCTTAGACGTCCTTAGGCTTCTTTCTCAATCTTCTTGGACTTTGAGAATTTATTTGAGGAGACATTTGTGCATTCTTCTTTTTCCCCCACAAAAAAATTAAAATTAGCTAGTAATCTTTAGTATTTTATTTTCTTTGAGTTCTCACTTAGGATAGATAATGTGTGTGTGCGTTTTTGTAAATATTTGAGTCTAGTTTAGAATTGAGTCAAGCCTTGTATAGTTGAGTGTGTGTCTCTCATGATTGGTTCATAACTAGATTACGTCTCTTATCGCTCTCTTTGCTCGAGGACGAGCAAAAGGCTAGTTGGGGGGTGTGTTGATGAATTAAAATTGCATATTTTAGTATGTTAAGGAACTCCTCTTAACTTGCTAATATGTGTAATTTATCTATTTTATCTCTCTTTCTAGACTTATGCTTGTCTTTGTAGTTTTGCTTGTTTTTATCGTATTTTGTAGGCAAAGACGTGATTTAGAACGTAAGAGGCTAGTTGGGAGAGCTTGAATGATGAATTGAGACGCTTTAGAGGGGCCAAGAGAAGTGAAGAAGGATTTAAATGGGCTTATATTGAAGAAATCAAGTGGAAAAGATGCCAAAATTGAAGAAAATGCAAGTTAAAGGCTAGATTGCAAGTCAAAAGTGATGTCAAAGGGCATATTTGAGAAGAAAATTAACGAAAGGGGGCGCTAAGTGATGTTTTCTAAACGTTCAAAGGACTGCAATGAAGAGTATTTAATGGGATGGGGGTTTAAATGCCATTTTCAGAACCTTTTAAGAAGTGCTGGGGGCCTTTTAAAGCCCCCAGCAAACAAAGGGGGGCCAATCTGCAATATTCGGACAACAATTAAGCACCAGCGGTGCAACTTTCCTCTCTCCCCGTCGTTCAACAGAAACAAACCCACGCCTCCATGGAAGCTTCAGACGAAGCTCCGAAACCCACCATAACCTGACCAAAACTCGAGCAAATTGACCCAAACCAGTCCGAAATCGCTCCCTAGCCCACTCTCTACATCCCTTCTCTTTCAATTCGGCCCAACAATGATCCAAGAGAAAACCCCCAAAACCTAGGGTTCTTGAGGGTAAGATGAAAATCAACGAAGGAGAGGGAATCAGACGAATTGGATAGATGAGATGAGCCTTGGAGGCCACGAAACCGCACGGACAAGGCTATATAAACAGAGCTTGAAGAAATCAAAGGACTCCCTCTGACCCATTTTCGGCACAGTACTCCGTTTTTGTTTCTCCTCTCTCTCTCTCCGATTTCACCCACTTCTGGGTTCGTTCTTGCGATTCTGAGCTCACTCTTGAGCAAACTCAGGTCCAAGAACAAGAGAAAGAGGAAGAGAGGGAGAGAGGAGGTTGATTTTCATCAGTTTGTGCACTGTTTTGCTCTGTTCTGTAACTGATGCTGTTGGGTTCTTCGACTCTGTTCTTGAGCGAATTCTGGGTTCGTTATGTGACTGCTGCTGCTGAGTTCTTGCTATAGCAGCAGCAGCAGTAGCTTGTTAGGGGTTGTTCTTCATTAGTTGATAGTTTAGCTTGAGTTTTTGGCTATTTTGCTCTTAGTTTGTGTAGTTTCTATCAAGTGTTGAGGTTGAATTGGAAAACAAGTGTATGACATCAATTGTGATTCAAGTTTTGATTATTGAAAGTAAATTTCTCTCAATCTCTCTTGAATTTCTTATAATGAGTAGCTAATTCAATTGCTTGGGTGATTTGGGACTATCTAGTGCTCTAATCATCTTGTTGATTCAAGTTGAACTTCAAGGATGAATGGGTTGAATTGGGTTCACTTGAATGCTTAGTGCAATGTTTGGATTTCTCTTGTTGAAGTATTTGATGCATTGAATAGGTAGATGTGCGAATACTTTTGACGTGTTTGATTTGAAGTTGCATTTGAGTGAAAGGAACTCATCAATCCTAACTTTGAGAAATCGAGTTCTAGTTAGGTGATTTGAGTGAGAATTTACAAATCTCATTTGTTGCTTGATCTTTCATGTGGAAACATCTATGTGTGTTTACATATGGTTGATGCTTGAAACACTTGAAATTTGGAGAATCTCATTGGAATAGCCTCTTTAGTGCTTGAATAGCGTGTTGGATTTACACACTTCTCTTGTCGCGAGTTGGATTGTATGAGCAATCACTTCTCGAGATACTTGTCTTGTGGATTGACACATGCGAATTGAGAATCGGGCTTGAATATAATAGGAGGATTGGTCACTAGAGAAACCGATGATCCCTAGCCCTCATTACTTGGTATTTCGCTTAGTTTCTTGAATCGTAGCTCTAGTAGTCGTTTACTTTGTTCTTAAACTCAAACCTCAAACTTGCTCCATCAATTGATTTTGGTGGATTTGAATAGCTTGGCAAGCTTTAAAGCCATTGAGAGTTTGTGTTTTATTGTTTTAGTTAGTCGTTTATTCTAGTTTTGCAAGTCACTCTCTAATCCTCCTCTCCTTGTGGATTCGACCTCGTTCTTACTCGGGTACTACTTAGAACGATATTCCTATACTTGGGAATTATCGTGAACATCAACCATAAACACCCATCAGACCATTAAACCTCCAACACCAATTCACCATATCAAGCCCTTTACACCGCTAAAACCAACCACTGTACCGAAGCCACAACTAGTCCATGACTGAACCTACACTACCGCAACCCAGCAGCCATGGCCGCCAAATTCAACCCAACACCGCACCTACAATAGCACCTAAAAAACCCACCTAAACCCGACTAAAATCAGCCATTATAGGCCCACGAAGCCTTCGGGTTCAATCTCAGACCCACCTGAAGCAGCCATCAATACCGAAGCAAAACGCAGAAGCGGCAACAACCCAAAACAGAAGAAAAGAACCTAGAACTAGCAACCAAGCAACAAGAAAACACAGCACATCGCAGAGAAGAAAGTTGCGATCAGCTCCAGGGGCATTGGTGTGCGAATAGAAGCAAACTCTCTGCTCTTTCGTGCGAAAGACAAGTCAAGCGGCTATATTTTGGCGGGGGCAGATTGCAAATAAAGAGAAATTATGAAGAGATGTTGCGTGGTCTTTTATTTCCTAGGGTTTAGGAGTGGAGCAAAGCATTAAGTAATGATTGGAAAAAATCATAGTCTCCAACAATCTTGGAGGGGTAAAAGTGCAAAAAAGGACAATTGTGACTCCAAGTCTATACGGGGCTGATTAATAATTCTGCACATTGGACGTCAGACGGAACGAATAAAGGCTCACGAATAAGGGAGACGAATCAAGTAAGAGGACAGAGGAGAAGATGAACGACGAAGCTCCGGATTATAGTTTGATTTCTTCTTCTCTTTTTATTAACTGTATGGAGAAACTCGTATTGTTTTTCTATTTTATGAGTAGCTAAATAATCTTGCTAGGTTCTATGGAGATGAACCTAGGGTTTATGCACTAGACCAAGTTTCCGGATTAAGTATTTGATTCATTTTTCGGTTCTTTTAATCGTATTTTTCTTCTTTGTTTATCGTATATCTTGATCACTATGACTATTGACACGTCTTAGGTGACAAGAACAACGTTAGGAGGAAGAATCAATAGGTTATTAGCGAATCGTAGCTTAAATATTATTAACTAATTAGTTGGATTGAATGTCCTGAACTTAATACTTAGCGTAAACGGATTCGCGAGCCGATGAGGCTAGCTTTCTAGGTGGGTGCTCGAAAGAGACTTTACTAGATAGGAATGAGAACAAGAAATTAGCCTGAATCATTGAGACTGAGAGGTGAGATGATAGGACTAGTCGTGTGAGTGTAGATTTGATTGTTTAGCGTTAGAATTGGGAATTGGTGGACCGATAAGACCCAGTGATCAACTTAACGTTAGGCGGTTAGAACCATATCGGCAGACGATGGAGGACCGACAGGACTCGTAGTCAATTGATAGGTAGAACGTCATGAGACCGAGAGGAGATTGTCAGTGCTATTACCCGAAACAACTAATTAGGTGATAGTGTGTTTCAGTACATTATCCGGAACTGTCTAAAACCCAAGGGGATCCATAGATCACCTAGTTGCACCATATTTATCAGAAAAATCCAAAAATATTAGTTAGTTGTTTATTTCAATTCTTAAATCAAATTCTTCCTCCCTGTTACAGTACTCTAAATTAATCGACTAACTAAACAATCTCGAGTTTGTCCCTGTGGGTTCGACAACCTGAGTTTTAATACTCAATCTTTATTATTTCAACCGTGCACTTGCGCATACACGTAAGAAATCGTGTCAGCAGGAGTGCCAAATAGGTCACTAAAATTAAGCTAAATTTATGGGATTTGTTCAGAACTTGTCTTAAGCTTGCAAGTGCAGATTGAGATCAAATTTAGTGCAGAAAATCAAGCTCTTATCCGTTGGAATAGATCTTTTGAGAGCCAAGAATTAGTTGAGAATTTTTAAGGATTCTTGTTGCAACAAACTTTGTGACTGCTGCAGGAAGACTTTAAATTCAAAGAGAGACACAAAGTAACTCTGAGAAACACATTCGGATTGAGAAAGCATCAACGAAGGAGATCAATTCAGATCATTCAATCCACTTCAAACTCAGAAGAACACTTCCAAGCATTCTAGATTCACTATCTTCTCAGTGTTCTTCTACTTGTGCTTAAACTGTTTATTCATTAGGATTTATAAATCTTCTATACTCTGTTCTAGTTGAGTTGTTCAAGTGGAAGTACCGAGAGTCTTATTGTATCAAGTGGTTAAAGCTCTACTAGATAGGTTAGCAGAGAACCGCAGGCTGGTATAAGAGTACGACAATTCTCTTAGGCCTGATATCTAGGGCTTAACTAGTGATAAATAAGAATTTGTTGAAATCCTAGGCGTATTAGATCCCTCAGGCGGAGAGTAGGCCTTTTGGATGCCGAAATTCGTAACAAAAACTTGTGTCCAGTTCATTTCATTTCAGTTCTTTACTTTCTTCAAAACTTTTTCAACAAAGGATAAGTTCAAAGCTTTCAAAATCTCAGAGGCTTTTAAAATTTTCTATTTAAGTTCAAAGCTTTGAAACTGGTTTCAAAGCTTTGAAAATATCCAAACCTTCCTGCTTATTTTTTTAAAACCCTTTTTTAGCAAAACTTTTTATACTCTATTCACCCCCCCCCCCTTCTTGAGTAAATTTGATCCAATTTTATTACCTACTTACACACTTCAGAATTTATCCTAAATTCTTAAATTTCAGACTTTACAATCTATCCGTACAAGCAAAAATACCCAAGGACAATATTTCACACAGAAATATGAAACTTGTTGCAAAGGACGATGAGCAGACATTTGGAGATATCCAAGCTTGATTTTCAATGGTTAGAGGAGCCACTTGATTTTAGAAGAAACATGACATTCACAAGATGATATTAGCATGCATTATCATGCACAATATGATAGTGTAAGAGGAACGCATCGAATATCTCAACACCTACACTTTTGACGCTTCTCACGTTCTCGCTGATCTTGAATATGAAATTTCACCATCTGTATCGTATGTCGAGCTTGCAAGAGATATCACAAATTCAACACTCATCCAATTTCTAGGTCGTCATTGAGACTTGATAACCTAGGAGCTCTTAAGGAGCGAAGAATAAGACTTATCGCACACTTATGTGATAATCATAGTCAAATAGATTAGACTGATCAATCAATTTTTGTAAGTGCTAATTAATTTGTTTTATTTTAAATAAATTTGCGTACTATTTTATTATATTAGTTTTGAACTGTTTTTTAAGATTGTATGAACAATATCTTTTCAATTTATGTTAGAATAGATGCCCTGGAGGCAATCTTATTTAGTATGAACATTTATTTTTTTTTTGCTAGAATAATCATAGTATTATTTATGGAGATATCTAATATAATGAAGTCCTTAGATTACAATTTTTGTTTATCTTAAATATCCCTAGTCGTTTATATTGATTAATATGGCGATCAACTACTGACTAGTATGTGGGTAGATTGATATGGAGATATCAAGTCTAGCACATGGATATGCATTAGGGGTAATGGCATACTGGATTGACCCATCACGAGAAGGCTACATTAATTGTGTTAACGGCACAAGTGCTTCTCATTGTGACAATGGTATTGTGGTCCTTAGGCTTGAAGTCATAAGATACTCTAGTTATGGAATATTATGTTATGGTATCGTCAAACACTACATCGTGACTGGGTAGCAATAAAGGCGGTAATCAGAAATAATAGGAAGAAAGCTTAGAGATGGTGGTGATGTAGAGATGATTTGTCCCTCCCACATTATGGGAGAAAATATCCACGGCCACTCGAGGGGTAAAGCTTATGGAATGTCTGGCCAGACTCAGATATATTAATATGGGATATTGATGTTATCTGCATGGATAACTCTATTTCCAGGATCCAGAAACTATGGACTGGATATACGAGTGTAACATGTATGTCTCGTGTCCAATCCGGATATAGAGACAAAGGGATAATACAATACGTTAACATTTGTCACAAGTTTTGTCGGATCACTATCTATTCTATGGGGTCACACACCCTATGGATTAAACTGCTTTATGATTAATTAGTAGGACTAATTAATAAGAAGGATCAATACGCAACCACAAGCAAACTTAGTAAGACTAATTTGTAAGGTGGACTAATCCGTATATGGATAGGATTAGCATTGGGAGAAAATATGTAGTTAATAAGGAGTTATTAACTATATAAGGGCACTCCTAGCTTTAATTTCTCAAAAAGTGCATTCATTATTGAGTGAGAGAACAATGCAAGGAAAGATGATTAATCAATTAGAATGATCAGAGTGCAACAACTTGCTAACTTAGTTGGACTAATATGCAAGAGAGGGTCTTTATGTAGTAAACATGGAGTTGTTGGACTATATAAAGGATGCTCCTAGCTTCCTTCCTACAACTAATGCTCATAACATTACTTGATTATGAGAGAAGGCAAGGAGATAGAGCAAAACCAAAGAGGCCGACCACCCCCTTGGTCCGCCCCCTACCCGTCGCCACAAAAAGGATGTTGAACCTCCTCTTGGTTCCCCGTTGTGTGATTTATTCTTCCTCTTCCATCGTTCCTAGCTAGAACAAGGACTTGGAGGATCTAGATCTCAATCCTAGGTGTGGATCAACCGTAGAAACACAACATTATTTGTGTTTTACGTCATCACAGGAGAACCACAAGGTACTTGTTATGTATTATTTACTATCGTTATGAATTCTCTTCCTGTGATCCTTGGAGGGTCTTTTGCGGATCTTTTATTGTTAAATTCCGCTGCGTAATCCATTACAAAACCCTACATATACTAGGCACTACGTTGTGGAATTACATGTTTTTTATTGTGTTCGCACAGGTACAAGTGGCGGTCAGAATGTGGTGGCTCGATTTGATTCAGGAGACGTGTCTTTTGCTGGTGCGGTCCCATGTACATCCGCCGAACCTTCGGTGGGTACGTTGTGCGCTGTTCCTGGGGCAACTCGTGTTGGTTGCAAGCGTTCACGTGGTATGTTTTTATCGGAAATTGTGGATGCCCTGCTTCCTTGTATTGATGTGGTCCTACCTATATGTGCGACATTGTTGTGCATATCTAACGTTGCGAATTTGATTTTTGTCAAGTGTGCTTTTTCCTGCGTTGAATAATTATGATGCTTTTCACAGTTTTGATGGTGTAACCAGAACGTGCACTGCTACAACTGGCAGCCCTGCTGGAGCAGATGTTGCCTTCGGAGTAGGAGGCTCCAGTAGTCCTGCGTGCATCCGTATACGCTCGCACCCTGGGGTTGATGGTCGACCTCGTGCTGCCCTTAGCTCTTTCGTCCGTACGCAGTTGCCGGTTTTGCGTCCCACGCATTCGCTGTTGTCTACGGTTGGTTCTTCAACTGCTGTTACTGCCTCAATCGGTGCCCAACCCACTTCTGGTATGCCCGTCGTGCATGTTGGTGTTGTGGTTAGCAGTACCTGTCCAACCAACTGTACATGTGTGTGGTGTTGTTCTTACTGTGGCCATTATTAAACGTAGACATGTGTGTTTTATTTGTTGGTTGGTTCCCTCATGTGTGGGAACATATGCGTTACTAGTGAATATATGTGGCTGTGATTTTTCCGCGCTAGTGTCATGATAAATGTATTTGTCAGTGCGAATGCTGCTTGTTCTTTTAATGAGTGGCTGGCAGCTGCTAATTACGCCGATTTATTCTGTGATGTAGAAATTTCGTGGGTTGATAGTGTACATGATAGACCAACTGTTTGCGGAGACGGGCGCTGCATTTCAAGTGTGTTGCTAACACATAATCATGATATGTCGCATGCTTCTCCCGCAGAGCGCATCATTGCACCAGTACATAGGGAAGCTTCTAGTGATTCGAACATTGGGTTGCATGCATATGCGCCTCAGTGTGCGATGCATTCGTCGTTGGGTATGCCGAGTTCTTTCCCTGTTAAAGCTACCTGTATAGGTGCGCACTCTCTTTGTGGTCGGGTAGGCATGCGTAGCGGTGCTGCAGCCAACAGTGCTTCTTCGGGGATCAATATTGGTGTGCTCTATTGTGTGTGTGGTTTTCCCCTTTCACTCATTTCCATGATGATTCATTCGTTATTGCTCCGTTGGTTAACGAATTCTTGTGCAGACGGATGTCCATCTTCAGGTTGTACAACAGCATTGCTGGTAAATGTATTTGTTTGTCGATTTTTCACATTGCTGTCATGATGAATCGATATGTCTGTGCTAATACTGTCTGGTATTCTGATGATTGTTTGATGTATGCTAAGTTGGGTGATATGCTCTGTGTTGTAGAAATCCCGTTTGTCAATAATGTACATGGTGAAACAAGTTTCCGTAGAGACGAATGGTGCAGCTCTAGTGTCTCGATTACCCCTGACCATGTTATTCCTTCTACTTCTTCTACGGTGCACATCATTGTATCGGTGTCTGGGGAAACTGTTGTTGATTTGAACAGTTGTTCGAATATACATGCGTCTTCATCTTCTAGAACTATTGGATGTCAATGCTCTGTGTTCTAGAACTATTGATGGAATTTGAACTTTTTTCAGGCAAATGGAAACGAAATAAATAGGAAAGGGATCCTCCTCCGCCATCGGGCGCCAAGCGTATTTGACCCACCTCGCAGATGCCCACATTGTCGTGCTAAGTTGTTTATGCATGACCCAAAGGGGTTCTGTTGCAGCGAGGGGCATATTATTATTGCTCCTCATGAAATCTCAGAAGATCTTTCCAAACTTGTGTTATCGGATGATTTTGTTGCAAAGGGTTTCTGGATAAATTCGTGGATATAATAGCTTGTTTTCTTTCACATCGTTGGGGGTTAAGTTAGACGAGAGCTCGACGAAGCAAAGTCAAGGTATATATACTTTTCGTGCGCAAGGACAGGTCTACCACTATATTAATCATCTTAATCTTGGGGCGGCGTGCCCCTGTATCTGCAACTTTACATCTATGATCCTCAGTATCAGCTTCAGCGTCGGATTGACACGTTTGATAATATGGATGTGACAGTTATAAACCGGTTGATAGAAATATTGAACAGTAATCCTTATAATGAGTGCTTTTGCGCGATCCAGGAATCGGTGGTTCATTCCTCGTGTGATATTATTATCAGGTCTAATCCGGGCCTAGACCAACAGCGGTCTAATTTGCCAACTTTGGATCAGGCTGCAGGAATCTGGACAGATGATGAGCGCACGTCTAGGTCTTATTCTCTCGACATTTTGGTGCAGCGCCGGAGTGGTGACAGCCACCCTGTCAAGTACCATCTCAGTTGCTATGATCCGTTGCAATACCCTATTATGTTTCCCCGTGGTGAACCTGGCTGGCAGGTAGGGATCGAGAAGAAACCTCAAAAAAAGGCCCGTGTTAGTGGGTCAACATCTGAGGCCGATACAAGTATAGACGGTACGTTACTTAGATAGTATGTGTCAATGTATACGTGCATATGGGATATGTTTTTTAAAAAAAATTATGTTGTTGGCAGGAGTAAACATCTCGGAATCCAGCAGTTCCACTATCAGTTGTCGTCAATATTACTGTTATCGTTTGCAGATAAACGGTCAAGATGAATCTATGTTACTACTGTTTGGTGGGCTCCTACAACAATATATTGTTGACATGTAGATCAAAATTGAATCTGGCATATTAGATTTCTTCTGATATCTTCAGGGTCTGATCAGGGCTGAGTTATACCGTGGCATACTTGATAGCCTTGCCATTGGCGAGACAAATCCTGATAAGGTAGGCTAGCCAGTTGTATGGCCTCCGTCATTTATAGGTGGGCCACGTGATATGAAATGCCGATATCAGGATGCAATGGCCTTTGTGCGCCAATTTGGAAAGCCCGATTATTTCCTCACTATGACTTGTAATCCAAAATGGGCGGAAATCAAGGCAGAACTTGGCCCACTTGAGATGGCACAAAATCGTCCAGACCTTATTGCGAGGATTTTTCGTGCTAAAATAGTTGAGTTGAAGCATGATCTGATTAAGAAGGAAGTGTTCGGGCCGGTTGCTGCGTATACCTATGTTGTTAAGTATCAAAAGAGATGGCTTCCACATGTACATTTCTTGCTGATTCAAAAAAGGTTTGCTAAACTGTTTAGGCCCGATCAATTTGACAAGTATATTTCTGTTGAATTACCCGATAAAAGTGCAAACCCCCACTTGTACAGCGCTGTTGTTAGACACATGATGCATGGTCCTTGTGGTCGTCATAACTATAAGAGCCCCTGTATGTGTCCGCCTCACGGCTGCAAGAATAGATATCCAAAATATTTCTGCGATGTCACCAGTAGTGGTGACAATGTGTTTCCTCTTTATCAGTGGAAAAACAATGGGGCAACTGCAGTTGTTAGAGGTAGTCCGCTCGATAATAGATGGCTTGTGCCATATAATCCTTATTTATTGGAAAAATATTATTTCCATATGAATGTTTAGATATGTTCCACTATTAAGGACGTGAAATATTTGTACAAGTATATTTACAAAGGTCATGACAAAGTTGTTTTTCAGGTGGTGGCAAACGGTGAAACTGTAGTTGGCTTATCAGTCAGGCCGGTGGATTTCTCCTCCAGAAGCTGCTTGGCGCATATTTTGAATCTCCCATGAATGAAATTTACCCTCATGTCATGTCTTTACAGTTGCATTTACTAGGTATGCAGTCTGTTTCGTTCAATAGTGATGGGAGTTTGGAATCCATTGCTGGAAATAAGAAGCTCCAGAGGTCAATGTTGACTGAATACTTCGTTATGAAGCAACGAGACGAAGGTTCAAAGCAATGGTTATACAGTGAACTCTGTTGGGTTTTGACGTAGGTAATGCAGCGGAATAATAAAACTTAATCCTACTCAAAGCCCACCACGGATCGTCAGGAGGAGACATCATAACATGATAAAGGACATAGTATTGTGTACCTTGTGATTTGGGAGATCACACGAAGAATAGTGTCCTCGTCTCGACGGTTGATCCACGTCTAGAGGTGAGATCAAGATTCTTCCTTCAACAAGTGCTAGCTTGAACCAGAGGAAGAGGGAAGAAGGAATCACACAACGAGGGACAAAAGAGGAGTTCGGCCTCCTCTTTGGCGCCGACGGGAAGGGTGGACGGCCTAGGATGGTCGGCCTCTAGGCGTGTCTTGATCTCTCTCTCTTGCTCTCTCCCACTCTCTTATGTTATGTCTAATAACATTAGTGTGGTAATGAAGCTAGAGCCTCCTTTATATACTCCAACAACTCCTTGTTGTTTCCATAAAGGTCCTTCCTAGTTCTCCATGAACTTGGATTAGTCCCTTCCTTGCAAATTAGTCCTACTAAGTTTGCAAGGTGTTACACAATGATCCTTCTTGTTAATTAATCATATTAATTAATCCCAAATCTATTTATACTCTATTTGACGTGTGACCCCATAGGTTTCTACTTAGTTGGTAGTAACTTTTACTAACACGGAGCAGTGTCTAGCAACACATCCATGCCACCTAACTAATAGAAATAGTCAGTGATCCCGACAAACCTCTTGTGCCCAATATTACATATTGCACTAATCCCTTTGTCTCCATATCCGGATTGGACACCAGAAATAAATAGTCACACTCGTATATCCAATCCATAGTTCCTCGATCCTAGGAATATGCTTATGCAAGAAGATAACATCAATATCTCCATATTGATTTATCTGAGTCTGGCCAGACATTCAATAAGCCTCATCCCTCGAGTGGCCGTGGATATTTACTCCCATTATGTGGGAGGGACAAATCCTCTCTACATCACTACGATCTCTAAGCTTGCTTCCTATCATACCCGATAGCTATCTTTATGATTACCCAGTTACGGTGTAACGTTTGATAACATCAAAGCACGATATTTCACAACTAGAGTATCTAGTGACTTCAAGTCTACGGATTGCAATATTATTAGCACTACGAGAAGCGATTGTGACTTCAACATAATCTAATGTATCCTTCTCGTTGTCGGTCAATCCAGTATGACATTACTCTTAATGCATACCCATGTGTTGGATCGTGATATCTCCATATCAATCCAACCCCATACTAGTCTATAGATGATTGTCCCATTAATCATTATAATTGACTAGGGATATTTAAGAATATAACACTTATATTCCAAGGACTTCATTCATGTTAACATATCTCCATATCGATAACATAGTGAATCGTAAATCCATATATTTGTCACAATAAATTGATTGCCTCTAGGGCACAATTCCAACAAATTCCCTGAACACTTTACTTGGGATGATCAGGCTAGAGAGTGGAATCCGCGCAAGCGAGGTGGTACTATTGGTCGAATTGTAGCTGCAAATCGCGCAGAAGGGGTGTGTTTTTTCTTGCGATTGATTTTGACGCACGTAAGAGGCGCCGAAACGTTTGAGGATCTTTTGACTGTAAATAATCATATGTGTAGTTCATATCGAGAGACTGCTGAACATCTCGGCTTGCTTTCTCTCTCCTTGATTTGTTCTCTCACTCAATAATGAATGCACTTTTTGACAAAATAAGCTAGGAGTGCCCTTATAGATTTAATAACTCCTTATTAAATACATATTTTCCCCAATGCTAATCCTATCCATATACGGATTAGTCCACCTTACAAATTAGTCTTACTAAGTTTGCTTGTGGTTGCGTATTGATCATTCTTATTAATTAGTCCTACTAATTAATTTCAAAGTCAAGTTTAATCCATAGGGGGTGTGACCCCATAGGTTTCTACTTAGTTGGTAGTAACTATTTACTAACATGGAGCGGTCTCTAGCAAGACATCCATGCCACTCAACTAATAGAATAGTCAGTGATCCGACAAAACTTGTGACCAATGTTAACATATTGTATTATCCCTTTATCTCTATATCCGAATTGGACACGAGACATACATGTCACACTCGTATATCCAATCCATAGTTTCTCGATCCTGGGAAGAGACTTATCAATGCAGATAACATCAATATCCCATATTGATATATATGAGTCTGACCAGACATTCCATAAGCACTATCCCTCGAGTGGCCGCGGATATTTGCTCCCACTATGTGGGAGGGAAAAACTCTATCTACATCACTATGATATCTAAGCTTTCTTCATATTGGGTCGATACACGCCTTTATAGCTACCCAGTCACAGTGTAGCATTTGTCGCTACCAAAACATAATATTTCACAACTAGATGATCTAGTGACTTCAAGTCTAAGGACGACAATACCGTTGTCACCGTGTGAAGCACTTGTGACTTTCCATAACTAGTATGTAGCCTTCTCGGAGATGGTTCAATCCAGTATGCCATTAGCCCTAATCAATACTTATGTGTTGGATCGTGATATCTCTATATCAATCCAACCCCATACTAGTCTATAGATGATTGTCATGTTAATCAGTATAATGGACTAGTGATATTTAAGATAAACGACACGATTTTAAATCTAAGGAATTCATTATATTAAGTATCTCCATAAATAATACAATGAATATTCTAGCCAATTATTGTTCATACTAAACTAGAATGCCTCTTGGGCATCTAGTCCAACAGTCTCCCACTTGCACTAGAGCCAATCTGGTGCATTTCGTATGCCAATGCTCCTAGTGTGACCTTCATGCTTGCGCTGAACAAGCGGCTTTGTAAGTGGATCTGATAGATTCTCATCTGTAGGAATCTTGCATATCCGAACATCTCCTCTATCGATAACATCTCGAATAAGATGGAACTTCCTGAGTACGTGCTTGATTTTTTGGTATGATCTGGCTTCCTTTGATTGTGCGATCGCTCAAGTGTTGTCATAATTTAACTCTATTGGATCCACAATGCTAAGAACCACACCAAGATCAGTGATGAACTTCCTAATCCAAACAGCCTCCTTTGTTGCGCCATTTGCAGCAGTTTACTCAGCCTCAGTTGTAGAATCTGCAACCGTCTCTTGCTTGGAAATCTTCCAGCTCACCCCTGCCCCATTTAGGCAAAACACAAATCCCGAATGTGATCTGAAATCATCTATGTCGGTTTGGAAGCTTGCATCCGTGTAACCCCTTACACGTAACTCTTCTTCACCTCCAAATATCAATAACGCATCCTTAGTTCTTCTCAAGTACTTAAGGATGTTCTTAACTGCAATCGAGTGACTCTCACCTGGATTGGACTGGTATCTGCTTGTCATACTCAACGCGTCTGACACATCTGGTCTAGTACATAACATGACGTACATGACGGATCCTATGGTCGAGGCATAGGGAACCCTACTCATGTGTTCCTTCTCAATCTCATTGGAAGGACAATCAGCCTTCGAAAGAATGATTCCATGCGACATGGGAAAGAATCCCTTCTTGGAATCTTTCATGTTGAACCGCTTCAACACCTTGTCAATATATGTACTTTGACATATGTCGAGCAGCTTCCTAGATGATACCAAGTATATAAGTTGCTTCACCTAAGTCTTTCATTGAGAAACACTTTCCTAGTCAAACTTTAACAGATTGCAACATGGGAATGTCGTTTCCAATGAGTAGTATGTCGTCCACATACAAGACCAGAAAAGTAACAGAGCTCCCACTAACCTTCTTGTAGACAAAAGATTCATCTTCATTTCTGATGAAGCCAAAATCTTTGACTACTTCATCAAAACGTCGATTCCAACTCCTAGAAGCTTGCTTCAATCCATTAAATGGATTGTTGCAACTTACAGACTTTGTTGGATTTCTTTGGATCTTCAAAACCCTCAGGTTGTATCATGTACACTTCCTCGAGGAGATTCCCATACAGGAATGTTGCTTTGACATCCATCTGCCAAATCTCATAGTCATAGTAAGCTGCAATAGCAAGTAAGATTCGGATGGATTTGATCATTGCGACTGGTGAAAAGGTTTCATCATAGTCTATGCCATGAATCTGTCTGAATCCTTTAGCCACCAATCGGACCTATAGGTAATCACATTATCATCCATGTCGATCTTCTTCTTGAAGACCCACTTGCACCCTATGGGCCGAGCCCCTTCGAGTGGTTCCACCAAAGTCCATACTTTGTTAGTATACATGGATTCCATCTCGGATCTCATGGTCTCAAGCTACTTCTGATAGTCCGACCCTTTTATGGCCTCTCCATAGGTAGTAGGCTCATCATCTATGAGCAACGTGTCACTAGACTCATTCACGAGAAGTCCATACCTCTCTGGCTCCTGTCGCACTCTACTCGACCTACGAAGTTCTTGTGTTACTTGAAAAGGCTGCTCCACAACCTCTTGTGGTTCCTATTCATGTTTCATAGTTGGATCAAAGCTTTGTGGTTCTTCAAAGTCTTCAAGTTCTAAATCCTCCCACTTGCTTCTTTAGAGACTAGCTCTCTTTCTAGAAACACGTCGGAATGAGACAAACACTTTGTTCTCAGTTGGATCGTGGAAATAATATCCCTTAGTTTCCTTAGGGTATCCCACAAACTTTCATTTTTCCGAATCAGGCCCTAGCTTGTCTAATTGTAAACGTTTTACATAGACGTCGCAGCCCCAAATCTTCATGAACGACACCGTGGGACGACTCCCACTCTAAATCTCATGTGGTGTCTTCATGACTGACTTAGATGGAACACGATTAATGGTGAATGCTGCACACAATAGAGCGTAGCCCCAAAAAGATAATGGAAGATCAGTTTGACACATCATAGATCGAACCATATCCAATAGTGTTCGATTCCTCCTCTCAAACACGTCATTCCACTGTGGCGTTCCAGGTGGAGTGAGTTGGGATAATATCCCACACTCTCTGAGATAGTCGTCAAACTCTTGGCTTAAGTATTCACCTCCACGATTCCATCGTAGATCCTTGATACTTTTGCCAAGTTTCTTCTCTACTTCATTCTTGAATTCCTTGAAATTTTCAAAGGACTTGGATTTGGCCTTCATAAGGTATACAAATCCATATCTACTGAAATCATCAGTAAACGTGATGAAGTAGACGTAACCACCCCTGGCGGGTGTGGAAAATGGTCCACATACATCAGTATGCACGAGTGCCAATTGCTCACTAGTCCTCTCACCTTTCTTATTGAAAGGGGACTTTGTCCTTTTTCCCGATATACAAGCCTCACATGTTTGATTCAAAATATAATGAGTCTACGAATCCATCCTTATGGAGTCTAGATACACGTTTCTCGTTTATATGGCCTAAACGACAGTGACATAGATAAACAGGATTTAAATTATTCATTTTAATCCTCTTGGTATTAATGTTATAGTCGGGATTGCTTAGATCAAGGATATGAAATTCATTAAATAATTGTCCAGTACAATAGTGAATACTATCAAAATAAATAGAGCAACAATTGTTCTTTATTGAAATTGTAAAACCATCATTGTCTAAACAAGAAATAGAAATTATGTTTCTGCTCATAGCAGGCACGAAATAGCAATTATTTAACTCTAAGACTAATTCTTGAGGCAGAGACAACTCGTACACGCCCACGGCCAATGCAGCAACTCTTGCTCTATTTCCAACGCGCATGTATATCTCCCCTTTAGCCAATCTTCTACTTATCTTTAGATCCTCCACATTTCAACAAATGTGAGATCCACATCCAGTATCCAATACCCATGATGAAGAGATAGTTAAGTTGACACGTATAACAAAAATACCTAGTGGTGGTGGAATCACTATTCCAAGACTCTTATCCTCCAGATATTTTGGGCAGTTCCTCCTCCAGTGTCCAGGCTTACTGCAGTAGTGACACTCACCTTTAGTCACACCTTTGACAATGCCAGCAACAGGATTAAGGGCATGTTCCTTGGGTTTGGCAACTGCCTTGCCCTTTCCCTTGGAGGTAGAGGCAAATATTTTGCCCCTTCCCATCATTATGGATTATCCCTTACCCTTGTTGATGCTTTGTTCAGCTGTCCTCAACATATTTAGTAAATCTGACAGTGGTTTCACGATCTCGTTCATGTTATTGTTCATGATGAACTGTCCATAAATCTCAGGCAACGATTCCAACGCGATATCTGTGGCAAACTCTTGACCAACCGGAAACCCTAAACGTGCGAGATTATCCAAGTACCCGATCATACGGAGTACATGAGGTCCCACAGGTCTTCCTTCTGCTAGATGACATTTGAACAATGCCTTGGAAACTTCATACCTCTCAACCCTAGCCTGCTCTTGGAAGAGCTTCTTCAAGTGTTCGATCATATCGATTGCATTCATGTTCTCATGTTGCTTCTGAAGCTCAGAGGACATGGTGCAAAGCATTAGTCAGACCGCATCATTAGCATCATCTACACGCTTTTGATATGCCTTTAGCGCTGCAGGAGCACTGTTTTCCGGACCTTCAGGAACTTGCTCCTCTAGTGCGTACAATTTCTTTTCTTGCTTTAGAACAATTCTCAAGTTTCTGTACCAGTCTAGAAAGTTGGTTCCAGAAAGCTTCTCCTTCTCGAGGACAGAGTGTAGGGAGTGTGTTGAACTCGATGAGTTGTTTGTCATTGCAATTCTACGAAAGGAAATACGCAAATTTTAATATTTGTGAACAATTTAACTATATTTAATTATGGCTAGATTATTAAACACATCTCCAACTATTTTTCTAAGGATTAATAACCCTCAAGATATTAATGTGGAAAATATCATAACCCCTAACTTGTATGCAGCTTTCTCGTTGTGGGTCAATCCAGTATGTCATTAATCCTAATGCATACCCATGTGCTAGACTTGATATCTCCATATCAATCTACCCATATACTATTCTATAGATGATCGTCCTATTAATCAGTATAATGTGTAAGTTCATTGCAGGATCAAGACTAGAAATAGCTTGTCTATTTCAAGGCCTTGAAACAGCTTTCAAAGACTTGAAACTGACTGAGCTTTATTTGCATGAACCAAGGGGGAGTTTCCCTAAACCCCTGTGCTTGATTAACTGATACTTGATGATGAAAGACAAAGTATTTTGACACATTTTACACTATCTAACATCATCTGTTTGATTAAGTTTTGCAGGGATATTGTGTTTCTTATTTTATAGGAATCTGTTTCCTAACCTGTGTTTTGCATATATGGTAACTGCTTGATGATTTGATTTTGTAATCAATCTGATGCATTTAAAAGCTTTCCAACAAGATCAAATCTGTATCCCTAAAGATACTGAGCTACTAGCCGTTGGAGGAAGCTGTTAGAAGAGTCAAGATTTAAAGCAAATTTTCAGTTAAGTTTGTTGAGAAGATTCTGAAGATCTTCAATTCAAAATGAGTGTTTAAACCGAGAATTGATGAAGAATTTCGAAGACACAACATAGAGCAATTCACAGAGACACTCAAAAACATTCAAGAATTGACAAGAAACAAAGAAGCAGATTCATTACTCTCAATCCAAGCTTTAGGAGAACACTGCACACTCACTGCACAATCAGTTTCTGTGTTCTTCCTTTCTAAACTTCATTTGTGTATCATTTTGATAATACTTCTAGTTATCATTCTCTAGGGTTGTCAAGGTAGACAATAGACAATTCTTAGTTAATTAGATAGCTAGAGCAGGTACTAGATAGGTTAGTGCGAATCACAAGCTGTAACAGAGTAAGGCATCTCTCTATGCTTGAGATCTAGGGCTTAGCTGTGGATTAATAAGAATTGTGTTGAAAATCCTAGAGGGAAAAGATCCCTAAGGTAGAGACGTAGGTCCAAGTGGACTGGACTCTATATATCTTGTGTCTCTTGCATTTACATTTCAGTTGCATACATAAAACTTTTGCAGCATTCAAAACAGTTTCATTTCAAGGGTTTGAAACTCATTTCAAGGCCTTGAAATAGACTTATTATTTCCTTACTTTAACTGTTTTCATTCCAAGGGATTGAAACTCATTTCAAGTCCTTGAATCTCTTTACAAATTTTTTGAAACCACTATTCATGCAAAGTTTAGCAAAAGTCCGCATACTCTATTCAACCCCCCCCCCTTCTAGAGTATTGATCCTGTATTTCTACCTACTGTACACCCCTTCAATTGGTATCATAGCTTTTAGCACAACATAGATTTAACCATCTTGTGATTATGAGTACTGCAGGTGACGGTGATTTCTCTCAGGGAAGAGCTGCTAACAGACCTCCTCTCTTCTGTGGAGACAATTTTGTCCACTGGAAAGCTTTAATGAAAATGTTCATCATTGATTAAGATATAGAACTCTGGACTATCATTCAGAATGGTCCTCATACTTTCTACACAGAGAAAAATGGGATTAGAACTCCCAAATCTGAAGACTCTCTTTCCTCTTCTGAGTTAGAACAATTTTCCAAAAAAATAAAGCTATGAATCTCTTATATTGTGCTTTGAGTGCAGATGAATTTAACAGGATCTCAGGTTGCAAGACAGCCAAGGAGATATGGGATAAGCTTGCAGTGACTTTTGAAGGAACCAGCCAAGTCAAGAAAACCAAGATCAACATATATCTCAGGCAATATGAGCTATTCAAGATGAATGGAGATGAGTCAATCAGAGACATGTTCAAAATATTCACTGACATTGTCAATAACCTTGATTCATTGGGAAAGCACATTACCAATGAAGAAAAGGTTAGAAAGATTCTGAGAAGTCTTACAAAGGCAAAATGGGAACCAAAGACTACTGCTATTGAGGAAGCTGAAGATCTCTCATCACTTTAACTTGATGACCTACAAGGTAAGCTCCTTACACATGAAATATCCATGAACGAAGTTGATGGAGAACTACCAGAAAGTGTCAAGAACCTAGCTCTCAAGGCAAAGGAGGATGAGCCATTTCAAAGCCTTGAAACTCAAGATGATGATGAAGATCCATTTGCTTTTATTTCCAAAGCCTTGACTAGAATTCTTAAAATGAAGAAATTTTTGGAAACAAGGACTTCAGCAGAGATAGACAAAGATCCTCCAGTAGCAAAGACTACAAAGGTAAATCTTCTTCACATGGTAGTAAGCCTAAAATCATGAATTTCTTTGAGTGTGGCGATGCACGACACTTGATCAGAGACTGTCTACACTAGAAGAGCAAGAACTTTCAAAAGAAAGATCATGATAGAATAAAGAAAGCTATGATAGCATCATGGAGTGATTCAGAAACCTCAAGTGACTCTGAATCGGAAGAAGAACATGCCAACATATGCTTTATGGCCAAGCATGATGAAACTTCTGAAAAGAACATTGAGGTAATTATAAACTGCTTGATTTCAAAACCAACAGAAGCCCTCCCTGATTATCTTAGAACAATGCTTTTAAATGAAGAGGACTATCTGAAAGAAATTAGAGTTTTGAAAGAAAAAGTTCATAAGCAAGCAAAAGAAAACTTGCACCTTGTTTGCCTGAATCAAAATCTTGAAATCTCTCAAAAGAAAACTGACAGTGATTTCAAGGCCTTGAAAACCAATTTCAAAGCCTTGAGAACACAAGTCAAGGAAGTAGTCACTAAGAACTCTCTCTTGAGTGACAGTATTGTTAATCTAAAACATCAAATTGATGAATTAGATAAACAAAAAGACTACTCTGACTGAGAAACTTCAAGAATCTGAATTGGTCAAAACAAAACTTGCAGGCTCAGAACTCAACTTGAACTTGATTCTTGGAGGTAGCTTAAAGTCTGTTCACAAAACCGGTATTGGATACAATCCAAATTTTCCAAATAAGAGCAATACCAAATTTGTGAAAGCTGGAAGCAAAACATCTCCTAAGTGCCATTACTACAATAAGATTGGTCATGTTAAGATGACTTGTCCTTTTAGAAGAAGAGACCCTCACATAATGAGGAACACTTTTCCCTTCCAACTCAACGGACAAGTTTGACAGATTCGGGTTCCAAAAGGGGTTAGACCACCCAACATGGTTGACCATGAATATGAATCTAAATTCAGCACTTGTTCTAACAGCGGTAAGGCAGTGAATGGTGTTTGCAGGCTGTCACCAAGATCAAATAGAAAAAATGGTTTATGGACAGTTGTTGCTCAAGACATATGAGTGGAAATAGATCTTTATTCTCAGAACTAAAAGAGCAATCAGACTGATCAATTACACTTGGTGACAAAGGAAAAGGCAGTATTCTTGGTATTGGTAAAGTTGGTATAGATTCTGAAAATACTATTTCTGATGTATATCTAGTTGATGGCTTGAAACTTAACTTGCTCAGTGTATCTCAGCTTTGTGATAATGGCAGCAAGGTTATCTTTGAAAAATAGATATGTGTGGTGCAAAATGAGAAATCTTGCAGTTGCATCCTCACAACCTCTAGATCAAACAATGTTTATATTTTTCAAAGTAACAAAGTTGCAGGAGAAAACTTGAAGTGTCTCAAGGCCTTGAAAGAAGATTCAAAGCTGTGGCACAGAAAGTTGGGAAACATAAGCTTGCATACCTTGAACAAGCTAGTTTCCAAGAACTTAGTAAGAGGTATGCCCTCTATCAAGTTCAGAGATGAAGAAGTATTCAAGGCATGTGCACAAGGCAAGCAAACTAGAAGCTCATTCAAGCCAAAGAACTGTGTAAGTACTACGAGACCCACTGAACTATTGCATATGGATATCTATGGTCCTATGATAACTCCAAATCCAAAGGTTAAGAAGTACATGCTTGTTATTGTTGATGATTTCTCTAGATATACTTGGGTTATGTTTCTTAGAGAAAAATCTGAAGCTCTCACTGAATTTTCAAAGCTTTGTAGAGAACTTCAAACCTTGAAAAACCTACTCATTGCTTCAATCAGAAGTGATCATGGTAGAGATTTTGATCAATTAGAGTTTGATGTATTATGTTCTAAACATTGTATCTCTCACAATTTTCCTGCTCCTAGAACTCCTCAACAGAATGGAGTTGTTGAATGAAAGAACATGACTCTTGAAGACATGTCAAGAACAATGCTTTTGTAAAATAGATTGCCAAAACATTATTGGGAAGAAGCTGTGAATATAGCAAACTACATTCTTAACAGGTGCTTGATCAGACCTATTCTGAAGAAGACCCCCTATGAGTTGTTCAAAAGAAGAAAGACAACATTTCTTACTTCAAACCATTTGGTTGTACTTGTTTTGTCCACAATAATGGCAAGGAAAATCTTGGTAAGTTTGATGCAAGAAGTGATGAAGGTATTTTTCTTCGCTATTCACAGACAAGCAAAGCCTATAGAGTTTAAAATAAGATAACCAGGCTTGTTGAAGAAAGCATTCATGTTATTTTTGATGAAAGCTATGATGGTTCTTTGAGTGATGGTTTTGCAGATCTAAATCTGAACACGCATGATTCAGATACCGAAGAAGAATCCTCAAAAGGATCCAGGGAAATGTCACAGGAACAAAGCAGGCACTTTCAAGGCCTTGAAACTAAGGTTCAAAGCCTTGAAACATAACCTCCAGAGAAGACAGCAGAACAAGCTACTACTTCAAGTTCTCAGAGACTTGAGAAGAAAAATGGACAGCCTGAACCATGGACACCAAGGAAGAGATTTAAACATCTCTCATCTCATCGTGTTGATAACATTATTTATGATCCAACCACTGCTACACAAACTAGATCACAGTTGAAGAATCTCTGTGCTTTTAATGCTTTTATCTCTCTTGTAGAACCTAAAACTGTGAAGGAAGCATAACAAGAAGCATACTGGATTATAGCAATGCAAAGTGAACTCAATGAGATTGAAAGGAACAAGGTCTGGAATCTAGTTCCTCCACCAAGAAATCAGTCTGTTATTGGCACCAGATGGGTATTCAAAAACAAGTTAGATGAGAATGGAAAGGTAATCAGGAACAAAGCTAGATTGGTAGCTCAAGGCTACAATCAAGAAGAAGGTATTGACTATGAAGAAAATGTTGCTCCTATTTCCAGGTTAGAATCAATTAGAATTCTACTTGCATTTGCATCTCACAAAAACATGAAACTCTTTCAAATTGATGTGAAGTGTGCATTTTTAAATGACTATTTGAAAGAAGAAGTTTATGTTGCTCAACCTCCAGGTTTTAAAATGACATGTTTCCAGATCATGTTTAGAAACTTGACAAGGCTCTTTATGGTTTAAAACAAGCTCCAAGAGCTTGGTATGAAAGATTGTCAAAGTTTCTACTTGAAAACGATTTCAAAAGAGGATTAGTAGACAAGACCCTTTTCATAAAGACTCATGAGAAGTACATGCTTGTAGTTCAAATTTATGTTGATGATATTCTGTTTGGAGCTACTAATGATCATCTTTGAAAGGAATTCTTAAGTCTTATGAGCAGGGAATTTGAAATGAGCTTGATGGGAGAATTGAACTTCTTTCTTGGACTTCAAATTCATCAGAAGAAGAAAGGAATATTCCTACACAAAAGCAAGTACACGAGGGACTTGCTAAGCAAGTACAATATGTCTCAGTCCAAAGAGATTAAGACCCCCATGAGTTCTACACTGTCTCTAAACAAAGATTAATCTGGGAATGTGAATGTGAAAGAATATAGAGGTATGATTGGATCATTACTCTACCTCACAGCTAGTAGACCAGATATCATGTTCAGTGTGTGCATGTGTGCTATATTTCAAGATGATCCTAAAGAATCACACTTGACTGCAGGAAAGAGAATATTGAGATATCTAAATGGTACCAAAGACTTAGGGCTTTGGTATCCTAAAGAATCTAACTTCTCTTTGTGTGTCTATTCAGATGCTGACTTTGTAGGATATAAAGTTGATAGAAAGAGCACATCAGGATGCTGTCAATTTCTTGGATCATCTTTAATCAGCTGGAATTCAAAGAAGCAAAAATCAGTTGCACTATCAACAACAGAAGTTGAATACATAGCAGTTGGAGTTTGCTGTTCACAAGTGTTATGGATAGCACAACAAATGAGAGACCTTGGATTTGACTTCATGGATATACCTATCAAGTGTGACAGCACAAGTGCAATATCAATTACAAAGAATCCAGTTCAGCATTCCAGAACAAAGCATATTGATGTTAGACATTACTTCATCAGAGATCATGCCATTTGTTTCTACTAACATACAATTTGCAGATATCTTCACTAAACCATTGCCAGATGAAAGATTCTCAGCCTTAAGATTGGAATTGGGCATTATAAATAAAGAAGCATTGGTTTAGGGGGAGAATCATGTAAGTTTTATGTTTTTCAAAAGTTTGAACTTATTTTCAAAGTCTTGAAAATCTTTTCAAAACTTTGAGTATATGTGCATTACATCATACAGCTTTTCAACGCCTTGAAATCCATTCCAAAGCCGTGAAAATAAGACTGCATGCTAGTTAGTCAATAATATGGATCTTTCAATATTGGGTGTTATCTTTGTAGATAATTGCTCAATGTTGTCCCTCAATTTTTAAAATAACCCTTTTAGCCAAAATAGTATTATATCTTTTATTTCCAACGGCACACACAAAATTTGAATCTTTTTGATTCAGCAGATCTTCAAAGATTAGAGAGAATATCTAGTTCCTTTTCAAACTGAAACTCTCTTCAATTTATCATCTCCTCTCTTTCTCTCCTTCGTATCTATCCTACCTCTCTCTTATTCTCCCCAAACCCTAATGAGAACTAGAAGAGCCTCTGAGAGAATTAAGATGGATGGTGGTTCAAAGGCTGCAACAGAGAAGAAAATAAAGGTCACTGTGGAAGAGGTTCAGACCATCAGTGGAGACTCCAGTTCAAAGACTCCAACAGCAGAAGATATAGCACCTCCTCCTCCCAAGAAGAAGGCAAAGAAAGATCAGACACCAGTGTCCAGCAAGAAGAAGAAGGCAGTGGAGTCTGCACCAGAAAAAATATGGAAATTCATATTGGTAGCCCTAAGAAGGTGAAGAAGAAGGATGACATCACTTACAAGGGAAATGGAAAGAGAATATCTACATTCAAGACTCGGATTCAGAAGCTACTTGAAGTTCATATGGAATCTATTCAATTTCAAAGAAAGACAGAAAGAAGAAAGAACTTCAAGAAGCAGAGTCTGAATCCAGCATGGAGTCTGAAAGAAAGAATCAAAATAAAAATCCTTCTTTGGTTAAGAAAAGGTCTTTTGTAAAGAAGAAACTGAAACATGGAAGGAAGGCATTAGAAGGGTTAACCTTCCTGTTTAACAATGTGATCAAGACCATAAGCTCAATTATTGAGGATGTTGATGTGGCTCAACAAGAAGAAGAACAAGTTGATGATGATGAGGGAAATAGTCATGAGGAAGATGCAGAGCAGCAAGGAGATGAAGACCCAACCCCTTAACTCTTGCCTACTATTTCTTCTCCTTTTCAAGGGCTTGAAATCATTTTCAAAGTCTTGAAAATTTTATCTTTTCAAACAATCTTTTAGAAACTCTTTCAAAAACTCTGATCCAACATATTCGCATTCTTTTTTGATGAAAGTCAGAAAGGGAGAGAAATTTAGGTTTTATTTGTTTTATTTGCTCTTTAGGTGACCTGGCTCTAGGTTAGTAGACTTATGTGAACTTTGATGTTATTTTCAGCAGATTAATAAGTTGGATTTATTTTGGATAACTGATAACTCCCCACTAGGAGTTATCTTTGAGCCTGATATGATGTGCGTTTGTGTAGGAAACTGTGTTTTAGCAAGAATTCACCCTTAGAAGGCCTCGGAAGTGAGAACGAGATGTTTATCATCTCTTCATGCATTTCTGCTTATTTTGCGCATTTCGAGATATGATCACGGGTTTTTGTTCATGTTGTCTACGCAGGGACATGACTTGTGCAGGAGCCGGGAATGAAGCAGGATTGCAGAGGCGAGAGATGAGGAAGCTGAAAACGCCAGAACTGAGAATGACCAGGATACGCTCGGTTGACAATATCTTGATATCTACTTGGAATTTTAGAATGAAACCTACAGCAGAAGAAAGTAGACGTCAAGGGCTCTCCGAAAACAGGTCATATTGCCAAAACGGAGTCCGGCCAAAAACCGACCTCCCGTCAAGTGTGGGTCCCAGACAGGCCACACCCAAGCCTGGGTCCCAGTATCCGGAGTCGTGATCAGTTATTTTATTTTCAGGTCGATTTCCGGGAAAGTTTTGACCATGGGGTATTTTAGTACTTTTGACATTGGGCCCAGGTTTCCGGAGTCGAGTTCAGATTTTGTCTCCCAAATTCAGTTAGCAGTTTTCCTATGACCAGATTCAGGATTGGGCGGAATTTGGAGCTGTTTTAACCCAGGGGTATTTTGCTAATTTTGACAAGTTTCGGGTTAAAACGCAGGCCGAGGCAAAGAAGGCAGAAAATGAGCTGAGAAGCCCACTCTGTGCGTAGCAGAGAAAGGGGAGGTTTTGGCAAGGCAGGAGCACAGTGTGCGTATTTTACGCATACCCTGTGCGTATTATACGCACACATGGACTTTCATACGCACATAGGGTCTTTTATACGCACAAGAGGAGATAGAAGCTGAGACTTCAGGCACGGTGTGCGTATATTACGCATACCATGTGCATATTATACGCACACAGCGTATTATACGCACAAAGAACCAGCCTTATACGCACTCAGGATAGAGAAAGAAGCACCCAGGGCCACGGTGTGCGTACTATATGCACACAATACGTATTCCGAGATAGTTTTTGCCGGTGGCAGTTTCGTAAATATAGGCAGTTTTCCAAAAACTTCTCCAGCACTATATAAAGACTCGTCCACGACTCGTATTAAGACATCAACACATCCAAGGACAAGTCAAAGCATCCCAGGAGAGCACGAAAGTGAGAATCCAGATTCCAAGACATTCATTTGCTCTTCTTCTCTCTCTTTATTCAAAAACTTTGTCATTTACGTTATGAGTTTTAGTAGCTAGACTTTTACCTAGGTTCTCGGTAACCTAGGGTTCGTACTCATAGATTATTTCTATGTTTTGATTATGAATTCATGATTGCAGTATCTTAATAGCAGCAGCTTTGTTCGTTATTCTGTCTTTGAATTTTACTGTTCATGCATGCTCGGCTTGATCACCCAGAATTGCTACAAACCCGAGCCGGTAGGTGAAAACGTCCGGTTAGGGTTAGGAAGAGAAGACAGAATTTAGCACCTTACACCGATGGGCCGACTAGCGAAGGGGAGTTAGGACTAGCCTGAAATCGTTTGACCAATTGTTAGAGAATCTGACCCGGGCCTTTAGGACAGGTTAGAAACCCGAGCAGACTTAGAACGAGACTGCAGACTAAGGAAGCTTAATAGGTATTCGAATGTCTGCAGAATCGTGATAACGTGCAGGAAAAGAAAAGATAATGCGCAACTGGTACGTGGCACGGATAAATAACTGTTGTATGTATTCCTATCAAACTAGAACAAAAATCTGTAGAGACCCTAGGGGATCCTGGAATCTAGTAGCTCAACCCCTAGTTTTACAACCTTAGAATCATTCAAAAAATCCTCATAAAAGGATTTACGTTTCAGTTATTTACTTTCAGTACTTAGTTAGTAAGCAAACTCTCAAAATATTCCACCTTTTTACACTTTGTTCGTTAAAACTGATTACTAGAAATACCTGCAAAGTCTCTGTGGGATCGATATTCCGAGTTGAAAATCCTCTCTATATTACTTGATTCGTATACTTGCGAACAGCACGCTAAAAAGCGCATCAAGTTTTTGGCGCCGTTGTCGGGGACTTTTTACCGTATATTTAGTAGTCAGAATTAACTTTCTGAGTTTTATTTTTATTTTTATTTTTCTGTTATCTCACTGCTCTTGAGATATCTGTTTTTTTCAGGTTGGGGGACAATACTGAAGGAACGCCAGAACTGCCCGAGACACGTACCCCTGCCCAGATGGCTCGGTATATCGAGGATCTGATCGCAGCAGGTTTTGCTGCCCGGAACAACCAGAGGACATACAACAGATCTGGAAAGGCATTGGTGGAAAATTTTGAGGTTCCCCCGGGAGGACATGAGCGAGCTATTGTGGTGACAGAGATCACCGCAGAACACTTCGACCTAAAACAGTCCACTATCCAGACTAATCAGACCCTCTGCCCATTCCATGGCAAAGCTGACGAAGACCCGAACGACTTCATCGGGAAATTCCAGGACTACTGCAACAAATTCTGGTATAAGGGAGTTGAAGCTGAGGCACTGATGTTGATCCTTTTCCTTACTTCCTTTACGGAGTAGCCAAAGATTGGTTAGAAGACGGGGCCTATAAGCTGATGAAGTAGTTAACCAAGCATGACACTCGATTGTTTGACGATCGCAAGATCACGCCCCGAGACGAGCCAGTGGAAGACGACCTGATAGATAATATGGCCAAGATCGTGCAAGACTTGGTTAAGAAAGTATACTCGGAAAAGAAGGATGTCGCAGTAGTGGGAGAGCCAGATCTGGACGCAGCCATCGAAGAGCTTAGACACGATGATGCAAATTACGTACAGCAGCAGTGGCATCCGAGCCGGTACATACCGGGCACGAGAGATCATCCCGGGTTCCGGTACGGAAACCCGAATTCTACAATCTATGCGCCAGGATCCAGCACAGGCCACCGGCTCAGCAGGCCGGTACAGCAAGTGCATCCGGTCCCATTTGCACAGCAGTACGACAGTCAGATAAGAAAATTGAGTCTATGTTTCAGACTATGGAATACGGGTTTTCACAAACGGATGCCTTTGCAGCTGACCTACAATCTACCAAAACTTCACTACGCTCTTTGGAGGTACCAGTTGGGCAGTTAGCAAAGCAGCTAACCAAGAGAGCAACACAAACTTACCCTAAACCACAATTAACATTCCACGTGCTCAGATCAATGCCATCACCACTCGAAGTGGATTAGCACTACAGGATCCGCCGTACCCTAGCCATGCACGTGCAGAAAGTTGAAAATTGTCGAACACGAAGTATTTTCCCAGGGCGACAACTCATTCGTAGGCCCCCAGCTGAAGGGCTCAGTTGAGCAGGATGAAGTGCATGATGAGAAGGAAGAAGAAACGTTACCTCTCCAAAGAGGTGTCGTATCCTTTGAAGACACGTAAGAGGGACGATAGCAAAGACTGTGCCATGTTTCTCGATATTTTCAAGCAGCTGCAGATCAACATCCCCTTTGCCGAGGTGTTGGAAAATATGCCCACTTATGCCAAATTCCTCAAGGACATTATGTATGGTAGGAGGCGGATGAGTGATTTTGAGACCATAAATATGACGACAGAAGTGAGCAACTGTGTGAAGAATGGGCTACCGAGGAAGAGGAAGGACCCTGGCCGTTTTGTCTTCCTGGTGACCCTAGGTAATGCTTACACAGGAAAGGCTCTGTGTGACCTAGGGGCCAGTATCAATCTGATGCCCTTATTAATTTTCAAAACTTTGAAAGTCGGTGAACTCAGACCCACTAGTATCAAGCTGCAGATGGCGGACAGATCCGTGAAGCATGCTTACAGAGTTATTGAAGACATTCTCGTGAAAGTCGGAGACTTGATTTTTTCGGCTGATTTCGTAATTCTGAACATGGAGGCAGGAGACATACCACTCATTCTGGGCAGACCGTTTTTGGATACAGGAGAAGTCATGATAAAATGCAAAAGTGGAGAACTGACCATGAAGATTAATGAAGATAAGGTGAAGTTCAACGTTTTCAAAATTTTGCAACTGCCGAATTATTATGAGCATGAAGACATCTTCAATGTGGAGGTAGTCGAAGAAGGTTAGGAAAACGAGGAGATGAATGAGCTATGGGAAGAGATTGACAGAGTGAACAGAGAGAACGAGGAGAGATTCCAGGAGGAGCAGGCCATGCAAGTTGAAAACCGGACTACTTTACAGCTGCACGAAAAAGGTGGGCAGAAATTTTTCGTGGTTCCGTCACTCAAAGAGCCACCAACTTTAGAGTTGAACCGCTCCCGAGCCATCAAATTTCAGAGCAGCCAAAGAAGTTTCAAGTAGGGCAGAAAGTACTTCTCTACGATTCTCGCAGGCAGTTTTTCTCGGTAAAATTGAGATCCAGGAGGTCAGTACCGTTTATCATCAAATAGGTACTTTCATGGGATGCGGTTGAATTGAAGAATCCGCATGACAGTGCAACTTTCAGGGTGAACAGAAACCGCGTCAAGCCATATTTGGACCCGACAACAGTTGTCAAGGTAGACCCTGGCGACTTTGACGTCCCCTGAGCAAACATGAGGTAACTGGGTCAGGCCGTCGACCGTAAATTATAAGTGCTGGTTGGGAGGCAACCCAACGTAGTAAGTTAGTTTAAATTATATCAGTTTTATTTTAAGTTTTGAATTTTGAGAGAGATAATATGAGTGGGTATTTACTTTGAATTAAGCATGTGCAGACACAGCAGAGCAGAGAAAGAAGACAAAACATAACAGAAATGCAACTGTGTGCGTATAATACGCAAACAGAGGGAAAGAAAGAGATAAATATTTCATAATTAGGCTGCGGTGTGCGTATAATACGTACACAGCCGCCCAATTCTGCCCAAAATTTTGCAACAAATTGACAAGTTTGAGTTGCTGTGTGCAATATGCACACCTTGTGCGTATTATACGTACACAGCAGCCCAAACTTGACAAAAGTCATGAAAATTTTAAGCTCAAATGCCACTATGTGCGTATAATATGAAGGGCATTTTAAGTGAAGGGCATTTTTGTAATTTTGGCAAAGTAGGGGTTTTAAGGGGGTGGCCGGCGGGTATGGGGTCATGTTTGGCCTCTCGTCTCTCTCTCTCTCTCTCTACTTCCATAGCTCTCAAGCTCCAAGAACAAAATTTTTCAAAGGTGCTTGAAATCAAGTATTGAAGGCATTTCTGGAATCCCCTCGCCGCAAGGATCGTCATACTAGCTTCAGTTTTTAGAAACTTGCACCGAGCTAGTGTGGGGGTTGAAGACAACCGAGAGGTGTTCTTGAGGGAAAACACAGATTCGTGGAGCTTGAAGCAAATTCGGAAAATTTCGTAGAAGGAAAGGTGAAAGAGAAGAGAAAAGGAAGATTATCGAAAACTTGAAGAATCGACCCCGGTGTGTTCTGGCACACTCGACCGTCACAGGGACTCGTACGAGTTGGGGATTCTTCAGGAACAGTTTTCCGCAGAACCGAGAAATCGACCCCCGTGTACGAAAATACACTCGACCATATGGGAGCACATTGTCACACACAAAGGTGCTTGGGGATTGCAAACTTCCCTCGAGAAAGTTTTCGGCGACCGGTCAACGGTCCTTCTCTGCCGGAATTTGCAAAAAATTCAACACCCGTAAGACTTGCTCCGGGTGCTCAGGTCCACATTCCCTTCCTTCGCTTTATTTTGCGCTTTAGGCACGAGCCCGTACCCAGGTCGAGATTTTTCTGCATTTTTCTTGGTTTCTGTGCCGACTGTGGTAGAACCCCTGGTAGTGTTAGGAGGTTATTGGCTGAGACGCACGCATCACGGGCACTTAAGTTACTTAATTTCTGCACATTTATTCTTCTTTACTTTTCTGCCTCATGGTGACTCGACCAGTACCAGTAGCAGTCCCACCACCAGCATCCCCGGTCCCTTGAAAATCGGGACATACCCGACTTTTGGACCAGATCTGTAATACCCCGTATTTTAGTTGGGGGTTATTTAGTAATTTCGAAAACTATTTGAGAATTTTAAGAAATTTATATTTCGAAATTGTCCTTGACTTCTTCTTAGTTTTAAAATATGTGTGTCATTTGACATCTATGATGATATATTATTTTTTTTCGGGATTATTTTGTAGTTTTTAAAATTTGGAAAATACTATATGAAACTTATTTTGTATACTTGGGAGGTACTTGTAGTTTTCTATAAGTGATTTGTACAAAGTGTTTTATTTTAAATAATTTGGAGATTTTTTTTACAATTTATGAAAGTTATCTTTTCTAGTGTTACCTATTAATTGGAAATTATATTTTCACCCCTCAACTTTTAGTTTTCACAAATAAGCATCTCATTTATCAATTTTACATTTATATCCCCAACTAGCTTGTTGGGAAACTTATGACTTCTCTTCAAGCCCCCCTCCACTATCTTTGGTCAACTCATCTAAATTATGGAGATGATCTTTTTTGCAAACATCTCATATTCTTCTCTAATAATACACCAACTCTCATTAATACCCTCATGTATGGCATTACCATGTGTGTTCCTTGACCACCAACCACCACCATCAACTACATTTCTTTCATTCTCATTTTCCTTCATCTTTTTCTCTTCTAGAACATCAACACATGCTCTCTTCTCTCTCTCCAAATTTCATCCCGTTTTTGGGTGTTGACCTCACAAAAAAACCATCAAAAATCCATTTTCTACTCTTCAAATCATCAAAAACTTGATTCCAAGGATAGTATGATCATGGAGGGGAGCTCTTTCACCATTATTCTCAAGAAATGAAGGCCAATTTCACTCTTTCATCCACCATCTTCTTGAATATTTGGGTAAAGTTTTCTTCTAGCCTTCAATTCATGCTTGCATGTCCATCTTTACCTTTGATTGATGAAACTTCATCTTCGATTTCTTCAATTCGATGCTTAGTTCTTCATCTTCATGGTTAGATCATGTGTTTGACTTCAAATTTTAGACTATTTCATGAAACCCACACTAGAACCCACATGCATGTTGTGAATGTCATCTTCCTTGCATTGTTACCCAAGAGGGTTTTGATCATTTGTGTAAAGAGCATGTAAATATCTTACTTAATGCTTAAAATGATAAAATTTTGGGTGAAAATCAAGTCTCCATAAGTTGCATGTGTCATATAATTGATTTGATCATGTTTTGAGTGCTCTAGGTGAAAATTGCATATTTTTACAATCTGACCAGTTTGTGAAAAACGTATATTATCTCTAAATTTTGTCTCAGTAGAATTTTTATCTCTTTCATATTCTGAAACTAGACTCAGAGAGGGTCATTTTGAAAGAAAATTCAACTCCATAGCCTTTTTGGTTAGGGAGATATGCTCATTTTAAGTTGCATGTTTTCTGAAACTCTGTTTTTGAACAAGTTTTACCATTTTTGTAAAAAATCTCATTTCCAGAAACTTATGGCACCAAATCTTTCTTGTGATGAAACTAGACACATAAGGGATTCATTCTGGAGAATATGGGCATTTTTCCTATTCTCCAAGTAGTAGTAATTGATCTTCAAAGTTTAAACTTTCTTCCAAACCTGTCTCTGCATAGCGGTGTTTGTTATTTTTGTAACTTGAGTTTTATAATAGCTATGCATGATTTTCTTGGTGTTTCTGAAAGTAGACACATGTAGGTTCATCATACACTAATTTCAAAATTTTAGGAGATGATTTGATATGGTAAATATGGCTCCAAAGTTAGAGCTACAATTCTGTCCAGAATTGTAGTTTCACATCTTTTAGAAAACTTGAATTTTTGAACTTGTAGGTGTTTTGTTGGACTTATGTTGATAATTAAACATCGTTATATGTGCATTAGTGACATTTAGGACTATGTGACATGTAGGTTTGCATTTTTATTATAAATGTGTAAATTGGTTATAACGAGTACGTCATACGTGTGATTGTAGACATCGACCTCGTAGGAGAGAGCGGTTGTCGTCGGAGTGCTAGGCTTAGTTTCTTGCTTTTAATTGTGCTTCATCTCAGTGGTAAGTACATATATACGGAATTTTTATATCAAAATGTTCCTTTGTGTTTGATGTTTCAAATGAATGTTTGTTATATGAAATAGTATGAGAATGCATGTTCTCCGCTCGAAAGTTGTTAAACTATTTTATTCATCTCCTTTGAGAACTCTCGGAAATTACTTGTGAAATTTTGATATTCCTCGATTCTCGTTATGTGAAAGTGAAGAAATAAAATACCTCTAATAGACTTAGGACGATGTACAGAGTACTGTTATTAATGGGAGGCGTCAAGCGATCCTCCATTTTCTTATGGCTAAGACCATTGAAGCAATGCTTCTTATTATTGGATATAACGTTAATGTTCACAAATCCGCCCCCGATGAGCCAAAATGTATCAAGATATTGAGGCCAAGGGGTTTATAGAGCTATAGAGTGCTACTTATACTTGTAAGGGTCACTACGGTATAGGGGTGTCGACACTTAAGGCCTTTTAGCTAATGTTATGAGCGGCGTTGACGAATGGGCTCCCTTAACGCTCGGGTGAAATAGGGTTTGATAGACCCTAGAAGGAACCCTTAGTGATTATTTCGTGATCCCTCTGTTTACATCGATCCTGCTGGTGGCTCTTGACACGCCTCAGCTAAATTAAACTGTTGATTGAAGTCGAAATAAAAAATTGACTACTTTATTAATGTTGTTTGTGGCTCTGGATTGCCCTAATCAATTGAAATGATTTGAAATGCTTTGGCTATTCATGAACTAAGTTATCCTCTTAAATGGACTTGTTTACTCTGGGTATGTTACGAACTACTCGTGGTTTCTCAATGTTATTAAATTGAGAGGGTTTTGTTACTCGGTCACTTCAAGTTGTTCCGAATTCTCCAACATGATAGCTTTATTGTTTAAATCTTCTAATTTGTTTCAACTCATGCTTCCGTGCCACTCGTTGCTTTGCATGTCGTAGTATGTATTTACTCAGTTTTTACTGATTATTTCTTCAAAACTGCGTCGGCATTTGCCATTTTAAAACCGCAGGTCGTCAATCAAGTTTGGGGAATGGGAACGCGGATCGAGACGAAGAAGTATAGCTTAAGTCAGATCACTTAGTAGATCACACACGATTTGTTTAGATTGTACTTAATATCGAAATTTTGTTATGTACTTTAACCGAAATGTAAATTTAATAGTTAATAATCTACTTTTGGTTATCGATTGTCGCGTTAACCCTGAACCGAGATCCCGGGTCGTTTCAGATGGTATCAGAGCATCGGTTCTCCGGTTAAAGTGATTTTTCGATTTCCATTAGTATAGAATAAGTAAGATAAAACGTTTTCGAAATTTTTAAATTGACTAGGATAACTCAATTTGGGAATAAATGAAGTAAACAAGCCGCCGGGAGTTTGGGTACTTACCTGTCATTGATATTGATTTGTAACATACTTGTTGATTAAATGTTAACAGCTATTTGAGATGTGCACCGTACATATTTTACTTGCTTATTTGCATGCCTAGTACTTATGCCCTTGCTTACTTATATCGAAATGCTTGCTATAGTGTGTGATACGTATCTATGAATCTTTATGTTTCTATGATATCTTGTCGACGAGAGCGTAACGACGCTTTGACTTAGAAGACCGTGAGACCATTCCTTTCATACCTTTGAGTGAGACTTTTAAGATAATACCTTGTTTTGTTTTATTTTGAGTTAATTTGACATGGTCGTTCCAAAATTGGAATGTTTTGACAAAAAAAAAAGTATTCTTTAAAAAAAATTGAAAAAAAAATGATTGGGTGCGGAGATACCAAATGCCAAGTGATATGTACCACTTTGTTTAGCAGTCCGCTGGCGTGACCCTTAGTACGACGGTGCTATGAGTTGTACCCGCTGTGTAGACTAAGTTGGAACTTGTAAAACACATGCGAGTTGTGATGGAGAGACACGTTGTGTGACGACACATAGTGTTCTTTTATCCCTCGTATGCGTGGAACACTTGAGGTGATTGGTTTATCTAATCCTACGAAGGTAAGACAAAATTTTTAACGCGGATGAGCAAAGCAAAATGGCATGTTAGTTTTGATCAAATTATTTTTCTAAAAGTTTCGTGATTGTTTAAATGCTAGAAAATTTTCGAATTACTTTGTAAACGTGAGAACTTGCATTTTGGTCTAACTTTTCAAAATTTGGTGCGACCTTTTACTTGATTTATTTGTTATATGAATTCCTATTGTAACACGAGTGAGAAGAGACGAAACCTATCAAGAGCGCGTTTTCCGTTAATTTTAGTGTTGCATGTGCATTAGCATTGCATACAAGTCTCATGTGCATTAGTTGCATTCTCTTCAAGTATGTTTATAAGTTCTCTCAAAAGTTTTCTTAAGCTTCGGGGACGAAGCTTCATTTTAAGGGGGATATAGTGTAATACCCCGTATTTTAGTTGGGGGTTATTTAGTAATTTCGAAAACTATTTGAGAATTTTAAGAAATTTATATTTCGAGCTTGTCCTTGACTTCTTCTTAGTTTTAAAATATGTGTGTCATTTGACATCTATGATGATATATTATTTTTTTTTGGGATTATTTTGTAGTTTTTAAAATTTGGAAAATACTATATGAAACTTATTTTGTATACTTGGGAGGTACTTGTAGTTTTCTATAAGTGATTTGTACAAAGTGTTTTATTTTAAATAATTTGGAGATTTTTTTTACAATTTATGAAAGTTATCTTTTCTAGTGTTACCTATTAATTGGAAATTATATTTTCACCCCTCAACTTTTAGTTTTCACAAATAAGCATCTCATTTATCAATTTTACATTTATATCCCCAACTAGCTTGTTGGGAAACTTATGACTTCTCTTCAAGCCCCCCTCCACTATCTTTGGTCAACTCATCTAAATTATGGAGATGATCTTTTTTGCAAACATCTCATATTCTTCTCTAATAATACACCAACTCTCATTAATACCCTCATGTATGGCATTACCATGTGTGTTCCTTGACCACCAACCACCACCATCAACTACATTTCTTTCATTCTCATTTTCCTTCATCTTTTTCTCTTCTAGAACATCAACACATGCTCTCTTCTCTCTCTCCAAATTTCATCCCGTTTTTGGGTGTTGACCTCACAAAAAGACCATCAAAAATCCATTTTCTACTCTTCAAATCATCAAAAACTTGATTCCAAGGAAAGTATGATCATGGAGGGGAGCTCTTTCACCATTATTCTCAAGAAATGAAGGCCAATTTCACTCTTTCATCCACCATCTTCTTGAATATTTGGGTAAAGTTTTCTTCTAGCCTTCAATTCATGCTTGCATGTCCATCTTTACCTTTGATTGATGAACTTCATCTTTGATTTCTTCAATTCGATGCTTAGTTCTTCATCTTCATGGTTAGATCATGTGTTTGACTTCAAATTTTAGACTATTTCATGAAACCCACACTAGAACCCACATGCATGTTGTGAATGTCATCTTCCTTGCATTGTTACCCAAGAGGGTTTTGATCATTTGTGTAAAGAGCATGTAAATATCTTACTTAATGCTTAAAATGATAAAATTTTGGGTGAAAATCAAGTCTCCATAAGTTGCATGTGTCATATAATTGATTTGATCATGTTTTGAGTGCTCTAGGTGAAAATTGCATATTTTTACAATCTGACCAGTTTGTGAAAAACGTATATTATCTCTAAATTTTGTCTCAGTAGAATTTTTATCTCTTTCATATTCTGAAACTAGACTCAGAGAGGGTCATTTTGAAAGAAAATTCAACTCCATAGCCTTTTTGGTTAGGGAGATATGCTAATTTTAAGTTGCATGTTTTCTGAAACTCTGTTTTTGAACAAGTTTTACCATTTTTGTAAAAAATCTCATTTCCAGAAACTTATGGCACCAAATCTTTCTTGTGATGAAACTAGACACATAAGGGATTCATTCTGGAGAATATGGGCATTTTTCCTATTCTCCAAGTAGAAGTAATTGATCTTCAAAGTTGAAACTTTCTTCCAAACTTGTCTCTGCATAGCAGTGTTTGTTATTTTTGTAACTTGAGTTTTATAATAGCTATGCATGATTTTCTTGGTGTTTCTGAAAGTAGACACATGTAGGTTCATCATACACTAATTTCAAAATTTTAGGAGATGATTTGATATGGTAAATATGGCTCCAAAGTTAGAGCTACAATTCTGTCCAGAATTGTAGTTTCACATCTTTTAGAAAACTTGAATTTTTGAACTTGTAGGTGTTTTGTTGGACTTATTTTGATAATTAAACATCGTTATATGTGCATTAGTGACATTTAGGACTATGTGACATGTAGGTTTGCTTTTTTATTATAAATGTGTAAATTGGTTATAACGAGTACGTCATACGTGTGATTGTAGACATCGACCTCGTAGGAGAGAGCGGTTGTCGTCGGAGTGCTAGGCTTAGTTTCTTGCTTTTAATTGTGCTTCATCTCAGTGGTAAGTACATATGTACGGCATTTTTATATCAAAATGTTCCTTTGTGTTTGATGTTTCAAATGAATGTTTGTTATATGAAATAGTATGAGAATGCATGTTCTCCGCTCGAAAGTTGTTAAACTATTTTATTCATCTCCTTTGAGAACTCTCGGAAATTACTTGTGAAATTTTGATATTCCTCGATTCTCATTATGTGAAAGTGAAGAAATAAAATACCTCTAATAGACTTAGGACGATGTACAGAGTACTGTTATTAATGGGAGGCGTCAAGCGATCCTCCATTTTCTTATGGCTAAGACCATTGAAGCAATGCTTCTTATTATTGGATAGAACGTTAATGTTCACAAACCCGCCCCCGATGAGCCAAAATGTATCAAGATATTGAGGCCAAGGGGTTTATAGAGCTATAGAGTGCTACTTATACTTGTAAGGGTCACTACGGTATAGGGGTGTCGACACTTAAGGCCTTTTAGCTAATGTTATGAGCGGGGTTGACGAATGGGCTCCCTTAACGCTCGGGTGAAATAGGGTTTGATAGACCCTAGAAGGAACCCTTAGTGATTATTTCGTGATCCCTCTGTTTACATCGATCATGCTGGTGGCTCTTGACACGCCTCAGCTAAATTAAACTGTTGATTGAAGTCGAAATAAAAAATTGACTACTTTATTAATGTTGTTTGTGGCTCTGGATTGCCCTAATCAATTGAAATGATTTGAAATGCTTTGGCTATTCATGAACTAAGTTATCCTCTTAAATGGACTTGTTTACTCTGGGTATGTTACGAACTACTCGTGGTTTCTCAATGTTATTAAATTTAGAGGGTTTTGTTACTCGGTTACTTCAAGTTGTTCCGAATTCTCCAACATGATAGCTTTATTGTTTAAATCTTCTAATTTGTTTCAACTCATGCTTCCGTGCCACTCGTTGCTTTACATGTCGTAGTATGTATTTACTCAGTTTTTACTGATTATTTCTTCAAAACTGCGTCGGCATTTGCCATTTTAAAACCGCAGGTCGTCAATCAAGTTTGGGGAATGGGAACGCGGATCGAGACGAAGAAGTATAGCTTAAGTCAGATCACTTAGTAGATCACACACGATTTGTTTAGATTGTACTTAATATCGAAATTTTGTTATGTACTTTAACCGAAATGTAAATTTAATAGTTAATAATCTACTTTTGGTTATCGATTGTCGCGTTAACCCTAAACCGAGATCCCGGGTCGTTTCAGATGGTATCAGAGCATCGGTTCTCCGGTTAAAGTGCTTTTCGATTTCCATTAGTATAGAATAAGTAAGATAAAACGTTTTCGAAATTTTTAAATTGACTAGGATAACTCAATTTGGGAATAAATGAAGTAAACAAGCCGCCGGGAGTTGGGGTACTTACCTGTCATTAATATTGATTTGTAACATACTTGTTGATTAAATGTTAACAGCTATTTGAGATGTGCACCGTACATATTTTGCTTGCTTATTTGCATGCCTAGTACTTATGCCCTTGCTTACTTATATCGAAATGCTTGCTATAGTGTGTGATACGTATCTATGAATCTTTATGTTTCTATGATATCTTGTCGACGAGAGAGTAACGACGCTTTGACTTAGAAGACCGTGAGACCATTCCTTTCATACCTTTGAGTGAGACTTTTAAGATAATACCTTGTTTTGTTTTATTTTGAGTTAATTTGACATGGTCGTTCCAAAATAGGAATGTTTTGACAAAAAAAAGTATTCTTTAAAAAAAAATTGAAAAAAAAAATGATTGGGTGCGGAGATACCAAATGCCAAGTGATATGTACCACTTTGTTTAGCAGTCCGCTGGCGTGACCCTTAGTACGACGGTACTATGAGTTGTACCCGCTGTGTAGACTAAGTTGGAACTTGTGAAACACATGCGAGTTGTGATGGAGAGACACGTTGTGTGACGACACATAGTGTTCTTTTATCCCTCGTATGCGTGGAACACTTGAGGTGATTGGTTTATCTAATCCTACGAAGGTAAGACAAAATTTTTAACGCGGATGAGCAAAGCAAAATGGCATGTTAGTTTTGATCAAATTATTTTTCTAAAAGTTTCGTGATTGTTTAAATGCTAGAAAATTTTCGAATTACTTTGTAAACGTGAGAACTTGCATTTTGGTCTAACTTTTCAAAATTTGGTGCGACCTTTTACTTGATTTATTTGTTATATGAATTCCTATTGTAACACGAGTGAGAAGAGACGAAACCTATCAAGAGCGCGTTTTCCGTTAATTTTAGTGTTGCATGTGCATTAGCATTGCATACAAGTCTCATGTGCATTAGTTGCATTCTCTTCAAGTATGTTTATAAGTTCTCTCAAAAGTTTTCTTAAGCTTCGGGGACGAAGCTTCATTTTAAGGGGGATATAGTGTAATACCCCGTATTTTAGTTGGGGGTTATTTAGTAATTTCGAAAACTATTTGAGAATTTTAAGAAATTTATATTTCGAGCTTGTCCTTGACTTCTTCTTAGTTTTAAAATATGTGTGTCATTTGACATCTATGATGATATATTATTTTTTTTTGGGATTATTTTGTAGTTTTTAAAATTTGGAAAATACTATATGAAACTTATTTTGTATACTTGGGAGGTACTTGTAGTTTTCTATAAGTGATTTGTACAAAGTGTTTTATTTTAAATAATTTGGAGATTTTTTTTACAATTTATGAAAGTTATCTTTTCTAGTGTTACCTATTAATTGGAAATTATATTTTCACCCCTCAACTTTTAGTTTTCACAAATAAGCATCTCATTTATCAATTTTACATTTATATCCCCAACTAGCTTGTTGGGAAACTTATGACTTCTCTTCAAGCCCCCCTCCACTATCTTTGGTCAACTCATCTAAATTATGGAGATGATCTTTTTTGCAAACATCTCATATTCTTCTCTAATAATACACCAACTCTCATTAATACCCTCATGTATGGCATTACCATGTGTGTTCCTTGACCACCAACCACCACCATCAACTACATTTCTTTCATTCTCATTTTCCTTCATCTTTTTCTCTTCTAGAACATCAACACATGCTCTCTTCTCTCTCTCCAAATTTCATCCCGTTTTTGGGTGTTGACCTCACAAAAAGACCATCAAAAATCCATTTTCTACTCTTCAAATCATCAAAAACTTGATTCCAAGGAAAGTATGATCATGGAGGGGAGCTCTTTCACCATTATTCTCAAGAAATGAAGGCCAATTTCACTCTTTCATCCACCATCTTCTTGAATATTTGGGTAAAGTTTTCTTCTAGCCTTCAATTCATGCTTGCATGTCCATCTTTACCTTTGATTGATGAACTTCATCTTTGATTTCTTCAATTCGATGCTTAGTTCTTCATCTTCATGGTTAGATCATGTGTTTGACTTCAAATTTTAGACTATTTCATGAAACCCACACTAGAACCCACATGCATGTTGTGAATGTCATCTTCCTTGCATTGTTACCCAAGAGGGTTTTGATCATTTGTGTAAAGAGCATGTAAATATCTTACTTAATGCTTAAAATGATAAAATTTTGGGTGAAAATCAAGTCTCCATAAGTTGCATGTGTCATATAATTGATTTGATCATGTTTTGAGTGCTCTAGGTGAAAATTGCATATTTTTACAATCTGACCAGTTTGTGAAAAACGTATATTATCTCTAAATTTTGTCTCAGTAGAATTTTTATCTCTTTCATATTCTGAAACTAGACTCAGAGAGGGTCATTTTGAAAGAAAATTCAACTCCATAGCCTTTTTGGTTAGGGAGATATGCTAATTTTAAGTTGCATGTTTTCTGAAACTCTGTTTTTGAACAAGTTTTACCATTTTTGTAAAAAATCTCATTTCCAGAAACTTATGGCACCAAATCTTTCTTGTGATGAAACTAGACACATAAGGGATTCATTCTGGAGAATATGGGCATTTTTCCTATTCTCCAAGTAGAAGTAATTGATCTTCAAAGTTGAAACTTTCTTCCAAACTTGTCTCTGCATAGCAGTGTTTGTTATTTTTGTAACTTGAGTTTTATAATAGCTATGCATGATTTTCTTGGTGTTTCTGAAAGTAGACACATGTAGGTTCATCATACACTAATTTCAAAATTTTAGGAGATGATTTGATATGGTAAATATGGCTCCAAAGTTAGAGCTACAATTCTGTCCAGAATTGTAGTTTCACATCTTTTAGAAAACTTGAATTTTTGAACTTGTAGGTGTTTTGTTGGACTTATTTTGATAATTAAACATCGTTATATGTGCATTAGTGACATTTAGGACTATGTGACATGTAGGTTTGCTTTTTTATTATAAATGTGTAAATTGGTTATAACGAGTACGTCATACGTGTGATTGTAGACATCGACCTCGTAGGAGAGAGCGGTTGTCGTCGGAGTGCTAGGCTTAGTTTCTTGCTTTTAATTGTGCTTCATCTCAGTGGTAAGTACATATGTACGGCATTTTTATATCAAAATGTTCCTTTGTGTTTGATGTTTCAAATGAATGTTTGTTATATGAAATAGTATGAGAATGCATGTTCTCCGCTCGAAAGTTGTTAAACTATTTTATTCATCTCCTTTGAGAACTCTCGGAAATTACTTGTGAAATTTTGATATTCCTCGATTCTCATTATGTGAAAGTGAAGAAATAAAATACCTCTAATAGACTTAGGACGATGTACAGAGTACTGTTATTAATGGGAGGCGTCAAGCGATCCTCCATTTTCTTATGGCTAAGACCATTGAAGCAATGCTTCTTATTATTGGATAGAACGTTAATGTTCACAAACCCGCCCCCGATGAGCCAAAATGTATCAAGATATTGAGGCCAAGGGGTTTATAGAGCTATAGAGTGCTACTTATACTTGTAAGGGTCACTACGGTATAGGGGTGTCGACACTTAAGGCCTTTTAGCTAATGTTATGAGCGGGGTTGACGAATGGGCTCCCTTAACGCTCGGGTGAAATAGGGTTTGATAGACCCTAGAAGGAACCCTTAGTGATTATTTCGTGATCCCTCTGTTTACATCGATCATGCTGGTGGCTCTTGACACGCCTCAGCTAAATTAAACTGTTGATTGAAGTCGAAATAAAAAATTGACTACTTTATTAATGTTGTTTGTGGCTCTGGATTGCCCTAATCAATTGAAATGATTTGAAATGCTTTGGCTATTCATGAACTAAGTTATCCTCTTAAATGGACTTGTTTACTCTGGGTATGTTACGAACTACTCGTGGTTTCTCAATGTTATTAAATTTAGAGGGTTTTGTTACTCGGTTACTTCAAGTTGTTCCGAATTCTCCAACATGATAGCTTTATTGTTTAAATCTTCTAATTTGTTTCAACTCATGCTTCCGTGCCACTCGTTGCTTTACATGTCGTAGTATGTATTTACTCAGTTTTTACTGATTATTTCTTCAAAACTGCGTCGGCATTTGCCATTTTAAAACCGCAGGTCGTCAATCAAGTTTGGGGAATGGGAACGCGGATCGAGACGAAGAAGTATAGCTTAAGTCAGATCACTTAGTAGATCACACACGATTTGTTTAGATTGTACTTAATATCGAAATTTTGTTATGTACTTTAACCGAAATGTAAATTTAATAGTTAATAATCTACTTTTGGTTATCGATTGTCGCGTTAACCCTAAACCGAGATCCCGGGTCGTTTCAGATGGTATCAGAGCATCGGTTCTCCGGTTAAAGTGCTTTTCGATTTCCATTAGTATAGAATAAGTAAGATAAAACGTTTTCGAAATTTTTAAATTGACTAGGATAACTCAATTTGGGAATAAATGAAGTAAACAAGCCGCCGGGAGTTGGGGTACTTACCTGTCATTAATATTGATTTGTAACATACTTGTTGATTAAATGTTAACAGCTATTTGAGATGTGCACCGTACATATTTTGCTTGCTTATTTGCATGCCTAGTACTTATGCCCTTGCTTACTTATATCGAAATGCTTGCTATAGTGTGTGATACGTATCTATGAATCTTTATGTTTCTATGATATCTTGTCGACGAGAGAGTAACGACGCTTTGACTTAGAAGACCGTGAGACCATTCCTTTCATACCTTTGAGTGAGACTTTTAAGATAATACCTTGTTTTGTTTTATTTTGAGTTAATTTGACATGGTCGTTCCAAAATAGGAATGTTTTGACAAAAAAAAGTATTCTTTAAAAAAAAATTGAAAAAAAAAATGATTGGGTGCGGAGATACCAAATGCCAAGTGATATGTACCACTTTGTTTAGCAGTCCGCTGGCGTGACCCTTAGTACGACGGTACTATGAGTTGTACCCGCTGTGTAGACTAAGTTGGAACTTGTGAAACACATGCGAGTTGTGATGGAGAGACACGTTGTGTGACGACACATAGTGTTCTTTTATCCCTCGTATGCGTGGAACACTTGAGGTGATTGGTTTATCTAATCCTACGAAGGTAAGACAAAATTTTTAACGCGGATGAGCAAAGCAAAATGGCATGTTAGTTTTGATCAAATTATTTTTCTAAAAGTTTCGTGATTGTTTAAATTCTAGAAAATTTTCGAATTACTTTGTAAACGTGAGAACTTGCATTTTGGTCTAACTTTTCAAAATTTGGTGCGACCTTTTACTTGAGTTATTTGTTATATGAATTTCTATTGTAACACGAGTGAGAAGAGACAAAACCTATCAAGAGCGCATTTTCCGTTAATTTTAGTGTTGCATGTGCATTAGCATTGCATACAAGTCTCATGTGCATTAGTTGCATTCTCTTCAAGTATGTTTATAAGTTCTCTCAAAAGTTTTCTTAAGCTTCGGGGACGAAGCTTCATTTTAAGGGGGATATAGTGTAATACCCCGTATTCTAGTTGGGGGTTATTTAGTAATTTCGAAAACTATTTGAGAATTCTAAGAAATTTATATTTCGAGCTTGTCCTTGACTTCTTCTTAGTTTTAAAATATGTGTGTCATTTGACATCTATGATGATATATTATTTTTTTTCGGGATTATTTTGTACTTTTTAAAATTTGGAAAATACTATATGAAACTTATTTTGTATACTTGGGAGGTACTTGTAGTTTTCTATAAGTGATTTGTACAAAGTGTTTTATTTTAAATAATTTGGAGATTTTTTTTACAATTTATGAAAGTTATCTTTTCTAGTGTTACCTATTAATTGGAAATTATATTTTCACCCCTCAACTTTTAGTTTTCACAAATAAGCATCTCATTTATCAATTTTACATTTATATCCCCAACTAGCTTGTTGGGAAACTTATGACTTCTCTTCAAGCCCCCCTCCACTATCTTTGGTCAACTCATCTAAATTATGGAGATGATCTTTTTTACAAACATCTCATATTCTTCTCTAATAATACACCAACTCTCATTAATACCCTCATGTATGGCATTACCATGTGTGTTCCTTGACCACCAACCACCACCATCAACTACATTTCTTTCATTCTCATTTTCCTTCATCTTTTTCTCTTCTAGAACATCAACACATGCTCTCTTCTCTCTCTCCAAATTTCATCCCGTTTTGGGTGTTGACCTCACAAAAAGACCATCAAAAATCCATTTTCTACTCTTCAAATCATCAAAAACTTGATTCCAAGGATAGTATGATCATGGAGGGGAGCTCTTTCACCATTATTCTCAAGAAATGAAGGCCAATTTCACTCTTTCATCCACCATCTTCTTGAATATTTGGGTAAAGTTTTCTTCTAGCCTTCAATTCATGCTTGCATGTCCATCTTTACCTTTGATTGATGAAATTTCATCTTTGATTTCTTCAATTCGATGCTTAGTTCTTCATCTTCATGGTTAGATCATGTGTTTGACTTCAAATTTTAGACTATTTCATGAAACCCACACTAGAACTCACATGCATGTTGTGAATGTCATCTTCCTTGCATTGTTACCCAAGAGGGTTTTGATCATTTGTGTAAAGAGCATGTAAATATCTTACTTAATGCTTAAAATGATAAAATTTTGGGTGAAAATCAAGTCTCCATAAGATGCATGTGTCATATAATTGATTTGATCATGTTTTGAGTGCTCTAGGTGAAAATTGCATATTTTTACAATCTGACCAGTTTGTGAAAAACGTATATTATCTCTAAATTTTGTCTCAGTAGAATTTTTATTTCTTTCATATTCTGAAACTAGACTCAGAGAGGGTCATTTTGAAAGAAAATTCAACTCCATAGCCTTTTTGGTTAGGGAGATATGCTCATTTTAAGTTGCATGTTTTCTGAAACTCTGTTTTTGAACAAGTTTTACCATTTTTGTAAAAAATCTCATTTCCAGAAACTTATGGCACCAAATCTTTCTTGTGATGAAACTAGACACATAAGGGATTCATTCTGGAGAATATGGGCATTTTTCCTATTCTCCAAGTAGTAGTAATTGATCTTCAAAGTTGAAACTTTCTTCCAAACTTGTCTCTGCATAGCAGTGTTTGTTATTTTTGTAACTTGAGTTTTATAATAGCTATGCATGATTTTCTTGGTGTTTCTGAAAGTAGACACATGTAGGTTCATCATTCACTAATTTCAAAATTTTAGGAGATGATTTGATATGGTAAATATGGCTCCAAAGTTAGAGCTACAATTCTGTCCAGAATTGTAGTTTCACATCTTTTAGAAAACTTGAATTTTTGAACTTGTAGGTGTTTTGTTGGACTTATTTTGATAATTAAACATCGTTATATGTGCATTAGTGACATTTAGGACTATGTGACATGTAGGTTTGCTTTTTTATTAAATGTGTAAATTGGTTATAACGAGTACGTCATACGTGTGATTGTAGACATCGACCTCGTAGGAGAGAGCGGTTGTCGTCGGAGTGCTAGGCTTAGTTTCTTGCTTTTAATTGTGCTTCATCTCAGTGGTAAGTACATATGTACGGCATTTTTATATCAAAATGTTCCTTTGTGTTTGATGTTTCAAATGAATGTTTGTTATATGAAATAGTATGAGAATGCATGTTCTCCGCTCGAAAGTTGTTAAACTATTTTATTCATCTCCTTTGAGAACTCTCGGAAATTACTTGTGAAATTTTGATATTCCTCGATTCTCGTTATGTGAAAGTGAAGAAATAAAATACCTCTAATAGACTTAGGACGATGTACAGAGTACTGTTATTAATGGGAGGCGTCAAGCGATCCTCCATTTTCTTATGGCTAAGACCATTGAAGCAATGCTTCTTATTATTGGATAGAACGTTAATGTTCAAAAATCCGCCCCCGATGAGCCAAAATGTATCAAGATATTGAGGCCAAGGGGTTTATAGAGCTATAGAGTGCTACTTATACTTGTAAGGGTCACTACGGTATAGGGGTGTCGACACTTAAGGCCTTTTAGCTAATGTTATGAGCGGGGTTGACGAATGGGCTCCCTTAACGCTCGGGTGAAATAGGGTTTGATAGACCCTAGAAGGAACCCTTAGTGATTATTTCGTGATCCCTCTGTTTACATCGATCATGCTGGTGGCTCTTGACACGCCTCAGCTAAATTAAACTGTTGATTGAAGTCGAAATAAAAAAATTGACTACTTTATTAATGTTGTTTGTGGCTCTGGATTGCCCTAATCAATTGAAATGATTTGAAATGCTTTGGCTATTCAGGAACTAAGTTATCCTCTTAAATGGACTTGTTTACTCTGGGTATGTTACGAACTACTCGTGGTTTCTCAATGTTATTAAATTGAGAGGGTTTTGTTACTCGGTTACTTCAAGTTGTTCCGAATTCTCCAACATGATAGCTTTATTGTTTCAATCTTCTAATTTGTTTCAACTCATGCTTCCGTGCCACTCGTTGCTTTACATGTCGTAGTATGTATTTACTCAGTTTTTACTGATTATTTCTTCAAAACTGCGTCGGCATTTGCCATTTTAAAACCGCAGGTCGTCAATCAAGTTTGGGGAATGGGAACGCGGATCGAGACGAAGAAGTATAGCTTAAGTCAGATCACTTAGTAGATCACACACGATTTGTTTAGATTGTACTTAATATCGAAATTTTGTTATGTACTTTAACCGAAATGTAAATTTAATAGTTAATAATCTACTTTTGGTTATCGATTGTCGCGTTAACCCTAAACCGAGATCCCGGGTCGTTTCAGATGGTATCAGAGCATCGGTTCTCCGGTTAAAGTGCTTTTCGATTTCCATTAGTATAGAATAAGTAAGATAAAACGTTTTCGAAATTTTTAAATTGACTAGGATAACTCAATTTGGGAATAAATGAAGTAAACAAGCCGCCGGGAGTTGGGGTACTTACCTGTCATTAATATTGATTTGTAACATACTTGTTGATTAAATGTTAACAGCTATTTGAGATGTGCACCGTACATATTTTGCTTGCTTATTTGCATGCCTAGTACTTATGCCCTTGCTTACTTATATCGAAATGCTTGCTATAGTGTGTGATACGTATCTATGAATCTTTATGTTTCTATGATATCTTGTCGACGAGAGAGTAACGACGCTTTGACTTAGAAGACCGTGAGACCATTCCTTTCATACCTTTGAGTGAGACTTTTAAGATAATACCTTGTTTTGTTTTATTTTGAGTTAATTTGACATGGTCGTTCCAAAATTGGAATGTTTTGACAAAAAAAAAAGTATTCTTTAAAAAAAAATTGAAAAAAAAAATGATTGGGTGCGGAGATACCAAATGCCAAGTGATATGTACCACTTTGTTTAGCAGTCCGCTGGCGTGACCCTTAGTACGACGGTACTATGAGTTGTACCCGCTGTGTAGACTAAGTTGGAACTTGTGAAACACATGCGAGTTGTGATGGAGAGACACGTTGTGTGACGACACATAGTGTTCTTTTATCCCTCGTATGCGTGGAACACTTGAGGTGATTGGTTTATCTAATCCTACGAAGGTAAGACAAAATTTTTAACGCGGATGAGCAAAGCAAAATGGCATGTTAGTTTTGATCAAATTATTTTTCAAAAAGTTTCGTGATTGTTTAAATTCTAGAAAATTTTCGAATTACTTTGTAAACGTGAGAACTTGCATTTTGGTCTAACTTTTCAAAATTTGGTGCGACCTTTTACTTGAGTTATTTGTTATATGAATTCCTATTGTAACACGAGTGAGAAGAGACGAAACCTATCAAGAGCGCGTTTTCCGTTAATTTTAGTGTTGCATGTGCATTAGCATTGCATACAAGTCTCATGTGCATTAGTTGCATTCTCTTCAAGTATGTTTATAAGTTCTCTCAAAAGTTTTCTTAAGCTTCGGGGACGAAGCTTCATTTTAAGGGGGATATAGTGTAATACCCCGTATTTTAGTTGGGGGTTATTTAGTAATTTCGAAAACTATTTGAGAATTCTAAGAAATTTATATTTCGAGCTTGTCCTTGACTTCTTCTTAGTTTTAAAATATGTGTGTCATTTGACATCTATGATGATATATTATTTTTTTTCGGGATTATTTTGTACTTTTTAAAATTTGGAAAATACTATATGAAACTTATTTTGTATACTTGGGAGGTACTTGTAGTTTTCTATAAGTGATTTGTACAAAGTGTTTTATTTTAAATAATTTAGAGATTTTTTTTACAATTTATGAAAGTTATCTTTTCTAGTGTTACCTATTAATTGGAAATTAAATTTTCACCCCTCAACTTTTAGTTTTCACAAATAAGCATCTCATTTATCAATTTTACATTTATATCCCCAACTAGCTTGTTGGGAAACTTATGACTTCTCTTCAAGCCCCCCTCCACTATCTTTGGTCAACTCATCTAAATTATGGAGATGATCTTTTTTACAAACATCTCATATTCTTCTCTAATAATACACCAACTCTCATTAATACCCTCATGTATGGCATTACCATGTGTGTTCCTTGACCACCAACCACCACCATCAACGACATTTCTTTCATTCTCATTTTCCTTCATCTTTTTCTCTTCTAGAACATCAACACATGCTCTCTTCTCTCTCTCCAAATTTCATCCCGTTTTTGGGTGTTGACCTCACAAAAAGACCATCAAAAATCCATTTTCTACTCTTCAAATCATCAAAAACTTGATTCCAAGGATAGTATGATCATGGAGGGGAGCTCTTTCACCATTATTCTCAAGAAATGAAGGCTAATTTCACTCTTTCATCCACCATCTTCTTGAATATTTGGGTAAAGTTTTCTTCTAGCCTTCAATTCATGCTTGCATGTCCATCTTTACCTTTGATTGATGAAATTTCATCTTTGATTTCTTCAATTCGATGCTTAGTTCTTCATCTTCATGGTTAGATCATGTGTTTGACTTCAAATTTTAGACTATTTCATGAAACCCACACTAGAACCCACATGCATGTTGTGAATGTCATCTTCCTTGCATTGTTACCCAAGAGGGTTTTGATCATTTGTGTAAAGAGCATGTAAATATCTTACTTAATGCTTAAAATGATAAAATTTTGGGTGAAAATCAAGTCTCCATATGATGCATGTGTCATATAATTGATTTGATCATGTTTTGAGTGCTCTAGGTGAAAATTGCATATTTTTACAATCTGACCAGTTTGTGAAAAACGTATATTATCTCTAAATTTTGTCTCAGTAGAATTTTTATCTCTTTCATATTCTGAAACTAGACTCAGAGAGGGTCATTTTGAAAGAAAATTCAACTCCATAGCCTTTTTGGTTAGGGAGATATGCTCATTTTAAGTTGCATGTTTTCTGAAACTCTGTTTTTGAACAAGTTTTACCATTTTTGTAAAAAATCTCATTTCCAAACTTATGGCACCAAATCTTTCTTGTGATGAAACTAGACACATAAGGAATTCATTCTGGAGAATATGGGCATTTTTCCTATTCTCCAAGTAGTAGTAATTGATCTTCAAAGTTGAAACTTTCTTCCAAACTTGTCTCTGCATAGCAGTGTTTGTTATTTTTGTAACTTGAGTTTTATAATAGCTATGCATGATTTTCTTGGTGTTTCTGAAAGTAGACACATGTAGGTTCATCATACACAAATTTCAAAATTTTAGGAGATGATTTGATATGGTAAATATGGCTCCAAAGTTAGAGCTACAATTCTGTCCAGAATTGTAGTTTCACATCTTTTAGAAAACTTGAATTTTTGAACTTGTAGGTGTTTTGTTGGACTTATTTTGATAATTAAACATCGTTATATGTGCATTAGTGACATTTAGGACTATGTGACATGTAGGTTTGCTTTTTTATTATAAATGTGTAAATTGGTTATAACGAGTACGTCATACGTGTGATTGTAGACATCGACCTCGTAGGAGAGAGCGGTTGTCGTCGGAGTGCTAGGCTTAGTTTCTTGCTTTTAATTGTGCTTCATCTCAGTGGTAAGTACATATGTACGGCATTTTTATATCAAAATGTTCCTTTGTGTTTGATGTTTCAAATGAATGTTTGTTATATGAAATAGTATGAGAATGCATGTTCTCCGCTCGAAAGTTGTTAAACTATTTTATTCATCTCCTTTGAGAACTCTCGGAAATTACTTGTGAAATTTTGATATTCCTCGATTCTCGTTATGTGAAAGTGAAGAAATAAAATACCTCTAATAGACTTAGGACGATGTACAGAGTACTGTTATTAATGGGAGGCGTCAAGCGATCCTCCATTTTCTTATGGCTAAGACCATTGAAGCAATGCTTCTTATTATTGGATAGAACGTTAATGTTCACAAATCCGCCCCCGATGAGCCAAAATGTATCAAGATATTGAGGCCAAGGGGTTTATAGAGCTATAGAGTGCTACTTATACTTGTAAGGGTCACTACGGTATAGGGGTGTCGACACTTAAGGCCTTTTAGCTAATGTTATGAGCGGGGTTGACGAATGGGCTCCCTTAACGCTCGGGTGAAATAGGGTTTGATAGACCCTAGAAGGAACCCTTAGTGATTATTTCGTGATCCCTCTGTTTACATCGATCATGCTGGTGGCTCTTGACACGCCTCAGCTAAATTAAACTGTTGATTGAAGTCGAAATAAAAAAATTGACTACTTTATTAATGTTGTTTGTGGCTCTGGATTGCCCTAATCAATTGAAATGATTTGAAATGCTTTGGCTATTCATGAACTAAGTTATCCTCTTAAATGGACTTATTTACTCTGGGTATGTTACGAACTACTCGTGGTTTCTCAATGTTTTTAAATTGAGAGGGTTTTGTTACTCGGTTACTTCAAGTTGTTCCGAATTCTCCAACATGATAGCTTTATTGTTTAAATCTTCTAATTTGTTTCAACTCATGCTTCCGTGCCACTCGTTGCTTTACATGTCGTAGTATGTATTTACTCAGTTTTTACTGATTATTTCTTCAAAACTGCGTTGGCATTTGCCATTTTAAAACCGCAGGTCGTCAATCATGTTTGGGGAATGGGAACGCGGATCGAGACCAAGAAGTATAGCTTAAGTCAGATCACTTAGTAGATCACACACGATTTGTTTAGATTGTACTTAATATCGAAATTTTGTTATGTACTTTAACCGAAATGTAAATTTAATAGTTAATAATCTACTTTTGGTTATCGATTGTCGCGTTAACCCTGAACCGAGATCCCGGGTCGTTTCAGATGGTATCAGAGCATCGGTTCTCCGGTTAAAGTGATTTTTCAATTTCCATTAGTATAGAATAAGTAAGATAAAACGTTTTCGAAATTTTTAAATTGACTAGGATAACTCAATTTGGGAATAAATGAAGTAAACAAGCCGCCGGGAGTTGGGGTACTTACCTGTCATTAATATTGATTTGTAACATACTTGTTGATTAAATGTTAACAGCTATTTGAGATGTGCACCGTACATATTTTACTTGCTTATTTGCATGCCTAGTACTTATGCCCTTGCTTACTTATATCGAAATGCTTGCTATAGTGTGTGATACGTATCTATGAATCTTTATGTTTCTATGATATCTTGTCGACGAGAGAGTAACGACGCTTTGACTTAGAAGACCGTGAGACCATTCCTTTCATACCTTTGAGTGAGACTTTTAAGATAATACCTTGTTTTGTTTTATTTTGAGTTAATTTGACATGGTCGTTCCAAAATTGGAATGTTTTGACAAAAAAAAAAGTATTCTTTAAAAAAAAATTGAAAAAAAAAATGATTGGGTGCGGAGATACCAAATGCCAAGTGATATGTACCACTTTGTTTAGCAGTCCGCTGGCGTGACCCTTAGTACGACGGTACTATGAGTTGTACCCGCTGTGTAGACTAAGTTGGAACTTGTGAAACACATGCGAGTTGTGATGGAGAGACACGTTGTGTGACGACACATAGTGTTCTTTTATCCCTCGTATGCGTGGAACACTTGAGGTGATTGGTTTATCTAATCCTACGAAGGTAAGACAAAATTTTTAACGCGGATGAGCAAAGCAAAATGGCATGTTAGTTTTGATCAAATTATTTTTCAAAAAGTTTCGTGATTGTTTAAATTCTAGAAAATTTTCGAATTACTTTGTAAACGTGAGAACTTGCATTTTGGTCTAACTTTTCAAAATTTGGTGCGACCTTTTACTTGAGTTATTTGTTATATGAATTCCTATTGTAACACGAGTGAGAAGAGACGAAACCTATCAAGAGCGCGTTTTCCGTTAATTTTAGTGTTGCATGTGCATTAGCATTGCATACAAGTCTCATGTGCATTAGTTGCATTCTCTTCAAGTATGTTTATAAGTTCTCTCAAAAGTTTTCTTAAGCTTCGGGGACGAAGCTTCATTTTAAGGGGGATATAGTGTAATACCCCGTATTTTAGTTGGGGGTTATTTAGTAATTTCGAAAACTATTTGAGAATTCTAAGAAATTTATATTTCGAGCTTGTCCTTGACTTCTTCTTAGTTTTAAAATATGTGTGTCATTTGACATCTATGATGATATATTATTTTTTTTCGGGATTATTTTGTAGTTTTTAAAATTTGGAAAATACTATATGAAACTTATTTTGTATACTTGGGAGGTACTTGTAGTTTTCTATAAGTGATTTGTACAAAGTGTTTTATTTTAAATAATTTGGAGATTTTTTTTACAATTTATGAAAGTTATCTTTTCTAGTGTTACCTATTAATTGGAAATTATATTTTCACCCCTCAACTTTTAGTTTTCACAAATAAGCATCTCATTTATCAATTTTACATTTATATCCCCAACTAGCTTGTTGGGAAACTTATGACTTCTCTTCAAGCCCCCCTCCACTATCTTTGGTCAACTCATCTAAATTATGGAGATGATCTTTTTTACAAACATCTCATATTCTTCTCTAATAATACACCAACTCTCATTAATACCCTCATGTATGGCATTACCATGTGTGTTCCTTGACCACCAACCACCACCATCAACTACATTTCTTTCATTCTCATTTTCCTTCATCTTTTTCTCTTCTAGAACATCAACACATGCTCTCTTCTCTCTCTCCAAATTTCATCCCGTTTTTGGGTGTTGACCTCACAAAAAGACCATCAAAAATCCATTTTCTACTCTTCAAATCATCAAAAACTTGATTCCAAGGATAGTATGATCATGGAGGGGAGCTCTTTCACCATTATTCTCAAGAAATGAAGGCCAATTTCACTCTTTCATCCACCATCTTCTTGAATATTTGGGTAAAGTTTTCTTCTAGCCTTCAATTCATGCTTGCATGTCCATCTTTACCTTTGATTGATGAAATTTCATCTTTGATTTCTTCAATTCGATGCTTAGTTCTTCATCTTCATGGTTAGATCATGTGTTTGACTTCAAATTTTAGACTATTTCATGAAACCCACACTAGAACCCACATGCATGTTGTGAATGTCATCTTCCTTGCATTGTTACCCAAGAGGGTTTTGATCATTTGTGTAAAGAGCATGTAAATATCTTACTTAATGCTTAAAATGATAAAATTTTGGGTGAAAATCAAGTCTCCATAAGATGCATGTGTCATATAATTGATTTGATCATGTTTTGAGTGCTCTAGGTGAAAATTGCATATTTTTACAATCTGACCAGTTTGTGAAAAACGTATATTATCTCTAAATTTTGTCTCAGTAGAATTTTTATTTCTTTCATATTCTGAAACTAGACTCAGAGAGGGTCATTTTGAAAGAAAATTCAACTCCATAGCCTTTTTGGTTAGGGAGATATGCTCATTTTAAGTTGCATGTTTTCTGAAACTCTGTTTTTGAACAAGTTTTATCATTTTTGTAAAAAATCTCATTTCCAGAAACTTATGGCACCAAATCTTTCTTGTGATGAAACTAGACACATAAGGGATTCATTCTGGAGAATATGGGCATTTTTCCTATTCTCCAAGTAGTAGTAATTGATCTTCAAAGTTGAAACTTTCTTCCAAACTTGTCTCTGCATAGCAGTGTTTGTTATTTTTGTAACTTGAGTTTTATAATAGCTATGCATGATTTTCTTGGTGTTTCTGAAAGTAGACACATGTAGGTTCATCATACACTAATTTCAAAATTTTAGGAGATGATTTGATATGGTAAATATGGCTCCAAAGTTAGAGCTACAATTCTGTCCAGAATTGTAGTTTCACATCTTTTAGAAAACTTGAATTTTTGAACTTGTAGGTGTTTTGTTGGACTTATTTTGATAATTAAACATCGTTATATGTGCATTAGTGACATTTAGGACTATGTGACATGTAGGTTTGCTTTTTTATTAAATGTGTAAATTGGTTATAACGAGTACGTCATACGTGTGATTGTAGACATCGACCTCGTAGGAGAGAGCGGTTGTCGTCGAAGTGCTAGGCTTAGTTTCTTGCTTTTAATTGTGCTTCATCTCAGTGGTAAGTACATATGTACGGCATTTTTATATCAAAATGTTCCTTTGTGTTTGATGTTTCAAATGAATGTTTGTTATATGAAATAGTATGAGAATGCATGTTCTCCGCTCGAAAGTTGTTAAACTATTTTATTCATCTCCTTTGAGAACTCTCGGAAATTACTTGTGAAATTTTGATATTCCTCGATTCTCGTTATGTGAAAGTGAAGAAATAAAATACCTCTAATAGACTTAGGACGATGTACAGAGTACTGTTATTAATGGGAGGCGTCAAGCGATCCTCCATTTTCTTATGGCTAAGACCATTGAAGCAATGCTTCTTATTATTGGATAGAACGTTAATGTTCAAAAATCCGCCCCCGATGAGCCAAAATGTATCAAGATATTGAGGCCAAGGGGTTTATAGAGCTATAGAGTGCTACTTATACTTGTAAGGGTCACTACGGTATAGGGGTGTCGACACTTAAGGCCTTTTAGCTAATGTTATGAGCGGGGTTGACGAATGGGCTCCCTTAACGCTCGGGTGAAATAGGGTTTGATAGACCCTAGAAGGAACCCTTAGTGATTATTTCGTGATCCCTCTGTTTACATCGATCATGCTGGTGGCTCTTGACACGCCTCAGCTAAATTAAACTGTTGATTGAAGTCGAAATAAAAAAATTGACTACTTTATTAATGTTGTTTGTGGCTCTGGATTGCCCTAATCAATTGAAATGATTTGAAATGCTTTGGCTATTCAGGAACTAAGTTATCCTCTTAAATGGACTTGTTTACTCTGGGTATGTTACGAACTACTCGTGGTTTCTCAATGTTATTAAATTGAGAGGGTTTTGTTACTCGGTTACTTCAAGTTGTTCCGAATTCTCCAACATGATAGCTTTATTGTTTAAATCTTCTAATTTGTTTCAACTCATGCTTCCGTGCCACTCGTTGCTTTACATGTCGTAGTATGTATTTACTCAGTTTTTACTGATTATTTCTTCAAAACTGCGTCGGCATTTGCCATTTTAAAACCGCAGGTCGTCAATCAAGTTTGGGGAATGGGAACGCGGATCGAGACGAAGAAGTATAGCTTAAGTCAGATCACTTAGTAGATCACACACGATTTGTTTAGATTGTACTTAATATCGAAATTTTGTTATGTACTTTAACCGAAATGTAAATTTAATAGTTAATAATCTACTTTTGGTTATCGATTGTCGCGTTAACCCTAAACCGAGATCCCGGGTCGTTTCAGATGGTATCAGAGCATCGGTTCTCCGGTTAAAGTGCTTTTCGATTTCCATTAGTATAGAATAAGTAAGATAAAACGTTTTCGAAATTTTTAAATTGACTAGGATAACTCAATTTGGGAATAAATGAAGTAAACAAGCCGCCGGGAGTTGGGGTACTTACCTGTCATTAATATTGATTTGTAACATACTTGTTGATTAAATGTTAACAGCTATTTGAGATGTGCACCGTACATATTTTGCTTGCTTATTTGCATGCCTAGTAGTTATGCCCTTGCTTACTTATATCGAAATGCTTGCTATAGTGTGTGATACGTATCTATGAATCTTTATGTTTCTATGATATCTTGTCGACGAGAGAGTAACGACGCTTTGACTTAGAAGACCGTGAGACCATTCCTTTCATACCTTTGAGTGAGACTTTTAAGATAATACCTTGTTTTGTTTTATTTTGAGTTAATTTGACATGGTCGTTCCAAAATTGGAATGTTTTGACAAAAAAAAAGTATTCTTTAAAAAAAAATTGAAAAAAAATATGATTGGGTGCGGAGATACCAAATGCCAAGTGATATGTACCACTTTGTTTAGCAGTCCGCTGGCGTGACCCTTAGTACGACGGTACTATGAGTTGTACCCGCTGTGTAGACTAAGTTGGAACTTGTGAAACACATGCGAGTTGTGATGGAGAGACACGTTGTGTGACGACACATAGTGTTCTTTTATCCCTCGTATGCGTGGAACACTTGAGGTGATTGGTTTATCTAATCCTACGAAGGTAAGACAAAATTTTTAACGCGGATGAGCAAAGCAAAATGGCATGTTAGTTTTGATCAAATTATTTTTCAAAAAGTTTCGTGATTGTTTAAATTCTAGAAAATTTTCGAATTACTTTGTAAACGTGAGAACTTGCATTTTGGTCTAACTTTTCAAAATTTGGTGCGACCTTTTACTTGAGTTATTTGTTATATGAATTCCTATTGTAACACGAGTGAGAAGAGACGAAACCTATCAAGAGCGCGTTTTCCGTTAATTTTAGTGTTGCATGTGCATTAGCATTGCATACAAGTCTCATGTGCATTAGTTGCATTCTCTTCAAGTATGTTTATAAGTTCTCTCAAAAGTTTTCTTAAGCTTCGGGGACGAAGCTTCATTTTAAGGGGGATATAGTGTAATACCCCGTATTTTAGTTGGGGGTTATTTAGTAATTTCGAAAACTATTTGAGAATGCTAAGAAATTTATATTTCGAGCTTGTCCTTGACTTCTTCTTAGTTTTAAAATATGTGTGTCATTTGACATCTATGATGATATATTATTTTTTTTCGGGATTATTTTGTAGTTTTTAAAATTTGGAAAATACTATATGAAACTTATTTTGTATACTTGGGAGGTACTTGTAGTTTTCTATAAGTGATTTGTACAAAGTGTTTTATTTTAAATAATTTGGAGATTTTTTTTACAATTTATGAAAGTTATCTTTTCTAGTGTTACCTATTAATTGGAAATTATATTTTCACCCCTCAACTTTTAGTTTTCACAAATAAGCATCTCATTTATCAATTTTACATTTATATCCCCAACTAGCTTGTTGGGAAACTTATGACTTCTCTTCAAGCCCCCCTCCACTATCTTTGGTCAACTCATCTAAATTATGGAGATGATCTTTTTTACAAACATCTCATATTCTTCTCTAATAATACACCAACTCTCATTAATACCCTCATGTATGGCATTACCATGTGTGTTCCTTGACCACCAACCACCACCATCAACTACATTTCTTTCATTCTCATTTTCCTTCATCTTTTTCTCTTCTAGAACATCAACACATGCTCTCTTCTCTCTCTCCAAATTTCATCCCGTTTTTGGGTGTTGACCTCACAAAAAGACCATCAAAAATCCATTTTCTACTCTTCAAATCATCAAAAACTTGATTCCAAGGATAGTATGATCATGGAGGGGAGCTCTTTCACCATTATTCTCAAGAAATGAAGGCCAATTTCACTCTTTCATCCACCATCTTCTTGAATATTTGGGTAAAGTTTTCTTCTAGCCTTCAATTCATGCTTGCATGTCCATCTTTACCTTTGATTGATGAAATTTCATCTTTGATTTCTTCAATTCGATGCTTAGTTCTTCATCTTCATGGTTAGATCATGTGTTTGACTTCAAATTTTAGACTATTTCATGAAACCCACACTAGAACCCACATGCATGTTGTGAATGTCATCTTCCTTGCATTGTTACCCAAGAGGGTTTTGATCATTTGTGTAAAGAGCATGTAAATATCTTACTTAATGCTTAAAATGATAAAATTTTGGGTGAAAATCAAGTCTCCATAAGATGCATGTGTCATATAATTGATTTGATCATGTTTTGAGTGCTCTAGGTGAAAATTGCATATTTTTACAATCTGACCAGTTTGTGAAAAACGTATATTATCTCTAAATTTTGTCTCAGTAGAATTTTTATTTCTTTCATATTCTAAAACTAGACTCAGAGAGGGTCATTTTGAAAGAAAATTCAACTCCATAGCCTTTTTGGTTAGGGAGATATGCTCATTTTAAGTTGCATGTTTTCTGAAACTCTGTTTTTGAACAAGTTTTATCATTTTTGTAAAAAATCTCATTTCCAGAAACTTATGGCACCAAATCTTTCTTGTGATGAAACTAGACACATAAGGGATTCATTCTGGAGAATATGGGCATTTTTCCTATTCTCCAAGTAGTAGTAATTGATCTTCAAAGTTGAAACTTTCTTCCAAACTTGTCTCTGCATAGCAGTGTTTGTTATTTTTGTAACTTGAGTTTTATAATAGCTATGCATGATTTTCTTGGTGTTTCTGAAAGTAGACACATGTAGGTTCATCATACACTAATTTCAAAATTTTAGGAGATGATTTGATATGGTAAATATGGCTCCAAAGTTAGAGCTACAATTCTGTCCAGAATTGTAGTTTCACATCTTTTAGAAAACTTGAATTTTTGAACTTGTAGGTGTTTTGTTGGACTTATTTTGATAATTAAACATCGTTATATGTGCATTAGTGACATTTAGGACTATGTGACATGTAGGTTTGCTTTTTTATTAAATGTGTAAATTGGTTATAACGAGTACGTCATACGTGTGATTGTAGACATCGACCTCGTAGGAGAGAGCGGTTGTCGTCGAAGTGCTAGGCTTAGTTTCTTGCTTTTAATTGTGCTTCATCTCAGTGGTAAGTACATATGTACGGCATTTTTATATCAAAATGTTCCTTTGTGTTTGATGTTTCAAATGAATGTTTGTTATATGAAATAGTATGAGAATGCATGTTCTCCGCTCGAAAGTTGTTAAACTATTTTATTCATCTCCTTTGAGAACTCTCGGAAATTACTTGTGAAATTTTGATATTCCTCGATTCTCGTTATGTGAAAGTGAAGAAATAAAATACCTCTAATAGACTTAGGACGATGTACAGAGTACTGTTATTAATGGGAGGCGTCAAGCGATCCTCCATTTTCTTATGGCTAAGACCATTGAAGCAATGCTTCTTATTATTGGATAGAACGTTAATGTTCAAAAATCCGCCCCCGATGAGCCAAAATGTATCAAGATATTGAGGCCAAGGGGTTTATAGAGCTATAGAGTGCTACTTATACTTGTAAGGGTCACTACGGTATAGGGGTGTCGACACTTAAGGCCTTTTAGCTAATGTTATGAGCGGGGTTGACGAATGGGCTCCCTTAACGCTCGGGTGAAATAGGGTTTGATAGACCCTAGAAGGAACCCTTAGTGATTATTTCGTGATCCCTCTGTTTACATCGATCATGCTGGTGGCTCTTGACACGCCTCAGCTAAATTAAACTGTTGATTGAAGTCGAAATAAAAAAATTGACTACTTTATTAATGTTGTTTGTGGCTCTGGATTGCCCTAATCAATTGAAATGATTTGAAATGCTTTGGCTATTCAGGAACTAAGTTATCCTCTTAAATGGACTTGTTTACTCTGGGTATGTTACGAACTACTCGTGGTTTCTCAATGTTATTAAATTGAGAGGGTTTTGTTACTCGGTTACTTCAAGTTGTTCCGAATTCTCCAACATGATAGCTTTATTGTTTAAATCTTCTAATTTGTTTCAACTCATGCTTCCGTGCCACTCGTTGCTTTACATGTCGTAGTATGTATTTACTCAGTTTTTACTGATTATTTCTTCAAAACTGCGTCGGCATTTGCCATTTTAAAACCGCAGGTCGTCAATCAAGTTTGGGGAATGGGAACGCGGATCGAGACGAAGAAGTATAGCTTAAGTCAGATCACTTAGTAGATCACACACGATTTGTTTAGATTGTACTTAATATCGAAATTTTGTTATGTACTTTAACCGAAATGTAAATTTAATAGTTAATAATCTACTTTTGGTTATCGATTGTCGCGTTAACCCTAAACCGAGATCGCGGGTCGTTTCAAATGGTATCAGAGCATCGGTTCTCCGGTTAAAGTGCTTTTCGATTTCCATTAGTATAGAATAAGTAAGATAAAACGTTTTCGAAATTTTTAAATTGACTAGGATAACTCAATTTGGGAATAAATGAAGTAAACAAGCCGCCGGGAGTTGGGGTACTTACCTGTCATTAATATTGATTTGTAACATACTTGTTGATTAAATGTTAACAGCTATTTGAGATGTGCACCGTACATATTTTGCTTGCTTATTTGCATGCCTAGTACTTATGCCCTTGCTTACTTATATCGAAATGCTTGCTATAGTGTGTGATACGTATCTATGAATCTTTATGTTTCTATGATATCTTGTCGACGAGAGAGTAACGACGCTTTGACTTAGAAGACCGTGAGACCATTCCTTTCATACCTTTGAGTGAGACTTTTAAGATAATACCTTGTTTTGTTTTATTTTGAGTTAATTTGACATGGTCGTTCCAAAATTGGAATGTTTTGACAAAAAAAAAAGTATTCTTTAAAAAAAAATTGAAAAAAAATATGATTGGGTGCGGAGATACCAAATGCCAAGTGATATGTACCACTTTGTTTAGCAGTCCGCTGGCGTGACCCTTAGTACGACGGTACTATGAGTTGTACCCGCTGTGTAGACTAAGTTGGAACTTGTGAAACACATGCGAGTTGTGATGGAGAGACACGTTGTGTGACGACACATAGTGTTCTTTTATCCCTCGTATGCGTGGAACACTTGAGGTGATTGGTTTATCTAATCCTACGAAGGTAAGACAAAATTTTTAACGCGGATGAGCAAAGCAAAATGGCATGTTAGTTTTGATCAAATTATTTTTCAAAAAGTTTCGTGATTGTTTAAATTCTAGAAAATTTTCGAATTACTTTGTAAACGTGAGAACTTGCATTTTGGTCTAACTTTTCAAAATTTGGTGCGACCTTTTACTTGAGTTATTTGTTATATGAATTCCTATTGTAACACGAGTGAGAAGAGACGAAACCTATCAAGAGCGCGTTTTCCGTTAATTTTAGTGTTGCATGTGCATTAGCATTGCATACAAGTCTCATGTGCATTATTTGCATTCTCTTCAAGTATGTTTATAAGTTCTCTCAAAAGTTTTCTTAAGCTTCGGGGACGAAGCTTCATTTTAAGGGGGATATAGTGTAATACCCCGTATTTTAGTTGGGGGTTATTTAGTAATTTCGAAAACTATTTGAGAATTCTAAGAAATTTATATTTCGAGCTTGTCCTTGACTTCTTCTTAGTTTTAAAATATGTGTGTCATTTGACATCTATGATGATATATTATTTTTTTTCGGGATTATTTTGTAGTTTTTAAAATTTGGAAAATACTATATGAAACTTATTTTGTATACTTGGGAGGTACTTGTAGTTTTCTATAAGTGATTTGTACAAAGTGTTTTATTTTAAATAATTTGGAGATTTTTTTTACAATTTATGAAAGTTATCTTTTCTAGTGTTACCTATTAATTGGAAATTATATTTTCACCCCTCAACTTTTAGTTTTCACAAATAAGCATCTCATTTATCAATTTTATATTTATATCCCCAACTAGCTTGTTGGGAAACTTATGACTTCTCTTCAAGCCCCCCTCCACTATCTTTGGTCAACTCATCTAAATTATGGAGATGATCTTTTTTACAAACATCTCATATTCTTCTCTAATAATACACCAACTCTCATTAATACCCTCATGTATGGCATTACCATGTGTGTTCCTTGACCACCAACCACCACCATCAACTACATTTCTTTCATTCTCATTTTCCTTCATCTTTTTCTCTTCTAGAACATCAACACATGCTCTCTTCTCTCTCTCCAAATTTCATCCCGTTTTTGGGTGTTGACCTCACAAAAAGACCATCAAAAATCCATTTTCTACTCTTCAAATCATCAAAAACTTGATTCCAAGGATAGTATGATCATGGAGGGGAGCTCTTTCACCATTATTCTCAAGAAATGAAGGCCAATTTCACTCTTTCATCCACCATCTTCTTGAATATTTGGGTAAAGTTTTCTTCTAGCCTTCAATTCATGCTTGCATGTCCATCTTTACCTTTGATTGATGAAATTTCATCTTTGATTTCTTCAATTCGATGCTTAGTTCTTCATCTTCATGGTTAGATCATGTGTTTGACTTCAAATTTTAGACTATTTCATGAAACCCACACTAGAACCCACATGCATGTTGTGAATGTCATCTTCCTTGCATTGTTACCCAAGAGGGTTTTGATCATTTGTGTAAAGAGCATGTAAATATCTTACTTAATGCTTAAAATGATAAAATTTTGGGTGAAAATCAAGTCTCCATAAGATGCATGTGTCATATAATTGATTTGATCATGTTTTGAGTGCTCTAGGTGAAAATTGCATATTTTTACAATCTGACCAGTTTGTGAAAAACGTATATTATCTCTAAATTTTGTCTCAGTAGAATTTTTATCTCTTTCATATTCTGAAACTAGACTCAGAGAGGGTCATTTTGAAAGAAAATTCAACTCCATAGCCTTTTTGGTTAGGGAGATATGCTCATTTTAAGTTGCATGTTTTCTGAAACTCTGTTTTTGAACAAGTTTTACCATTTTTGTAAAAAATCTCATTTCCAGAAACTTATGGCACCAAATCTTTCTTGTGATGAAACTAGACACATAAGGAATTCATTCTGGAGAATATGGGCATTTTTCCTATTCTCCAAGTAGTAGTAATTGATCTTCAAAGTTGAAACTTTCTTCCAAACTTGTCTCTGCATAGCAGTGTTTGTTATTTTTGTAACTTGAGTTTTATAATAGCTATGCATGATTTTCTTGGTGTTTCTGAAAGTAGACACATGTAGGTTCATCATACACTAATTTCAAAATTTTAGGAGATGATTTGATATGGTAAATATGGCTCCAAAGTTAGAGCTACAATTCTGTCCAGAATTGTAGTTTCACATCTTTTAGAAAACTTGAATTTTTGAACTTGTAGGTGTTTTGTTGGACTTATTTTGATAATTAAACATCGTTATATGTGCATTAGTGACATTTAGGACTATGTGACATGTAGGTTTGCTTTTTTATTATAAATGTGTAAATTGGTTATAACGAGTACGTCATACGTGTGATTGTAGACATCGACCTCGTAGGAGAGAGCGGTTGTCGTCGGAGTGCTAGGCTTAGTTTCTTGCTTTTAATTGTGCTTCATATCAGTGGTAAGTACATATGTACGGCATTTTTATATCAAAATTTTCCTTTGTATTTGATGTTTCAAATGAATGTTTGTTATATGAAATAGTATGAGAATGCATATTCTCCGCTCGAAAGTTGTTAAACTATTTTATTCATCTCCTTTGAGAACTCTCGGAAATTACTTGTGAAATTTTGATATTCCTCGATTCTCGTTATGTGAAAGTGAAGAAATAAAATACCTCTAATAGACTTAGGACGATGTACAGAGTACTGTTATTAATGGGAGGCGTCAAGCGATCCTCCATTTTCTTATGGCTAAGACCATTGAAGCAATGCTTCTTATTATTGGATAGAACGTTAATGTTCACAAATCCGCCCCCGATGAGCCAAAATGTATCAAGATATTGAGGCCAAGGGGTTTATAGAGCTATAGAGTGCTACTTATACTTGTAAGGGTCACTACGGTATAGGGGTGTCGACACTTAAGGCCTTTTAGCTAATGTTATGAGCGGGGTTGACGAATGGGCTCCCTTAACGCTCGGGTGAAATAGGGTTTGATAGACCCTAGAAGGAACCCTTAGTGATTATTTCGTGATCCCTCTGTTTACATCGATCATGCTGGTGGCTCTTGACACGCCTCAGCTAAATTAAACTGTTGATTGAAGTCGAAATAAAAAAATTGACTACTTTATTAATGTTGTTTGTGGCTCTGGATTGCCCTAATCAATTGAAATGATTTGAAATGCTTTGGCTATTCATGAACTAAGTTATCCTCTTAAATGGACTTGTTTACTCTGGGTATGTTACGAACTACTCGTGGTTTCTCAATGTTTTTAAATTGAGAGGGTTTTGTTACTCGGTTACTTCAAGTTGTTCCGAATTCTCTAACATGATAGCTTTATTGTTTAAATCTTCTAATTTGTTTCAACTCATGCTTCCGTGCCACTCGTTGCTTTACATGTCGTAGTATGTATTTACTCAGTTTTTACTGATTATTTCTTCAAAACTGCGTTGGCATTTGCCATTTTAAAACCGCAGGTCGTCAATCATGTTTGGGGAATGGGAACGCGGATCGAGACCAAGAAGTATAGCTTAAGTCAGATCACTTAGTAGATCACACACGATTTGTTTAGATTGTACTTAATATCGAAATTTTGTTATGTACTTTAACCGAAATGTAAATTTAATAGTTAATAATCTACTTTTGGTTATCGATTGTCGCGTTAACCCTGAACCGAGATCCCGGGTCGTTTCAGATGGTATCAGAGCATCGGTTCTCCGGTTAAAGTGATTTTTCAATTTCCATTAGTATAGAATAAGTAAGATAAAACGTTTTCGAAATTTTTAAATTGACTAGGATAACTCAATTTGGGAATAAATGAAGTAAACAAGCCGCCGGGAGTTGGGGTACTTACCTGTCATTAATATTGATTTGTAACATACTTGTTGATTAAATGTTAACAGCTATTTGAGATGTGCACCGTACATATTTTACTTGCTTATTTGCATGCCTAGTACTTATGCCCTTGCTTACTTATATCGAAATGCTTGCTATAGTGTGTGATACGTATCTATGAATCTTTATGTTTCTATGATATCTTGTCGACGAGAGAGTAACGACGCTTTGACTTAGAAGACCGTGAGACCATTCCTTTCATACCTTTGAGTGAGACTTTTAAGATAATACCTTGTTTTGTTTTATTTTGAGTTAATTTGACATGGTCGTTCCAAAATTGGAATGTTTTGACAAAAAAAAAAGTATTCTTTAAAAAAAAAATTGAAAAAAAAAATGATTGGGTGCGGAGATACCAAATGCCAAGTGATATGTACCACTTTGTTTAGCAGTCCGCTGGCGTGACCCTTAGTACGACGGTACTATGAGTTGTACCCGCTGTGTAGACTAAGTTGGAACTTGTTAAACACATGCGAGTTGTGATGGAGAGACACGTTGTGTGACGACACATAGTGTTCTTTTATCCCTCGTATGCGTGGAACACTTGAGGTGATTGGTTTATCTAATCCTACGAAGGTAAGACAAAATTTTTAACGCGGATGAGCAAAGCAAAATGGCATGTTAGTTTTGATCAAATTATTTTTCAAAAAGTTTCGTGATTGTTTAAATTCTAGAAAATTTTCGAATTACTTTGTAAACGTGAGAACTTGCATTTTGGTCTAACTTTTCAAAATTTGGTGCGACCTTTTACTTGAGTTATTTGTTATATGAATTCCTATTGTAACACGAGTGAGAAGAGACGAAACCTATCAAGAGCGCGTTTTCCGTTAATTTTAGTGTTGCATGTGCATTAGCATTGCATACAAGTCTCATGTGCATTAGTTGCATTCTCTTCAAGTATGTTTATAAGTTCTCTCAAAAGTTTTCTTAAGCTTCGGGGACGAAGCTTCATTTTAAGGGGGATATAGTGTAATACCCCGTATTTTAGTTGGGGGTTATTTAGTAATTTCGAAAACTATTTGAGAATTCTAAGAAATTTATATTTCGAGCTTGTCCTTGACTTCTTCTTAGTTTTAAAATATGTGTGTCATTTGACATCTATGATGATATATTATTTTTTTTCGGGATTATTTTGTAGTTTTTAAAATTTGGAAAATACTATATGAAACTTATTTAGTATACTTGGGAGGTACTTGTAGTTTTCTATAAGTGATTTGTACAAAGTGTTTTATTTTAAATAATTTGGAGATTTTTTTTACAATTTATGAAAGTTATCTTTTCTAGTGTTACCTATTAATTGGAAATTATATTTTCACCCCTCAACTTTTAGTTTTCACAAATAAGCATCTCATTTATCAATTTTACATTTATATCCCCAACTAGCTTGTTGGGAAACTTATGACTTCTCTTCAAGCCCCCCTCCACTATCTTTGGTCAACTCATCTAAATTATGGAGATGATCTTTTTTACAAACATCTCATATTCTTCTCTAATAATACACCAACTCTCATTAATACCCTCATGTATGGCATTACCATGTGTGTTCCTTGACCACCAACCACCACCATCAACTACATTTCTTTCATTCTCATTTTCCTTCATCTTTTTCTCTTCTAGAACATCAACACATGCTCTCTTCTCTCTCTCCAAATTTCATCCCGTTTTTGGGTGTTGACCTCACAAAAAGACCATCAAAAATCCATTTTCTACTCTTCAAATCATCAAAAACTTGATTCCAAGGATAGTATGATCATGGAGGGGAGCTCTTTCACCATTATTCTCAAGAAATGAAGGCCAATTTCACTCTTTCATCCACCATCTTCTTGAATATTTGGGTAAAGTTTTCTTCTAGCCTTCAATTCATGCTTGCATGTCCATCTTTACCTTTGATTGATGAAATTTCATCTTTGATTTCTTCAATTCGATGCTTAGTTCTTCATCTTCATGGTTAGATCATGTGTTTGACTTCAAATTTTAGACTATTTCATGAAACCCACACTAGAACCCACATGCATGTTGTGAATGTCATCTTCCTTGCATTGTTACCCAAGAGGGTTTTGATCATTTGTGTAAAGAGCATGTAAATATCTTACTTAATGCTTAAAATGATAAAATTTTGGGTGAAAATCAAGTCTCCATAAGATGCATGTGTCATATAATTGATTTGATCATGTTTTGAGTGCTCTAGGTGAAAATTGCATATTTTTACAATCTGACCAGTTTGTGAAAAACGTATATTATCTCTAAATTTTGTCTCAGTAGAATTTTTATCTCTTTCATATTCTGAAACTCGACTCAGAGAGGGTCATTTTGAAAGAAAATTCAACTCCATAGCCTTTTTGGTTAGGGAGATATGCTCATTTTAAGTTGCATGTTTTCTGAAACTCTGTTTTTGAACAAGTTTTACCATTTTTGTAAAAAATCTCATTTCCAGAAACTTATGGCACCAAATCTTTCTTGTGATGAAACTAGACACATAAGGGATTCATTCTGGAGAATATGGGCATTTTTCCTATTCTCCAAGTAGTAGTAATTGATCTTCAAAGTTGAAACTTTCTTCCAAACTTGTCTCTGCATAGCAGTGTTTGTTATTTTTGTAACTTGAGTTTTATAATAGCTATGCATGATTTTCTTGGTGTTTCTGAAAGTAGACACATGTAGGTTCATCATACACTAATTTCAAAATTTTAGGAGATGATTTGATATGGTAAATATGGCTCCAAAGTTAGAGCTACAATTCTGTCCAGAATTGTAGTTTCACATCTTTTAGAAAACTTGAATTTTTGAACTTGTAGGTGTTTTGTTGGACTTATTTTTATAATTAAACATCGTTATATGTGCATTAGTGACATTTAGGACTATGTGACATGTAGGTTTGCTTTTTTATTATAAATGTATAAATTGGTTATAACGAGTACGTCATACGCGTGATTGTAGACATCGACCTCGTAGGAGAGAGCGGTTGTCGTCGGAGTGCTAGGCTTAGTTTCTTGCTTTTAATTGTGCTTCATCTCAGTGGTAAGTACATATGTACGGCATTTTTATATCAAAATGTTCCTTTGTGTTTGATGTTTCAAATGAATGTTTGTTATATGAAATAGTATGAGAATGCATGTTCTCCGCTCGAAAGTTGTTAAACTATTTTATTCATCTCCTTTGAGAACTCTCGGAAATTACTTGTGAAATTTTGATATTCCTCGATTCTCGTTATGTGAAAGTGAAGAAATAAAATACCTCTAATAGACTTAGGACGATGTACAGAGTACTGTTATTAATGGGAGGCGTCAAGCGATCCTCCATTTTCTTATGGCTAAGACCATTGAAGCAATGCTTCTTATTATTGGATAGAACGTTAATGTTCACAAATCCGCCCCCGATGAGCCAAAATGTATCAAGATATTGAGGCCAAGGGGTTTATAGAGCTATAGAGTGCTACTTATACTTGTAAGGGTCACTACGGTATAGGGGTGTCGACACTTAATGTAACACCCCCAAATTCCAGAGGAGCCGGAAACCGGTTGGTGCCCTCCGTACAGGGGATTTTACCCTTTCGTACAAGGAGTGGTAACCAAAAACAAGTGAAAGGAAACATCCAAACTACTGATTAAAATTTTACACGATAACATTGTTTGTGGCTGAGTCCAAACAGGACAACAAGCCTAGCAAAAGAGATATTACACCAAAAGTTTGCTCTACGGTTGATTACTAATTGATACTGTTTGCAGGTGAGAACGAATCGTGAGTCCAGCGCGTTACCCCATGCAAACCAGTCATATACCTGCGGGGGAATTAAAAGACACAAGACCGCAGTTTTTCGAGTATCAGCAAAAACTGAGTGAATATACACCTTAGCATGTAAAACAGAACGGCTAAGAAAGGGTACGGGGTTTACATTTTGAAGTAGTTTAAATAGTAACAGAGTATAAGTATAAAGATGAGAGTTACAATGTTTCGAAAGACTATCAAACGTTCAGTAATTCAACTCCAAGGATATTTTCTCAAGTTGCATGTCTAAGCAGAACACGGCTTATAAATAACAGCTTCCATATTTAGAGACAAAGATGTCGCATTATTAACTCGCAGTAACCAGGAGAGACCAGGGTGAATAATAACAGATGATACTGGCTTATAGGGGGTTCTGATAACCCGACCTCTCTGCCAAGCGTTGTGGATCGGGGTTTCCGATCCCGCTAGTCATCATACAAGCCAACTACTAGACCTTAAGTGTCGACACCCCCTTGAGATTGTAAGTCAGAAGAGTAGTACTAGAATGCTGGAATCCAGCCTACGGCGAAAGGATTAGGGGCGCACGGAGTCCCATATCTTTAGGGGCTAAAACCCAGGGAATCATCACCCGAAATAAGTTTAGGGACTGAAGCCCAGGGGATTATCCCGATATCTCTTTAGGGACCTGGCCCAGGGAATCATCACCCGATAGTAACGTAAAGTAACACGACGTAGGCGTATAGCACTGTCGTAGACCCAACTGGTTCCAGTACTTGCGATTCTTTCACTTTACGTTATTAATGAATTCCGACTTAGTGATATTCGAACAATTAGTTTTCCGATTTGAAAACGAGGGATACAGTGACAATTTAAAAGTGAGTACGACAAGTTTAGAAACTTTGGAATAAAGCACGACAATATTTTCAGATAAACGAGTATCACATGAAAGGAATTGGCACACAAAACTAGGCATGTATCACAAGTATATTTTGAGACGTGAAATAAAATCACATTTGACACGAAAGAAGATAAGTACGCAATGCTAAGCATGAATACTCACATGTATATTTTGAGACATGAAATAAAATCACATTTTGACACGAAGGGAGATAAGCACGCAAGGCTAAGCATGGATACTCACCGTGAGAGCCGAAGATACGCGAGCAAATCTTTACTCGTACACTACGCCTAGTTCTTCAAAGACAGGCTCTACAAATAAAACACAGATATTCCTAATTACAAGCAAGTTCGATCGACATACGTACGACGATGCACGTGTCTTATGTGATATGCAAGCGAAAGCTCTAGTCGGATTTCCCCAAGGTAATTATAAACCCCTAAACGATTTTAGGAAATTAGAGAATGATTTAAGAATATAAAACTATCTAATATCCTAATTACGATCACTAACGTTTACAAGAAATTAGAGTTCTCGCTTAATAGCGTAAAAGAATAATTCATATAATTGTAAAATATATATTTTTATTCAAAGAAACTACTTCTTAACATTTCAAAATTAAAATATAATTTCCTAACAATTTATTTTACTACACTAAAAATAATAAATCAACTAAAAAATATATATTTATTTGTAAAACGAATAATATCGATACTTTTAAGCATCTCATAAGCTCATTACTTATTTTCTTAAAACAAAAGTGACATTTATTAAGATATCTCAAACGATATTATTGATCGATTATATAATTAAACGTAAATAAACTATATATATATATATATTAACTAAATATTCAAGAAAACAAATTATCAATTATTTAACTATAACTAATTTCCCAATTTACATAAACTTTATATTTTGTATTTTACATTACAAAAGCATTTGTTTTCATAAATTTGTTGAGGAAATAATTTTATTAACTATATTTAATCATTTCAACTAAATAAACAATAATGTAAATATAAACAAAATGCAGGTTATGTAAAATACAGCTAGCACCCCTAAAACAAGATTAACAGTTTCAGCATCTTACACACTATACCCTCAACTTTTCGGATTGAACACAAATAACCCCCAAAACAGAATTTTCTTTCACTCACGCCATCTTCTCCAAAACACAACTTCATTTCAAGCTTTCAAAATCGAATTTCGACGATCAATAAAGAACGATGAGAAGATTTAGAGCATACCCATATGAAGAAAGCTTAGAATCGGCGAAGAAACGAGGCGGGTCGAGCTCGTTTCGACGGCGGCGGCGGCGGCGATCGAAGGGGCTGTTCCAGCTGCCTTCGGGCTTGGCTCAGGAGCTCCTCCTGCTCCTCGGGAGCTCGGGAACTCGGAGAGAGTGAGGGAATTGGCTGGGTATAGCCCGGTTGCTTGGGCCCGACCTCGTCGCCGGTAACAATGGTGACGGCGGCGGCGTTGGGTTGGGTTACTGCCACTGCTGCTTCGGCTGCTGCAGGTTCTCGCTTCCTCGAGCTCACAGAGAGCCAGATAGAGGGCAGAGAGTAAGTTAAAGGGGAGTTGCAGGTGGTGTGTCGCTGGTTCGTGGTGGCTCACGGTGGCGGTGAAGTGCTCTGTTTTTGCTGGGTTTCGGCAGAAACAGAGTGAGAAAGATATGGATGAGGTTTGGGTGTTGGTGTTGCTGGGTTTCGGTGCTGAAACAGAGAGGCGGAGGTGGCAGTGATTGGTGGCAGTGGTGGTGTTCGGTGTTGGTGGTGACCGGTTGTTTCTCGGCAAAACAGAGCAGGGAGAGTTGGAGGTGAGGAAGGTGAAGAAGATGAAGGGGAGAAATAGAAGAGAGGGAGGTAGGGTGAGGGCTGATGGGAATTGAGATGCTAGGCTAGCTAGCTGGTGAAGAAGAGCACGCCGAGCATGGTTGTTGCAGTTGGAGGAGGTACGGAAGGAGGCTGGTCGGTGGCTGAAACAGGGACACAGCAGGAAGAAAAAAAAGAAAAGAAAACAGATGTGATGGGAGAGAGATAGTGATTCGGTGTGGCAGATTCACCAGACTACGCGGTGGTTCGACACGCGATGAAAATAAAACAAACGTGACCAAAAATAAAAACGCGACGAGAATTAAATATAAACGTGGAGAACAATATAAAAAAAAACGCCGATGATAAATTACGCCTCGATCGATTAATATGCGACTCGTATTTTGGTACGCGACTAAAAACTATACGCGACAACAAATTTGACGCGCGGTAAATAATCAATACGAAAATGAATTAATAAACTATTTTGACTTAAAAAAAATGATAATTTGACTGTTAAACATAATTTGACTATTAAAATAGAGTTTGATCGATAAAAAGAAATTTGACTTAGAAAATTCATTTGTTTTGAGGAAACTCTTAATATTTTGTTTAAAATAAAATCTACTAAACAATTAATCGGAATTTATAATTAACTTATTATTCAAAATAAAAGAAATTTCTTTAAAACTAAATTATCACAATAATCTAGCTTATAAAAATAATTATAAACGAACAAATAGTTAATCACTACGAAAATAAATCACGCATAATATCTATAGCGTCTTATTACAGACTAACAATAATATCAAACAATACGATTCTCACATTTTCGAATAATAAATATATTGTAAGGAATTACTAAAATAACAATAATCTAGCTTATAAAAATAATTATAAACGAACAAATAGTTAATCACTACGAAAATAAATCACGCATAATATCTATAGCGTCTTATTACAGACTAACAATAATATCAAACAATACGATTCTCACATTTTCGAATAATAAATATATTGTAAGGAATTACTAAAATAACCCTAGAGTAAAATACGGGTTATTACATCCTTCCCTCCTTGGACTAAGCTTCGTCCTCGAAGCTTGAACGCGGTACTAGGACTTAGAGGCCTCCATTGGAAGTCACAACTAGACAAAGATACAATTAAGAAGCAAATGAATGCGAGGAGAAAACAGGGTCGTTACACTTAAGGCCTTTTAGCTAATGTTATGAGCGGGGTTGACGAATGGGCTCCCTTAACGCTCGGGTGAAATAGGGTTTGATAGACCCTAGAAGGAACCCTTAGTGATTATTTCGTGATCCCTCTGTTTACATCGATCCTGCTGGTGGCTCTTGACACGCCTCAGCTAAATTAAAATGTTGATTGAAGTCGAAATAAAAAATTGACTACTTTATTAATGTTGTTTGTGGCTCTGGATTGCCCTAATCAATTGAAATGATTTGAAATGCTTTGGCTATTCATGAACTAAGTTATCCTCTTAAATGGACTTGTTTACTCTGGGTATGTTACGAACTACTCGTGGTTTCTCAATGTTATTAAATTGAGAGGGTTTTGTTACTCGGTTACTTCAAGTTGTTCCGAATTTTCCAACATGATAGCTTTATTGTTTAAATCTTCTAATTTGTTTCAACTCATGCTTCCGTGCCACTCGTTGCTTTACATGTCGTAGTATGTATTTACTCAGTTTTTACTGATTATTTCTTCAAAACTGCGTCGGCATTTGCCATTTTAAAACCGCAGGTCGTCAATCAAGTTTGGGGAATGGGAACGCGGATCGAGACCAAGAAGTATAGCTTAAGTCAGATCACTTAGTAGATCACACACGATTTGTTTAGATTGTACTTAATATCGAAATTTTGTTATGTACTTTAACCGAAATGTAAATTTAATAGTTAATAATCTACTTTTGGTTATCGATTGTCGCGTTAACCCTGAACCGAGATCCCGGGTTGTTTCAAGATCAGTTTGTGCCATGAGGGCATGCCACCTCTTAGTGTGGAGGTAGGAGTCGTGTCTGCATTAACCAGGTATGCGCGTTTTTTCGTATTTCTTTGCAGTTTTGATTTTATTTCTTGAGTCTGCACGTTTTCTTTGTTTGAGTCAACCCACCACAAAAATTTTGGCCTTGCATTGAATATAATTAAAAGAAAAATTCAAAAAAAATCCCTAAAAAAATGAAAAATAAAAACAAAAATGAGAAAGGGCAATTGAATTAAAAGAAGGCTGGGGAGAAACCAATGATAGTCTTAGAACAGGAAGGAAAACCCCGCACCGAGGTGTAGTGGATTGAGTGAGAGCCAGCTTGCCTAGGAATCCGCGAGTAGTCATCGCTTGGGCTAAAAAATCCGACTAGTTGCTACACCGTCGTCACTTAGGTAGTCAACAACCCGCCTACGGGCTCCATCACGGTCATCGCATTTTTCGGTGAAGTGATTGGCTCATAACGGACCTCGCGTCATGTTTCTTAACCCTAGGTTCACTTAGTAACCCCGTTTGAATCCGTTTACCCCTTTTATTCACAGTCCCTGTAGCCTACGACGCCTTCTTTGTGACCTTCATCACTTGTGTAGTTGGTTGTTCCTGCGCATTATGACGGAGGGAGTGAGTTAGGGAGGGTTCTGACAGGGAGAGCTTCATGACAAATTATTGTGGGCAGTTTTGATACTTTCACATTTATCGATGGTTGGACAGGGTGAGTTAGAGGCGACTGCATTGATTTGCGGAGGTGATTCACTGCACTACATAGTGATCACAAGCGGAGAGTCGCGTGCGAGGCATCTTTCCGCACAAAGTGGGGTACCGGGGTTGTGGGATTTGATTGGTGGTCGTGCTGAGTTTCTTTATCTTTGGTGATGAGGAGGTTCGGTGGGGCTTCACGTATTTTATCTTTCGACTACAGCATCAACGCTTCATGACTAGTGCTGGGGTACCGCAAACGATGACATTTTTTTCGTACCCGGCAACATTGGATTAGTTTTGCATCACTCAGCTCATATCAGTTTGTTTACTTACGTTATTGTATTTGCAGTAAAAAACTAAAGAAAATAAAAAAATGAGAGAATAAGAAAAATGTGTGATGTTCTAGTTTTGACAGTTTTCAGTTACTTACATTATTTATTTCGAGCTGAGTAGGTAACACAGTTCTGGATTTTGCACCACCTCACATTCGTGGCCGCGAGAACGGAAAAGACACACAAGGGACCGAAAATTGAGCTGCAGAGATTTAGGTGTTTTGCTCAGTTTCGGGAACTTGGTGAGGGGTGTGAGTTGGGAACGGTGAGAATGTCGTAACAAGTGGGGACACGCCATACATTGATATACACTTATAAAAACCCGCATGTTAGATTTAGGATCCCTGATTCGGAAATAGATCGTATGGTAGGTATGCTAGGGATGTGCCCAGGTTGAGAATGGTAGTAACAGTACTACGTGCCAGCGCTATACATCCACTCGTATAATCTGTTAGACTCACCGATCATGTGTGGGTAGGTACTTCCTGGTAAGAATGTGAGATTTTGTTAGTGGACCGTTTTGCGTTAAGGATATTGCCCAATCTCACACTAAATATATATTTGTATCTTGATAAGATAGAGTCTAAGTTTGAGTCAGTACATTCTTTTCTGAGTCGGTTTTCTATTGAGTCGTCTGGTTTTTAAGTACGGGTCAGAAAAGTATGCAATCGGGACAGTATGCAAGGGGTTGCTCGGGACGAGCAATGTTTATTGCGGGGGTATTTGATAACTCCCCACTATGAGTTATCTTTGAGCCTGATATGATGTGCGTTTGTGTCGGAAAACTGTGTTTTAGCCAGAATTCACCCTTAGAAAGCCTCGAAAGTGAGAACGAGATGTTTATCAGCTCTTCATGCATTTCAAATTATTTTGCACATTTCGAGATATGATCACGTGTTTTTGTTCGTGTTGTCTACGCAGGGACAGGACTTGTGCAGGAGCCGGGATGAAGCAGGATTGCAGGGGCGAGAGCCGAGAAAGCTGAAAACGCAAGAACCGAGAATGACAGGATACGCTCGGTTGACAATATCTTAAACTCTACTTGGAATTTTGGAATGAAACCAGCGGAAGAAGAAAGTAGACGTCAATGGCTCTCCGAAAACAGGTCATATTGCTAAAACGGAATCCGGCCGAAAAACTGACCTCCCGCCAAGAGTGGGTCCCAGACAGGCTACACCCAAGCCTGGGTCTCGGGTCCCGGTGTCCGGAGTCGTGATCAGTTATTTTATGTTCACGTCAATTTCCGGGACAGTTTTGACCCAGGGGTATTTTAGTAATTTTGACACCGGGCGCGGGTTTCCTGAGTTGAGTTCAGATTTTGTCTCCCAAATTCAGTCAGCAGTTTTCCTATGACCAGATTCAGGATTGGGCGGAATTTGGAGCAGTTTTGACCCAAGCGTATTTTGGTAATTTTGACAAGTTTCGGGTCAAAACGCAGACTGAGGCAAAGAACGCAGAAAATGAGCTGAGAAGCCCACTGTGTGCGTATTACACGCACACATTAGAGAAAGGGGAGGTTTTGGCCAGGCAGGAGCACGGTGTGTGTATTTTACGCATACCTTGTGCGTATTATACGCACACAAGGACTTTCATACACACACAGGGTCTTTTATACGCACAAGAGGAGAGAGAAGCTGAGACTGCAGGCACCGTGTGCGTATTTTACACATACCCCGTGCGTATTATACGCACACAGAACCAGCCTTATACGCACAAAGGAGAGAGAAAGAAGCACCCAGGGCCACGGTGGGCGTATTATACGCACATCCTGTGCGCATTACACGCAGACAACACGTATTCCGAGACAGTTTTGGCCGGTGGCAGTTTCGTAAATATAGGCAATTTTCCAAAAACTTCTCCCGCACTATATAAAGACTCGTCCAGGGCTCGTTTTAAGACATCAACACATCGAATGAGAAGTCTAAGCATCCCGAGAGAGCACAGAAGCGCGAATTCAGATTCCAAGACATTCGTTTGATCTTCTTCTCTCTCTTTATTCAAAAACTTTGTGATTTACGTTATGAGTTTTAGTAGCTAGACTTTTACCTAGGTTCTCGGTGAAGCTAGGGTTTCGTACTCATAGATTAGTTCTATGTTTTGATTATGAAATCATGATTGCAGTATCTTAATAGCAGCAGCTTTGTTCATTATTCTATCTTTGAATTTTACTGTTCATGCTTGCTCGGCTTGATGTCCCAGAATTGCTATAGAACCGAGCTAGTAGGTGAAAACGTCCGGTCAGGGTTAGGAAGAGAAGACAGAATTTAGCCCCTTACCCCAATGGGCCGACTAGCGAAGGGGGGTTAGGGCTATCCTGAAATCGTTTGACCAACTGTTAGAGAATCTGACCCGGGCCTTTAGGACAGGTTAGAAACCCTAGCAGACTTAGAACGAGACTGCAGACTAAGGCAGCTTAACAAGAATTCGAATGTGTGCAGAATCGTGATAACGTGCAAGAAAATAAAAGATACTGCGCAACTGGTACGTGGCACGGATAAATAACTTATGTATGTTTTCTTATCAAACTAGAAAAAAAATATGTAGAGACCTTAGGGGATCCTGGAATCTAGTATTTCAACCCCTAGTTTTTCAAGCTTAGCATTATTCAGAAAATCTCAAAAAGAGATTTACGTTTCAGTTATTTACTTTCAGTACTTAGAGCTTGTTTGGTATCAGCTGAAAATCTCAATAACCACCTGAAAGTAATCAGGAAAGAAAATCCAGCTTATTTGAGAATTTGAAAAATTGTTTGGTATGAGCTGAAAATCACAAATTATAATTTAATTGCATTTGGCGAACAATTAGCTTTTTGTGCTTAAGTTACAATATTGTCCTCCTGTTAATAATGTGAAGTTGGACTAGAATTGTGATAGGTTGTTATTGTTGTCAAGACGAGAAGTTGGACTAGAATTGTGATAGGTTGTTATTGTTGTCAAGACGATTACAACAAGCAAACATACTTCTCTCAAATAACGAACAAAATCAAATGGAGAATTAAAAATCGAACATTGGTGTTACAATCACCATTTTTTCATAACCAATCAAAGCAATTCATACCTTATACCCAAATTCGGACCTATACCCAAATACTACTCCCAAAGAATTAACAAAATCCAGCAGCAATTATGCATCAATTAACCTAAAAAATTCAATATGCGATCAAATATCATATCAGAAAGAACATAACTCGCATTAGAAACAAACAAATTCAGATAAAAAAAAACAGAGGAGTCATATAACTACTCGTCGAAGATCTATGAATCTCTGAAAATAATAGCGGAAATGGTTCTCCCCGGAGTAAGAATAACGAAGGAACCGCCGAGGCTTCGATGCCTTTGAATAATCGGTCGTGTCTGGTGGGAGTTCGCAAAGCTTTTGTTCTCCCCTTCTCTCTCGCCGTTCGTGGATCTCTTCGGTGTACCAGACGCCTTGAAACAAGTAATGATAAGGTTGTAGTGGAATCAACTTTTATTAAACATTCTAAGGGTAAAATTGGACTTCTGGAATTAATAGATTGAAGAATCCCCGAATTCGTCGATTCTATAATCGGCTGGATTCTAGCTCTTTTCAGATTAAAAGCCCATGCCACAAATACCAACCCAAACAAAATTTTTATATTCCACCAGATTTTCATCCCAATTGATTAAAATCCATGATACCAAACAGGCACTTAGTTAGTAAGCAAACTCTCAAAATATTCCTCCTTTTTACACTCTGTTCGTTAAAACTGATTACTAGAAAAACCTGCAAAGTCTCTGTGGGATCGATAATCCGAGTTGAAAATACTCTCTATATTACTTGATTCGTATACTTGCGAACAACACGCTAAAAAATGCATCAATATCATGTGCTGTATATATGTATATACATATATATATATTTGACTGTATGCTAATAAGTATTTTTTTCAGAATCACACTATCAAACAGATTGTGGTTTTGTCTTTCTTCAAGGGGGAGATTGTAAGTTCATTTCAGGATCAAGACTTGAAATAGCTTGTCTATTTCAAGGCCTTGAAACAGCTTTCAAAGTCTTGAAACTGGCTGAGCTTTATTTGCATGAACTTAGGGGGAGTTTCTGATCTTAATCCACCTCCTAAACCCATGTGCTTGATTAGCTGATACTTGATGATGAAAGACAAAGTATTTTGACACAGTTTACATTATCTAACATCATATTTATGATTTAGTTTTGCAGGGATATTGTGTTTCCTATTTTATAGGAATCTATTTCCTAACCTGTGTTTTACAGATATGGTAACTGCTTGATGATTTGATTCTGTAATCAATTTGCTGCATTTAAAATCTTCTCAACATACTTCAAACAATATCAAATCAGTATCCCTAAAGATACTGAGCTACTAGCCGTTGGATGAAGCTGTTAGAAGAGTCAAGATTTGAAGCAAATATTCAGGAAAGTTTGTTGAGAAGATTATGAAGACCTTCAATTCAAATTGCGTGTTTAAAAGGAGAATTGCTGAAGAAACTCGAAGTCACAACACAGAGGAATTCACAGAGACACTAAAAAAGAAGAAAACTCATTTCTCTCAATCCAAGCATTAGAAGAACACTGCACACTCACTGCAGAATCAGTTATCGTGTTCTTCTTTTCTGAACTTCACTTGTATATCATTTTGATAATACTTATAGTTCTCATTATCATAGATTGTTCAAGGTGAACAATAGATAATTCTTAGTTAATCAGATAGCTAGAGCAGGTACTAGATAGGTTAGTGAGAACCACAAGCTGTAACAGAGTAAGGCATTTCTCCGTGCTTGAGATCTAGGGCTTAGCTGTGGATTAATAAGAATTGTGTTGAAAGTCCTACAAGGAGAAGATCCATGAGGTAGAGACGTAGGTCCAAGTGGACTGAACTCTATATATCTTGTGTCTCTTGCATTTACTTTTCAGTTGCATACTTAAAACTTTTGCAGCTTTCAAAACAGTTTCATTTCAAGGGTTTGAAACTCGTTTCAAGGCCTTGAAATAGACTTATTATTTCCTTACTCTAACTATATTCATTCCAAGGTCTTGAAACTCATTTCAAGGCCTTGAATCTCTTTACGAATCTTTTGAAACCACTATTCTTGCAAAGTTTAGCAAAAGTCTGCATACTCTAGTCAACTCCCCCCCCCCTTCTAGAGTATTGATCATGTATTTCTACCTACTGTACACCCGTTCATAATGGACTGGGGATATTTAAGATAAACAACACGATTGTAAATCTAAGGACTTCATTATATTAAATATCTCCATAAATGATACAATGAATATTTTAGCCAATTATTGTTCGTACTAAACTAGATTGCCTCTTGGGACTCTATTCCAACAGTACAAACATCAATCGAGGCAGTACTAAAACAGATACATGAATCAACGTACAAACCTAGCCCGATCCCCAATAAAACATCCCCCATTACCACTTACCCAGAGAACTCTTGCCACCGAAGGGACGTAACACTGTCGGCCTTCCGCACGCACTCGAATGCGAACCAATCACTATACTCTTCACCACATCGTCAGTAGACACACCTGCACAGACGGCACTGGAGCCCATGTCCACCCGCAAATTCCCATCTAAATCCTCCAAATCATTCAGTAAAATCATTATAATCAGACATTAAGCACTTCACGGATCATCAACATACGAATAAACTAATAATCACATTAGTACAAGATAAAACTACAATACACACATACCCCCCAATACGACACATGGATGGAATAGTGGGGCGCATATCCAAGCAAGGGGCACCAGAAATACTTGAGACCGCATGGTTGGAAGCCAATTCTCCAGAATGAGGAGCGTGAGGAAAATTCGCACATCCATGTGCACCTACTGGGAGACCAACGAAACCCTAACAATATACAGCATAGTAGGCAGTATACAGATCGATGGAAAGAGCAGTAACAGCGAGAGAGCACAAAGCGAGCACCCATACCCCGACTACATGTCCGACCACCACGACATGCCCCCCCCCCCCCCCCCGTCGCGCAGCCAACCTCGAGCGGCCAGATTTACTCTTGCTCCCATCTGCAAACAGATTCCCCACCAAATTAACAGCACAAGAACATTGGCACCATTTGGTAACCAAGCAATATTGATAATTCTAGGGCAAAGCAAGAGAATTGGATCAATATTCGATTGGAACACAAACGAAACCATTAATCAACGCATCGTCAAAAAGATTTTGAGCCCCGAATATACGCCAGCGAGGACGTACCATGAGGTTGCAAAGACTGCCCACCAAAAACATATCCAATCACCCCAAAACGAGGACCACGAATCACATGATATTCAGACGGAGCTACATAAGCGGGGATGGCTTCACCGGCATTAACGGGGCCAACCCTCACAGAGCTGGCGGACGCAGCATGCAGACAAACGGGACTAACACCCTGTTCCATAGGATAACAACCAGACTCAGAAGTGGTGGAAGCGGGACCAAGCGACAGCGTGGGCGAAGGTCATTCCAAACGACTAACATTATAACACGGGACCAAATGAGCACCACCACGACTATTGAAAATTGCAAGACCACAACCAACACCTGCAGGTACATTCGACACATCAGACAAATCATCGGAATCCAGGCCTTTCTTGTACGCTGGAACCCTATGCGATGACATAAGTACACGTCTTCGAGTGGAAGAATGCACGAAATCGAAAGAAACACAAAACCAACAGGAAGACCATAAGAAACAACCAGCAAACTACAACCCACCCATTAAAAGAAACGAGATAAGTCGAAAAGATCAGCATAATATCCTAAAACACGTAGACAGTATAAGCATTACCAATCATATCTGAAACGCCAAAAACTCGGAAACACCAGCCCATGGAAACCACCTGTAAAAAGCCGAACTCGTCTGTAGAAAAATAAAAAACAAATAACCATAGAAGAAACAATCAACACCACTAAGCAAAAGCTTTAAGCCACCCCCCCCCCCCCCACAACGACCTCAACCACACCATCCTGCGGCAATGAACCTGAAGACAGGATAATTACGGGAAACTAACAACTTAGACCATAACAAACAAACCATTAGAAACGTCTAGAAATGAAATCCAACCCCCCGCCCCCACCCCACCGCCCCCACCCCCAAAAAACCCACATGCACAACCCCCAAACACGATATAACATCAAATCATCTGGAAAATAACAACATATGTGAAGCCAAATAGGCCAAACCCCCGTAAGCTCATGCACATGCATTAACCCCACAGGAACACAAAACCACAATTAGTAAGGACAACGAAAAATGCTCCCAAAACCTAAAAACATGCACAAACCCCAAACACAGTATAATAACAAATAATCTGGAAAGTAACGACATCAATCAAACCAAATAGGGCAATAAATCCGCAAGAACATGCACATCATAACACCCACAAAAACATAGAATAGCAATTAGAAACGAAGGCATAACAACAATTAGCAACGAAGGCATACCAGCTGCCAAATGTAGACAAAACTGTATACAAATTAAGCGTACAAAAAGAAAGATAGAACTAGGAAAAAGAAGCAAGAAACGGAAAAAGCCATACCTGTCCAGAGAGAAAAGCCCTATCCAAAACCGAAAGCCAAACGAGCAATTACAATTTTTTTATCAAACAAAATGTATCAAAAAATGTAGGCGTACGTGTCACCCCCAGACGAGAATGCATCACATGGAGACACTAAGACATCCAAGGTGGGGAGGGAAGAAATTACCGAAAAACCCGTATATTTCACACTAATAACACCATCGCAGGTGCGTAAGGGCAAAATACAATAAGGGCCACCACAGTCATTATAACTCCCAAAAGTCGCTTCAGGGTTGTCAACCGAAGAGCCCACCTGATTCACGATAATTACGGATAAGCCAACGCCAGATAAGTGAAATCCCAACTAATGAAGGGCAAGCACGTAAAATTACAATCGACAACGAACAAGAATGCGGAATGACCGGGAAACCCTCACATTGGGCATTATTTGCAGCATCAGAAAACTACAATGGCACAATACAGACGAGGGAGCCGCAGTCATTAGCGCTCCAAAATTTTGCTTAAGGTTTCCCAGTCAAACAAACACCACATTTGCAATAATTACGGACATACCAGCATCACATACACAGAATCCAAACTAAGAGAGGACAAGAACGTCAATTCTCAATCGAAACCACACGGAATACACCCAACCGACGGGGCGTAAAAGTCCCTACGAATGGAGCCAATTAACATTCCTACGATGGCAAGAGGTGCGGAAGGACAATGTCGTCATTCTGCAAAAGAACCCCAGGAGAACGCCCACAACATGCATTGCTATTACGAATATACCACGAAAAATACGTAGATCAAAGAGCAAAACAACGGAGGGAAGCGAGGACAATTCCTCCACAAGAAATGCTTATAATTACGGAGAAGCCAACGCGAGATAAACGAAATCCCAAGTAATGAAGGGCAAGCACGTAAAATTGCAATCGACAGCGAACGAGAATGCGGAATGACCGGGAAACCCTCTACATTGGGCATTATTTGCAGCATCAGAAAACTAAAATGGCACAATACAAACGAGGGCACCGCAGTCATTAGCGCTCCCAAATTTTTTTTTATGGTTTCCCGGTCAAACAACCCACCACAATCGCAATAATTACGGACATACCAGCATCACATACACATAATACAAACTAAGAGAGGACAAGAACGTCAATTCGCAATCGAAATGACATGGAATACACACAATCGACGAGACCTAAAAGTCCCTAGGAATGGAGCCAATTAACATTCCGTAAACCTACGATGGCAAGAGGTGCGAAAGGACAACGTCGTCATTCTGCAAAAGAACCCCAGTAGAACGCCCACATCATGCACAATTATTATGAAAATACCACGGAAAATACGCATATCAAAGAAAAAAACAACGGAGGGCAGCGAGGACAATTCCTCCGCCAAAAACTACTTAGCCACTTTTAGTATAGCAGATAGAAACTGTGATCATGCTAATGTAAAAAAAATGTTAAAATTATTTTTAGATATTTTCAACTGCATAATCCCTAATTTTAGAGATTCTACAATTTCACAGAGATTATGTTAATCTACAAATTGAAATTAAAATTTATAGATATAACAAACGAAATTGTTGAAAAGAAGCCGATTATAATCTAATTGTTTAAAAATCGACGAATTCAAATCGCCACATAAGCTTTGGAAGATGCTCTAATGCTTCTTATTATTAAAAAGATGTCAATTACGTATCACCCACTTCCAATATATGGTAACGATCTAACTCCCCCTCCAGTTTCAAAACCTACATATCGCCACCTCCAATTGTCGATTGCAGACAATTTACAATCGGGAACCTTTTCTATTAAAATTTTTAACTACATTAAGCTTATGATTGTCAATCCATATTAATAGTACATTCAAAATCACAACTTCATAAAAAATATTAAAAATACAAAATGAATTTAAAGAAATAAAAGAAGAAGGATAACCGACAGAAAAAGGTGCAGATCGTAAAAGATGGAGGCTCCCTTGTTTTCTCAATCTCCCACCTCACATCTATTTCTCTCCTATCTCTCAACGTCTGCCTCTTGCTCTCAAGTTCTCTGCCTCTCGATGAGTAAGAGGAGAGAACTATTTTAATTTGAGGAAGAGTAGGGTTCTTGTTGGGCTGCAACAGATCGGGAACTCCATTATATGCCGAAGCTTTGCCCAGACCCGAGCATACTGCATTTAACCTATGTCTCTTAATATTCTCTATCCATGTTTCTCTATCTCTCACTTTCTACCTCTATGTCTCTCTATATCCATCTCTCAATCTACTCTCATATTCTATGGTGAGGTGGACTGTTAGGGTTTCGATTGTGTTCTGGTGTGGGTCTGCGTGATTAGCGAATGGGGTTTCGACTAGGTGGGTTTTAATTGGTGTTGAACATAAGAAACAATGGAGTCGACATTTGCGAGGTTAAATTTGAGTTTGAATCATGGATGACCAGATGTGCTTTCGCTCTCTGTAAATTCTTGTACTGTTGCTAAATTACGAGAGTGGTTGTGTGTTTTTGCAGAGCACTTGAACTGTGTTCGTCCATCCTTGGTCAAGAAAATCTGGTTCTATCGTTTTGTTTTGTTCAGATTCACTGTTTGTTTGTTGCTTATGTGTTGGAGTAGGTTCTTATTTGCTTCTTGCAGTCACACTCCAGTTAGTGGGAAAGTATAGTTGATGGGCACGCAAGAAGGGATTTGTGTGTATCAATGTGATAGCGCCTTTTAGGAGCTATAATTCTTTAGTATTTACCACATGTTAATAGGTATTTGAGAATGATTTGAGCCTAATGTTAGAGAATAAAGTTCGTTTTATCACTTGTTGCTCACCATGTGCTATATTGTTAGTCCGGGCGTTTTCTATGCATATGTCTTTGTTATTTGTAAAATATAATCGCATGGTATGTTTGTTCACGTTGTCTTGGCAGGAACGGATGCTAATCGGTTGATAGGAAGCATGGAACGAACTTCAGAATTATTTTGACCAGTTTGAATTATTTTGATAATCGGTTGACCAGTTTGAATAATTTTGATCCTAGATGGAGTTCTACAATTAATTTGGAGGTGAGACCAGTACCAAATGAAAGTGGACTCGGAGAGATTTCCAACGATAGGGCAGGGAGCTAAATCCGAGTTCGGACGAAGAAGTTATGGCTCGGCGAAGTCAGGAGCATATTTCAGGGGGCTATTGTGCAATTACTGAAGACTTCTGCAGGTTATGATTGAAGCACGACCTATGGACAAAAATATACATCATTCACGCCTGGAGAGAGCCACGATCAAGGAGGAGAGCAAGGAGACTTCATTGGGAGAAACCTCAAGCAAGGAGAAGAGCCCGGATCGCGCCAATCTTCACGATTTCTAGCGTTTGATCTATTTTCTTTCTACTTTCTTGTATGAAATATTTAGACACCATGTTATATTTTTCTATGAGTAGCTAAAATCATACCTAGGCATCTATGGAGAGCCTAGGTTTTATATTTTGAGGATGTTTTTCGGATTTTGGATGAACTTTCACGTTGAGTTTATGATTCTATGAAGATTACTATGTTCTATTTCATGTTGAGTTCTTTCATTGACAAGCGAGAACTAGGATGTGTGATGTTGATTATCTATTTCTCCATGTAATCATGAACTAGGCTTAAAGATAATTTGTAGTAGTTAATTACTTGTTTATTATGCTTAGTCCTTCGTAACGTAGGAATCATGAACCGAAATTACTACGTAACTAGTGAGTGTGTGAAAGAAACTCTACCCTAGTTGGGATGAATAAACAAGGACATTCTTAATCAATTAGACTGAGAGGTGAGTTGAATAGGAATGGCTAGATGAGGGAAAGTCAGTAGGATGTAGTGAATTGTTCGTGCATAGTGGTCTGATAGGACATTATCCCGTGCAATATCGTTAACCTACTAGAACACATAGGTTGTATACTTGGCCTGAGAGGGACAAATCATTACCGTTGTGTATAACAACATGAGACCGATAGGTAATTGTCAATGCCATTACCCAGCTTAACTAACTATGAATTGTCGTGTTAGAACATGAAATCCGGAATCGTCAAAACTACCCTAGGTGATCTATAGATTGCCTAGCTTTCTCTCCTCTGATTTACATCATATGACATTATCCCGTGCTATAATTTGCGTTATTTTACTACCATTTCTAGTCACTTGTTTGAGGGTGACAACACTTCAAACTACAAAATTTCTTCACCGGTTACTTGTGTGAATTGAATTTAATTGATAAACTAGATACATAGTAGACACTTTCCCTTGGGTTCGATAACTCGGAGTCCAAAATACTCCATTATATTAATTGACCGTATACTTGCGCAGCAACGCGTAGTTTACACGCGTCAAGTTTTTGGTGCCGTTGTCGGGGAATGCATTGGTTACTATTCCTAGTTTAGCGATTAGTTTAATTTATCTTTTTCTTTTTGTTTATTATTTCTGTGATTTCTAATTTGTTTCTTGAATTTTGTTGCAGGTTCTCAGTGTATGCACCAGATCTCTAGACACCTTGTGCCCCCTCTTGAATACCCAGAGCAGTTATTCAGAACTCCGAGAAGAGGTCCAAGACAGATCGCAATTGGTGGAAATTGACTAACGCTCAACTGAACCAGAAGTTGACTGAACTTCAAGAGAATCTTGATGAGCAGAAGAACCAGATCCCCTACAATAAGTCGGGCCAAGCTTTGGTGGAGAAGTTTCAGTCAACTCAGAGAGGACCCAAGCCAGCTATTGTACTGTCAACCATTCAGGCTGAGCACTTTGATTTGAAGCCTGCCAACATCACGACAGTGCAGAATCAGTTCCAGTACTATGGAAACAGGGATGAAGACCCAAATGACTTCATTGGGAAGTTCGATGCCTACATTAATACAGTGAAGTACAAGAACATCACTGATGAGACACTAAAGCTGATTCTTTTTCCTTATTGTCTGAAGGGTGCGGCAGAGAAGTGGCTAGAGTCCAGGGAGCCAGAATCGATCACCACATGGGAGCAGTGCGTTGATGAGTTCATGAGCAAGTTCTACCCCGCTCAACATGTCATAGGTTTACAGACAGAGATCCTTGGTTTTCAGCAGCATGCTGATGAGACTGTTGTTGATGCATGGGACCGGTTTATGAGGACGATATGCAAGTGTCCTAATCATAACTTCGACGACTATAAGATTCTTCAGGTCTTCTATCATGGCCTGGATCGTCCCAACCAGGATTTGCTGAATAGGGAAGCAGGAGGTAACTTTCTTTACAGGGTTGACAAGGATGGAGCATATGCTATGATGAAGCAAATAGAGAAACATGATGCTCAATTCTATGACTCTAGGAGGTTATCCAAGCTGCCTGAACCGAATAACGATGAGTGGAAAGATGGGATTACAAAGATGGTTTCTGACATGGCAAAGCATGTGTACCAGGATAAGAAGACATTGTCTCCAGCAGAGAGCAAGAGTTTAATGCAGCTTTGAATCAAGCGGCTAGTGAGGACGTCAGCTATGTGGGGGCACAGGGACAGCGCAGCTAGAATCAGGGGAACTATAGACCAGGGACTAGAGATCATCCAGGATTCAGGTATGGAGATCAGTCTGGAGCTTCATATGTACCCAGTTTTCAGCACAGGCCACCTGCGCCAGCTGCTCAGGCGCCACCACCATTAGCTACAGGCCAGAATGCTGAAATGAAAGATCTCAACAATATGATGTATCAGATGGGCAAGAATGTGAATACCTTCACTTCTCAGGTGGAGACATTGACAGATTTGCACATCACGAAGACCTCGCTTCGTAACTTGGAGGTGCAGGTAGGAAAGATTGCCACTCAGCTCTCAGCTAGAGCACCAGGGTCTTTGCCATCTGATACTGAGAATGTGCGCCAGGTGAACGCCATCACTACCCGCAGTGGGATTGTTCTTGATGATCCCCCATATCCGAGCCACGCTAGAGCTGAAGCCTCGAAGGCTAGGGAACATGAGGTCTTTGACAAGACACCTGTCATGATGATTCAGAGGAATATAATAGATTCTTGTCTATCTTTTCAAAATTTCATACCAATGTTCCATTGATTGAGGCAGTCAAGATGATGCCTAAGTATGGAAAGTATATGGGAGATGCAATTTCATGAAAGAGGGCGGTACCAGATTTTCAGGAAAGAGGGATGTTCCATTTATTTTTTATTATTATTTCTGTTATTGCTGATTGTGTTTTGAAGTAGGAATTAGATGGGTCGGGCCGTCGACCTTAAATTACAAGCGCTGATTGGGAGGCAACCCAATTTAGGTAGTCGTATTGTTTTTTCTATTCTGTTTTTGATATACGTACTTTATTGAGAGATGTGAGAGAGAGCGGTTTAATATTTTCCATGAGTGTGCAGGACACAGGTACCGAAGACCCTTTGGATTCCCCTTCTTGATGCATGTGCATGATTTTTCACGCAAAACGAGACACAACGAGCAATTTGATGATTGGACTTGAAAGAGAGGCTACTCGAGGTTGAGGATTAGCTATTTATTAATTGGTTATATTTTCAGCTCGTTGTGGCCCGGATTTGCACGCATCGGAATCCGAAGAGGAATGAAAGAAATCAAAAGTTTAAAGGGACTTGATTCTCGTGCTAGGGAGCAATTTTGGAGATGAGATGAAAAATTCCTCGGATTTGGGAATTTTCCAGTCAACATTGGATTCTACATTCAATGACGATTTCGTGAGCGCGAGAATCGAAGGAATCGGACATCGGACAAAGAAACTGGAGCAAAAACAAAATCCGGTAAGTTCCAGGGCATTTCTGGCCGAAATCAATTCATTTCGGGCCGAAATGTCCCTTGATTTCGGGCCGAATTAAAAACATTCTGTTTCGAGTTTTCCAAATCATTTCGGGCCGAAATCAACTGATTTCGGGCCGAAATGGTCTGGACAACTCATTTATTCAGGGCATTTTTGGTATTTTGGGGCTATTCTTTAAAACAAAAACCGGGTTTTAACCCTCTTACACCCCAATTTCGGATCAAATACACCCTCCTTCATCTTCTCCCTCTCAAACTCTCAATAACACCAACACACACAAAATCAAAAACTTCTCCAAATCCAAAACTTTTTGGTGGGGTTTTGCTCCTTGCAAGCTCGCCATCAACATTAAGTCTTGGAGTTTTGAGAGATAGTGCACGGTTTGAATGTGGGGGAAAACAAAGAGGAAGAGCTCCAAGAACAAAAATTTTCCGATTCGCATACTTGGAGTAGGATTTGGCCTTAGCTCAAGAAGAGACTTGTGACGGGCACACCGAGGAGCTTAAGGAGGTACTCTTGCCTTCACTTGCTAGTGTTTCCGAAAAATTTGGTACAATTTTCTCTCTCTCTCTCGGCTTTAATTCTTGCTTAGGCACTCCTAGGGCTTAGTTTTCTCGCAAATTATACATGTTCATTGCTTGCACCCTGGGTTACTTGGTGTAGTTCACCGCTAAAACTCACGAGCACTCGTTTTTCGTTTTCATATCACTATGTCTACATCTAGGAATGTTAATAAGAGGAGACGGGGACTTGTTCTTGATGACCAACCGATCTTCAACCCTGAGGAAGATGTAGTTATGAGTGAGGAGGAGGAAGAAGTGAACGAGGGAGACGGGTCGGGGAACCGCCGTCAGGTTCCACCGTCTCCAATTCGTTATGAGTTGAATCAGGTTATGCCACCACTCCCTACGATAGGAACTCGAGGCGCAGCACCTAAGGATGTAGACCTTAGGGCTATCTGCAGCACCAAATTCTGCAGCTTCAGGTTTGTTAGCGCAAACACCCACAAGGAGTATTGCACCGACAAGTTTCTGAAGAGGGAAGGGACTTATGAAAAACCCTTCCCGCTACACCCTAAGATGCCCCAACAACTTAAAGACCACTTTAAGAATGAGAAGTTAGACAAATGGTTTAAAATCTGTCAGAAATCTAGCTCCGCTCTTGCAAGAGATTTTATAGTGAATGTGCGTTTCTATGACGAGGGAGAGGGTGAGGATAGGAGGCACATATTTTGCCGGCGTGCTTATATAGTTCTCACGCCCGAGACTATAGCTGTTGCCTTGAACTTCAAGCCCCTAAAAGAAGGGACTTGTGCCTATCATAAGACCATCCGGAGAGCTGATGTTGTTGAGGTTGTGAGCGCCTTTTGCTTTGAGGGGGTGCCTGGGGCGGATGGAATGAGAGACCCACCCTACCGGAGTGGAACTTTTCTAGGAGGGTCGTGCATCCACATGCGAGGTGGTTGTGCGAACTTCTTGAGAATTGGGTTGTGGGCGTCACTGCTCAGCCCACTTACTCCTTCCAGCTTCGCACCATGGCCTACTGTTTGTGTACCGGGAAGAGGATTAACATCCCGTACTTCATTTATTGCTCTATTATGGAGAATGCCCGTCGTAATAACCGTAGATCTGCCGGCCACACTTGCCTTCTCCTAAAGCTAGCAAAAGCTGCTAGCTCAGATTTGAAGGGTCTACTTTATGACCTATCTAAAAAGAACAATGGAGAGCGTAAGTGGGAGAAAGTACCCAACCCCCTGAGAGCCCCAGAGCCTGTTCATCCCACACACCCTAGTGAGGCGAGTACCTCTAGTTCTAGCTCTAGGATTGAGAGTCAGCTGACCCATATCACCCACTTGCTAGAGCAGCAGAGACTGTAAGCACATTATGACAGAGCTAGGGAGAGGAGACATTTTGAGCACATCCGTAATAGTCAGCGCCAGCTGGGCCGAGGTATGGAGTCACTTAGCTATGACTGTGCTCAGCAGGGTCCGTGGATTCAGGACTTGGCTATGGCGGCCAATGTCCAGTTGCAGAACCCGCCTACCTACGATGGATTGTTCCATTACCAGTCTGATGTGTACCCAGAGTTGAGTCCAGACCCCCCAGTCGCTAAGGACGAGGGGCCTCGCTTTGACTAGACCCACCGGCCCTACGCTTAGGCCGCCGAGCCCTCTTGATTTCACTTTATTTTTCGTTGAGGAAAATGAAGCGCTTAAGTGTGGGGGAGTTTTTAGCTATCCGCTAGTTAGCCATTGCATAACCTTGTTACATGTAGTTTAGTGAGTCCCGTTTGCATGTAGGTGTCAGTCGGTTAGTTTTGCATGTGCGTGTTTAAATATATGCATTGTATATATTGTTGGACTTTTATTTATTGAGTCCACCTACCCTTACTTTGTTGGTTAGTCGAGTTGGCCAGTTACATATAGTGTCGGAAAAAAAACAAGAAAAATCCTCAAAATTGAATGTTTTTGAGAAAGGGCAATTGAAGAGAGTAAGCGTGGAGAGGGCTTAATGATAGTATTCCCTAGCTAGTATGAAAATCTGAGGTGAGGTAGACGCGAGAATCTGGAGTAGAAAGGCTATAGGGCCAATGCACTTTAGAATTGTGAGTAGCTGTCTCTCAAACTAGTTATCCTACTAGCGCTACACCACCGTCACTTAGGTAGTCGTCAACCCTCCTCGTAGTGGCAACGGAACAGTTGCGCGAGTGATTTTTATGGGGACCTCACGTCCCGTCTCCATCGCCTAGGTCCACTAGTTACCCCAATTTGATCCATCTACCCCTTTTATTCACAGCCTCAAGCCTAGGAAGTCGTTCCTTGTGACTTTCATCACTAGTTAGAATGGTCCCTTCCTATGCGTCATGATAGAGGGAGTTGAGTGAGGGAGGTTCGTTGAGGGTGATCTGATATTATACATCTTGAGTGGGTACTCTTACATGTCATCTTTTGAGAGGATTTGAGGGTGAGATAGAGACGGTAGCACACTTCGGTGTGGCGGTGAGTCGTGTCCATACATCACGATCACAGGTGGAGTGCCGTAGTGCGTGATACTTTTTCCGCACGATATGGGTCGTGGTTGGTTGATCTTATAGGAGGACGTGCTTGTGCTTCATTTATATTCTCTATATCTTAGGTGATGAGGAGGATTGGTTGGAATTAGCACATGTTACATTGACTACCGGGTTCGAGATATGGTTTACATCGAGTGTGGGGTGTCGACATATATTGATTACGTCGTTATTTGACACATTTCATCCCCACGTTAACTATCTTGATATTTGATCTCTTTGGATATTACTATCGTATCGGTGGATCCATGTGCTTATTGTTGAAATTGAAAAAAAAAAGAGAAAAACATAAATTGAAAGTGAAATGGAATAGGGAGCCGAAAATTAAACTTCATGAAGACCAAGGAGATTAGCTATGAGTTTTGATCACTTCTGCACATTTGTTGTCGCGAGAACGGCGTTGCACCAAGATTGAGGTAATGAGGGCCGGAGTAGTATATTCGGTGGGGTTCCTTGGATTTTGGTGAGGGAGTGTGAGAATGGGTTTTTGTGAGATGTATCATGACGTCTAGGACTACGCTTCTAAATATCTTATCCTACCCGTCCTAAGCCGTCAACAATTGAAACCCATGGATAAATAGCTCGGATGGTAAGTGCTAGAGATACGTTTGATGAGTGTGCGGAAGCAACTTATTTTGTGTTCGTGCCCGTTCTGTCTGACGAAACTGGCCGCAAGTTCCACCGATCACCAAAGTTATAGAATATTCTAGGGGATGTGAGAGCCTTATGACATTCCGGTTTGTTCTTTGAGATTGCCCAATCTCTAACTAAAAAGAAAACAATATGTTCTTTAATTCCTTGTATTGTACATACTTGAGTTGCATTTTACATATCATGTAGTTTGCATAGTCGTGTCTTTGTTATTGAGTCGTGAGTTGTGTGGGCTAGCGGAAATTGAAGTATGCAAAGTGGTGGGGTATGCATTTGTTTGGTTGTGGTATGTATGCAATGTCTCAAGTGTGGGGGTTTTGTGCTTCATTGTTGCTCGAGACGAGCAAAAGAGTAAGTGTGGGGGAATTTGATAGAGCCTTTTAGGAGCTATAATTCTTTAGCATTTACCACATGTTAATAGGTATTTAAGAATGATTTGAGCCTAATGTTAGAGAATAAATTTCGTTTTATCACTTGTTGCTCACCATGTGCTATATTGTTAGTCCGGGTGTTTTCTATGCATATGTCTTTGTTATTTGTCAAATGTAATCGCTTGGTATGTTTGTTCATGTTGTCTTGGCAGGAACGGATGCTAATCGGTTGATAGGAAGCATGGAACGAACTTCGAAAACAACGGGAGCTCAAGTGGAGTAAAGAGAAGCCGATTGGAGGAGCTTGGATGACCAGTTTGCACTAATTTTGATCCTACCTGGAGTTCTACAATTAATTTTAAGGTGATACCAGTTCCAAATGAAAGTAGAATCAGAGAGCTTTCCAACGATAGGTCACGGAGCTAAATCCGAGTTCGGACGAAGAAGTTATGGCCCGGCGAATTTAGGAGCAAATTTCAGGGGACTATTGTGCAATTACTGAAGACTTCTGCGGGTTATGATTGAAGGACGGCCTAGGGAAGAAAATATACATCATTCACGCCTGGAGAGAGCCACGATCAATGAGGAGAGCAATGAGACTTCATTGGGAGCAACCTCAAGCAAGGAGAAGAGCTCGGATCGCGCCAATCTTCACGATTTCTAGCGTTTGATCTATTTTCTTTCTACTTTCTTGTTATGAAATATTTAGACACCATGTTATCTTTTGCTATGAGTAGCTAAACTCATACCTAGGCATCTATGGAGAGCCTAGAGTTTATGTTTTGAGGATGTTTTCCGGATTTTGGATGAACGTTCACGTTGGGTTTATGATTCTATGAAGATTGTTATGTTCAATTTCATGTTGAGTTACTTTCATTGACAAGCTAGAACTATGAAGTGTGATGTTGATTATCTATTTCTCCATGTAATCATGAACTAGGCTTAAAGATAGTTCGTAGTAGTTAAGTACTTGTTTATTATGCTTAATCCTTAGTAACGTAAGAGTCATGACCCGAAATTACTACGTAACTAGTGAGTGTGTGAAAGCAACTCTACCCTAGTTGGGATGAATAAACAAGGACATTCTTAATAAATTAGACTGAGATGTGAGTTGAATATGAATGGCTAGATGAGGGTAAATTCAATAGGATGTAGTGAATTGTTCGTGAATAGTGGTCTGACAGGACATTATCACTTGCAATATCGTTAACCTACTAGAACATATAGGTAGTATACTTGGCCTGAGAGGGACAAATCATTACCGTTGTGTAGAACGACATGTGACCGATAGGTAATTGTCAATGCCATTACCCAGCTTAACTAACTATGAATTGTCGTGTTAGAACATGAAATTCGGAATCGTCAAAACTACCCTATATGATCTATAAATTGCCTAGCTTTCTCTCCTCCGATTTACATCAAATCATTTAATTTGTGTTATTTTACTACCATTGCTAGTCACTTGTTTGAGGGTGACAACACTTCAAACTACAAATTTTTTTTACCGGTTACTTGTGTGATTTGAATTTAATTGATAAACGAGATACATAGTAGACACCTTCCCTTGGGTTCGATAACTCGGAGTCCAAAATACTCCATTATATTACTTGACCGTATACTTGCACAGCAACGCGTAGTTTACACGCGTCACAATGTCGCCGAATTCTGGGTTGATAGTGAAGGCGATAGCGGGTGGTGGCGACAAAGTTGGTGGTGTTCTTCATATTCATATGTTTATTGATTGGCCAAATTTGCCCGTCAATAACCCTTAGCCCTCGTTTGGGTAGAGGATATGGTATGTAGGGATACGGCTTACGCTGGGATATGAGTAAGGATATGAATGCTGCCTGATAAGCCCTGATGAGATATGTTGGCAGTCTGTGTTTGGGTGCTGTCGGATATGATGCAGGATATGAAGCAGGATATGTGCCAAAATGACTATCATACCCTTAATGCTGTTATTTTGATAAAAGATTGTATATTTCAAATTAATGAGGAAAAATGTATACAAAATGTATCACTATTTATGTTTATATTTCAATACTCTTTTTTTCTACACAATAGTGACGTAGTCAAAATGTATATTAAAATGCCAAAAATAAACTTGTATTAACATGCAAACATAACAAATATTCATGGATACAACATGGCCATAGCAAAATATGAAGTATAAATTACTACCTTCGTTTCTTCTCTAAGGCACGGTTTTGACTTTTTGACTCGTATTTGGGTCACTTTGACCAGGTGATCGGGATAGTAAAATGATGCAATTTTTGATCTTTTTTTCACCGTGTTCTAGAACAACTTTTACTCTACAACACCATAAAAAATTTATCAAAAAACTGCATCATTTTGCTACCCAAATCACCAGGTCAAAGTGACATAGTGAATAGTGGTAAAAGTCAAACTGGTGCATTAGTGAAGAAACGGATGTAGTACTATATAGTGCTTATTGGCATATTGGCATGATGTTACAAAACCTACAATAAACAAGTTAAATTAAACCCACGAAATTTCAGCAAGTACGGTAAATTGTCTTTCATATTTATCTCAACCGTACATACTCACATAAAGTTATGCAACCCCAAAATAATATTTATCAAAACCATGAGGACCTCCTCCAAAATAAAGCAGGGACATGAAACGGTGTAATAGCTGATAGGGTTTGGGGACAAGAGTAGAAAATTAGATAGTTTGTGGGGGTATTTTGTCAAACTATTAGCATCCTAATATGCTATATTTTCTTATCCGAGCTTATACCTCCATGTTGGGGGTATAAAATTTGTTCATTAAAAGCTCCCTCAGCATAAGGCAACATAACTTATCCTCTCTCTTATCCAGCACCCAAACACTTGATAAAAAAAGGGAGTGCATAACTTATCTTATGCTCCCTCCTTATCCTCTACCCAAACGGGTCCTTAGCTAACGGAAAATTTCGAATGGTAAAAGTTCCACTTGTTGATTGCAAACAAACATCAACTAGAGGTAGTACTCAAAAGATTTTGAAACTGGGAGTGGCAACTTGATCATTTCCCTATACTAGGAGGGGTAAATAAGTACTTGACCCTTATGCCCCGTTTCGGTAGCAGCATAAGGGGCAGCATAGCATAACTTATGCTCTCCATTTTTATCCAGTGTTTGGGTGCAGGTATAAGGGGAAGTATAAGTTATACCCCCATCATAAATTTTTTAATTTTATGAAGAAAAGTTATACCACCTCCCCCGAGGTATAAGTCCGGATAAGGGGAAGCATCATAACTCACAAATATTTTTAGACAAAAATACCCTTGTACCTTCACCCTAATTTCTACCCTTTATTCCCAAACCCTACAACTTCAACCCAGATTCCATCATTGCCTTCACCATCAACATCCTCCTGCCACCAGTGCACCATCTTCTTCATCTCCTTCAACATCCTACAACACCACCCGTCACAACCACCACGAACAACCACCATAACCACCATTAATTCCAACCAAAATCACCATTTGTCATCAACAAAACACAACCAACCAAGAACATCATTTAAACCACAAATACAACTCCCAATTGTTCAATTCACCACATAACCATCTGACCACCACTGTCAGCAACTCCTATCATCGCCAACAACCCAACCACAAATTTCTCTAAATCATACCTCAAAGGAGGCCAAAACCGCCACACCTCAGTACCACCGAAACCCAAATACCCAATTCGCCATCTTCTCTGGTAAAAGGCTAAAAAACCCACACCCAGCACCAATCGATTCCTCCATAGAATCTGACCAAAACCACTGAAACCCATCGTCAATTCCGGCGAGCAAGACTTTGTCTTCGCCTTCGTTCTACCTTTTTCGAGTTCTGAACCACAACATCAACCATCAAAATCCACCAATAAACCGCCAATACGACCATCATCACTGAACCACCATCAATCTCCGATCCAATCCAACAAAGCATAATAGGAGAAGAAGGCGAATATGAAGCTCTCACGACCTGGATACGAAACTCGCACGAGTTTACCATCTTCTAATAATTTGGTTAAATAATTAGCCATATTATTTAACAATATAGTTTGTTCGTTAAGTTTATCAAAGTATGTTTAGTTAATTTGTGTGTTTTAATGACAAATTATAATACGCACACCAACGAATTCAAAATCACAACAGTGCAGCACAATGTGGTCATTTTCACATTAACCCTTCATCATATCATGTCTCTTATCCGACAGCACTCAAACATAGACAACCAACATATCTTATCGGGACTTATCAGACATCATACTTATATTGCATCTTATCGCAGCATAAGCATTATCCGTACATAACTTATTCGCTACCCAAACGAGGATGTTTCTGGTAAAAAACTCAACGGACCCTAACAGTACAGAGGTACGGGTCAGCCGACCCGAGTCACACCCGACCGCCCCTATTAAACACTATACAGTTCGACTCCCCGCTCCGTCTGAGGAATCTTCCATCTCCTTCTACATCGTTGCGGCTCGGCGGTTGTTTATGCTCGCTATCAAATAATTTCGACGTTGTGATCAGAAAAAATCCTCTACTGTTCAAGTGCTGCTTCAAAAATGGCGACCGTGATGCAGAAAATCAAGGACATCGAAGACGAGGTAACCCTTATTATATGTTATCTGTCTGTACTTCAAACCCTAGCTGCGTTTTCTTCAGACACGAGTTATATATCTTTTTACTGGTGGATAGTCTTTTCAATTTTAAGCTAGTGAGGGATTTCAGCATGCACCGCGTTTCTGTATTCGAGGAATTTGGAAGAGTTTGTGACACTTCAGATGTTTAACCCTGAGGCAACTGAAAGGCAAAATGATTTGAGCTGTGGGTCATTTGATTTTTATTTTTCCTGCTGATTGACAGAAGAACTTAACTTTAAATGTATTTGAAATTAAATTTTTGGTGTCAATTGATTTTGGGATGGACATGTTTACATACTTATACAATAAGCAACAGTCAATTTGGTTAGGGTTATTCTTTTATGCCCTGTTTCTGAAATTTTATTATTTTGTATGATAAATGAACGCCGTTTCTGTTCTATCATGACCACGGGAGTCATCTTGAGTGAAATAATATGCTATTAGTAGGTATTGGTTATCTATGAAGCACTAGTGCCTTCACCATGTTAGAAGCTGACTATGACACTTATAAACATATTGCCTTTTGCTGGATGCAGAGACTACTCTTAAAAAACTTGTTTGCGTGGTTTCAAATATCACCTTTAGGTCTTGTCTTAGTGATAAATAATGGTTTATTGGACTTACAATACTGTTACACACTACGGACTAGAATTATGAGGGCATTTGCTGATATTTTCAGATATATGTTCTGTTATGGTGCAAAACTGTAAGTATCAGCCAATCATCCTGGTAAATGCAATTATAGATAGAGAAGGGTAGATCCCAAGGGGTTGGCCATAGGCAATGACCTTGGTCTTAGGGGTATGCTCAGCTGAGGTCCATTGTTCAATCCCCACAATAGGCAAAATCTCTTAGGGACACCAGGGGTTTCAACATTTAACTTCAGGGCGTGTGGGAAAAGTTGATTTGCGCACAAGCAGGCCCGGTAATCTTCAGTTACATAAATAGTTACTTCGGAAGAGATCAGAAGGTTAAGAAGAGTTCCGAACGATGGCCTATGTTATTTTGTTTTAACATTCAGAATCAGATGTTTTTGTTATCTATGTTTCTGTTGACAATAAAATATGACAATAAAGCTATGATCCATATGTTTCCTCATGCTATGATTCTTCTCGGTGCTCATGAATTAAACATCACAGAGCATTAATGTGATGCCAGCTTGAAGTCTTGTAGCATTAATGTGTTAGTTTGTCTCTTCGGTGCATTTTGTATGGTAATTCATAGGCTGCTGAATTTTCGATGCTTATCCAACTCTATATGTTGGAGTGCTGCTCAAATAGAAATCTGAAGTTTTTCAAACTATATTCCACTCATTGATCAACGTGTCTGGTTGAATTATAAATTTCTTGCTAGTTGAGCTAATTCAAGATTTTTCATTGCATTGCTACTTTATTGCAGATGGCAAGGACACAAAAGAACAAAGCCACTGCTCATCACCTGGGATTACTCAAGGTATGCATCTTCATGATTCTTTTTGAATGATATATATTTTTCTTTGAAAACTTATTGAATGATATTTTTTCTTTGAAAACCTATTGAATGATATATTTCTTACTAAGACATATGTCATGTACCCTTATGATTGAATTTGATCGAGATAGATTCGTGTACGCTAGAAGTAAATAGTTAAACGTATCTTGGATTTATATTTTTATAGCGGTATCACTAATAATATCATATAAAAATATAAATAATGTGGCCGCACCCCCGCCGCACCCGCACCCTTGATTTTTGGGAATTTGCCGCACCCGCACCCAGTTCCCGAACCAGCACCCGCACCGCACCCGCACTCGTGCTACGTAGCAAATAAGTGGTATTCCGTATCAAACCCCAGTAAGGAATAATCTGAGTAGCTGCTATCTCTAGAAAAAAATGTTTCTGTTATCTCTCCACGGGGTTCAGAACTTTAGTTCCTGTACTCTTCTGCTCTGTAGGTCCTCCTTCGTTAAGGCAACCAATGATTGGAGCCCCTTCTAGGTTAAGGCATATCAAGACAATGATTTCCATGACCTCGGTCCCTACCCCGTATGTTTGGCTGCCTCATGTGCTCAGCTGACTAAAACTTCAGTACCTACCTGAGCGGCTTCTGGGGTTCTGCTTTCTTCCTCGGCTGAAAAGACTGTTGCTGCTGTTACCCTAACTCTCCTAAAAAAACCCTAAAAAACTCCATTATTGCCCTCTATCTTTGGAACTGTTGGATCAGAAAGGACCCACACGTGCACTAAGACGCACCGCCCTCCTAAATCTGTATCCAAGTTCCCCCTCCCAGACTTATCATCACCATTAGGGGCCCTCCCTACTTCGGGAAGGGGGGTGAGCTTTTTTCACAGCCGCTTTCAGGTGACGAAATGCACAGATAAAATGCAGCTTTCCTTCTGGAATGCAACAATGAGAGCAATCTGAGCAAACAATTGGGGTATCAACCCGGCTTGGTTCGAAACAGAGGTCTCAATTCCTTTTTTGGTGGTGACGTTCCAAATTACAATATTGGCAATTTGGCATTCATGAAGAAGTTAAAGATGAATGAAGTCTCGCCGTGACATTTTCAGGCTCCTGTTCTCAGAAGCATATCAAACTCCATTCTCTCGAAACATGTCTGTGGCTTAGATCCCCTTTGGGTTATGTGGTGTTTTCATCAGTGACTCTCACAACTCATACTCTTATGGTTCAATCTCCTCTAAATATTGTAAACATCACCTCGAAATTCAAAGAAAGATGCACTCAGTGAATCCCGAGATGCCTTTCCCCTTACAGTCAGATCGCCATGAAATTACTCATGGCAACAGACTGCTATGAATAACCATTCTTCTCTAATCTTGCACAAATTAACTTAGAACTTACATCATATTCATAATAATTAAAGAGAACTCAAGAAGCTGCTTTTGTTGTTTGAAAAAAAAAGAGTTGTTACTAAAACCAGACAGCGAAGTGTATTTGCTCTCTTTTCCTTTTCAGAATGGCACAAACGACATAAACTATGTGTGCACGCTACATGTTATAATGCACTAACTCCTTCATATGTGCTTTATCTTTTCAAACTTTGGCAATTGCCAGTCTTTGTGTCTTCTTTTTTTCTTTCTGGTAACAGTGGTATATTTTCTTCTTTTTATGATTGTAGGCTAAGCTTGCTAAGCTGCGGAGGGATCTCCTAGCACCTCCATCCAAAGGCGGTGGTGGTGCCGGAGAAGGTTTTGATGTCACAAAAAGTGGAGATTCGAGAGTTGGTCTAGTAGGATTTCCTTCAGTTGGTAAATCGACACTTCTGAATAAATTAACTGGAACATTTTCGGAGGTAACTAATCCTTGCTTTTAATCTTCTACTTGCAATAAGTCTCTCATTAACCAGAATTCATGAGAAATTACTTTTGTGAAAATTCTAGACACCAGTAGGTAAATTCTACTTTGCAAGTCTATTAACATTGTGCTGAGAAATGGAGAGGTCTACTTGTTAGTTTATGTTTCTAGTATTAAGGGAGTTTTGCCTTCATAGATGAAGGTTTCTGTTGGATGTTTCAGTTTGATTGGAGATTGTTAGGCAGGCTAGTCTTTTGGTCTGCTTTAATATCATACACTAAGAGGTGGGTATTTAAAATTACTGCTGAAGAGATCCTTCGCAAACCATGCGTTTCATGACAATGTAAGACCCTTCATGAGTCAATTGGCAGGTTGTTCAAATTGGTTAAGCCTCTAATTATCCATAATGTTCTTTATGAATCGTGCTTCAAATGGTACAAAGGCTAGGCGCATGTGATGCCTCCTGTTATAAAGAAGAAAAGGAATATCCAGATCAAAGGGAACCTGAAACGAACTTGTGGATCTTTCTTTTGAAGGTCTGAAATGATGTGATTTATTTCAATTGAAATGTCTACTGCTAAATCCTCTTCGGCAATTTCATAGGATTGTAGGAAGACTGCCCACTGAATCTGATTGGGACTGTACTCTGTGCTGAAGTTTCTGTAGGACGATGTTCCTGCAATACATATTCCAAGATGTTTCGGGAAGGTGTGAGACTGTGAGGTACGGCATGTGGAAGGGAATTGAGTTTGGTGGATGGGAAACAACTGCTCTGCTTGAGCAATAAGAATGTAGAGTAACACTATGCTGATTACGAGAAATGGATGTTCCGCTGTCATGCTAATGCCATTAGGAACTCTTAAGTACAAGTAGGGAGATTGAGCACGAAAAAGAAACACCTATCTACTACCAACAAAGATGAGAAAATGATTTTGTTGCTTGACCAACACATCGCCCACATAATATCCAGAGCTACCTTGTCTGAGTTGTGAACTCAGAACCTTGTGTAGTGCTCACTAAATAAAAAGGAGAGTCCCCTTGGAGTCATCATCCTTCTTATGAAAGAGACCTTATATGCGAAGTTGCGAACACACAGTAATGATATGACAATAGACGATGGAAAGCATCACGATCATAACCCTTCTTACGTGGCTTTTAATGATTAGGAAGTGATTCGTAGCACTTTACTTACTAACCAGAGCGACCTTGGCTGCGATAAATTGTGAACTCAGAACCTTGTGTAGTGTTGCTCACCAAACAAAAAGGAGTCTCCTTGGAGTCGTAATCTTTCTGATGAAAGAGAACTTACATGTGAACACACAAGAGTGATATGACAATAGACGATGAAAGCATGACGGTCGTGACCCTTCAATGCGGGTTATTCTTTGGTAAAGCAGAGTACACAAATAATTTCCTAACCATTATATGCCTCGTAAGAAGCAATATCGCGTCCCAGCTCTAAAGACCAATTGAAATTTAACGCTAAAGAAAAGAATGATAAATGGATGCAACAGAATGTCCTCTCTGCAGTATCTATCATTTGGAAACAACGAAGTTATGACGCTCCATCTGACAACAAATTTATCTACAAAAATAACACTGTCATCCTTAATAAATCTTTGGTAGCCTATAGAAATTAAATGAAGAAGCTTACCCTGAACAATGCTGGCCCCTGTATTATCTAAAGTTGCAGGAGTCAGACTCTTTCGAAGTCTTCCCTTGTCCAAGCAAAGCTCCACGGTTCTTTCACTGAATAGTGGCGGGGCTAGAAATTCTTTTGGGGGGGGGGACAATGTTTCAAACCAAAGCCGTAAAAGAATTATTCAACCGAAAACTCAAATTCAAGGTTGAAGTATCTTATAAAGACATCAATAAACGAGTTAGAAAAATAAGATAAAAAGTTTGTCGCAAATGAAGTACTGATCTAATGAACCTCTTCAATCAAATTTAATTTATGCTCGTACAAATCTGAGATTGGCTGAAAATTCACATCAATCAATATTGACTGAACAATTTCATCTTCCACCAAAACAGATTTAAAAGAATCCCACCCGAGGAACACAAAAAGAAGACCATATTGATTAAAATTCCGTTCACTATACCCCTCTACAAACAAGTTTAAAATAATCAGCACTAAAAATAATTCATTTTTCTTCATCTATAACCATTATTAGCGTATCAAAGAGCAAAAAGTTTGAAATATCGTTACGTTACAGCCGATAAGCCCCTGAATCGACAGTGGCCGTATCCGATTCACCCGATACATTGTACGTGAATGGAAATCACAGTCATAACGGCCGATACGCACCGTTATTAGTGAAAATAGGATGATATGCTCTGTTTCATCAATGTACAGGTAGAGATGGGGTTTTGCGGAGAAGAAAAGCCATAATCCGAATAGAAATCCATATAAACGGTTTCGTAATCGACCTCCACAGCATTCAATTGAGAAAGAGTAACCTCCATCTCTCGAGTTCTGGCGATTACGGAGTGGCTCTTTCCTTCTTTCTCCTCCTCTTTGTCCTCGTATGTTTATTTGTTCTTCCTGTAAAGACTAGAGTTATATTTTTTATATGTATGTATTATAAATTATTTGTGATAATCTGTATCAACAAATAAGAAGTCTAGATCTTAGGAGTCAGGACATGTTTGGTTCACTGAGCTCTAAAAGAGATTATTAAGGATATATCTTATTAAACTAAGAAATATAAAGTGTTGGAAAAATAAAGTGGACATGGTCTAAATATTAGTTTAGTATGGTCTAAACAAGTAGTAAAAATACGATAATATGCTTGATATACAAAAATAATGTCTTGAAAGCATGTTGTACATCTTTTAATGAATTTTAAGATTCACGTATTTGTTTTCCAATTCTCGTTACAGGTTCTCCGTACATGGCGATTCCGTTACCCGCGACCGAAACCGATACGTCAGCCGATACTGTTTTTTAATACCATATAGTACCCACACGATTCTCTTAAGGAACTACAAACCAAGCGTCAAAACCACCAAATTCCAATCTAGCAAATAAAAAACCCTAGATTTCTTAAATGTAGCGAAATTTCAGCCCAATGCACGGTGGACCTATGTCATAAGGCTGCAAGCACACAACAGAGTTCCTTAACATGAAAGTGGAACTACAAATAGTACTTGAATAAGGACCATACGAAAGCATTCCAGATGCTCCGGCCGCGAGAAAGCAAAGTATTTCTGTTGGGAGTGAGAAATCCATATATGAACTCTCGTTCTCTACTCCTCATCTCCTTGACAGTGGTATATGGGGACTCGGAGTTCGAGCGGTTATCTTAAGCTCTAGAGGAAGACGTGAGACTGAGAAGTGAGATGATATTAGTTGTAGAATACAACTAGAATACAACTGTAACACATTTGTTATGAGTTTATATAGTCGGGGTTGTTTTGTTGTTTTAAGAACTTGTGAGGCTCTTCAAAAAATAGATTTTTGGGGCTCTTTAGAATGATTGCCTACGAACGTGGGTTTACAGGGGCACATTCTTAATTAAGTAGGGGCACTGGTGAAAGTCTCTTATAGATTTAGGGTATATCTAGGCATTTTCAAAACTTGGGGGGGGGGGGTACGTGCCACCCCGTGCCCCTTGATAGCTCCGCCACTGTCTCTCAACACTTTATTAAGTAGGGTAAAATTTCAATTTACTCAAGTAATTGCCCTTAGACTTCTCTATCCTCTTATGGTCTCAAACAAAGGTTATGCGAGCAAAGAAAGAAGCCTGGTTGTCAAGCTAGTATGAGTGCTTATGGTCAGGGTAAATTTCTCTCCCTTGGTCAGTAACTCAGTATGTGGTACTTCAGTAACATTTTAGTAGTATATCATACGGAGGATTAGTTTGGCGTGAACAGTTGGACTTTCAAGTTGGCCTGGGTTACCGTGAAAAAAGATCGTTACAAAAAAGCTACTGAAAAAGATGTATGCTTGCGTCTTTTGAAGAAATGCCCTGCCTTTAGCATTTTCATACAGCTCATGTGAGTAGTGCATTCAGCATAGCAGAAACTACATTTACTGAGTTCCTGATTCATATCTGAAGATATTTTTGCATTGTTACAGGTTGCTTCTTACGAATTCACCACGCTGACTTGCATACCTGGAGTTATCACATATCGAGGAGCTAAAATTCAGGTATTAAAATTATGCGTGGAGTTTTGCTTTCCTGATAATGGGTTTTGTTGGGGTATCTCTAGTTATACTATTATAGGGCGGCTCCCCAATCTTTTTGGAATTCAAGTTTTATCTCAAGAAGGCATTATTTTCTTGTATCGAGTTAGACACTCATATATGCGTAGCCATTTTTCGTATTTATTGCCACTTTGATCAAGCTTTTGTATGTGGGGCAAACATAGAGCATTGCTGGAGAGCGTTGACCCATAGCACACATTGATGGTCGTCTGTGACATCCTCTTGCAGTTACATTTTCAATCAAGATGGACTGCCCCCCCCCCCCCGGTCATTCTTCTCCTCGCCGATCACGTTGTCCTTCAGTGTGGCTGCCATCGCTAACTGCACTCCAGGAGCCATTCCTGATGATCTCCACTGCTTTGTCACGTTTTCTTTTACAGCAATCGATCTCTCGCCCGATCGATCAGTACCCCCGTCTTTTCTCACCCGATCAATCAGTCCCCCGTCTCCTCTCTTCTCTTTGAACTGATAAACAGCCGCATCAACAGCGGCACGGCACCGTCAGACTCACCTATCTAGCCGTCGGAACACACGTCGGCAAACCAGCAAACTACAGTGTACAGTGTCCAACGGTCATCAATCACAAGACGTGATTTCTCACTCTACCTCACCCTTTTTTGTTGATCTACCACACCCTTTTTTGTTGATCTACCACACCCTTTTCTGTTGATCTACCACGAATCTCGTCTCTTCGGCGCAGTTGGCAAATTAAATCCTTGCAGGTACAGTAGATCCACGACCTTACTCTATTACTCACTGCACTTGGCGAAAAGTAGTGAGTGGTACAGTTTAGTGCACTGTTTGGGTGGCTCCTCATTTGTGGTAAAAAAGGTAGAAGTTTAAGTTGCTAGAAGTTAAAAGTTAATTTAGATTACCTGTGAAAAATTAAAATCCTCGGCTACCTCCAAAGAACAATTTCACCTGTTTTCTTGTTGACGAACATTGAGAAGAAAGTCAGGTTCATTCTCGATAATGAAAAAGTTCAGTATGATCACTGGGTTATATTTTTCGACTGAAAACAGATTCGTGTAGTGTTTCTGATCATCTTGATGCACCCACCCCAACCACTCCTATGGGCGACCCCTTGTGGAAGCCTATTGATGGCGTCATCTTGTCCTGGATTTATCAAACATATTCTGACTACTGCGCTTGCTATTCTTGCCCCAAAGCAATCCGCCTGAGAGGAATGGGTAAAACTGGGTACCCTTTTCCGTGACAATAAGAGTTCCCGGGTTGTTGAATTAGAGCTTGAGTTTGTCACCTTACAATCGGGCCCGTGTTTATCTTTAGACGAGTACTGCAACAAACTCAAATATCTTGCGGATCGCATTGGTAATTTTGGCATGCCTGTTTGGAATGGAGTGGTTGGTGATCCAGCTCACAAAGTCTTCCTGGAGTCTTCCTCCTTAAGGGGTTCGACATCAGCCCTCACCGGTCTGATCGCCTATACCGATGCTGATTGGGCTGTCTGCCCCGACACTCGGCAATCCACCTCTGGTTATTGCGTTTTCTACGGTGACAACTTTCTCAGTTAGTCCTCCAAATGCAGGCCATGGTATCCCGCTCTAGTGCTGAAGTTGAATATCGTGGAGTTGCCAATGGCGTCTATGAGTTGTGCTGGCTACGCAATATTTTGATTGAGCTCCGGTCCCTCTGCCACCTGCATCCGTCGTGTACTGTGACAACGTGAGTGCTATTTATCTCTCCGGTAATCCGGTTAAGCATCGGCGAACTAAACACGTTGAGAAATAGACTTACACTTTGTTCGTAAATGTTTCGTATGGTACAACTTTGTGTCTTACACTTCCGGCTGACTACCAGTACGCCGATATATTTACCAAGGGGTTGCCCCGTCATCTCTTCAAGTGCTTCCCATCCAGTCTGAGCATCCGTCCTCCCGCTCCGCTTGAGGGGGCGTAATAGCACTCATGTACAAATAGCAAAGTATAGGGACTTGCAATGGAAATCGTTTGTATAGTTCTACATATACTGTGATAATTGAGTGAGTCAAGTTAAGGACTTTCCTCAAAGTTACATAGTTATCACGTGGTGTCTAGGTTTATATAACGAGACTACTCTCATTTGTGCTGTATCTTCTCATTTTTCGGTGACAACTCAGTGGATTGTATTCTCCGTCTCTTTTAATTATAGCCTATAAAGATTGGTTTTATTAACTTCATTATTTTGTTCACTTTATAGCTGTCATTTTCTTACCCTGTTATCTTTCACAGTTGTTGGACTTACCTGGTATTATTGAGGGCGCGAAGGACGGAAAGGGTAGAGGGAGGCAGGTAAACTATGACTATCACAAAGCTTTTTCATATTTAAGGTTTCTGGTTTATTAACTATTCTTAGCATCTCAATTTGTCTCCTACTTTTTTAGTTGGTAACGACTACATGACTCATATTATACTCTTGACGTATCCTAGTGTTAATCAATTTAGCAGGTCTGGTTAATTTGGAAAGGCGTCTATTATGAGATTCCGGCTTCCCAAGTTCTATTTTTTTCTGTATATGTATGTATGTGTGCAGATATATGTATAGTTACATTGCTGCCAAAACTATTCGTAGTGTTGTTTCTGCTCTGTTATGTAACTCCCTCTTCTTTCGTCTCCATTTCTATTACTGAAGAAGTCTTGAGAAATGACATGAAGGAATCACACACCTTGACCTGGCCATATGAGTATGCAACTATAGTAGTCAACAGTAAGATTACTGTGACAAAAAAAATATATTTCTATCATGGAGACATGGACCGTATGAGTCAGTCAATCATATGGTCATTTAAATGCCATCACATTTACCAATTGCTAAATTATTCAAGGCTGAATGTATAAGAATGATAGGGATGTATGTAAAATCTTCTTCAAGAAATAGCAGTTTCATGCACTATATGTTTTTTTTTTTTTTTTTTTTTTTTTTTTTTTTTTTTTTTTGAGAATCTCATGCACTATGTGTTGCCAATCTGTTATGTCTGTAGTTTAAGCTGTTCCTGTTGCATCCAGGTTATCAGTACTGCCAGGACATGCAACTGTATTCTAATTGTTCTTGATGCCATTAAGCCGATAACTCACAAACGGTTGATAGAGAAGGAGCTTGAGGGATTTGGCATCAGGTAATGCATGACCTTTCTACTTATTATTGTTTGTCTTTTATAATTTATTCCTGGCATTCCTGATAACAGAAAGTTTAGAAATTCAGTTGTCTTGATCTAGCTGTTTCCTTGTTTGTCGTTTTTACTATTTGCTTTTAAAATTGTATTAGACTTTGTGGAACAAGTAATTTACATACTCGTGATAAGGAGTATATATTTAATGGGTCTGATGCAATTAGGCGTGTAACTGAGTTTGAGAATTTAAGAATCCTACATTTCGATATATCCCTATCAGACGGGAAGTGTCGTCGTCAGTTTAGCCGAAAAGAACGCGGTCACACTCAGCAGCACCCCACACCGCGCAGGGGAGCTGGGTGCGGTGCCTTGCCCCATCGTACCCGGCTACACCACCATGGCCTATCCCACCTCACCGGGCTTGGCACCATCAGGCTCTCCTCAGCCAGGCTGCCATGACGCGTATTCTTAATCATGGACCCGCACGAGTTCCACATGCCTTTGCAGTCACTACGGGTTCCTTTCCGTCTATTACTGCTTTGGGTACAGAGTTTTCAGGCATGACCATCAATGTTCCGGATTAGACATGATGTATAGACTCTGGGGCGTCCTCTCATCTCACCTCTCAGACAAGTAATCTCTTATCTGTCTCATTCATCTGATATGATGGCTGGTAATAGAACGAGCATTTCGCTGTGTGGTTTCGGTCAGCATACTATCCCTACCCAAACGCCCTCTCCAACTTAAGAATGTCATTGCTCCTAACATTATCAGAAATTTTGTCTCAGTACGTCAATTTCCTATTGATAATAATGTCTATCGAGTTTGACCCTACCGACTTTTTTATGAAGGACCTTCATTCGCGGATCCTTTTTCTGAAGAGCAATAGCTGAGGGGACTTCTATCCTCTCATCTCGCGTCCGGCCGCCTCTCCAGCCCAATTTCTTGTCGTTCTTCCTGCTCCGGTTTGGCATAACCGTCTTGGACATCCTGGTCGATCATCATAGCTCTTGTTGTTTAATTTCTTGGAATAAAACTAAGCAGGCCGGTTTGTGCCAAGCATGCCAACTCAGCAAACACATTAGACTTCTTACCCAAACCCGCCCTCTCCAACTTAAGAATGTCATTGCTCCTAACATTATCAGAAATTTTGTCTCAGTACGTCAATCTACTATTAATAATAATGTCTATCGAGTTTGACCCTACTGACTTTTTTATGGAGGACCTTCATTCGCGGATTCTTTTTCTGAAGAGCAATAGCTGAGGGGACTTCTATCCTCTCATCTCGCGTCCGTCCGCCTCTCCAGCCAATTTCTTGTCTTTTTTCCTGCTCCGGTTTGGTATAACCGTCTTGGACATCCTGGTCGATCATCATAGCTCTTGTCGTTTCCTTTCTTGGAATAAAACTAAGCAGGCCGGTTTGTGCCAAGCATGCCAACTCAGCAAACACATTAGACTTCCTTATGTCACTTCGTCATCTCTTACTTTTGCTCCATTTATTATAATCCACAGTGATTTATGGACCTTGACTGTTTTGAGTAAGTCGAGTTACAAGTATTATCTTCTTTTGATGACTTCTCTCATTTTCTTTGGGTGTTTCCTCTCAAACACAAGTCTGGCGTGTTTATCAAATTCAAACAGTTCAGTGTCTTTGTCCGTACTCAGTTTGACAGATCGGTGCACAGATTTTAATGTGACCTTGGGGGTGAGTTTGATAACATTCCTTTCCGTGAGTGTGTGACCAACAATGGCCCAGTGTTTCGTTTTGCGTGTCCTCATACCTCCCCTCAGAATGGGAAGGTAGAAGGCATGATTCATCGTACCAATGACATCTGGAATCTGTCTTCAAACGACAAGTGCATCACCTCTTTACCAGCTGAGTACTCGTTAAAACAATCAAACTTGACCTGTTAGACTGACCAACCAGCAGTCCTTGTGCTCTACTGCACACTTTTCATGATTCAAAGCACAGGACAATCTACTTTTTTGAATTATGAAATTCTAGACATCTCCCATCATTGTGATAAAAACGATCTGTCTAAGGTAGAGAAGCACCGAATGAGATTCCATCTGCAGCTGACGTCTTATCTTTGCCGGACGACGTTCCTCACTAGTCTTGTCAGGCATATCAAGTATAGGCCTAACACTCATGTTTGCAGTTACTTGCCATTTCTGTGTTCCAGTGTTTCCAATCGCGTTTGATATTCCTTTTCCGAGTTTTGGTGGTAATTGTCAATCTAGACTTCTAGCTTGTCTTGAGTTATATGCGTCTCATTATCTTCTTTCAATTTTCATGGCATGTCTTTGTATTATAGTTGTCAAAGTTTTATACGTTTCGCGTATCGAAAACTGAAATTCCATTATTGTGTTTTGTGAAATGTATCTAAAGATACATATACTTCTATTTATGAAAGCTCCGAAGCATATGCCGAACTTTTTAAACGAAGAATGTGTTGTGTAAGTATAATTTAGTTTACTTTTAGCAACCAAGTACCACAAAGATGACTGTTTAGTGTATTAACATATGATGTTCGTCAATTATTGTAGCTACATTGAAATAAAAGTTAATTAAGAAGAAACTAAAAGTGTCAACTGCTGAACTCTAGAAGCGAAAAAGTAAACCATCTATAATTTATTAAGCAAGAATTTGGAAAGGGGAGAAACCGAAGAGCCATAGATTATTAAATCTGACGGCCATTGACTATGTAACTAAGTTTCGTGGTTAGTAAAAAATACATCGCATCGAAGGCTCCTTGATCATGAAGTTCAGCCATGGATAGGAAACTCAACAGTCATCCTCAAAATACACACAACCATTTATTGAGTTGCATGGTGAAGACATAAGAACTTAGCTTGTCATGTTTTCACTAAGTTTTTCTTTTTTATTGCAACACTTAACTGCTACCTTATTCATAGAGTCCAGAGTCCGATAGAAGGTTGTGAATCTCTTTAAATCAGACTTTGGTGAGTGAATATTCGTGTACTTTGGACATGCGAGGTTGATGTCCCTATGACATAGAAGAAGGTAAAAAGATCCTTAAGGATGTGAAGTTTTTGAATTTTTTTATCATCTGAAGTGTATTAATACGCTCTGAAACACCTAGATTTTGATACAGCCATACGATTCGCGAGTAATGACAACTATGATTTGTAGACTGAAATCAGAAAACTGGCATTTTAGCTTTGGTTAACTCTTGAATTATGAATCTGATGATGATTTTTGCTAGTTTATTTATGCATATTTAAGGAAAGAGGATTGGCACTATTCCTGACCAATTCTACCGGCTTTTGTGAACTTAATCAAGAAGTTGCATCGATATTACATTATTGCTTCTTGGGGTTAAATTTCTCTTGCTTCATGCCCTTATACTAATATATTCTTCTTCCTACTTTTATCATTGGCAACAGATTAAACAAAGAACCACCTAATCTGTCATTCCGGAGGAAAGAGAAGGGTGGGATTAATTTTACCTCTACTGCTACCAACACAAATCTGGACCTGGAAACTGTGAAGGCAATATGTAGTGAATATAGGATACACAATGCTGATATTAATCTTAGGTTTGATGCAACTGCCGATGACCTTATAGATGTCATTGAAGGCAGCAGGGTATACATCCCCTGCATCTATGTTGTGAACAAGATTGATCAGATCACACTGGAAGAGTTGGAGATCCTGGACAAGCTTCCACATTACTGCCCAATCAGGTAATTGCATTCTTGACAAGTTGCAACGGTGCATATGTCCTCTATGTTTACACAATTTCACGTTCCTTTGTATTACATTATTCTTTCTATAAAAGTTCGTAGTTTAGCCCCTTTGTTTATGTCAATTTGCATTGTGTTCACCTAAGAACAAAAATTTGGAAAGAATTATATAACAGGCTCCTGATTTTTTGCATAATTTTGTCAGTATCAGTCAGTAGGTAACTGCAATATCGATCTCTTAACATGTTTTTTTTTGTAGTACATGGGTGTTGTGTATCCAAGTCAGTGATGTATATCTGGATATTTTAATTTCTCACTGCTTTGAGTTCCTGCAGTGCTCACTTGGAATGGAACCTTGATGGTTTACTTGAAAAGATATGGGAATATCTTGACTTAACTCGTATATATACCAAGCCCAAAGGACTGAATCCAGACTATGAAGACCCTGTGATCTTGTCATCCAAAAAGAGAACAGTTGAGGACTTCTGCTTGCGCATTCACAAGGATATGCTTAAACAATTTAAATAGTGAGTACCCTACTTGCAACTAACAGTATTTATTTATCTATATTTATTTTATGCAGCCTTTTAGTTTTCTTATATCTGTCAATATATAAGCAATCATGTTCGAGTTATGTTGTATCAGTGAAGTCGTTGCTTACTCATATTACTTAGATGGCATGATCTGCATTTATGAAATTTGATGAGTTCCCTGGGAAGCCTGCATCATTCTCTGTATTGCAGCGATCATCTTCCAACAGTTTGATACTCTTAGCTCAGAATATATCACAACATACTTTGCCTTAGTCCCTAAATTTTGAGTTCCCAAGTTTCGTGTTGCTCAAGACCCTAAGGCCCTAGTGAGTCAATGTTGGATTACTAGAAGGAGCTTTGGGGAGTGGGAGTTTGGTGTGGGATGTCAGGTTTGGGCGAGAGGTCTAGGATTGTTCTTCTTCTTTTGTTAGTAACCTGTGTCGTGTTGGGATTCCTCGTGGGGGATCAGATTTGTTGGAGTGATTTTTATCTCTGAGTGATTTGCTTTCTGTTTGGTCTTGTTACGCTGTTTTGTGGGTGGCACACACTGCCCCGATCACAGCTTGTCTGATCTGGAAAGCAGGGTTCCTTCATTGGCCTTCTTTTTTATATGGTCTGCTGCGGCTCATGAGGGGTCTCGACAATTGACAGCTTTGTCCAGCGTCGTTGGGTGTTGGTGAATGGTGCTGTATCTAGTCTAGACTCGTAAAAAAATTGTAAGTCTAGTTCAGAATCAGTTAACCACCTTTACTGCCCTGCTGTGTGGGCCTTCTGGGTCTAGTCCTATTGACTTCTGGCTTTGATTGGCTTGCTCCTGCTACGGTCCAGGGTTTCCGCTTTGCTTGGGGAGGTGTTCAGGTGGATAGGGAGAGGCGGATAGTATGGCGGTCAGATCCTTTGATTGTAGAGCTGTCAAACGGATGGCTTAGGCGGGTTGAGCCCGTTTATATACGTGCAAATGCATAAATGGGGTAAATGTGCCCAACCCGCTTAATATCATCTGTTTGAATTGGCAGGGGCTAACATGGGTCCATATTAACACGGACCCGCCCATTTAGCATTGAAAATTAGCAACATTGCAACCATCACGATCGCTCCAATTGTAGCACCCCGAATTTTTGTTATTTTGATTCCTTGGAAAGAATTATAGCACCCCTAATGTGGGTTAATCAGCGGCAGGGGATGCGTGTCATTTCTAAAAGTACTGAACGATTTAAAGAATAAACCCTCTCTGTATGTCGTTTGTGGTCACGCGACCACTCTCGATCTTCTCCCGGTGGAACCACCACCTCCAGCCATCAAAGCCGGTGAGGACCTCACCGAAAGCCGCCTCTAACCTCAACCTCACAGCCCCAAACCAGACCACCCTATCGCCTTTCTCTCTTCGGCTACCCAATTGGCCTTCAATGATCGCAATGACGATTGACGAGGGTGTCAATTTCTTTGAAGCCCAAGTTTTGAACACCACTCAAAGTCGTCCAACACCTAGATAAATAAGTTGCTTCCGGGTGCTGTTAACGTCGATCAAGTACTGTTTGCGGGGGAACTAGCTATTGTAATCTGCCTTAGCATCAACCACTAGGCGGTGGTTAGTCGCAGCGGCGTAGAGGGTGCATTCAGTGTCGCCGATATCTTCCCTCCTGGGCGGGGGTCTACGCCGATAACAAAACCGAAATCTTTTCTGAGGAAGAAGAAGAGAAAGAAATTTCGCAGCCAAGGTATTTGTGTTGTCCTGAACCAGTTGTGCTATTTGTATGGAGCTAAATTAAGTGGCTTACAAGCTCCTTCAATTTTGGTCGTTTGGATGGATGAAATTATTGGTGTAGATTATTACAAACCGGAACCGTATTTCCCAATTATAGGGTTCCGGTGAGTAATTTTTAGGACAAAAATGGATCCAAATCCCTTCTTCCGAAAATAGGGTTCTGGATTTGCTACCATAGGGATATCGATTTGGTATAATGGACCAACCGTATACTGCCATACTGCCAATTTTCAGATTGTTGACCAAAACATAATCTCACCCGTAATCCCATCCAAACAAGCCCGATGTCTCTGCTTCAACCCGAATATAATGCAAATTGTGGGGAGAAGGACAAGGCTGAGGAGGTTGGGGAATCACACAGAGGCAGACTCTTTCCGTAACTTTACCAGCGTTTGCATTATAGAGCCTTTCCATGAAGAGGGAGGAGTGCAAAGATTGGTTTTGGTGACTGAATTGAGGAATGTGATGGCCTATGAGTTAGGTTGATGCTGACTATGTGAAGAAACTCCACGAAGGTGATGGAGGCGCGTGTTGCTGCCTCAACAAGAAACTTGAATTTTGTAGTGATCTGAATAATGGAAAGGAACGATTTAAACAAATAAAAGAAACAAAAATTATCTGAACTCGGATTAAACAAGCTCGTGAGCCTGCTACGTCCACCCATTTACAAATGGGTTAAACAGGCAGGCAATGTTCAACCCATTTAATTAACTGTGCGGGTTTCAGCCATTTAAAAGATGCAGGCATGGGTTGGTGAATGGGCTGGACTGATTTTGACAGCTTTATCTGTTTGTTATGTCAGATGCTTTTGTCATGGAATTCGTCCTTAGATTGGTGGTGGTCATGAATGCTGCCGAGTTCGGTTGACCATCTACTGGATTTTATGGATTCCCTGGCTTAGTTTGTTTTAGTAGTCTTGTTTCTTTTGCTTTGTAGGTTCTCTGTAAACATACTTTTTCACTTCAATACAATTTTATTACGTTCAAAAAAATAATCGGATCAATTCTCTTAACTTTCTATTTTTCTTAAATCCATATAGGTCTCCCTTCCTTATCTAGTTCCCAGATCTTACTATCTACTATTTTCATGCGGATCATATATGTATATATCTTTACCTATTTTTACAATTTTTTAAAGTGAAATAAGAGCTTCATCGGGATAATACCAAAGAACATAAATAAGTTAAGTCACATGACACTACCTGTACACTACATGCAGAATATTAACATCAGTCCTAAATGTAAATATGAAAAAAGTTAAACAACACAGCAGCTTCCCTACACCTATCCAAAAACACGGCGTCTTGCACAAACGTCTACTCCCCTGAAATAGAAGATGTGCGCCAAGTCTATCAGCTCAAATATTGATAGAGGGAAGACACAGATTAAAAACAAGTAAAAGACCCTATTAATACTTGTATACTCCTACTTTCTTATATCCCCTGTTTTAGTGGACAAGCTTTGTAACGTGCTCCAGTTTTTTCATGACATGAAGGTGCTGATATGGTGCGTCCTCTGCCTATTCAATGTGAGTGGATATGACACATAAAACGGGTAGCTTAGTCTCAAAATGATTCTTCTGCTCCGTTTTGTTGTGACGTGACAATTCTTCCATCAGGCTGGAGACTGTGTTCGATGAAATATTAGACAATGAGCTTGTGCGGTCTATAGGTCTGGTAAAACAAATATTCAATAAAATTAACCTCATTTTGTAGCATGCAGCAGCTCAGGGAGGGTCCAAATGCATAGAACTTCTGTAAATAATAGGACACCGTTAGAAGCATACAGTTTGTAGTACCTGCTCCTCGAGTTACAAGTTCTTAGGAGGGTTTTTCATGGTTTGATATGGGAAATGTCCCACCCTAGGTTCAGTATTAACTCCAAAGGTAGAGGAGACTTGTGGTGCCGTATTGGTGCCTCACAGGGTATTATGTATCTCAAGTTGGTTATTGCTGTTGTTCTGCCGGAAAAGATAAGCTGTAGTTCCTTGACAACATAAATTTCTACATAGGACTTCCATATTAGCTAGGAAGCATGGTTCCCCATTTAAAGCGTGAGGCAGTGAGCGGTTGCACCTGCTCGATAGGCCTTTATATCTAAGAAGCATGGTGCGAGTGAGCGTCCGGCATGCGGGTGTGGCAATTTTCCAAAAATTAGGTGTGGGGTGGGTGTTGTGAGTTTAGGTGTGTATATATCATCTATATTACTGTAAGTTACATGCAATAATTAAAATAAATACAATAATGGTCCAATATGTATATCAAGCGCCCACATTCTACAAAATATATCATCTATATTACTGTAAGTTACATGCAATAATTAAAATAAATACAATAATGGTCCAATATGTATATCAAGCGCCCACATTCTACAAAATAGATAGTAGCACACATCACATGTTCACAAGTCGTAAAAGATGCTCATTCTTTTTGTTAAATTGTAGTAGCATTTTAGATAGTAACACAACCGCAAAGCACCCAGAAGCACCCGGTGCTGGTGCGGGTGCGCGACCTCCCAGTGTCCTATTTTTTTGGTTGATAAACCCTTCGATCGCGTACTATTCATCTTGTGGATTCTGAAAGGGATTATCTGTGATTTCATGTTCACTTACTCAGCCATAACTAACTGTTATGCTCACATTATGCAGTGCACTGGTATGGGGTTCAAGTGCAAAGCACAAGCCTCAGAGAGTAGGCAGGGTAAGTTCCTTGTCTAGCCTTCGCTGCCGGTGGTTCCATGTTCAAGTATATGTTTGTTTTTGTTTTTGACAAGTCATATTTGCTGCTTGTTTATTGCCAGGAACATGAACTAGAAGACGAGGATGTGGTACAGATAATTAAAAAGGTGTAATCGCAAAGAGAATATCAGATCTGTTGATGATGCTCGTGTTTGAGGAAAATGCAAGGGAAGTGTGGTTGATATGCCGAGCAAGCAAGCAGAGTCGTGTGACACCTCTTTGTATTAGTAAAACGATTTCATTTCGAGATGACAAATCTGAAGTTGTTAAAGCCCTTCTTTCTGTGGTGAAGATATTAAGTAAAGATTTGTACTCTTCTGAGCTTGTTGTGGAGGAGGATAATTTTGAGACAACATACAATTGAAGTGCAACTTTGGTTTGAATCAGCCCGTATTTCTATACTTGATCCGAAGCCATCCCTGTGGTTTATTATACTTTACTTTTTTTTTTTTTTTTTTTTTTTTATGACAGTGGGAACCTGCTCGCTCTAGGGCAATAGCCCGCAGGGTTTTAAACCTGAGAAAATTCGGACTGTCTCGCATTTGAGGGGCCAATAGGTTCTTGCGTTGCCCCAAGGTTTGAAGTCAAGACCTCAAGGCAAACGCCCACTTCTAATAGATATTTTTCTTGATAGATCGTTATGTTGCAAAAGGGGCAGGCATATGAAGGGTTTATAATACCTCTGTTTCTTCTCTTTCACCTTACTTCACTTTTTGACACTATTCACTGGGTCACTTTGACCCGGTAATTTGGTTAGCAATATGATACACGAATTCGGTAATCTTTACATGATCTTGTAGAGAAAACTTTACTCTACAATACGATGAAAAAATTATCAAAAAATTACATTGTTTTGCTATTCAAATCACCGAGTCAAAGTGACCCAGATACGGGTAAAAAAGTCCTCCTGAGGTGAAAGAGAAGAAACAGAGGTAGTACTATTTATAAAAGGGTTGTGAAGTCTCATTACCTTCATTAATGGAAAAATATCCCCCACCACACAAAAATGAAACCATAGGTAGGTATATTGCAACATTTTAGATCTCACGGGAGTCTTTTCGCACAAACCCTAACCACAGGGGGTAAAATGCAATTAAACCGTATTATAAATGTAAGAAATGTGACGATGCAATGCAAACCTAATCCTCATGTTAGCAACCATGAACTCTGAGCTTCATAAGCAAAATGAGAACATGGAGACGTATGATATGATCATACATTTCAAGAAGCTCTCTGATATGCAAGCCAGACATGAAATGTTCAAAGTGTCAAGAGCTTTGTTCGAAAGCAATCTGCTAGAGGGACATCCAGTGGGACCTTATGTACTCAAAATGATTGGATATTTTGAGAATCTCCTTCGGATGGGATTCACATTAAGCCAAGATTTGGCCACTTCTTATTTTGCAATAATTACCGGATAGTTACGGTCAGTTCATCATGAATTACAACATGTATGAGATTGACAAGACACTGCTAAATTTACTTAATATTTTGAGAACAACTAATTAAAGTATTTATAGGTGTAAAGGTGTGCACAAGGATTTTCTGAGAAGAGAACCCAAGTGTGCACCTCAAACAGGGAATGACGGCTAGAAGACAGAGGAGTTGTAAGGTGTGTGTAGGGAGAGGGTAAGCACTAGTAACCGCTTGTGAGAGAGAGAGAGTAAGCTATGTATTGGACCAGTATATGACTTGTGTCGCAACGGAGAGCTAACGATCCTATATATAGTGGGGAAGTGACCGTTGAGGGGTTAATGCACCATAAATGGCGGCTTAAAGATAGACCCCTCAACGGCACGTTCGACCGTATATATAGGAACCGTTACGCATCTGCCCGCAAGTATCGAAGACCGTTATGAGATCAGCCGCATTGATGGCACACGTAAGCCTGGGATCTCTCAATCAATTACCAGAGGTCGCACGCGCGCAACGGGCCTTACCCTAGCCTCCAAACCACTAAGTCCCTACAAGTCCCGTGTTTATGGTGCGAGGGGGCCCTGTCTCATAGCTCCCACGTGGATCAGCACAGGTGGTGATCCGGTGTGTATGGAGCACAGCTGGGTGTGCTGGATGGCTGCCACATGGCGATGATCCGTCTGTCTGGAAAGCAGTATCTACAAAAGGCAAGGCCATAGTGATGTTTAGCAATAAAGGAAAGAGAAAGGAAGTTTCCCCGAACTCTGAAGGTAAGGGCAAGACTGTTCCTAAACCTAATGAAGTTTGCATAAAGCCCACATGTGGTGTAGCTAAGGAAGGCACATGCTACCATTGCGGTGTGACCGGTCATTGGAGGATGAATTGTCTAGAGTACATGAAAGAGAAGAAGAAATGAATTGTTACTTCCACTTCCGGTATTTTGTTATAGAAGTTAATATGTCTTTCTCTTCATCATGGAGATTAGAAACTGTATGTGGATCACATTTGTATAAATGTGCATTACCTAAAGAGAAGTATACAGTTTGCTAAGGACGTGATAGACCTGCGTGTGGGATATAAAGCAAGAGTTGCTGAATTAGCCGTTGGAACTTATTATTTATCTTTACCTTATGAAATTATCTTTGAATTAGACAATTACTATTATTTCCCTACTATGGCGAGGCTTGACTATCATAGGTACCTGTATTGATGTGTGTACTAAAAAGTATCGTTGGGTGGTTTACAAATCTATCTAGTTCTGTATGTTGATGATATTCTGATTGTAACTCAGAATAAGACAGACATTCATAAGCTGAAGGGTTCTTTAAGTGCGAACGAGATGAAAGATTTGAGTGCAACTCCGAAAATTATGGGATTGAAATCTATAGGGATATAATAAATAAGAAGAAGCTTTTTCTTATCCTAGGATGGGTACATCAAGAAAATCTTGAGCAGATTCGGGATGTCTTCAGTCAAGTCTATAGATACTCCAATGGCATCTAACATGAAGTTGCGAAAGATTACAAGTCTCAAGTTTCATATGCTAGTGTAGTTGGAAATGATGTATGCCATACTTAGAATTCGTTTTTAGTGTTGTTAGTCGTTTTATGGATCAACCGGGGAAGAAACGTTTGCCCGCGGTGAAGCGGATTTTCAGGTAACTTAAAACTACGCCAGACATTGGTCTCTGTTATGGGAACAATCAGAATGTTTTGGTTGTTAGTTTCTCCGATCCGAATTATGCTGGAGATGTGGATAATAGGAGATTTATGACCATATATGTGTTCACTCTTGGAGGTTCTGTTGTGAGCTGGAAGACAACTCTACAACCGACACTCACTTTGTCTACTACAGAGGCGTAGTGCCTGTTTGGAATCGTCTATTTTAATCTCAATGGATTAAATTCGGCCACTTCTCAACAATTTGGTTTGTTGTGCCTGTAAATTTTAATCTGATAATGTGGAGATTAAAATAATCTATGTGCAATTGTAGAATATCCAAAAATTGGAGATCTTGCAGTTGAAATAAATCAATTTTGATATTTCTTTACATTAGCATGATCACAATTCATTTATAAATAGGTGTATTCAATTACTTAATTTAGAGCTCTTTAAATTTTGTTAAATGGGTCATGTTAGTGATCTATAATTTCAGCTCATACCAAACATATTGTGATTCTTAGTTAAGTTGGATTTTCTTTTCAGATTATTTTCAGCTGATTATTGAGATTTTCAGTTGGTACCAAACAGGCTCATAGTATATGAATTTAACATGAGCCGCTAAGGAGGGAATCTAGTTAAAGGGGCTAATGATCTAGGCCTACATCGAAATCATGCTATAGTGTATTGTGACCAGTTTGAGTACAATATGATTAGTCACAGATCATGCCCATCATGAGAGGACAAAACATATTAATGTAAGGTTCATTTTCTTAGAAATGAAAGGAGAATCGAAGTGAAGAACATGGGGACATGTGATAACCCTGCTGAGATGTTCACCAAGCCAGTTCCGAAGAGCAAGTTCCAACACTGTTTGGGTTGCTCAATATCACAACTTGATGATTAGAGCCGTTCAGGGCTATTTGGTTCCTTTGATTAGGGGAATTTGTTGCAGATAATGTTTCTGGCATCGTCATGGTGAGTTTGGCTTTGTTTATGGGAGAAGCGTTTGTTCGGTTTTCAAGAGAATTTAAGTCAATGTGGAGATTTGTTGGAATAATGCCTTGAATCAGGAACTCGCACGAGCTACATCAGGTACTTGTGCAAGCAAAATCAATCCGGGAGTTGCTAAATGGAGTTGCAGGAGTTGGAGCATACCAAGTACTCGTACGAGCAGTATGTTAAAGTATATCAAGACACAATGGCGCTTTCAAGGCTTTTATCTAAAGTTTGGGGTCAATTCTCAATTACTATACAGTCAGTGGTCGTTCAGTTATTACTATAGACCATGTTACAGTCCAGTCCTTTCTATCTTCCCCTTCCTGGAATATATAAAGAATAGGAGGGCTAGGTTGCAATTATTATCTTATCCAACGGTTGATAATCCTCCCGTTAGATTTCTTGTATTTATTCCTTTTGATGATGAATGAATATTTAGCTTGACGACTCATTTTCTTGTCCTTACATTCTCTGCACCTTCTTCTCGTATTCTTCATTTTCAGCAAACCCTAAAATTCTGGGTTTGCTTTCATGGTATCAGAGCCATGATTTTCTCAATGACGACTTCTGGTTCTTCAAATCCCAATCCCCCTTTTTATACTTGCCAACATCAACAATTTGGTCCCCTTGAAACTCGATCACACCAATTTTGTTCTCTGGAAACATTAGGTTTCCTCTGTTCTTCGTGCACAAAGCCTCTTCGGCTATGTTGATGGTTCATCTCCACGCCTCCGGAGTTTCTTCCAGACGAATCCGGTGCCGTTACTACCCCTGACCCAACACATGCAGCCTGGGTTATTCAGGATCAGGCCATCCTCACCCTCATCAATGCAACACTCACTCAAGAAGCCCTGACTCTGGTTATTGGTAAGACTTCCTCTCGATCTGCCTAGATTTCTCTCGAACAAAGGTATGCCTCTCTCAGGCGATCTCATATTCTGCAACTCAAGTCGGATCTTCAAACGATTCAGAAGAAAAGTGACTCTATTGATCTGTATATGCGAAAACTCAAGTTGATTCGTGATAAACTGGCTGTGTCAATGGTTCTGATTGAGGATGAGGATATGCTTCTATATGCCCTAAATGGTTTACATGTTGAGTAGAATGCTTTTCGCTCTTCTCTGCGTACTCGATCATCTCCTCTCTCTTTTGAGAAATTACATGTCTTATTAAGATCTGAAGAACTTATGTTTAAATCTCAAAATGATGTTTCTGCTGAGACCTCTTCTGTATCTGCTTTTGCTGCTTCCACTAGTTTCAAATTTACGGGAATAGGGGCTATTCTCCTGGTGGTCGCTCTGGCGGTAGAAACCCTAATGGAATGGGCTCTTCTGTTGGTCGCGTTGACCACAGAGGTGGTCGAAGTGACTTCACCAGGGAGAACCAACAACTCCTACAATGGATCTAATAGTTACAACATAAATTCTAATCAAAGGGGAAGGGGAAATAATGGTTTTCAAAACAGATCTCACCACTCTAATGGAACTCCTATTAACTGTAAAATTTGTGGGTATGACTATTGTAGGGTTTTGATCATGGATACGCAGCGGAATAAACAATAATTTATCCATTCAATACCCTCCAAGGATCATAGGAAGATAATTCATAATGATAGTAAATGATTCATAACAAGTACCTTGTGGGTCTCATGTGACGACTTCAAATACAAATATTGTTGTGTCTCTACGGTTGATCCACGCCTAGGATTGAGATCAAGATCCTCCAAATCCTTTGTGCTAGCTAGGAAATATGGAAGAGGAAGAAGAAATCACACAACAGAGACCAAGAGGAGGGTTCGGCCTCCTCTCTTGGCCGACGGGTAGGGAGTGGACGACAAAGAGGCTTCGGCCTCTTTGTTTGTCTTGATCTGTCCTTGCTTCTCTCCTAATCAAGTAATTTTATGAGCATTAGTAATTAGGAAGGAAGCTAAAAGCATCCTTTATATAGTCCAACAACTCCTTGTTACTACATAAAGGCCCTCTCCTAATCATACCCAAGTTTGGATTAGTCCAACTTGCATATTAGTCCTACTAAGTTAGCAAGTTGTTGCGTTTTGATCCTTCCAATTAATTAATCATATTAATTAATTCCCAAGTCTAGTTCACTCCATATGGCGTGTGACCCCATAGGTTTCTACTTAGTTGGTAGTAACTATTTACTCAAATGGAGCGGTGTCTAGCAACACATCCATTGCACCCAACTAATAGATAAGTACTGTCTCATCCCTTTGTCTCTATATCCGGATTGGACACGAGACATACAAGTCACACTCGTATATCCAATCCATAGTTCCTCGATCCTGGGAATAGCCTTATTCGTGCAAATAACATCAATATCCTATATTGAATTATTTGAGTCTGGTCAGACATCCTATAAGAACTATCCCTCGACTGGCCTCGGATATTTGCTCCCGTTATGTGGGAGGGATAAATTCTATATACATTACTACGATGTCTAAGCTTGCTTCATATTGTATCTGATACGCGCCTTTATGACTACCCAGTCACGGTGTAGCGTTTGACGCTACCAAAACACAATATTCCACAACTAGATGATCTAGTGACTTCACGTCTAAGGATGACAATACCGTTGTCACTGCGAGACACTTGTGACTTTACATAACATGTATGTAGCCTTCTCGGAGATGGGTCAATCTAGTATGCTATTACGCTAATGCATACCCATGTGTTGGATCGTGATATCTCCATATCAAGCCAACCCCATACTAGTCTATAGATGATTGTCCTGGTAATCAGTACAATTGACTAGGGATATTTAAGATAAACAACACAATTATAAATCTAAGGACTTCATTATATTAAATATCTTCATAAATAATACAATGAATATTCTAGCCAACTATTGTTCATACTAAACTAGATTGCCTCAAGGGCACCTATCCCAACAGTTTCCTACTTACACTAGAGCCAATCTGGTGTATCTCGTATGAAAATGCTCCTAGTGTGCCCTTCATGCTTGCGCTGAAAACGCGGCTTTGTAAGTGGATCTGACAGATTCTCATTTGTAGGAATCTTGCATATCCGAACATCTCCTCTAAGGATTTTATCTCGAATAAGATGGAACTTCCTGAGTACAAGCTTGGATTTCTGGTGCGACCTGGGTTCCCTTGATTGCGCGATTGCCCCACTGTTTTCACAATAAAACTCTACTGGATCCGCAATGCTCTGAACCACACCAAGCTCAGTGATGAACTTACTATTCCAAACAACCTCATTTGCTGCGCCATTCACAACAATGTACTCAGCCTCTGTTGTAGAATCACCCACCGTCTCTTGTTTGAAACTCTTCCAGCTCACCGATGCTCCATTCAGGCAAAACACAAACCCCGAATGTGATCTGAAATCATCTCTGTCGGTTTGGAAGCTTGCATCCGTGTAACCCCTTACACGCAACTCCTCCTCACCTCCAAATATCAAGAACACATCCTTAGTTCTTCTCAAGTACTTTAGGATGTTCTTGACTGCAATCCAGTGACTCTTACCTGGATTGGACTGATATCTGCTTGTCATACTCAATGCATATGACACATCTGGTCTAGTACATAACATGGCGTACATGATGGATCTTATGGTCGAGGCATAGGGAACTCTACTCATGCGTACCTTCTCAATCTCATTGGAAGGACAACCACTCTTCGAAAGAGTGATTCCATGCGACATGGGCAAGAATTCCTTCTTGGAATCTTGCATGTTGAACCGCTTCAACACCTTGTCTATATATGTACTTTGACTTAGTCCGAGCAACTTCTTAGATCTATCTCTATAGATCTTGATACCGAGTATATAAGGTACTCCAACTAAGTATTTCATTGAGAAACACTTTCCTAGCCAATATTTAGCAGATTGCAACATAGGAATGTCGTTTCCAATGAGTAGTATGGCATCCACATACAAGACCAGAAAATCAACAGAGCTCCCATTAACCTTCTTTTAGACACAAGATTCATCTTCATTCCTGATGAAGCCAAAACCTTTGACTACTTCATCAAAACATCAATTCCAAATCCTAGAAGCTTGCTTCAACCCATAAATGGATCGTTGCAGTTTACAGACCTTGTTGGCTTGCTTTGGATCTTCAAAACCCTCAGGTTGTGTTAGGTACACATCCTCGAGGTGATTCCCATACCGAAATACTGTTTTGACATCCATATGCCAAATCTCATAGTCGTAGTAAGTTGCAATAGCAAGTAAGATTCGAATGGATTTGGTCATTGCAACTGGTGAAAAGGTTTCATCATAGTCAATACCATGAATCTGTCTGAATCATTTAGCCACCAATCGGCCCTTATAGGTAATCACATTACCATCCATGTCGATCTTCTTCTTGAAGACCCATTTTCACCCTATGGGTCGAGCCCCTTCGGGTGGTTCCACCAAAGTCCATACTTTGTTGGTATACATGGATTCCATCTCGGATCTCATGGATTCAAGCCACTTCTGAGAGTCCGGCCCTTTTTTAGCCTTTTCATAGTTAGTAGGCTCATCATCTATGAGCAACGTGTCACCAGAGTCAGTCATGAGAAGTCCATACCTCTATGGCTCTGGCGCACTCTACTAGATCTACGAAGTTCTTGTGTCTTGAACAGACTGCTCCACAACCTCTTGTGGTTCCTGTTCATGTTCCATAGTAGGATCAATGCTTTGTGGTTCTTGATCTTCTTCAAGTTCTACAGTCCTCCCACTAGCTTCTTTAGAGACAAATTCTCTTTCTAGAAACACGCCAGACCGAGCAACAAACACGTTGTTCTCAGTTGGATTGTAGAAATAATATCCCTTAGTTTCCTTAGCGTATCCCAAAAACTTGCATTTGTCCGACTTAGGCCCTAGCTTGTCTAATTATAAACATTTTACATAGACATCGCAGCCCCAAATCTTCATGAACGACACTGTGGGACAACTCCCACTCCACATCTCATGTGGTGTCTTCATGACTGACTTAGATGGAACACGGTTAATGGTGAAAGCTGCATCATAGATCGAACTATATCCAATAGAGTTCGACTCCTCCTCTCGGACACGCCATTCCACTGTGGCGTTCCGAGTGGAGTGAGTTGGGACATTAACCCACACTCTCTAAGATAGTCATCAAACTTTTTGCTCAAGTATTCTCCTCCACAATCCGATCGTAGAGCCTTAATACTTTTGTCAAGCTGCTTCTCTATTTCATTATTGAAATTCTTTGAAATTTTCAAAGGATTCAGATTTGACCTTCATAAGGTATACAAATCCATATCTACTGAAATCATCAGTGAACTTGATGAAGTATACGTAACCACCCCTGGCAGGCATGGAAATTGCCCCACGTACATCTGTATATACTAGCGCCAATTGCTCACTAGTCCTCTCACATTTTTTATTGAAAGGGAATTTTGTCATTTTCCCAATAAACAAGCCTCACTTGTCTCATATAATTCAAAATCAAATGAGTCTAGAAATCCATACTTATGGAGTCTAGGTACACGTTTCTCGTTTATATGGCCTAAACGATAGTGCCATAGATAAGCAGGATTTAAATAATTAATTTTAATCCTCTTGGTATTAATGTTATAGACATGATTGCTTAGATCAAGGATATATAATCCATTAAATAATTTCCCACTACAATAGTGAATACTATCAAAATAAATGCAACAACAATTGTTCTTTATTGAAATAGTAAAACCATCCTTGTCCAAACAAGAAATAGAAATAATGTGTCTGCTCATAGTAGGCAAAAAATAACAATTATTTAATTCTAAAACTAATCCCGAAGGCAGAGACAGGTCGTACACGCCTACGGCTAATGCAGCAACCTTTGCTCCATTCCCAACGCGTAGGTCTATCTCCCATTTAGCCAATCTTCTACTTCTCTTTAGATCCTGCACATTTCGGCAAATGTGAGATCCACATTCAATATCCAATACCCATGATGAAGAGACAGTTAAGTTGACATCTATAACAAAAGTACCTGGTGGTGGTGGAATCACCATTCCAAGCCTCTTATCCTCCAGATATTTTAGGCAGTTCTTCCTCCAGTGTCCAGGCTGACTGCAGTAGTGACACTCATCTTTAGTCACACCTTTGGAAATGCCACAAATAGGCTAAAGGGCATATCCTTCGGTTTGGCAACTGCTTTGCCTTTTCCCTTGGAGGTAGAGGCAAACCTTTTGCCCTTTCCTTTCTGCACCATCATTATAGATTGGCCTTACCCTTGTTGATGCTTTGTTCAGCTTTCCTCAACATAATGAGTAAATCTGACAGAGGTTTCACGATCTCATTCATGTTATAGGTCATGATGAACTGTCCATAACTCTCAGGCAACGATTGCAATATGAGATCGGTGGCCAACTCTTGACCCACCGGAAACTCTAGGGGGCCGAGGCCGTCAAGATAGCCGATCATACTCAACACGTGTGGCCCACCGGGTTTCCTTCTGACAGATGACACTTGAACAATGCCTTAGAAACTTCATACCTCTCAATCCTAGCCTGCTGTTGGAAGAGCTACTACAAGTGTGCGATCATATCGACTGCATTCATGTTCTCATGTTGCTTCTGAAGCTCAGAGGACATGGTGCAAAGCATTAGGCAGGTCGCATCATTAGCGTCATCAACACACTTTTGATACGCCTTTAGGGTTGCAGGAATGTTGTTTTCCGGACATTCAGGAACTTGCTCCTCTAGAGCGTACAATTTCTTTTCCTGCTTGAGAACGATTCTCAAGTTTCTGTACCAGTCTACAAAATTGGTCCCAGAGAGCTTGTCCTTCTCAAGGACAGAGTGTAGGGAGTGCGATGAGATCGATGAGTTGTTTGCCATTGGAATTCTACAAAGGAAATACGCAAGTTTTAGTATTTGTGAACGATTGACTATATTTAATAATGGCTAAATTATTAAATACAACTCTCACTATGTTTCTACGGATTAATAACCCTCAAGATATTAATGCGGAAAATATCATTATATTTTCTAGTGGGCCAAGACTCATATTTCACTATCTTTTGAGCTTGCTTTGGCAAGTCACCCAAAAGTTAGTTATTTAGGTAGGAACATTTCTAATTGCATCCCATGCAACTCTTGGTTCAATTGGGAAAATAACCCCTCATTTATCTATCCCACATATAATCTCAATTGAGTGACTCTACGTTTTTAATCCTTATTAAAATTAACTAGTTAAGTCCAACCTCTTACTCCAACAATTGCACATTACATGTGCCATTGATAACGCCCAATTAGGGGTTATCTTTTAGCCTGATTTCACGAGCGTTTGTGTCGGAAAACAACGTCTTTTGCCAGGATTTTCCTTACAACGCCTCGGGAAGTTAGAACGAGACGTCTATTTGTACTTTCTGGATTCCTTCTTATTTATTGCTTTTATTGGATATGATCGCGGGTTCTGTTCATGTTGCCTTTTCAGGAACAGGTTCTGGAGGTGCATCGGGATTCGTGCTGGGACCAAACCGGGATCGTCTCGGGAAACGTGCACAAGATCGGGCCAAGACGGGAACACGAAAAAGCAGGAAAACATCAAGGGAGGCAAACCGGAGATTCAGGCAGAAGTGTGGGACCCAGGAGACCCAACCAGGCCCATCAGAGGACCAAACAGGGCCAGGACACAGCCCCTGCCTGCGTATATACGCAGAGGCTGCGTATATACGCAGCTGCTGCGTATATACGCAGGCAGGGGGTGGGGGATGCTGATTTGTGGGCCCCTGGTTGCGTATATACGCAGCCAGGTTGACTTTTTTCCCGAGTCGGCGGACCGATGGCAGTTTCTGTAATTTATGGCGCAAGCGTTTCGAAAAAAAAACACTATTTAAAGACTCGTCCGGACTCGTTTTGAGACACACAATACACAGCACAACTGAAGGACAAGTCAGAACATCCCCGGAGAGCACGGAAGAGCGATTCGAGATTCGAAGATTTAGTTTGATTTCATTCTCTCTCTTTATATTCAAAAATGTGTTTAGTATTATGTCTATTCGTAGCTAAACTTCTTACCTAAGTTCTCGGTGAACCTAGGGTTTCGTATTTAGATTTTATGACTAATTTGATTATGGATTCATGATTATGATCTTAATTCAGCAAGTTGTGTCTGTTATTCTGGCTTTGATTATTCTCGTATATGTATGATAGGATTTATCACCCCGGATTGCTATCGACCCGAGCCTGTAGGTGAAAACGTCAGGTTAGGGTAAGGAAGAAAAGTCAGGATTTAGTACCTTACCCTGATAGACCGACTAGAGAAAGGGAGATAGGGCTAGCACCGAAAAACGTGAGACCGACAGTTAGAGAATTTGACCCGGGCCATCCGGACAGGTTAGAAACCCTAACAGGATTAGATCGAGACTGCAGACTTAGGCAACTTAACAGGAACCCGAAAGTCTGCAGGATCGGGATTATGTGTGGAAGCTGAAAGGTCACTGCACAACCGGTACGTTGCACAGATAACGAAACTGCTGAGTGTTTTCATATCAAACGTAAAACTGAAATCTGTAGAAACCCTAGGGGATCCTGGAGCCTAGTTCCCGTCCATTATAGTAACAACCGATTCAGCTTATTTTAGAAAAACGTCACAAAAAATATTTACGTTTGCGTTTTTAAGTTCCGTTTTTAGGTTAGTAAACTGCAATCACAACCTACTCCTCCTTGTTACTATACTCGGTTAACTAAAACTGATTACGTGAGAAAACCCGAAACAGTCCCTGTGGGATCGACAACCCGAGTTGAAATACACCCGGTATTACTTAATTTCGTATACTTGCGAATAGCCTGTATTCTGCGCATCAAGTTTTTGGCGCCATTGCCGGGGACTTTTAGGGTCTATTTACTTGTCAGAATTAGTTTTCAGAGTTTTTTTTTCTTATTTTTCAGTTTCGTTATTTATATTTTATCTCACTGCTTTTTGAATCTGCGTTTTCAGGACTGTTCAGTTGATGCCCAGATTGCCTCGCGATTTGGTACCACCACTCGACAATCCAGAAAAGCTCTACACCGAACAGAACCGCAGAAACCGAGAAAGCAGAATGGCAGCCATCCCGAGAGACAATACCGAACACCCTGCAACCGGTGGGGAGGAACGAGAGACTCGTACCCCAGCCCAGATGGCTCGGTACATCGAAGAGCTTGTCACAGCGGGATTTGCTGCCCGAAGCAACCAGAGAACATATAACCGATCTGGGAAAGGGTTGGTGGAAAATTTTGAAGTCCCCATCGGGGGGCATGAACGAGCTATTGTGGTGCCCGAGATCACCGCCGAGCACTTTGACATCATACCATCCACCATCCAGACGGTACAGACTCTCTGTCCGTTTCATGGCAAGGCCGACGAAGACCCGAACAACTTTATTGGGAAATTTGAAGATTACTGCATCACGGTCCGATACAAGGGGGTAGAAGCAGAGGCGCTTATGCTAATCCTGTTCCCGTACTGCCTATTCGGAGTAGCCAAAGACTGGCTTGAATCCAGACCACCCAAATCCATCACTACATGGGAGGAGTGCGTCACAGATTTTCTGGCAAAGTTTTATCCCGCTTCCCGAGTCATTCAGTTGCAGAGCGAGATTCTGTCATTCAAACACAAGATGGGGGAGACGGTGGTAGACGCATGGGACAGACTCATGAGATTGGTGAAAAAGTGCCCGAACCACGGTTTTGGAGATGCGAAAATCCTTCAGGTATTCTAACATGCCTTAGACAGGGAGAATGCTGACAGGATGGACAGAGAAGCCGGGGGAAACTTTCTGTATCATGTGGACAAAGATGGAGCGTATGACCTGATGAAGCAGTTAGCCAAACAGGACACCCAACTGTTTGACGATCGCAGGATGACGGCTAGAGCCGAACCAGCAGAAGATGACCGGATAGACAATCTGGCCAAGATCGTTCATGACTTGGTCAAGAAAGTCTACTCGGATAAGAAGGCCGTTGCAGCTGTCGGAGAACCTGATTTGGACGCGGTCATTGAGGAGCTCAGAAATGAAGACACCAATTACGTACAACAGCATTGGGACCCGAGCCGGTACCGACCGGGTACGAGAGTCCATCCCGGGTTCCGGAATGGAAAACCGAATTCCGCAGTTTATGCACCGGGGTTCCAGCACAGGCCACCAGCCCAGCAGGCTGCACCGACACAGCAGGTTCAGCCGGGCCCATCTGCACAGCAGTACGACGCCCAGATGAAGAAGATCGAGTCCATGTTTCAGACCATGGAGTCCCGGTTCGCACATATGGATGCCCTGACAGCAGACATGCAGACAACCAAAACGTCACTGCGCGCTTTGGAAGTACAAGTGGGGCAGTTAGCACAGCTGCTAACGGAGAGACAGCCAGGAAACCTACCCTCGAATACAGTGAATAATCCACGGGCTCAGATCAATGCTATCTCCACTCGGAGTGGATTGGCACTGCAGGATCCACCGTATCCTAGCCACGCTCGCGCAGAAAAATCGAAAGAAGTAGAACGCAACTTGTCAGGCCAGGATAACAGCTCAGTCGACCGCCCCCAGCCGAAGGGCTCGGTTGCGCAGGATGCAGTGCAGAATGAGACAGATGCAGAAACGGTACCTGTCTCCAGGGAGGTACCGTACCCCTTGAGGACACGAAAGAGGGATGACAGCAAGGACTACGCCAGGTTTCTCGAGATGTTCAAACAGATGCAGATCAACATACCCTTTGCCGAGGCTTTGGCGAAGATTCCCACTTACGCCAAATTCCTCAAGGACATCTTGTATGGGAGAAGGCGGATGAGCGATTTAGAGACTATAAACCTGAAGGCAGAAGTGAGAAATTGTGTGAAGAATGGGCTAACGAGGAAGAGAAAGGATCATGGCAGTTTTGTTATACCGGTCACCCTAGGTAACGCTTACACAGGAAAGGCTCTGTGTGACCTAGGGGCCAGCATCAACCCGATGCCGTTAACGATTTTCAAGAGTTTGAAAGTCGGTGAACCCCGACCCACCAGAATCATGCTGCATATGGCAGACAGGTCCGTAAAATAGGCTTATGGGGTTATCGAGGATATTCTGGTAAAAGTCGGCGAGCTGATTTTTCCAGCAGATTTTTGGCCATGGACGAATCTAGGATAAACTGCAAGAGCGGGGAGCTGACCATGCAGATTAACGAGGACAAGGTAAAATTTAACGTTTTCAAAAATCTGCAACTGCAAAATTACTACGACCACGAGGATATCTTTGCCATAGACGTGGTTGACGAAGGCTGGGAAAACGAGGAGATGGACCAATTGTGGGAAGAGATTGACAGCATGTACGGGGAAGAAAAGGAGAAGAATCGGTGTGAGCACGCCATGAGAGCCGAAGACTGGACCACTTTGCACCGGGACGAAGATGGCGGGCAAAAGATGATTCTGGTCCCGTCACTCAAGGAGCCACCCGCACTGGAGCTGAAGCCACTCCCGAGCCATCTCAGGTATGCGTATATTGGTGATAATAGTACTATGCCCGTAATTGTTTCGTCCCGTTTATCTCAGGAAAAGGAGCATAAACTGCTGGAGGTATTGCGAGAGCATAAGGAAGCAATCGCCTGGACGATTGCAGATATTAAGGGGATCAGCCCCTCCTATTGCATGCACAAGATCCGAATTGAGGAAGGCAAGAAACCGGTAATTTAGCCCCAGCAGAGACTGAATCCGAACATGAAAGATGTTGTGCGAAAAGAGGTCATGAAGTGGCTGGAAGCGGGAATCATATACCCCATATCTGACAGAACGTGGATCAGCCCGGTCCAGTGCGTGCCCAAAAAGGGAGGTATTACGGTGGTGCAGAATAATGACCAGGAACAGATTGCGCAGCGCACCGTTACAGGGTGGCGGATCTGTATGGACTATCGGAGGCTAAACGACGCAACACTGAAAGACCACTTCCCGCTACCATTCATGGACCAGATGTTGGACAGGCTCGCCCATCACGCTTATTACTGTTTTCTGGACGGGTACTCCGGGTACAACCAGATTTGCATAGCCCCGGAAGATCAGGAAAAGACAACGTTTACCTGCCTGTACAGTACGTTCGCGTTCCGGCGCATGCCGTTCGGGTTGTGTAACGCTCCATCCACGTTCCAGAGATGCATGATGGCGATATTTTCCGACATGATCGAGAAAAATTTGGAGGTCTTTATGGACGATTTTTCACTATTCGGGGACAGTTTCGATGACTGCCTGCACCATCTGGGTCAGGTTCTGGTCCGATGCAAAAAGGCGAATTTGGTACTAAATTGGGAGAAGTGTCACTTTATGGTCACCGAGGGGATCGTGCTGGGTCACAGGATCTCCAGCAAGGGAATGGTGGACAGGGCCAAGATCGAGATGATCAAACAGCTTCCATACCCGACAAACGTAAAGGCGATCAAGAGTTTTCTGGGACATGTAGGATTTTACCGGAGGTTCATCAAAGACTTTTCCAAGATAACAAAGCCACTTTGCGCTTTACTTGGAAAAGACGTGCCCTTTGACTTCGATGCAGCATGTCAGCAGGCTTTTGACCATTTAAAGGAAAAGCTGACCACAGCCCCGATTATTACTACACCAGATTGGTCACTCCCATTTAAGCTGATGTGTGACGCCAGCGACTACGCAGTCGGTGCAGTCTTGGGGCAGCGAAAGGATAAGGTCTGTCACGTGATATATTATGCGAGCCGGGTGCTCAACAATGCCCAGCTCAACTATGGAACGACAGAAAAGGAACTGCTTGCTGTGGTGTATGCCCTGGACAAATTCAGGCCATATTTGGTCGGGTCAAAATTTATCGTTTTACCGACCATAGTGCCCTGAAATACATGCTGGACAAGAAGGACGCGAAACCGAGACTGTTGAGATGGGTACTACTGATGCAGGAATTTGACGTGGAAATCCGGGACAAGAAGGGAGTTGAGAACGTAGTAGCGGATCACCTATCCAGGCTCGAAAATGCTAAGGTGGACCCGGTACCAATCAAGAAAAACTTCCCGGACGAGCACATCATGACAGTAAAAATCGGGAGACCATGTTACTACACCATAGCCAATTACTTGGTAACTGGCACACTTCCCGAGGATCATACCTCATCTCAGCGAAAGCGGTTTGTCTCCCAAAGCCGACAGTATTTCTGGGATGAAACGTACCTATTCAAACAGGGGGTCGATAACATCCTGAGAAGGTGCATTCTGACCCACGAAGCCTGGAACGTAATCCGACACTGTCACTCATCAGAGTGTGGGGGTAATTTTGGGGGAACGCGAACAGCTCATAAAATACTACAGTCGGGTTTCTTCTGGCCGACAATCTTTAAGGATTGTCTCGACTATGTGCAGGGATGTGATAGATGCCAGAGAACAGGGAACACGTCACACCGGGACGAGATGCCGAAGACCGTGTGGCAGGAAGTGGAACCTTTCGATGTATGGGGTATTGACTTTATGGGGCCATTCCCGCCTTCCATGGGAAACCTCTGCATTCTGCTAGCAGTGGATTATGTGACTAAGTGGATCGAGGCGATTGCGTGTCAGAAAAACGATGCAGCTAGCGTTGATCGTTTTCTGAAACGCAACATTTTTACTCGTTTCGGAACTCCCAGGGCCATGATAAGTGACGAGGGCTCACACTTCATCAATCGAGTTTTTGCGAAAATTCTGAAACAGTACGGCGTGTCAGTTCACAAGGTGTCGCTACCCTACCATCCACAGACAAACGGGCAAGCCGAGGTTTCAAACAGAGAGATCAAAAGCATACTCGAGAAAACGGTGAATCTCGGCCGAAAGGATTGGTCCATCAGACTGGACGATGCGCTCTGGGTAGGGATGGCAATATGGTCCGATCCGATCTGTGATCCGAGCGATCCGGACCGAATGGATCGGATCCGAATCCGATCCAATTGAAAATGGATCGGATTTGGATCTGGAAAGTCAGATCCGATCGGATTTGGATCTGGATTTGGATCTACGGGCAGATCCACCGGGTTCCGACCCGATCCGATCCGACGTATATGTGTGCTTTACAAATATATTCATATTACCCCCCACTTTCACTTCCAAGAAGAATACATTAGTAATTCCAACCTACAAAGCTATTTTTGTTGTGTTTTAGGCTTCATAACTTGCGAACATGCCTTAGCGTATGAAATACTATTTATTTCTTATTTTATTTTTTGTATTTTATTGCAAACCCAAGCCGGATCCGATTCGAATCCGATCCGATCACGTATTATATGGATCTACGGATCGAATTTGGATCAGCTGGATGAAACCCGATCCGATCTGATCCGAATCCGGTGATGATCCGAACGGATCTGGATCCGATCTGGATCCCATTTCTCCTAGTCGGATCTGGATCGGATCTAGCCTGATCCGATCCAGATCCGACCCGTTGCCATCCCTAGCTCTGGGCCTACAGGACAGCTTTCAAAACACCGCTGGGAATGTCGGCATACCAGCTCGTGTTTGGGAAAGCGTGCCACTTACTGGTGGAATTGGAGCACAAAGCGTATTGGGCCATCAAACTGCTCAACATGGATCAGAATCTGGCGGGAGATAAGAGAAAGATGGCGCTGCTGGAATTGGAGGAGTTCCGTAGAACGACTTCAAAGAGAAGACAAAGAAGTTGCATGATCAGCGCATCACGCCAAACAGTTTAACGAAGGAGAAAAAGCTTCTCTACAACACCCGGATGCGGTTTTTCCCGAGAAAACTGAGGTCTCGTTGGTCAGGCCCGTTCATCATCAAGAAGATTTTTTCATGGGGAGCATTCGAGCTGGAGAATCCAAAAGATAATTCCAGTTTCAGGGTGAACGGGAATAGGATCAAGCCGTAATCGAGACAGCCGAGGTCGTCAAAATAGACCCGGTATTTTGATGACCCGTGAGAGGTAACTAGGTCGGGCCGTCAACCGTAAATCACAAAGCGCTGATTGGGAGGCAACCCAAAGTAGTCGTTAGTTAATTTATTTTAGTTATTATATTCAGTTATTTTATTCAGTTCTGAATTTTTTAGAGAGGCGATATGAGCGGGTTTTGACTTGAAATTAAGTTTGTGCAGATGCAGCAGAATAGAAAACAGGCAGAATCGGGAAAACAGAGGAAGAAAGAGAGAAATAAAAAAAAGAAAAAAAATTGAAAAATACCTGCTGGTTGCGTATATACGCAGCAGCTGCGTATATACGCAACCAGGGGCATTTTTTCTTTTATTTGTTTTTTGTTTTCAAAATTTTCTGATTGCGTATATACGTAGGTGTTGCGTATATACGCATACAGAAGAAAAAAAGAATTGTGAATTTTTCAAACCCAAGGGGTATTTTTGTCATTTTTCAAAAATTAGGGTTTAAAAGATGGAAGGAAGCCGACGACCACCATTGTTGGACCTCCCTCTCTCTCTCTTCTTCCATTTTCTCTCCACTTGAAGAAGACAAGTTTTGCCTCGGACCTCCAAATCAAATTCCGAGCACATTTCTGGAATCCCCTCGTCGCAAGGTGTCTAAAGCACCCATCAAAATCTAAAAAAAGCAAGAATCGAGCGGGAAATTCGGATCTAGGAATGGGGTGTTCTTGAGCAAAAAGGCAAACTTGAAGGTGTTAGAGGCGGAACTACAAAAAAACCGTAGAAGGGAAGTTGAAAGAGGAGATCGAGAGCTTCGATTTGGTGGTTTCAGATTTTGATTCCGGGCAGTTTTTTTTTCCGGCGACTTTTCAGGCGACCGCCAGCGACTTTTCTGGCCACTTTCCGGGCAGATTCTGCATTCTTCACCCCTTTTTAGGGAAGGTCGAAAATTTTCATTTCTCTCTTTATTTTCTGTTTTGGCATGACCCGTAGCCGGGTTATTTTATGCGATTTTTGATTTTGGAGCGGCACTTGCCGTGTGGACCTCTGGTAGATCCTAGGTGGACTATTTACTGAGACACTCTTTTCACGTGCACGTTTCACTATTTCTGCACAATTCCCGAGTTGGCACGTTTTTCGAGGTTTTCTGACTGACATGGATTACAGAGTGCGGATTATTGACCCGAACTGGGACCAGTTCCCTACTGACCTCACGAAGGAGGCAATTAATGCGGGTAGATATGACAGTTTTCGTTTCGTAAACCATTATGCCCATTATTATTACATGACCGGGACGAAGATGGGTCATAAACTGCCTAAGGACTACCGTTTCGAGGTCGACCACCTTAGTATGCCTCCAGAGATGGCACAGTATGCTAGTCGTCCGGACCTTTTCGGACAGTCCTTGATCGGGTTTTCGGAGGTGTCCAGCTCCTCGTTGGTGCGTGAGTTTTATAGCAACCTTGTGCATAAGGGGGCATGGGAAGCCAACGGTGACCCCCGCTGGATGTATTGCCGTAGGCGATTTATGTTGGTGACGGTGGACAGTATCCTCCAGGCCTACAGGATATCATTGATGAATGTCCCCTGTGCCTATGCTGAGTGTGAGGACTACCCGCCGAGCGATTCGGATATTTTGCGAGTTGTGACTAGTGGTGCTGTGGGGGCCCACTTCGAGGGAGGGGGTGATGGGCAGAGAGGCATGAAACTGCACTCTCGTTTTATTACCGGACCACCACGTTGGTGGGCCGAGTGGGTGGTGAACCGTGTGGTGGGGATCAAGCATTTTACACATTTGGATTATGAGTATGTCCTTTTGGTATACTGCTTGGTTCTCCGGAGAGATGTCGACATTCCTCGTCGCATTTGGGTTTATATGCAGGAAAGGAATGCGACCGCTAGCCATAAGGGGTTGGGGTATAGCAACCTCATATCCAAAATGGCTCGGGATTTTGATGTTCCCTTGGTTTTCCAGGAGGGCGACTTAGACCCTCCCATTCTGCGGACCTATAGGAAGATAGTGACCCGTAACCCGGGTCCACCAGAGCTTGTCGTTGAACTCGACGAGGATGACGACATCATGGAGAAGGATCCATACCTTGCCCCTGCCCCTAGGAGGAGATCGACTCATGAGAGACCCGCCAGTCAGCAGGCATCGGCCGGATTTCGGCGATGCCGTACGAGTCGAGAGAGTGAGCGTCCAGAGTCGAGTAGGCAGGGTAGTCAGAGAAATGCCCCTACTCAGCCAGCCAGAGAGAGAGGCGAGCCAGCCCCACGGGCCGACCCGACTCCGAGAGCTAGACCGGCCCCACCACGTAGGTTGCCCCGAGTAGACGAGGGATTTGAGGGGTGTCGCGGGGGCCAGAAGTCCGTAGGGGAGAGACTGCTCGCGAAAGCGGGTAAGCTTTGGAGGGCTTTCAAGCACTCCCGACGGACTCAGCACAAGATGGCAAAGGACCATAACGCTGCCTTTACCAGTATTCGAGAGGATCAGCGTGAGGCGGCTCGGCACGCAGGCCGAGAACCGCCATTGACGCTGTATTTCCCTCCTACCTACTCCAGCAGCTATACCACGAGTTGGTCAGACGAGGCGGACTCTAGCGAGTATACCTCCGCTCCACCTCCCCCGACTCAACCACCTCCCCCGACTCAGCCACCTCCGCCACCTGAGCGACAGCAGAGACGTCAGTCTGGGACACGATCCCAGCAGCCCACTGGTCGTCAGTCTGGGACACGATCCCAGCAGCCTTCGAGTGGCAGGACGAGATTACGGTCCCAACCACTTAGCAGTTGGACTGGATCAGAGTCCCAGTCCTCCGACTACCGTCCCCGTCCACGAGTACGTCGGGCGATCGTCTACAGGACTGACTCTGGCGGCAGCTCTCCGAGTAGCATATCCGGTTCTTCTGAAACCGGGTCAGACCCGACATTTTTTCCGGACGAGTGAGTGCCATGAGGGCATGCCACCTCTTAGTGTGGGGGTGGTAGTCGTGTCTGCATTAACCCAGTCTGCACGTTTTTTCATGTTTATTTGCAGCTTTTATTTTATATTTTTGAGTCAGCATATTATCGTTATTTGAGTCGACCCACCACAAACATTCTAGCCATGCATTGTATATAAAAAAAATCAAAAATTAAAAAATTTTATACTGCTGGTTACGCTATATACGCAGCTGCTGCCTATATACGCAGACAGCAGTGTTTTATTTTTTTCAAAAACCCAAAAAATTAAAAAAATTCAGAAAAGTTTGAGAAAGGGAAATCAAGATAACAGAAATAGTGAAGAAATCGAGGTTGAATCCTTTGAAAGAAAAGAAAACTTGCACCGAGGTATAGTAGATAGGTGAGAGCCAGTGACCTTTGGAATCCGCAAGTAATTATCACCTGAGCTAAGAATCCGACTAGTTGCTACACTACCGTCATCTGGGTAGTCGACAACCCGCCCACGGGCGCCGTCACGGTCATCGCATTTTTCGGTGGAGTGACTGACTATCAAGGGACCTCACGTCCTGTTTCTTACCCCTAGGTCCAATTAGTCAGCCCGTTTGAAGCCCTTTACCCTCTTTCTTCTTAGCCACTGTAGCCTAGGCAGCCTTCTTTGAGACCTTCATCAGTCGATAGTTGGCTATTCTACGCGTTATAACAGAGGGAGTGAGTAGGGTGGGTTTTAGATGGGAGAGATTCATGATTTATCAGTTTTGGACAGTTTTGACATCGACACGTTTTTTGAGGGAAGGACAGGGTGAGTTAGTGGCGACAGTGCATTAATTTGCGGAGGTGGATCACTGCATTACATAGTGACCACAGGAGGAGTTAGTCGCGTGCGAGCATCTTTTCGCACAAAACGGGGTTCCGGGGGGTTGTAGAGTTAATTGGTGGTTGTGCCGTTTTTCTACATCTTTTGTGATGAGGAGGTTCGGTGGGACTGCACAGTATCATTGCGACTACAGGATCAGCGCTTCAGGATTAGTGTGGGGGTACTTCACGTGAGGACATCTTACGTACCCCACGAAAGAGATTTATTTTCACTCACTCAGCTTTAGTCAGTTTAGTATTATCGTTATTTGTGTAGTTATGTATATAGTGTTATTTTGTTAAAAAAAAGAGAGAAGAAAAAGGAAAAAAAAAGAGAAAAAGCCATGTTTTAGTTTTTAGTTTTGTTTATCGTTTATGTTATTTAGACGAAAAGCTGAGTGAGTGGCACAATTTTCGAGACGTTTACACCACTTCACATTTGTGGCCGCGAGCACGGCGAAGACACACCGGGGAACAGAGGAATTGGGAAAGCAAGAACTTAGGTGTTTCGGACAGTTTTTCGGGATCTCGGTGAGGGGTGTGAGTCTGGTAAATTGTGAGAATGTCATAACAAGTAGGACAGTGCCGTACCATGTTACATATATATATATCCTACCTGTTAGACTTAGACCCTTTCGGAAAAAGCTCGGTTGGTAAGTTAGCTAGGGATTTGCTCAGATTGATAACGAAAGTAACAGTACTTTGGTTCAGTGCTTAAATCCACCATATAGTCTGTTCAAACTTACCGATCGCTTGCAGGGAAGTACATTCTGAAAAGGGTGAGGTCACGAGGACACACTGGTTATGTTTTTGAGATTGCCCGATCTCGCCAAAAACAATTTTTCATAAGTATGTTTTGAGTCGTTTGAGTCTGTGTATATTCTATCTGAGTCAGTTTTCTATCGAGTCGTCCGGTTGAAAGGTTCGAGTCGAAAGAGTATGCAAAGGTTGTGTATGCACGGCAGAGCCGGTCTCACCAGGGCAGAAATGTATGATTGCAGGCTAGTGTACACGGGGTTTGCTCGGGACGAGCAATGCCTAGTGTGGGGGTATTTGATAACGCCCAATTAGGGGTTATCTTTTAGCCTGATTTCACGAGCGTTTGTGTCGGAAAACAGCGTCTTTTGCCGGGATTTGCCTTAGAATGCCTCGGGAAGTTAGAACGAGACGTTTATTTGTACTTTTTGGATTCCTGCTTATTTAATGCTTTTATTGGATATGATCGCGCGTTCTGTTCATGTTACCTTTTCAAGAACAGGTTCGCGAGGTGCATCGGGAAGCGTGCCGGGACCAAACTGGGACCGTCTCGGGAAACGTGCACAAGTTCCGGCCAAGACGGGAACACAGAAAAGCAGGAAAACATCAAGGGAAGCAAACTGGAGATTCAGGCAGAAGTGTGGGACCTAGGAGACCCAACCGGGCCCACCAGAGGACCAAACAGGGCCAGGACACAGCCCTACGCAGGCAGGGGGGTGGGGGATGCTGATTTTTGGGCCCCTGGTTGCGTATAAACGCAGCCCTTGCGTATATACGCAACCAGGTTGACTTTTTTCCCAAGTCGGTGGACCGATGGCAGTTTTCGCAATTTCTGGCGCAAGCGTTTCGGGAAAAACAACACTATTTAAAGACTCGTCCAGACTCGTTTTGAGACACACAACACACAGCACAACCGAAGGACAAGTCAGAACATCCCCGGAGAGCACGGAAGAGCGATTCGAGATTCAAAGACTTAGTTTGATTTCATTCTCTCTCTTTATATTCAAAAACTGTGTTTAGTATTATGTGTATTCGTAGCTAAACTTCTTACCTAGGTTCTCGGTGAACCTAGGGTTTCGTATCCAGATTTTATGACTACTTTGATTATGGATTCGTGATTATGATCTTAATTCAGCAAGTTGTGTCTGTTATTCTGGCTTTGATTATTCTCGTTTATGCATGATAGGATTGATCACCTCGGATTGCTATAGACCCGAGCCTGTAGGTGAAAACGTCAGGTTAGGGTTAGGATGAAAAGTCAGGATTTAGTACCTTACCCTGATAGACTGACCAGAGAAAGGGAGATAGGGCTAGCACCGAAAAACGTGAGACCAACTGTTAGAGAATTTGACCCGGGCCATCCGGACAGGTTAGAAACCCTAACAGGATTAGATCGAGACTGCAGACTTAGGCAGCTTAACAGGAATCCGAAAGTCTGCAGGATCGGGATTACGTGTGGAAGCTGAAAGGTCACTGCACAACCGGTACGTTGCACAGATAACGAAACTGCTGAGTGTTTTCATATCAAACGTAAAACTGAAATCTGTAGAAACCCTAGGGGATCCTGGAGCCTACTTCCCGTCCATTATAGTAACAACCGATTCAGCTTATTTCAGAAAAACGTCACAAAAAATATTTACGTTTGCGTTTTTAAGTTCTGTTTTTAGTTTAGTAAACTGCAATCACAACCTACTCCTCCTTGTTACTATACTCGGTTAACTAAAACTGATTACGTGAGAAAACCCGAAACAGTCCCTGTGGGATCGACAACCCGAGTTGAAATACACCCGGTATTACTTGATTTCGTATACTTGCGAATAGCCTGTATTCTGCGCATCAGCCTTCGCACCACATAATGATGAATCAAATCGACTTGTTTTGGCACTCACGATCTTGGTTAATCGATTTTGTGATGAGTGTTTAAGAAACGAGAAGACAAAATGTAATATTTTATTTTGGGGGATTTTTCTTTCAATTTTAAATATTTTGTTGATCTATATCAACTGATCTACTTATTTGAGTTTGGGTAAAACTCCAAATAAAAGATCCGGGTTGTTAATTATCTTATTATCAAATTGCATGAACCATCCATACACCAACAACAATAATAAGACAATAAAGTAAACATCTACAAAAAGAAATTAACGTGATATGGATATGGCATCCTAGACTAAGATATTCCCAAGCCAATGAGAATATCTATGAACCCTAAAATAGCAAGCACATCTCCATGTGCCTCCATCTTTTGATCCATCTTCCATAGCCTTGTGGAATGCTCCATGCTCCATGTTGTGGCTCCTTTAATTCTTTGGGCTTCTTTTCTTCAATCTTGGCTATCATCTATTTTATCTAGTACTAGCTAGCATCTATACTAAATAATACAAAACTTACAAGCTGAGAAAAATACCGGCTCGCAGGCCGTAAACCCTAATTAATTATTACATCAAATTGATCAGCTTGCAGGCCGTAAACAAACCACAAAAAATAATCATTCACAACAAACCACATCTAAGGCCATATCCAATCACCATAGAGATTGCACAAAAACAATTAAAACCAATTTTTAACGCGCTTAGTCAAATTTTAATTGATTTTAGGATTACTAGGGTCAAAACGGTCCAAGAGGCCCAACCAACTAGTGGTCGAACCCCTTGGAGCCGCCTGGGCCGAGCCTAAACCGGTCGGCCATACCCGTGGGGTCGGCCGAACCAACTAGGACTTCGGCCTAGATGGCTTGGGCGGCAAGGAAGGAGGGGCGGTCCCCCTTGGGGGCCGAACCCCTGTAGAAGTTGTTTGCAAAACAACTTCTTCCTTGTTCCCCAAGTCCAAAACGTTTCCAAATTGAAACTCCTTTCCAATTTGTGCTCAAAACCTAGATTCAAGATCCTAAAATTTCTCAAACTCACTAATTCATACATACCATGGAAAAATTAGATCTTGTTTGGTTGAATCACATTCAAAATGCATCTTATATGCTTAATTTGTCGTTTTAACGCAATAATCAACAATTATAGGTGAAAAACAACAAATCGTAACACATAAACTACGTTACGCTCTAAGACATATGGCTCGGATACCATTGTATGGTTTTGATCATGGATACGCAGCGGAATAAACAATAATTTATCCATTCAATACCCTCCAAGGATCACATGAAGAGAATTCATAACGATAGTAAAGGATTTATAACAAGTACCTTGTGGGTCTCATGTGATGACTTCAAACACAAATATGGTTGTGTCTCTACGGTTGATCCACGCCTAGTATTGAGATCTAGATCTTCCAACTCCTTTTTTCTAGTTAGGAAATATGGCAGAGGAAGAAAAAATCACGCAACAGAGACCAAGAGGAGGGTTCGGCCTCCTCTCTTGGCCGACGGGTAGGGGGCAGACGACAAAAGGGGCTTCGGCCTCTTTGTTTGTCTTGCTCTCTCCTTGCTTCTCTCCTAATCAAGTAATGTTATGAGCATTAGTATTTAGGAAGGAAGCTAGGAGCATCCTTTATATAGTCCAACAATTCCTTGTTACTACATAAAGGCCCTCTCCTAATCCTACTCAAGTTCGGATTAGTCCAACTTGCATATTAGTCCTACTAAGTTAGCAAGTTATTGCGTTTTGATCCTTCTAATTAATTAATTATGTTAATTAATTCCCAAGTCTAGTTCAATCCATATGGCGTGTGACCCCATAGGTTTCTACTTAGTTGGTAGTAACTATTTACTCAAATGGAGCGGTGTCTAGCAACACATCCATTCCACCCAACTAATAGAAATAGTCATCCGAAAAACCTCGTGCAAGTATTGTCTCATCCCTTTGTCTCTATTTCTGGATGGACACGATACATACAAGTCACACTCGTATATCCAATTAATAGTTCCTCGATCCTGGGAATAGCCTTATTCGTGCAAATAACATCAATATCCTATATTGATTTATTTGAGTCTTGCAAGACATCCTATAAGAACTATCCCTCGAGTGGCCTCGGATATTTTCTCCCGTTATGTGGGAGGGACAAATTCTATCTAGATCACTACGATATCTAAGCTTGCTTCACATTGTGTCCGACACGCGCCTTTATGACTACCCAGTCACGGTGTAGCGTTTGACGCTACCAAAACAAAATATTCCACAACTAGATGATCTTGTGACTTCAAGTCTAAGGATGACAATACCGTTATCACCGCGAGAAGCACTTTTGACTTTACATATCATGTATGTAGCCTTCTCGGATATGGGTCAATCCAGTATGCCATTATGCTAATGCATACCCATGTGTTGGATCGTGATATCTCCATATCAATCCAACCCCATACTAGTCTATAGATGATTGTCCTGGTAATCAGTATATTTGACTAGGGATATTTAAGATAAACAACACAATTGTAAATCTAAGGACTTCATTATATTAAATATCTCCATAAATAATACAATGAATATTCTAGCCAATTATTGTTCATACTAAACTAGATTGCCTCTAGGGCACCTATTCCAACAACTATCACACTGCCCTAGATTGTTGGCATATGATGGATCAATCCTATCAAGGCATGATGCCTCCTCCGAAATTATCTGCTATGAATGTGTCTGCTTAGCCTTCTACTGGTACTGCTTCAAATTATTTCTCATCTGATTCTGGTGCTACAAATGATAACTGGGAAATATGTCTCTTCATGATGGTTATTTTGTGTCTGATCATGTCTCTGTTGGTAATGGTTCAACCTTACCTATTTCTTACACTGGTACTGCTCACCTACACACTCCTAATCACACTTTTACTTTGCCTAATACACTCCATGTTCCACAATTATTCATCAATTTGCTTCCTGTTTATCAATTATGCAAACAACACAATTGTATATTTGTATTTAATGCTCAATCTTTTTTTATATCCAGGACAAAACTACTGGGACTCTTCTCTATCAAGGGGAGAGTGAAAATGGGTTGTACCCTATTCATTCTTCACCTTTTCCAACCTCCTCTTCTACTTCAAGTCACACACCCAAGGGTTTTCTTGGTGCTAGAATAAGGATTCCTCTGTGGCATGCAAGATTATGACACCCCACTGATGACATCTTGAACTCCGCTCTCTCTACTAGTTCTATCACTTTACCAAAACATACTGTCTCTTCTGTTTGTGAACACTGTCTGAAAGGGAAAATGGCAAAGTTACAAATCCATTACATTTATTACATAGTGATGTATGGGGTCCCTCTGCTGTTAAATATTTTCATGGCTATAGGTTTTACTTGCTCTTTATTGATGATTACTCTAGATACTCATGGATCTTTCTTTTACATCATAAATCTGAAATTGTGCATATTTTTCCTAAGTTTAAACTTCTTGTTGAGAATGCTTTAGGACATAGAATCAAAATTCTTAGAACTGATGGTGGTGGTGAATACATGTCAATTTTGTTCACTCAATACTTATCTTCTCAGAGAATCACTCACAAAAAATCATGTCCACACACCCCACAACAAAATGGAATTGCAGAAAGAAAGCATAGACACATAGTGAACACTGCAGCAACTCTTATGGAATATGCTTCTTTACCTAAATCTTTCTGTTTTCATTATTTTGAAGCTGCTGTTTATCTGGTTAACAGAATGCCTAGCAAACTTACACACTATAAATCTCCTTATGAACTACTTTTTAAACAAAAAATCAGATTATACTAAACTCATAGTTATTGGTTGTGCTTGCTATTTTAAAGTTGAGACCTTACATGCATTCAAAGCTTGAATCCAAGACTCATCAATGTGTTCCATGGATATGCAACAAACTACACGGGTTATTTGTGTTACAAAAAATCAACATAAATTCTTTATTAGTAGAGATGTTATATTTGATGAAACTCTTTTTCCTTATGCAAACTCTGCACCTACACTTGTTTTAGATACTTGTACTCGAACTCAAACTGTTGTCTTTCAATCTACAGAGAACACTCAATCCAGTCTGCATTCACCTCCAGGAGATGTGTACGAGTTATTGGTTGTGCTCGCTATCCAAACTTGAGACCTTACATGCATTCAAAGCTTGAATCCAAGACACATCAATGTATTTTCCTTGGATATGCAACAAACTACAAGGGTTATTTGTGTTACAAAAAATCTCAACATAAATTCTTTATTAGTAGAGATGTTATATTTGATGAAACTCTTTTTCCTTATGCAAACTCTGCACCTACACCTGTTTCAGATACTTGTACTCCAACTCAAACTATTGTGTTCTTTCCATCTACAGATAACACTCAATCCAGTATGCATTCCCCTCTAGAAGATGTGTATGAGTCACTTGGAGAATCACCAGTGATGCAGCCAACTAGTCAAGGCCCTGCTCCAATGGAAAACACTTATAAAGATACTACATCAGAACAGATACACCCTGAGGAGCAACCTTCTAGCTCTGGCATGGCACCTGGCACAACTCCACTGCAGTCTCCTGCTCTTGGTCACTCTATGCAAACTAGAAGCAAGTCTGGTATCTTTAAGAAGAAGGTTATTGGATTCAGTGATTATGATGGTAACCCTAACCTCTATATTTTATCTGATCCTACTTGTTTCTCTGAGGCAAAGAAGCACTCTCAGTGGCAAAAAGCCATGACTGAAAAGTTTCTAAGCCTCAAACAGCAAAATACATGGACTCTTGTTCCTAAACCTAAACATGAAAACATTGTGGGAAACAAATGAGTTTTTAGAACTAAATACAATCCTAATGGAACCATTTCTAGATACAAAGCAAGACTTGTGGCCAAGGGTTCTCACTAAACCCCTGGCCTAGACTTTGATGAAACTTTCAGTCCTGACATTAAGGACTCCATTGTTAAAAATATTTTGCCTCTTGCAGCTTCTTTCAACTGGCCTTTACAGCAACCAGATGTCAAAAATGTTTTCTTACATGGACATCTTAAAGAAAATGTTTTTATGAAACAACCACAAGGTTTTGTTGACACTGAGTTTCCCACACATGTCTGTAGGTTGAACAAGGCCATATATGGCTTGAAACAAGCCCCTAGAGCATGGTTTGAAAGATTTACTAGCTATATACAATCTCTTGGATTTCATCCTTCTACTGCAGATTGCTCTTTGTTATCAGACACAGTGGCACTAAAATGACACTAATACTTCTATATGTTGATGATATTATATTCACTGGGAGCAACTCCTCTTACATTCATACTTTGGTAAGTCAATTGCATTCTGAATTTGCTATGATAAACCTTGGTCCTTTAACTTACTTTCTGGCTCTTCAAGTTGTTACAACCCAGAATGACATTTTTCTACATCAAGCACAATACATTTCAGATCTTTTGGAAAGATTCCATATGCAACACTGCAAGCCTGCTTCTACTCCCATAGTAGTTGGCTCTAAACTCCATGCTCATGATGGTATTACTCTTTGATGCTACTCCTTTTAGACAACTTCGGGGAGCCTTACAGTATGTCACTTTTACCAGACGTGACATTGCCTTTTTTTTTCCTGTCAATCACTTATGTCAATTTATGCACAATCCTTCTTCTTCACACATGATTGCTGCAAAGAGAATTTTGAGGTTTTTACAAGGCACAAAAATTCATGGTCTATTTTACAACAAAAGACCTTTCTCACTAAATGCATACGCTGATGCTGACTGGGCTGACATCCCACAAATAAAAGAAGCACTACTGGCTTCTTCATCTTTCTGGGCACCAACCCAGTTCACTGGTCCTCAAAGAAACAGTCAATTGTTTCCTGTTCCTCCACAGAGGCTGAATACAGAGCTTTAGCCACCACTGCAGCTGAACTTTCTTGGTTTAAAATGCTCTTCAAAGATTTGCATTTTTACATGCCTTCTGCTCCTACACTCTGTGACAATATCTCTGCCATCTCCCTCACAGCAAATCCAATTTTCCACTCAAAAACTAAACATATTGAACCGAATTTCACTATGTCACGGGGAAGGCCATTTTATAGCAACTGATTGTCAAATTTGTGTCAAGTGCAGGTCAGCTTGCAAATATTCTCATAAAAGGATTGCATCCCACTCAATTCAACAACTTAAAGCACAATGTCAAGATTATTCAACCACCTTGAGCTTGAGGAAGGGTGTTAAAGTATATCAAGACACAATGGCGCTTTCAAGGCTTTTATCTAAAGTTTATGATCAATTCTCAATTACTATAAAGTCAGTGGTCTTTCAGTTATTACTATAGACCAAGTTACAGTCCAGTCTTTTCTATCTTCCTCTTCCTGTAATATATAAAGAATAGGAGGGCTAGGTTGCAATTATTATCTCATCCAACAGTTGATAATCCTCCCGTTGGATTTCTTGTATTTATTTCTTTTGATGATGAATGAATATTTAGCTTGACGGCTCATTTGCTTGTCCTTACATTCTCTGCACTTTTTTCTTCATTTGCAGCAAACCCTAAAATTCTGGGTTTGCTTTCACAGCATGGTGCTCGCACAAGCAGAACACTGCTCGCACGAGCAGAACACTGCTCGCACGAGCATATTCAGGTACCCGCACGAGTGGAATAGAGATAACCTGACACGAGCAATTCGGGCTGCTGGACTCCAAAGTCCGCTATCCCACTCTTTTGAATTCTCTGAATTAGATATGTGTACCTATTGATACCTAGCTCATGAGTGAGTCAATGTCAGGTTTTCTCTCAGTAATAAAGTAATCATTCTCTGCCATTGACGTAGCTGACGTAATCCGTTATTGAACGACGTTAAATTCAAGTGGCTTGTGGTTATAAACTTACATGAGGAACTTCTGAAGAAAGGCAGGAAGGCATGTTTCACAAGTAACCGAAGCGTCAAGTAATCATAGATACACAGAAGGATGAGAAACACATGAGAAACAAAAGGAACCACCCCATCCCATTCATAAGCACATAATTTGCCTTTTAAGTACAGGCCATTCTAGCAAGGATGAGAAACACATAAGCTCGCTTCATTCAAGATTCTCAAGCTTTAACACAGCAGTTGAAGTAGCTCAGAATGCTCTTCCTTGTCTGCCAAACATAGAAAAGTGTGGAATACATTGAGCAAAAACTCAGAAATGAAGAAACTGGTAATGCAATGTTACAATTTATTTAGTGATGGCCATAGCAATAAATTAGCTACTATCTTTAATAATTACTACAAAGGACCTACATCTTAAATGCGATAAGAATTTTAACAAGTTCACTATATGATCTACAAGAAGCATGGTACCCTAAAACACTAAACAAGAATAAAATTATCTCATTCTTATTGGTGAAGAAAGCAATGAACTTGTTTCTTCCTAATGAAAAATCAGACTTGAGTACTTGCGTGTGGCAAAATCGCCTCAAGAAGAGGTTAGATCACAAAAGCCAAAAAGCCACAAAATACGGAACTGTCTAATCGAACTTTCATTCACTGAGAACTCCAATTAACCTGGTCCATAACTCATTCGTTTCATGTGCAACATTTGTGACCCCTTCGATTCTTTGTTGGCAGGGTTATTAGGGCAAGCCTCACTCGTTTCAACATCCAAACAAAATCTTGTTTCCTTTTCTACAAAAATCCACATCATGCAAGTTGTCACCCCTAACTGATTCCTAATTTGATGACCTTAACTTTATTAAGGGCCTAGCACATGATAACATTATTGTAAACTGATTCCTTAAATGGGTATCTCTTAAAGGGGTGTCGTGAAATCTAATAGTAGTAAGACTAATTTGTAATTAGTTTTAGGACCAGTTTGTAATTATTGTTGTAAATTACATATTTAAAGTTCAGTAATCAATAAGAAAGGCACGGAAATTTTCTCATCTCACATGGTATCAGAGCTAGGGTTCTAGCCCTCTCTTCTCCCTGGCCTCACGCCGCTGCAGCTAATCCGGCGACCATTAACGCCGATCAGCACCTTCAACCATTAGAACCCACGGACTGCTCTCAGATTGCCTGTCTTTCTGTCATCGGTTTATCTCAATACCCATTGCAATCGACTCGGAATTTCTTTCCGAGCACGATCGCGAAAAAATCCCGGCGAACGGCTTCCGGACGCGCTCTCACGCGCCTCCCGATCGCTCTGCAACTCCGGCCGCCGTCTCCCACGCGCGCCATCTCCTTCGGAGCGTACGGCTCATCCGCAGCTGAGTTCCCTGTACTCGGCTTGGGTTCGGCTTCCGTCCGGCTCAAATTTTTAGCCGACCTTTCCGTCTCGGCTTCCGTCCGGCTCACTTTTTAGCCGACCTTCCGTCTCGGCTCCCGTCCCGGCTTGCGCCCCAGCCGCCAACAGAGCCGGCGTTTCTCTCGGCTCGCGCCCTAGCAGCCCACCAGCGCCAGCCTTCAACGGCTCCCGAAGCCGCGAAGCGTCCCCCGGCTTCCTCACGGCTTCCGAAGCCGATCAGCCTCCTCCAGCTGGTTGTTTGGCCTCTAGCTCGGCTCCTTGGTCAATTAACCAAGCCGTTTGACTCCTCATCCTTTGACGACCATTTCGGCTCAATTTTGATCCAAATTCGGACCCGTCCGGACTTGTTCTCAAGGTTTTTCAGGGTTCTAAAGTCGTTTTTGTGCTCCATTTCTTCAGTTTTGGAGCTCTTGGATTGATTCTCGGACATTTTAGGACACTTTCTACAAACATGGCACCCAAAAATGCATGGGCTTCACCGAATCAGGGGGGTAGATGGGTTTGGTGCCCTTCACAGCTACACACTCCACCGCCTCCTGCAGTAGACCAACGGCAACATGCTCTCACAGCACCACATGACAGCACTTGGTATATGGATTCGGGGGCCTCTTCACATCTTACATCCAATGCTGGTATGCTTTCTTCTATCTCATCCAATAGTCCTATTTCGGATATGTTTGTTGGAAACGGTATGTCTATTCCGGTTCGTGGTTCCGGTCAGCAGACTCTCAATACACAAACTCGACCCCTTCACCTCAATAAGGTTCTTTTCACCCCTCACATTATTAAAAACCTTGTTTCTGTTCGTCAGTTCACTGTTGACAATAATGTCTCCGTTGAATTTGATCCAAATGGATTCTCTGTCAAAGACCTTCGTACGGGGGAATTATTGTTGAGAAGCAATAGCACTGGAGATCTTTATCCTCTTCACACCACTCATTCCACTTCCCAACCTCAATCACTTGCTGTTCTCCCGGCACCTGTGTGGCACAATCGTCTTGGCCATCCTGGCAGTCAAGTCTTAGAGTACCTTCGATCTCATAGCCATATTTCATCTACTAAATCTCATAACACCACTTTGTGTCATGCTTGTCAGACCGGTAAACATGTCCGACTACCTTTTTCTCCTTCCTTATCTTGTACTGCCACCCCATTTGACATTATTCATAGTGATTTGTGGACTTCTCCTGTTCCTAGTAAATCACAGTACAAATACTACCTCTTACTGCTTGATGATTTCTCCAACTTCCTATGGATTTACCCTTTGAAACAAAAATCTGAGGCTCTTACCAAATTCAAGCAATTCAGTAATTTTGTTCGCACCCAGTTTCATACACAAATCAAGCAATTTCAATGTGATCTAGGGGGTGAGTTCGATAATGGCTCTTTCCATGAATATGCTGCCCAAAATGGCATTGTCTTTCGTTTTGCGTGTCCCCAAACCTCTCCGCAAAATGGTAAGGCCGAACGAATGATTCGACGTGTCAACGACATCTTTCGCACCCTTCTTGCTCAGGCCTCGCTCCCCCCATCCTTCTGGGTTGAGGCTCTGTCTACAGCAGTCTACTTGCACAATATTCTTCCCACCACTGCACTTCAGAACAACATTCCGACTGTCGTTCTCTATCATCGCAGACCCACCTATGATCATCTTCGCACTTTTGGGTGTTTGTGCTACCCAAACCTTTCTGCCACAGCTCCTCATAAGCTTGCTCCTCGCTCCGCTCGTTGTGTCTTTCTCGGATACCCTCCGAATTTTCGAGGTTATCGCTGTCTTGACCTCTCCACTGGTAAAGTACACATCTCTCGTCATGTAACTTTCGATGAGTCTGTCTTCCCCTTCTCTACCCCTGGCTCAGCCTCCCCTCCCGTTCATAGGTCTCCTGACCCTGACGAGAGCCTTATTCCCGCTGCCCTTATCCGACAGTGTCATACTCCCTCCGCTCCTCCCAGACACGTACCGTTAGGATCACCCATGGCCGCCCCTAGCCCTTTGGCCCCCTCTCCTATCGGTCCCTCTAGCCCTCTGTCTCCACCTATTGCGGTAGCTGAACCACCTCCTACTCCTCCCCCTCCACACTCCCCACAGATGACCACCCGATCCAAACACGGCATCACCAAGCCCATTCAGCGTCTTACTCTTCATGCTCAAACATCTCCCTCCATCTCGCCCTTACCTAATTCCCATGTGTCTGCTGCATCGGACCCACACTGGAAGGCTGCTATGGATGATGAGTTTGGCGCTCTGGTTACGAACCACACTTGGGATCTGGTTCCTCGCCCGGCAGGGGCCAATGTTCTGCGATCTATGTGGCTCTTTCGCCACAAGTTTCGCGCTGATGGCAGTCTGCAGCGCTATAAGGCGCGATTGGTAGCCAATGGGAAGTCCCAGATGGTTGGGATCGATTGTGAGGAGACTTTCAGCTCGGTTGTCAAACCGACCACCATCCGTACAGTTCTCAGCATTGCCGTCACGCGCTCTTGGCCTATCCGTCAGCTGGATGTCAAGAACGCTTTTCTTCATGGTGATCTCTCTGAAACGGTATACATGCATCAGCCCCCTGGCTACCGCGACACACGCCATCCTGACTTTGTTTGCCGGTTACGCAAATCCTTATATGGTCTGAAGCAGGCTCCCCGTGCCTGGTTTCAGCGATTTGCCACTGTCCTCACGCAGACTATCGGTTTTTCTGGTTGCACATGTGATGAGTCTCTCTTCGTCTACAGTCGTGGCTCGGACATCGTCTACCTCCTGCTATATGTAGATGATATCGTCATCACTGGGTCGTCTCCGGTTGTTTTGGATCAGATTGTCTCCCAGCTCTCTGGAGAGTTTGCTATGACTGACTTGGGCCATCTGCATCATTTTTTGGGCATCGCTGTCACTCGTGATTCGTCTGGCCTGTTCCTGTCTCAGCATCAGTATGCGACCGACATTCTTCGTCGTGCCTCCATGTCGACCTGTAAGCCTACTGCCACCCCTGTCGAGGTAGGGAGTAAACTTACAGCCACATCTGGCCCACCGGTTGCTGATCCTACTTTATATCGCAGCCTTGCTGGGGCCTTAACTACTATTAAAATCAACGGCGTAATTTATTCCCTTCCAGTGGGATCCACGCCTCTGAGGATGGAATGAATGTCCCTTTTTATATATGATGACTGCTTACCATGAACAATACAGTTTCGTTTATTAAAATAAGAAAAAACACAAAATTACGAAACAATGAATTATATGCCAAGTGGCAAAGAGTTGGTATGTGAATATTTGAATGTATCACTATTGTAGAACAATTTAGATGAAGGAAACCACTAGAACCAATGACTCTTGTTTAAATATAATCCACCAATAAACATATAAACATTTTCATAATCTTTTCAACTGTTTATAAGTAGTAGAGCTGAAAAATTGAGGGTAAAACCTACATCATGCATGCCACTAATTGTCGACATTTCTTAAGAAAAAGCATTTTTTTTTTTCCATTTGGAGCTTCCAAACCGCCATCAGAGTGTATTAACTACTATTAATCACTGTCAACATATAGTACTAAAACAAAGATAAACACAATAGTATTTGATGAAGCTAAATAAACAATGCAAGATAAAGAAGAATCTTACAGTTGGAGAATGGGTCTGATTGAACTGGTGGTCACTCTGTGCTGTGTTTGTAGAGGCGGAGGCGGTGGCGGTGGAGGAGATGAGCTCTTCTTCATTTCCAAGACTTGCTCTGGAAAGATCCCTCTTATTCTGTTTCCTCATCTCTCTGATCTTTGAGAAATCCATGGAGTAATCTGGCAATGCTCCCTTTTGGTCCCAATCCCCAAATTGTGGCACCGATAGCCACGGCGAGTTTTTCTATACAAAAGCAAAAAGAAAGAAAAAAAATCAATTGTATAACAAAAATGATATATGCACCTACCTCAATTTCCCTACATTGCCGCATAATTTACATTTCAGCCACATGAAAGAAAATTAATAGTGATGAATCCTTGTTGGGATGTTTTGGGATCTGTATGATTGGTATAGATTCATTTCTCCATGAGCTGACAAATGCATTGAACGACTCGCCTATCATTCCCTAGAACTATTCTTAAACAATAAAGACAGACCACAGGGATTCTACAAATCACCACCAATGCATTAACTGTAGTCCTCTCTCTCACTCCAGGGGCGGAGCTAGAGTGCGGCACTGTAAGGCATGTGCCGCACCCTAAATTTTAGAAAACAACACTACAAAAATGCCCCTGGTAAAACTATAAAAAATGCCATATCTTTCTGTGAAATGTACAATTACGCCCCCGTACTTAGTAATTCCTAGCTCCCTCTCTCTCTCTCTCCTTGACAAGTCCAAGGAGCAGGGTCAAAGTTGAAGTTCTCGACCTCCACTCAAGTTATACTTTGAAAGCGAATTAGTTGAATTTCAAACCAAGGGGAGAGGAATGACAGGGAAAGGCATGCCTTTGACATCATAGCATTCAAATCTCAGCACAGAAATATGAATTACTTGCAATTGACTAAATCCTTCCTAAATACAGGAAACTTCAAGCTATTGAAAATCATATGCTGCAGAAACATATATACTCATCATATGAAGGATAATTAACTATAAATCAAACCCCAACGAATTGAATGATTTAAGTATAGATTCAATTACATCAACAAATTACCAGAAAAAAAAAATGTAAGCATGCACATGAAACTCGGAACACATAATAAATGAACTACTTAAACATCAACAATGGAAAGTACCCAATATCGTATCATCACTACAGAAGGAAAGAGATGGTAGCAGTTGCTCCAAATCAGATATTATTTATACAACATAAGCGCGCATACAGAGCGAGAGAGACTATAATATTACCTCCCTGCGATCTTCCATGGGATTGATGAGTGCAAATCTCTCCCGTTTCTAAGAGAGATTTGAAAATTGAAGGGGGTGATAGATACTAGAGAATTGTTGAGCAGAGCAGGGACAGAGAGAGAGAAATTATTCAATCGAATAATACTAGGTTGAAGCAATTCTGGAGAGAGATTGCTGTGGTGTGTGTGAATTGGAGAGAGAGAGAGAGAGCGAGAGAGATTTTCAGTATTAATATAGAGACTTGGAAACGAGAGAGAGGAAGAATTGGAGAGTACATACAGCTTGACAACAGCATACATACAAGACATATCCACAAGATTCTTCAACATCAGCCATCGTATGGCATGTATGATCACAGTCGTCCACGTGTACGCGGTTCGTTTTAAGAGACATTTTAACTCCGAAAATGCCACTGGCTCACATGGTTTTGGTTTCCTCTGTCCCTCTCTTTCAAAGACTCTTCCTTCACTCGTTTGGTACTGGTCTACCCGCTACTTTTCAGAGACATCGCAGTCGTCTCCTTTGGCTGGTTGGTTGGCCATTGATAGATTCTTGCCTAACTGTCTTCTTCCTTTTTTGGTTGCACCATGTACATAGCACTAGCGGTGTTTGCGGGGCAATGGGCTGGTGAAACTTCTATTTCTTCTCCAAAAATGTTCTATCCAAATTTAACAAAAGTGACCGATAAATCCAAACCTAACCAGTCATTTCCGCTAGACTCGGTTTAGACTGTTTTCAGAAGAAATATGGTCACCCACCCATTAGAACCATTGCTGCAGGAAGGATTTTATGAAAATATTCACCACTTTGAGAAAGGTTGTTTTAGGCGAATCGCAGAATCATGAGCTGAATCGGAGGCTTATGAATTCGGGTAGAACCACGCATTATTTTGAATAGAAACAAAGTCTTAAAAATAAATTGTGAATTTGTCATGTGTACCACCCAAATTCGGCCTAATTTGGCCTTTTAAGCGTCGAAATCATCAGTTTTGTTATGTTTTGTAATATTTTCAATGTTGATTAGGATATTCTTTTAAATTCGACGGGGATGTATCTGTTTTCTGAATATTATTTTGATTTAGAATTAAAATTTCGGGTTATTTAGAATTTTTTCCATATTTGGAAAAAAATCAGCTATTTAAGTTTGGCTTGGGACTGATTTCAACAACTTATTAATGATTTGCGTTTTTCCAGAAAATTTGGAAAGATGTTCAATTGTTTTCGTCAGCTTCTTCCCTTTGCTTGTACCGTTTGGTCACGCCCGCACGGTAGTTGCTACATGCCCGAGTCAGTTGGTATCAGAGCCCAAAACTTCTTGGGAGGTTTTCTTCATCGTCAATGGATCGTGTTCGTCGACATGTGCGTTGGCAGGTTCCAGGTGAGGAGCCCGCCACCGTGAGTGCAACGTAACAAGACCTTATGATGATCGAGGATTTACAGAGTAAAGTTTCGAACGTAACCCGGTGTTTGGCGGTGTGAGATTTGCAGCGACAAGTTGCGCATCTAACTCGAAACTTAGCGGCACGAGAATTAAAAGATCGCCATGCCTTTGATCGTGACTCACAACCTGCATTTAAGATCTGGTACACGAGCGTTGTGTAGGAACGAGCTTGAAGGTTGATCTTCCTGGTTACTCAGGTACGGTACAACCCAACAACTTCTTCAATTCTATGAGCGAATATGATGAACTAGTCGGAGAGAAAGTCTTTAATACCCCGTTTTTTATTAGGGGTAAATTGGTAAATTATGCAAGAAATTCAATTTTATTACGAGTAACGGATTGGGTAATTTTCGGGTTTAAAATAAAACGGGGAACTCGTATATTAATATTAGAAAACGATATTTTTGTGATTAATTGTTTTTAACATTTTATTCATATTGTTAAGTGATAAAATGTCTAGTACAGTAGAGTGCCCAACACACTAGATTTCGCTAGCCAATTGTGCTCCAAACACATTATAGCATAACTATTAAAAAAATGAGAAAAGAGAAAAAACCCACATTTTTCAAAAAAACATGCAATTTGTTTTTGGAAATCACAAACCTGCAAACACACACTTCTCACATAATCTCATCTTCTCCTTCTTCTTATATTTCTTCTTCTTCGGACACACAGCACCACCTGTAACACCTCCACCACCATCAACGCCACCACCTCCATCTCTTCTCCTCCTCCATCTCTCCATCTCCCTTCCTTCTCCCTCTCTGTCCGAAGCAGGAGCAGTGGCAGCTCCCGACGAGGAGGCCGCCAGCCACCCGAAGCAGCCGGCGAACCACCCCGACGGGAAACCACCACCACCCACTTGCTCATCTTTCTATTTTGGACCCTTAGCTCTCCTATCTTCTATGTTTCAACCTAAGGCGAAAAAACAACACCAGCAACTCGCTGCAGAGGCAACCAAGAGCCGCCACCGCTGTCGGCAACACCATTAACGCAGGCGACGGAGCTCAACCCGAGCTATCCGGAGCGACCCATACCCTCCCGTTGGTTCCAGTCATCTCCTAGGAGTCCAAGGAGTCTAGAATCACCAACAGACATAGCCAAGAACGGCGGATTGGTCGTCGTCAATCATCACCTCCGATCACTGTTGGAATAGGTTCCCTAGAGGCAATCTAGATTTAGTATGAACATTGTTTGGCTAGAATATTCATTTATTATTTATGAATATATTTAATATAATGAAGTCCTGAGATTACAATGTATTGTTTGCCTTAAATATCCCTAGTCCATTATGGGTCGATTGATATGGAGATATCGAGTCTAACACATGGGTATGCATTAGGAGTAATGACATATTTGATTGACCCACAACGAGAAGGCTACATTAGATTATGTCAATGTCACAAGTGCTTCTCGTAGTGCTAATGGTATTGTAATCCTTTGAATTAAAGTCACTAGATACTCTAGTGGTGAAGTATCATGTTTTGATGTTATCAAACGTTGCGCCTTAACCATGTAACTATAAAGATAGTTATCATGCACGATAGGAAGCAAGCTGAGATATGGTAGTGATGTAGAGAGGATTCCCCCCCCCCCCCCCACATAATGGGAGAAAATATCCACGGGCCACTCGAGGGATGGTGCTTATAGAATGTCCGGCCAGACTCAGATAAATCAATATGAGACAGTAATGTTATCTGCATGGATAAGAATATTTCCAGGATCGAGAAACTATGGATTGGATATACGAGTGTGGAAATTATGTCTCGTGTCCAATTCAGATATGGAGACAAAGGGATGATACAATACGGTAATATTGGGCACAAGGTTTGTCAGATTACTGACTATTTCTATTAGTTGGGTGACATAGATGTGTTGCTAGACACCGCTCTATGTTAGTAATAGTTACTACGAAATAAGTAGAAAAGTATGGTGTCACACACCATATGGATTAAACTGGATATGGGCATTAATTATTAGGACTAATTAATCAAAATGATCTAAACGCAACGACAAGCAAAGTTAATAGGACTAATTTGCAAGGTGGACTAATCCGTATAAGGACATGATTAGTATTGGGGCCAATATGTAGTTAATAAGGAGTTATTAACTATATAATGGAATCATAGCTTACTATTTCTAAAAACACAAGTCATTAGTGTGAGAACGTAACATAGCAAGGAGAGAGACAAAGCAAGAGGCCGAGCCTCTCAGCCGTCCGCCCCTTGCACTGTCGGCCTCCCTTAGGCGCGGTGCTCTGCTCCGATTTGCGTGATATTTTCCCTCCTTCTTCCGTTTCTAGCACACACGTGGATAAGGAATCTATCTACTAATCCAAGGTGTGGATACTCATAGAGATGAAGACACAATTCTTCGTAGTGATCACACAAACTAAGGTACATAATTCTCTTCTTTTATCATGTTATGAAAAGCTTGTCTGCGATCTGTGGAGGGCTTTGAGCAGGATTGATTTATTGTTATTCCACTGTTACCTTCATTAAAACCCTATAGTGGTATCAGAGCCACAGGCCGTAGCGCATAACATGATTTTATGTGTTACCGTTTATCAGTTTTTCATTGTTTTTACACTTTTTAGCGAAAAACTGAAGTTAAGAATAATGATGCAAATTGAATATGATTCAATAGGGAATGTGCCTATTTTACGTATAGTATAAAATTTGGCGAATTTAGTTCACATGATGTGATTTTTTGGGTTTTGAAAATCTAGAGTTAGGGCACAATTGGGGAAAAGAGAGTTTTTCTCATCAATTGTAAACAAGCAGACAAGGAAGGAGGAAATTTATGAAAACAATCCCCTAGGGGTTCGGCCAAGGGGTTGACCGCCCCTTCCTTGCGAGCCAAGCCAAGCCGTGGCTTTGGGCGGTTCGGCCAAGCCGCCGGTTCCCCTAAAGAACCGACCGCTTCGGCGGCTTGGGCGGTCCTTTAGGGGTTCGGCCAACTTGCATGGTGGACTCCTTGGACCATTTTGACCCTAGAAGATGCAAATTCAACTAAAATTGACCACGCACGTTAAAATTGGATTTTAGCTGTATTATGCGCTTCATTTCATGATTGATAGATATGGCCTAGGTTGTGGATGTTTATTTTGTGGTTTGTGGTTTGGTTTGGTTTTATTGTAATTAATGTAATGAATTGATATTACGGCCTGCGTGTCGTCTTCTACCTCGCTTGTGAGGTACTTTTTTTAGTATAGATGCTAGCTAGTACCAGTCTGTCCCAGCTCTTTCTTCCCAATTTGACTTTTGTCACTATTCACTGGGTCACTTTAACCCGGTGATTTGAATAGCAAACCGATGTAATTTTTTGATAATTTTTTCATGGTGTAGTAGAGTAAAAGTTTCTCTATAATATGGTGAAAAAATTATCAAAAAACCGTATTATTTTGCCATCCAAATCACCTGGTCAAAGTGACCCAAATACGAGTCAAAAAAGTCAGATGGGAAGAAAGAGCTGGGACAGACTGATATTAGATAGTTAGATGATAGTCAAGACATGGAGAAGAACACCAAATAATTAAGGAACCACAAAGACGATGGAGGACTCGCAAGCCTAGGACGCGCGGCCAGGGTGGAGGCACATGGAGATGAGCTTGTCACTTTAGGTCTTATAGATATTCTCATTAGCTATCTTAGTCTTAGGGACCATATCCATGCTATGTTTGTTTATTGTGTTGTTATTTATTTTGGTGTATGGTTGATGCATACAAAACGTAACAAGATAATGACAAGTAAATCCCTCAAACGATATATTGCGTTTTTTCCTTCTCTTACTTAAACACCCATCATGATCAAGGTCTATTAAAATTCGGGCTATCCAAAGCAAGGCGATTTGAATTCATCATGGCGTGATGCGGCGACACAAGCAAGTAATGTGTGATTGTTGAAGTACGAGGTTGGACGCAACTAGGTTATTTCAATAAGATTGATAAACTCAGAGGCAAGGCAATTAGATGTTATCTATGTGATAGATAAGGAATAAGGGGGTATTCAACTAATCCAACCAAGAATTGATACGGATTACGCAGCGGAATAAACAAAATAAATATCCGTTCAAGACCCTCCAAGGATCACGACTAGAAATCATAACGATAGTAAGGGAGAGTATCTAATACCTTGTTTGTCTCCTTTAATGACTTCACACGTGAAATAGTATTCGCGTCTCTATGGATAGTCCACGCGTAGGATCAGAGCTGGAATCCTTCCAATCTCCTTGTGCTAGCAATTTAGTAAATGAGGAAGAAGAAAATCACGCAGACGAAACCACCCAAGGTCGCGCCTCTAGGGGTCGACGACAAGAGAGGGGCGGACGGGGGGGGGGGGGGGGTTCAGCCTCCGTTGTTGCTCTCTCCTTGCTTTTCTCTCTCTCTCTCTCTCTCTCTCTCTCTCTCTCTCTCTCTTGTGTGATAACAATTATGAAACTCATGAGAAAATAAACTTGGAGTGTTCTTTATATAGTCTAACAACTCTTTGTTAACTACATAATAGCCCCTTCACTAATTATGTACTTACATGGATTAGTCCAATTTGCAAATTAGTCCTGCTAAGATTGCAAGTAATTGCGTATTGATTCTTCTATTTAATTAATCATACTAATTAATTCCCAAGTCTTGTTTAATCCATAGGGCGTGTGACTCCATAGGTTTCAACTTAGTTGGTAGTAACAATTACTTACATAGAGCGACCCCTATAAAGACATCTATGCAACCCAACTAATAGAAATAGTCATTACTTTGACAAACCTTGTGACCAATGTTACCGTATTGCATCATCCCTTTGTCTCCATATCCGGATTGAACACGAGACATACAAGTCATACTCGTATATCCAATCCATAGTTTCTCGATCCTGGGAATTGTCTTATCCATGCAGATAACATCAATATCCTATATTGATTTATCCGAGTATGGCCAGACATTTTATAAGCACTACCCCTCGACAGACCGCGAATATTTGCTCCCGCTATGTGGGAGGGACAAATCCTCTCTATGTCACAACCATCTCTAAGCTTGCTTTCTATCATGCCCGATAATTACCTTTATAGTTCCCGGTTAAGGCGCAACGTTTGATAATATCATAGCATGATATTTCCGAACTAGAGTATCTAGTGACTTCAAGTCTAAGGCCCACAATTCCATTGTCACTACGAGAAGCACTTGTGACTTTACATAACATGTATGTAGCCTTCTCGTAAAGGGTCAATCCAGTATGCCATTACCCCTAATTCATACCCATGTGCTAGACTTGATATCTCCATATCAATCTACACACATACTAGTCTATATTTGATTGTCATGTTAATCAATATAATGGACTAGCTATATTTAAGATAAACAACCCGTTGTAATATAAGTACTTCATTATATTAAATATCTCCATAAATAATACATTGATTATTCTAGCCAAAAACAGTGTTCATACTAAATAAGTGGATCTGACAAATTCTATTCCAACAGTCTCCCACTACTAGAGCCAATCGGGTGCATCTCGTATGCCTATATATCTAGTGTGACCTTCATGCTTGCGCTGAATAAGCGGCTTCGTAAGTGGATCTGACAGATTCTCATCTGTAGGAATCTTGCATATCTTCACATATCCTTGATCGACGATCTCTCGAATAAGATAGAACTTTCTAAGTACGTGCTTAGATTTATGGTGTGACCTGGGTTCCTTGGATTGTGCGATCGCTCCAGTGTTGTCACAATACAACTCTATCTGATCCGCAATACTAGGAACCACAACAAGCTCAGTAATGAACTTCCTAATCCAAACAGCCTCCTTTGCTGCTCCACTCGCAGCAATGCACTCAGCCTCAGTTGTAGAATCAGCAGTCGTCTCTTGCTTGGAAATTTTCCAGCTCACAGCTCACTCAATTCAGGAAATACACGAATCCCGACTCCGATCTGAAATCATCTATGTCGGTTTGGAAGCTTGAATCCGTGTAACCCCTTCCACGCAACTCTTCCTCCCCTCCATATATCAAGAACACATCATTAGTTCTTCTCAAGTACTTGAGGATGTTCTTGACCGCTATCCAGTGACTCTCACTCAGATTAGACTGATACCTGCTTGTCATACTCAACGCGTATGACACATCTGGTCTAGTAAATAACATGGCGCACACGATATCCTATGGTCGAAGCATATGGAATCCTACTCATGCGTTCCTTCTCAATATCATTGGAAGGACAATAAGCCTTCGAAAGGGTGATTCCATGCGACATGAGCAAGAATACCTTCTTGGAATCTTGCATGTTGAACCGTTTCAACACCTTGTCTATATATGTAATTTGACTTTAGGCCTAGCAGCTTCCTAGATCTATCCATATAGGTATTAATACCAAGTATATAAGTTGCTTCCCCTATGTCCTTCATTGAGAAGCACTTTCCTAGCCAATCTTAAACATATTGCAAGGTAGGAATGTTGTTTCCAATGAGTAATATGTCGTCTACATACAAAACCAGAAACAGAATAGAGCTCCAACTAACCTTGTTGTAGACACAAGGTTCATCTTCATTCTTGATGAAGCCAAACTCTTTGACTGCGTCATCAAAACGTAGATTCCAACTCCTAGAAGCTTGATTCAACCCATAAATGGATCGCTGCAACTTACACACTTTACGGGCATGCTCTGGATCCTCAAAACCCTCTAGTTGTGTCATGTACACATCCTCAAGGATGTTTCCATAAATAAACGATGTTTTAACATCCATCTGCCAAATATCATAATTGTGGTAAGATGCAATAGCAAGTAAGATTCAAATGGATATGGTCATTACGACTGGGGAAAAGGTTTCACGTCAATACCATGAATCTATTTGAATCCTTTGCCACCCGTTTTCCCTTATAGGCAATAACATTGCCATCCATGTCGATCTTCTTCTTGAAGACCCACTTGCACCCTATGGGCCGATCCCCTTGGGGTGGTTCCACAAAATTCCATACATTTGTTGGTATACATGGATTCCATCTCGGATCTCATGGCTTCATGCCACTTTTGAGAGTTCGGACCTTTCATGGCCTCTCCATAGGTAGTGGGGTCATCATCTATGAGCAACGTGTCACCGGGCTGAGTCACGAGAAGTCCATACCTCTCTGACTCCTGGTGCACTCAACTCGACCTACGAAGTTCTTGTGTTACATGAACAGGTTCTTCCACACCATCTTGCAGTTCCCATTCATGTTCCATAGTAGGATAAGAAGTTTGTGATTCTTGAATTTCTTCAAGCTCTACTGTCCTTCCACTTGCTCCTTTAGAGACAAACTCTCTTTCTAGGAGCACGCCGGTCCGAGCAACAAACACTTTGTTCTCGGTAGGATTGTAGAAATAATACCCTTTTGTTTCCTTGGGGTATCCCACAATCTTACACTTATCCGACTTAGTCGCGAGCTTCTCTGTTTGTAAACATTTTACATACATATCGCAGCCCCAAATCTTCATGAACGACAGTGCGGGAAGCCTCCCACTCCACATCTCGTGCGGTGTCTTCATGACCAATTTAGATGGAACACGGTTAAGGGTAAAAGCTGCACATAACAGAGCATTCCCCATAAAGATAACGGAAGATATGTTTGACACATCATAGATCGAACCACTTCTAACAGAGTTCGATTCCTCCTCTCGGACACGCCATTACATTGTGGCGTTCCAGGTGGAGTGAGTTGGGACAAGATCCCACACTCTCTAAGATTGTCTTCAAACTCTTGGCTTAAGTATTCTCCTCCACGATCCGATCGTACAGCCTCAATACTCTTTCCAAGTTTCTTCTCTACTTCATTCTTGAATTCTTTGAACTTTTCAAATGATTCAGATTTGCCCTTCATAAGGTATACAAATCCATGTCTACTGAAATCATCAGTAAATGTAATGAAATAAAGATAACCACCCCTGGCAGGCGTGGCAAATGCCCTACATACATCAGTATGCACGAGAGCCAATTGCTCACTAGTCCTCTCTCCTTTATCATCAGTAAATGTAATGAAATAAAGATAGCCTGTCTTCTACTTCTCTTTAGATCCTGCACATTTTGACAAATGTGAGATCCACATTCAGTATCCAATACCCAAGATGAAGAGTAAGTTAATTGACATCTATAACAAAAATACCTGGTGGTGGTGAAATCACTATTCCAAGCTTTTTACCCTCCAGATACTTTGGGTAGTTCCTCTTCCAGTGTCCAGGCTGACTGCAGTAGTGACACTCACCCTTAGTCACGCCCTTGGCAATGCCACCAGCAGGTTTAAGGGCAACTTCCTTGGGTTTTGCAACTGACTTGCCTTTCCCTTTGGAGGTAGAGGCAACTCGCTTGCCCTTCCCTTTGTTCACCCTTATTATGGCCTTGCCCTTTCTCTTTTTGATGCTTTGTTCAGCTGTCCTCAGCATATTGAGTAAATCTGGCAGATGCATGTTGATCTCATTCATGTTATAGTTCATAATGAATAAGTATCAGGCAACGATTTCAATATGAGATCACTGTCCAACTCTTAGCCTATTGGAAACCTTAGGCGCGTCAGATTCTCCAATTACACGAACATGCACAGTACATTAGGTCCCACAGGGTTTTCCTCTGACATGTGACATTTGAACGATGCCTTGGAAACTTCATACCGCTCAACCCTTGCCTGCTCTTGAAAGAGCTTCTTCAAGTGTATGATCAATCAAACGCAACCATGTTCTCATGTTGCTTTTCGAGCTCAGAGTTCATGGTGAAAATCATGAGGCAGGCTACATCAGTAGCATCGTAAGCGATATTCTGATATGCTTTTAAGGCTGCAGCATAATTGTTTTCTGGACACTCAGGAACTTGCTCTTCTGGAATGTGCATTTTCTTCTCTTGCTTGAAAATGATTCTCAAGTTCCTATACCAATATAGAAAGTTTGTACCAAAAATCTTGTCCTTCTCAAGGAACGATCGTAGGGATTGTGATGAATTCGATGAATTGTTTGCCATTGGAATTCTACAGAATGAGAAATATACAAGGTTTAATATTTTGTGAACAAATATTACATTTAGTAATGGCTAGATTATTAAATATATCTCCCACTATTTTTCTTGGATTAACAACCCTCTATATTAATGCGGAAAATATCATTGTATTTTCTAGTGGGCCAAGATCCATATTTCACTTCCTTTTGAGCTTGCTTTGGAAAGTCACCCAAAATCAGTTATTTAGGTAGGAACAACTTCCGATTGCATCCTATGCAACTCTTGGTTCAATTGGGCAAATAACTCCTTATTTATCTATCCCATAGATAATCCCAATTATTTTCCGCTAATCTAACAATCCTATTGAAGTAGCCTAAATGCGTCCAACCTCTTACTTTAACAATTGCACATTACTAGCTTGTGTCATTGCGCCATATAATGATGAATCAAGTCGCCTTACTTTGGCAAACCCGAGTTTGATAAGTCATGATCGTGACGAGTGTTTAAGTAACGAGAATGCAAAAATACAATATTAAATTTGAGGGATTTTTCTTTTAATTTTTGTTGATCCATATCAACTGATCTACTTATTTGGGTAGGGAAATATCAAAATAAAAAATCCGAGTTGTTTTAATCTTTTTACCAATTTGCATGCATCGTCCATACACCAACAATAAATAACAAGACAATAATTAACAACCAAAAAAATAAATAAATGTGATGTGAATATGGCCTCCTAAACTAAGATATTCCCAAGCTAATGAGAATATCTATAAGCCCTAAGAAAATAGCAAGCTCATCTCCATGTTCCTCCATCTTTTAGTCCATGCTCCTTATGGAATGCCGTCCTCTTGTGGTTCCTTCAATTTTTGAGGCTTCTTCTCCATGTATTGACTATCATCTACTCTATCTAATACTAGCTATAATCTAAACTAAATAGAGAGACCTCACAAGTTGAGGAGAAGACCGGCTCGCAGGCCGTAAAACTTAATTAATTAAATATTAAAATAAAATCAAACCATGAAAATAAACATTCACAATATCCACATCTAAGGCCATACCCAATCACCATGCATAAGCACATAATACAGTTAAAAACTAATTTTAACGCTCGATCAATTTTAGTTGATTATTTGGATAACTAGGGTCAAAACGGTCCAAGGGGCCCAACAACATGCTTGGCCGAACCCTAAAGAACCACCAAAAGGGCCTTGGGCCGGCCGGCCCATAGCCCACGCGGCGAGGCCGCGTGCTAGGGAGGCCCAACCCTTGGCCCGTGGCTTCCTTGGCGCCCAAGGAGGGGGGAGGGGGGGGCTAGGGTTTCGGCCCTACCTTGTTTCCTTCCCTCCTTCCTTCCTTCCTTCCTTCCTTCCTTCCTTCCCAAGTTTGCCATTGTTTCCAAATTAAAGGAAACCCCTTTTCCCCAATTTGTGTCCAAACTCTAGTTTTTCAAAACGCAAATGACACATTATATGTGCCCGGAATTCGTTAACCTTAATATGACAATCCAGATTAGCTCATTCCCTATTGAATCATATTCAAATTGCATCATTATGTAAACTTTAGTTTTTCACAATAATAGCAGAAAATATTGTAAAATTGACATAAACTTAACACATAAATCATGTCAGCTCTACGACATGTTGCTCTGATACCACTCTAGGATTTTGATACGGATTACGCAGCCGAATAAGCAAAAGAAATATCCGTTCAAGACCTTTCAAGGATCACGACTAGACATCATAACGATAGTAAGGGAGAGTATCTAATACCTTGTTTGTCTCCTTTAATGACTTCACACGTGAAATAGTATTCACGTCTCTATGGAAAGTCCTCGCGTAGGATGAGAGCTGGAATCCTTCCAATCTCGTTGTGCTAGCAATTGATTGAAGGAGGAAGAAGAAAATCACGCAGACGAAACCACCCAAGGTCGCGCCTCTAGGGGTCGACGGCAAGAGAGGGGAAGACGGGGGGGGGGGGGGGGGGTCGGCCTCCCTTTTTGCTCTCTCCTTGCTTTGTTCTCTCTCTCTCTCTCTATCTTGTGTGATAAAAATTATGATACTTATGAGAAAATAGGAGTGTTCTTTATATAGTCTAACAATTCCTTGTTAACTACAAAATAGCACCTCTACTAATCATGTCCTTACATGGATTAGTCCAACTTGCAAAGTAGTCCTACTAAGTTTTCAAGCAGTTGCGTATTGATCCTTCTATTTAATTAATCATATTAATTCGTTCCCAAGTCTAGTTTAATCCATAGGGCGTGTGATCCCATAGGTTTCAACTTAGTTGGTAGTAACAATTACCAACATAGAGCGGCCCTAGCAAGACATCTATGCAAGCCAACTAATAGAAATAGTCATTACTTTGACAAACGTTGTGACCAATGTTACAGTATTGCATTATCCATTCGTCTCCATATCTGGATTGAACATGAGGCATACAAGTCACACTCGTATATCCAATTCGTACTTTCTCGATCCTGGGAATAGACTTATCCATGCAGATAACATCAATATCCTATATTGATTTATCCGAGTCTGGCAAGACATTTTATAAGCACTACCCCTCGAGTGGAAGCGGAAATTTGATCCTGTTATGTGGGAGGGAAAAATCCTCTCTACATCACTACCATCTCTAAGCTTGTTCCTATCATGCCCGATAACTACATTTATAGTTCCCGGTTCATGCGCAACGTTTGATAATATCAAAGCATGATATTCCACAACTAGAGTATCTATTGACTTCAAGTCTAAGGACCACAATACCATTGTCACTACGAGAAGCGCTTGTGACTTTACATAACATGTAAGTAGCCTTCTCGTTGTGGCTCAATCCAGTATGCCATTAATCCTAATGCATACTCATGTGCTTGACTTGATATCTCCATATCAATCTACCCACATACTAGTCTATAGTTGATTGTTCTCTTAATAAATATAATGGACTAGGTATATTTAAGATAATTAACACATTGTAATCTAAGGACTTCATTATATTAAATATTTCCATAAATAATACAATGATTATTCTAGCAAAAAATAATGTTCATACTAAATAAGATTGCCTCTAGGGCATCAATTTCAACAGAGGCATGTGACTGGAATAAAAGAGTTCGCTACTCAAGTAATAAATATTATAAATTTGTGGGTATAATATTACCGTTGTTTGCTTTGTCAAACTCCATGAAAATTTTTAATTTCATAATTCCAATCTAATGACGTGGACCATCTTGGAGAATCACACTAGAAGTACTTTGCAATATTTCCACAACTCATCACTTTATATCTCAAAGATATAGCGCTCTTTTTTCTCATTGATAAGATATCGAGTCCATGAATTAATGTTATTAATTAGTTGATATGGGGAGTGACCATATCCAATACACAACCACTTTCCCATAATGTGAAAAAGCACAGCCATAACCATAACACAATCACAAGGAGGTTCGCATCATAACGCCTCATAACCACATAACAATGAGCAATCACAATCCGTCTAAAACGTATCATATCAGCGATATGGTACAAACCCACACACACCAACTTCCACTTTACATCATTACGACTTTTTCTTCCAAGATGTAATATCAAGTAAGGAGCTCCTAGTAAAGCTGGTGTGGCAGTTCTTTATAGTATTCGGTATATGAGAGGCGTTTGTAATTGACCAAGATGTGAGCGGTGATGTACTTTTGAGAATTGTGACCCGTGAACTAGGTAATCAGGGCCTAATATGGTAGTCATGTTTGAACGGTACTTTATCATTTTGCAATAGAATTTAAATAATTTTCTACCAGAGTCTTCCAGATTCTTGATTTGGATTTGGATTATCATTTTTCATGCGATACTTTCAAAATAGAATTTCTTCTTGGAAGCAAGTAAAGAATTCAAAATAAAGCATGTATGATAGTAGTTGACAAATAATGCACGCAATACTCGAATTAAGGAAAGACACGCAACGCTAGACATATTAACTTACCTCAAATCGATATGTCCAATAGCCGAAGTAGTCCTCATGAATAGATGTATGCCTTGATTACGAACTTGTCGCCTACAAGTTTATACCTCCTAATCAATACACGCCCAACCAAATTATTTTGATTTAATAGTGAAAAGAAACTTATTCCAAACTTATAAAAACATCTTCTTCTATAAATGTTATAAAATATTTACCCTCAACTAATTCATGAAAAATGTAGTTATTAATTATAAGGAATAGTTTAAACAAATTAAATGAAAGCTAATTTTATTGGGAACATTATGTATAGCAGATTAAGAGAAGTGCAATTAGCCCCAAAAAGTTTAGGAATAGTCAACTACTTCCCCCTAAGTCTTTAGAAACAACAAGAAACCCCCCTTTGATCACTCTCACGGCTCATTCTCACCCAAACCACTTAATTCAAATATGAATAAAAGCTATAAAAAAACAAATTTTGGTGATAAATAACAATTGAGGAGGAAAACAGTCAAAAATTAAGGCGGGTCGCGATCCCGACGGGGGTGGTCGGCGATGAGCTCGGTGGCGGTGTTTTGACGATGCCTGGGTGAGATTGATGAGCTCTTCATGCTCCTAGTATGCTCACAAACACAGAGGGACCAAGATCAGGGGCTTGTTAGCCTTGGTTTGGTTGGTCTTGACACTCGTCGGAAACCATGGAGGTTCGGTGGTGATTCTCGTCGTGGCTGCTCCAGCTACTTCTGGTCGTGTTTGGGTGTCTCCCTGATATCCTCAGAGGATCATGAGTGCAGTGAGACAACTTCTAGAGGATGGGTGTTGATCGTTGTTCGACCGGAGCTCCTCGCCGGGAAAAATGGTGGCGGCGGCAAGTGGCGTGGGTTGCGGCTGTTGCTCCTGCTACTGCTTCTACCTCGTCGTCTGCTCTTCTTTTCTCTGGTCGGAACTGAGATAGAAAGGGAGACGAAGAACAGAGGGATGGAGGAGAGAACAGGTGGCCTTCGGTGGTCTTCTTATACGGGAAAGTGGTTGTAGTTGGTACCTGTAGCACTCCCCTAATACGGATCGGGAAAGACCGGGAGAGTGCTACTTGAATAGCTGATGCGCAGAATACAGGCTATTCGCACGTATACGAAATCAAATAATACCGGGTGTATTTCAACTCGGGTTGTTGATCCCACAGAGACTGTTTCGGGTTTTCTCACGTAATCAGTTTTAGTTAACCGAATGTAGTAACGAGGAGGAGTTGGTTGTGATTGCAGTTTACTAATCTAAAAACAGAAACCAAAAACGCAAACGTAAATATTTTTTGTGACGTTTTTCTGAAATAAGCTGAATTGGTTGTTACTATAATGGATGGGAACCAGGCTCCAGGATCCCCTAGGGTTTCTACAGATTTCAGTTTTACGTTGGATATGAAAACACTCAGCAGTTTTGTTATATGTGCAACGTACCGGTTGTGTAGTGACCTTTCAGCTTCCACACGTAATCCCGATCCTGCAGACTTTTGAATTCCTGTTAAGCTTCCTAAGTCTGCAGTCTCGTTCTAAGACTGTTAGGGTTTCTAACCTGTCCGGATGGCCCAGGTCAAATTCTCTAACTGTCGGTCTCACGTTTTTCGGTGCTAGCCCTATCTCCCTTTCTCTGGTCGGTCTATCAGGGTAAGGTACTAAATCCTGACTTTTCTTCCTAACCCTAACCTGACGTTTTCACCTACAGGCTCGAGTCTATAGCAATCCTGGGTGATCAATCCTATCATGCATATATGAGAATAATCAAAGTCAGAATAACAGATACAACTTGCCGAATTAAGATAACAATCATGAATCCATAATCAAAGTAGTCATAAAATCTGGATACGAAACCCTAGGTTCACCGAGAACCTAGGTAAGAAGTTTAGCTACGAATAGACATAATACTAAACACAATTTCTGAATGTAAAGAGAGAGAATGAAATTAAACTAAGTATTCAAATCTCGAATCGCTCTTCCGTGCTCTTCGGGGATGCTCTGACTTGTCCTTGGTTGTGCTGTGTATTGTGTGTGTCAAAACGAGTCTGGACGAGTCTTTAAATAGTGCTGTTTTTTCCCGAAGCGCTTGCGCCAGAAATTACGAAAACTGCCATCGGTTCACCGACTTGGGAAAAAAGTCAACCTGGCTGCGTATATACGCAAGGGTTGCGTATATACGCAACCAGGGGCCCACAAATCAGCATCCCCCACCCCCTGCCTGCGTATATACGCGGCAGTTGCGTATATACGCAGGCAGGGGCTGTTTCCTGGCCCGGCTTGGTCCTCTGCTGGGCCCGGTTGGGTCTCATGGGTCCCACACGTCTACCTGAAGTCTCTAGTTTGCCTCCCTTGGTGTCTTCCTGCTTTTCCGTGTTCCTGTCTTGGCCCGAACTCGTGCACGTTTCCCGGGACGGTCTCGGTTTGGTCCCGGCACGCTTCCCGATGCACCTCCCGAACCTGTTCCTGAAAAGGCAACATGAACAGGACCCGCGATCATATCCAATAAAATAAGTTAATAAGCAGGAATCCATAAAGTACAAATAAACGTCTCGTTCTAACTTCCCGAGGCATTCTAAGGCAAATCCCGGCAAAAGACGCTTTTTTCCGACACAAATGCTCGTGAAATCAGGCTAAAAGATAACCCCTAATTGGGCGTTATCAAATACCCCCACACTAGGCCTTGATCGTCCCGAGCAAACCCCGCATACACTAGCCTGCAATCATACATTTTGCCCTCGTAAAACTGGCCCTGCCGTGCATACACTACCTTTGCATACTCTTTCGACCCGAAACTTTCAACCGGACGACTCGATAGAAAACTGACTCAGATAGAATATACACAGACTCAAACGACTCAAAACATACTTATGACAAATTTTTTTTGCGAGATTGGGCAATCTCAAAAACTTAACCAATGTGTCCTCGTGATCTCACCCTTTTTAGAAAGTACTTCCCTGCAAGCGATCGGTAAGTCTGAACAGATTTATCTGGTGGATTTAAGCACTGAACCAAAGTACTGTTACTTTCGTTATCAATCTGAGCAAATCCCTAGCTAACTTACCGTCCGAGCTTTTCCCGAAAGGATCTAAGTCTAACAGGTAGGATATATATGTATCAAGGTACGGCACAGTCCTACTTGTTATGACATTCTCACAATTTACCAAACTCACACCCCTCACTGAGATCCCGAAAAACTGTCCGAAACACCTAAGTTCCTGCTTTCTCAATTCCTCTGTCCCCCGGTGTGTCTTCGCCGTGCTTGCGGCCATAAATGTGAAGTGATGTAAACGTCTCGAAAATTGTGCCACTCACTCAGCTTTTCACTTAAATAACATAAACGATAAACAAAACTAAAAACTAGAACATTGCTTTTTCTTTTTCTTTTTCTTCTTTTTCTTCTTTTTTTTTTCTTTTTTTTTCTTTTTTTTTTATTTATTATTATTATTATTATTATTATTATTTTTTATTTTTTTTAAGATAACACTATATACATAAATACACGAATAACGACAATACTCAACTGACTAAAGCTGAGTGAGTGAAAATAAATATCTGTCGTGGGGTACGTAAGATGTCCTCATGTGAAGTACCCCCACACTAATCCTGAAGCGCTGATCCTGTAGTCGAAATGATATTGTGCAGTTCCACCGAACCTCCTCATCACCAAAGATGTAGAAAAACGGCACAACCACCAATTAACCCTAAACCCCCCCGGAACCCCGTTTTGTGCGAAAATATGCTCGCACGCGACTAACTCTTTTTGTGGTCACTATGTAATACAGTGATCCACCTCCGCAAATTAATGCACTGTCGCCACTAACTCACCCTGTCATTCCCTCGAAAAACGTGTCAATGTCAAAACTGTCCGAAACTGATAAATCATGGAGCTCTCCCATCTAAAACCCACCCTACTCACTCCCTCTGTCATAACGCGTAGAATAGCCAACTATTGACTGATGAAGGTCTCAAAGAAGGCTGCCTAGGCTACAGTGGCTAAGAAGAAATGGGGTAAATGGTTCAAATGGGCTGACTAATTGGACCTAGGGGTAAGAAACAGGATGTCAGGTCCCTTGATAGCCAATCACTCCACCGAAAAATGCGATGACCGTGACGGCGCCCGTGGGCGCGCTGTCGACTACCTAGATGACGGTGGTGTAGCAACTAGTCGGATTATTAGCTCAGGTGATAATTACTTGCAAATTCCAAAGGTCACTGGCTCTCACCTATCTACTATACCTCGGTGCAAGTTTTCTTTTCTTTCAAAGGATTCAACCTCGATTTCTTCACTGTTTCTGTTATCTCGATTGCCCTTTCTCAAAATTTTCTGATTTTTTTTTTTTTTTGGATTTTTGAAAAAAAAACACTGTTGTCTGCGTATATACGCAGCAGCTGCGTATATACGCAACCAGCAGCATTAAATTTTTTAATTTTTGATTTTTTTATTTATATATACACAATGCATGGCTAGAATGTTTGTGGTGGGTTGACTCAAATAACGAAAATATGCTGACTCAAAAATATAAAATAAAAACTGCAAATAAACATGAAAAAACGTGCTGACTGGGTTAATGCAGACACGACTACCACCCCCACACTAAGAGGTGGCATGCCTTCATGGCACTCACTCATCCGGAAAAAATGTCGGGTCTGACCCGGTTTACGAAGAACCGGATATGCTACTCGGAGAGCTGCCGCCAGAGTCAGTCCTGTAGACGACCACCCGACGTGCTCGTGGACGGGGATGGTAGTCGGAGGACTGGGATTCTAATCCAGTCCAACTGCTAGGTGGCTGGGATCATAATCTCGTCCTGCCACTCGAAGGCTTCTGGGTGCGGGACCCAGTCTGACGACCCGTGGGCTGCTGAGATCGTGTCCCAGACTGACGTCTCTACTGTCGCTCAGGTGGCGGAGGTGGTTGAGTCGGGGGAGGTGGCTGAGTCGGGGGAGGTGGAGCGGATGTAAACTCACTAGATTCCGCCTCGTCGGACCAACTCGTAGTGTAGCTGCTGGAGTAGGTAGGAGGGAAATACAGTGGTAACGACGGTTCTCGGCCTGCGTGCCGAGACGCCTCACGCTGCTCCTCTCGAATACTGGTAAAGTCAGCGTTATGGTCCTTCGCCATTCTGTGCTGAGTCCGTCGGGAGTGCTTGAAAGCCCTCCAAAGCTTGCCCGCTTTCGCGAGCAGTTTCTCCCCTATGGACTTCTGGCCCCCACGACACCCCTCAAATCCCTCGTCTACTCGGGACAACCTACGTGGTGGGGCCGGTCTAGCTCTCGGAGTGGGGTCGGCCCGTGGGGCCGGCTCGCCTCCTTTTCTGGCTGGCTGAGTAGGGGCAGTTCTCTGACTACCCTGCCTACTCGACTCTGGACGCTCACTCTCTCGACTCGTACGGCATCGCCGAAGTCCGGTCGACGCCTGCCGACTGGCGGGTCTCTCCTGAGTCGATCTCCTCCTAGGGGCAGGGGCAGGGTAAGGATCCTCCTCCATGAGGTCGTCATCCTCGTCGAGGTCAACGACCGGCTCTGGTGGACCCGGGTTACGGGTCACTATCTTCCTATAGGTCCGTAGAATGGGAGGGTCTAAGTCGCCCTCCTGGAGAATCAAGGGAACATCAAAATCCCGAGCCAGTTTGGCGATGAGGTTGCTATACCCCAACCCCTTATGGCTAGCGTTCGCATTCCGTTCCTGCATATAAACCCAAATGCGACGAGGAATGTCTACATCTCTCCGGACAACCAAGCAGTATACCAAAAGGACATACTCATAATCCAAATATGTAAAATGCTTGATCCCCACCACGCGGTTCACCACCCACTCGGCCTACCACCGTGGTGGTCCGGTAATAAAATGAGAGTGCAGTTTCATGCCTCTCTGACCATCACCGCCTCTCTCGAAGTAGGCCCCCACGGCACCAATAGTCACAACTCGCAAAATATCCGAATCGCTCGGCGGGTAGTCATCACACTCAGCATAGGCGCAGGGGACATTCATCAATGATATCCCGTAGGCCTGGCAGATACTGTCCACCGTCACCAATATAAATCGCCTACGGCAATACACCCAGCGGGGGTCACCGTTGGCCTCCCCTGCCCCTTATGCATAAGGTTGCTATAAAACTCACGTACCAACGAGGAGCTGGACACATCCGAAAACCCGGTCAAGGACTGTCCGAAAAGGTCAGGACGACTAGCATACTGAGCCATCTCTGGAGGCATACTAAGGTGGTCGACCTCGAAACGGTAGTCCATAGGTAGTTTATGACCCATCTTCGTCCCGGTCATGTAATAATAATGGGCATAATGGTTTACGAAACGAAAACTGTCATATCTACCCGCGTTAATTGCCTCCTTCGGGAGGTCAGTAGGGAACTCGTCCCGGTTCGGGTTAGTTATTGGCACTCCGTAATCCATGTCAGACAAAAACCTCGAAAAACGTGCCACCTCGGGAATTGTGCAGAAATAGTGAAACGTGCACGTTAAAAGTGTGTCTCAGTAAATAGTCCACCTAGGATCTACCAGAGGTCCACACGGCAAGTGCCGCTCCAAAATCAAAAATCGCAGAAAATAACGGACCCGGCTACGGGTCGTGCCAAAACTGAAAATAAAGAGAGAGATGAAAATTTTCGACCTTCCCTAAAAAGGGGTGAAGAATGCAGAATCTGCCCGGAAAGTGGCCGGAAAAGTCTTCGGCGGTCGCCGGAAAAGTCGCCGGAAAACGAAACTGCCCGGAATCAAAATCTGAAACCACCAAATCGAAGCTCTCGATCTCCTCTTTCAACTTCCCGTCTACGGTTTTTGCTAGTTGTGTCTCTAACTCCTTCGAATTGGCCCTTTTGCTCAAGAACACCCCATTCCTAGATCCGAATTTCCCGCTTGATTCTTGCTTTTTTTTTTCTGGATTTTGATGGTTTCTTTAGACTCCTTGCGACGAGGGGATTCCAGAAATGTGATTGGAATTTGATTTGGAGGTCCGAGGAAAAATTTGTGTTCTTCAAGTGGAGAGAAAATGGAGGAAGAGAGAGAGAGAGAGGGAGGTCCAACAATGGAGCCTTCGGCCTCCTTCCCCTCTTTTAAACCCTAATTTTTGAAAATTGTCCAAAATACCCCTGGGAGTTTGAAAAAATTCCAATTTTTTTTTCCTTTCTGTCTGCGTATATACGCAACACCTACGTATATACCCAATCTGAAAATTTTGAAAACAAAAAGAAGTAAAAGAAAAAATGTCGCTGACTGCGTATATACGCAGCTGCTGCGTATGTACGCAATCAGCATGTATTTTTTCAATTTTTTTCTTTTTTCTTTTTTTTCTCTCTTTCTTCCTCTGTTTTCCCGTTTCTGCCTGTTTTTTATTTTGCTGCATCTGCACATACTTAATTTCAAGTCAGAACCAGCTCATCTCGCCTCTCTCAAAAATTCAGAACTGAATAAAATAACTAAAGTAAATTAATTAACGATTACTTTGGGTTGCCTCCCAATCAGCGCTTTGTGATTTACGGTCGACGGTCCGACCTGGTTACCTCTCACGGGTCATCAAAATAGACAGGGTCTATTTTGACGACCTCGACTGTCTCGATATATGGCTTGATCCGATTCCCATTCACCCTGAAACTAGAATTATCTTTTGGATTCTCCAGCTCAAATGCACCCCATGCAAAAATCTGCTTGATGATGAACGGCCCGACCAACGAGACCTCAGTTTTCCCGGAAAAAATCGCATCCGGGTGTTGTAGAGAAGCACTTTAACTCCTTCGTTAAACTGCTTTGGCGTGATGCGCTGATCATGCCACTTCTTTGTCTTCTCTTTGTAAATTTTGGCGCTCTCAAAAGCCGTTATACGGAACTCCTCCAATTCCAGCAGCGTCATCTTCCTCTTATCTCATGCCAGATTCTGATCCATGTTGAGCATCTTGAAGGCCCAGTACGCTTTATGCTCCAATTCCACCGGTAAGTGGCACGCTTTCCCAAAAACGAGCTGGTATGGCGACATTCCCAGCGGGGTTTTGAAAGCTGTCCTGTAGGCCCAAAGCGCATCATCCAGTCTGATGAACCAATCTTTTCGCCCGAGATTCACTGTTTTCTCGAGTATGCTTTTGATCTCTCTGTTTGAAACCTCGGCTTGCCCGTTTTTCTGTGGATGGTAGGGTAACGACACCTTATGAACTGACACGCCGTACTACTTCAGAACTTTCGCAAAAACTCGATTGATGAAGTGTTAGCCCTCGTCACTGATCATCGCCCTGGGAGTTCGGAAACGAGTAAAAATGTTTCGTTTCAGAAAACGCTCAACGGTAGCTGCATCATTTTTCTGACACGCGATCGCCTCGATCCACTTAGTCACATAATCCACTTCTTGCAAAATGTAGAGGTTACCCATGGAAGACGAGAATGGTCCCATAAAGTCAATACCCCATACATCGAGGGGTTCCACTTCCTGCCACACGGTCATCGGCATCTCGTCCCGGTGTGACGTGTTCCCTGTTCGCTGGCATCTATCACATCGCTGCACATAGTCGTGGCAATCCTTAAAGATTGTCGGCCCAGAAAAAACCGGACTGCAGTATCTTATGTGATGTACGTGTTCCCCCAAAATGACCCCCACACTGTG